>CM062806.1:588248449-588848449 GCA_031772625.1 Pinus tabuliformis
TCTTCTGCGCTGCGTACCCACACTGCGCCTTCTGTGCGCTGCGTACCCCGCTCTGCGCCTTCTTCTGTGCTGCGTACCCCCACACTTGCCCGTGAATCACCTCTGAACCTCTAATTAGGCCAAATTAACAGTCCACCAATGTGCCATATAGTCAAATCCACAGATCTGATCAAGCGTTCGAGAGATCACGACTTATCAATAGAATCGCCTTTATTTCACCTTGATTTAGATCTAGCTTTGAAACCGATAACCCAATATTTCAGATCTTAAGATTTTCAAGATTCATGGTGACTAGCCAAGTGATCTCCTTTCCCTTTTATAGGCAAGCCCTTACTAAAACCATGAAGAAAAACCATAGAGAACCAATACAAGGGACCCAAAAACTTGGGGCTCAATAATAATAATAATATAGAAACAATACCATGGACCAAAACCATAGGATCACGATCGATGGGCTAAATACCATGGGCCAAACATGATAAACCCCACGTGAGCATGCTTCTCTGCATTGGAGAGAGTGAAATTGGGGGACCGCACCTTCTGAACGGGGCACCTGCAGGTATCTCCGCACTTCTTGGTCAGGGTACCTGTGGGTCCGCACCTTTTGAACTATGCACCTGCAAACCTCTTTATTTTCCATCATTTGAGAGCCTGATCAGATTTTTGCCATTTGAATGAGTTGCCATCAAGTACAACACCTGTATCATGGAGCCAAACCAGAATCATAATGCCAAAAAAAGGGAACTCAATACAAACATGCATGATGACAACCTGAGTATCCCATCAACATACAACAAAGGGATCTCAAAACATAACATGACAAATCATGACAACAAGTACATCACATAGACGATTCCACATCACATCAAGCAGTAATCATGAAAACGAGAATAAACAAGATCCCACATCAAGCATCAATAGGGATCTGTGCAGAACAATGCATAGCAAAATAAGTACATGAACACACTGCATATACCTCACAGCCAAGAGCCATCTGAAGAAGCGGATGTCAAACTGCTGAAGTTGTTCAGACCATCGATCTCATGGCGTCAATTGCATGAAAATCATTGTTCGCACATGAATGTAGACACCTGCACTAGCACTTAGAAAAGTGGCTGAAGAATAAAATGAGAAAATGAAAAATCTGAATGCACCATTAGATTTGTGGTGTCGAATAGTGAAAAATCGACTGTCCAATTTCTTAATTCTGAGAAATTGAGAATCTAGGGCTCAAGGAATCTTTTAGATTCCCCATAGATTCCTCAAATACTCTGCTCCATAGGTGGACTGGAAACTGCAACTCCAAAGGTGAATCTGACCTTGCCATTGCGACCCCTATGGAAAACCATGAAAAATGACTGTAAACTTGACTATATTCTGACATGGAGAAAAATTACCTCCTCGGGAAAATTTCAAGGATCATAGCTCTGCTCCCTATTTCTGTAGCGATCATGGTTCCACCTCCATACTGAAAAATGGCCAAAAAATGTAGAACTTTGATGGATAAATGGACAACACCATTGCACTCGTGGCGTCGAGAAGTGCTGAAACCATATAACATTTCTCAAAATTTGACAAAGTGAAAATTCACCCCTCCTGCAAAATACTGCCTCGAATTGCATGCCAAGATTATGCCTCCTCTATCTCGAAATCCATGCCCGCTCCTGGTTCCTTCATCTGTCCCCGAACTATGTGCAAATGAGGTTTAAATATTATTTTTTTGGGTGGATAGAACAAGAAAGTTTGTTTGGGTGCAACAGTTAAGTTAAGGAAATTGTTGAGGAGGGGTTGGGGGATCAAATCCCACCCCTCCTTTTTTAATTACATAATGGTTTGTTTAACCAAAGTGGGGGCAGGTCTACCGGTCCAGTGGCCCACTCCCCATAATTCCCTCCGTAATTCATTACCCACCTACGCGTTTTGATGGCGTGTTAAAAGTTGTGTGGAGGGGGTTGTTGGGGTTCAATTAATGGTGATTGTTGTGACTTCATATGAGACCACCCAGTGGGGGCCAGCCAACATGGCCAGGTGGGTTCAATTCCCGCCGGCCTCTCCTTAATATATAGTATGGTGAAGAGGCGTGGGTGGTGGGAGTGGTGGCCCACCACTGCCCCTTTTATATTATTTTTTTTAATTTTAATATCAAAATGGCCCTTTTTCAAAAGATTAGGATTTTAGGCCGAAGGAGACAAACTAATGAGGTGGAAATTTCTCCTAGAATCTGGCCGAAGTTGGCCGGACTCCATCCGTCGGAAAAGTTCAAATTGTGGCCTCCTTAAGCCTACCCAGTAAGCAAAAAGTCAACTGAACTTTGACTGCTTCTAAGTCCTTCATCCGGACTCAGATTGACGAACTGTTCACACCACCAAGATCATGAAAATGAGATATTTAACATGAATATGGTTTGAGCATAATCCAAACACTTTTATTTTTGAGCTTCCCTGAGTCCTCTTTGTCCTGTGTATCTCTGGAGCCACCTAGATCAACTTGTAACACACCATCACCCTTTGTTTTTTTGGGGGGGTCTTCCATAAGTGTTCAAGATGTTTCCTCACCTCTAATCTAGTGTTCTTCTCTCACATGAGTTAAAATAACAATGCTTTTTGATCCTTTAGGGTTTGTCACAATCACAAGTTTTCTTACCTCCTTTAGATCAAATATTATCCCTAGTATAATTGTGTACTATTGTAAGACCTAGTACTCTAGGACATGGAGATAAGGTGATGAAGAGTGTCAAGAGAAGGAGAAGGTCCAACGTGCTACACATCTCTAAGATAATATGGTCAAACCAATGTCTAAGAGGTCCCTCTCCTTCCCCTATTTATATAAGAGGACAAGAAATCCAACGACGTAAGGTAAGGCTAAGCCTCTGCAGGCAGCCCAATCTTGTACACAATCGTATGCCCTCAATAAAAAAAAGGCCTACAGATTTCTAGGATAAATAAGGAGAATATTAAAGTACTGAGCATCAACACCCCCATCTCTGAGTAGCCATGACTCATGATAGCCACTTGTCCTCACTCTAGATTCATTCTATAATAGTTTATTCTAGACAATCTATGAATTTCTTGCACGTATTCCAGGGGAAACCATTATTTGTGATTGTTAAATATGTTTGATTATATTTTCCCCAAGAAGTGAACGGAATTGGTAAAGGGACTCGTTGCAATAGGAAAAGGTCCATTCTGGGTATTTTTCTTGGCAGCAGAAAGCCTGGAGGTGAAGTTATTTGTTAAGATATTCCCTTGTTGTATTCATTAGTATGGGACCATAACTTGAGTATGGGGCACCCATGTCTCTTTAAGGGAAATAATTTGTTTTCATGTTAAAGAAATGATGATTGGGAGCTCTTTGGAAAAGGGACCTACAGTCATTACTACTCTAAGAATTTGGTTGGATTGTTATGGAACACAAGCACTGATTTCCAACATGGTACAATTCGTGTCCTTGGCTAGGGATCAACTGTATACATTTTGGAAGCCACCGAGGTAGCTTTAACAAAACAGGTTTTGCATGTAGAGCACACTTTTATCTCTCTGACTATCAAGAGAAAATCAGGCACTGTTTGCAACCCTCCTCTTAGCATCAGGCAACCATTGTCCCTTAGAATTTGAGCATTTAGAATCCCCATCAGGCAACCATTGTCCCTTAGAATTTGAGCATTTAGAATCCCCATCTATGGTTGGCCTCTCAAAGCTTATATCATTACTACTACGTGAGCTAGATTTGGGATCATCATCATGAAAATCACTATTGTTATAGCTCCAATCAATGTAGTAGATTTCACCTAATCTCTATAGCAGGAAACATGTTTATTAACTAGACATATATTATTCTATTCAATTTTTCTTTACAATCTAGGTAAGAGAGGGAACAATGATTTGTTTTCTGTATCTTCAAATTAGAATTAAGTTATCAGTCTCTTTCACATAGCACATGTTCCAGTGGTGCTATAATCTTGGTAATGCAACCTAGTGTTAATATGATGCAAACAATCAACAAAGAGAACAATTGCTACCCCTAACTTTATCAACCTCGCCACAATTCATCAACTATTAAGAAGTCAATTCTGCAATCAATAAAACCCTCAAATCTAAATGGGAAACCAAGCTTGAAATGAATGCTTGTTTGTTCATTTATGTAATTCTTCTAGTTACGATGCAATTTCTGGCACTTGTTCCTCGTGTTTGAAATTGAACGCATAAAAATTCCAACCCATCTAACCCCAACAGAGTCCAAAATCTAAAACAACAAACAGAGCAAACTTCATTCCATTGGAGCCTGGTATGGTAGTAAACTAGCGTCTCAATTTAAAGCTAAATTGGGGTGTTTCATATCTACAAAATGCGGTCTAGGGAAAACTAATTTCGGCCTTTTGATAGTTATTGGCCCTTGGTCTCGAAAGTGGACTGGAGGAGAGCCAATGGCAACTCGAAAAAGGGCTTGACACATTAAATTCCAATTTTATTGCCAAGGAGGTCTATGCACTCATATTTGTTAATCACAGTCCACACTGCATCAGCTACGCTCTAGTATGAGTGTTCATCAC
Organism: Pinus tabuliformis; assembly: GCA_031772625.1. Lineage (NCBI taxonomy): Eukaryota > Viridiplantae > Streptophyta > Pinopsida > Pinales > Pinaceae > Pinus > Pinus tabuliformis. The sequence goes on from CM062806.1 coordinate 588,252,999, forward strand.
CATCCAACAAGTGCACACCAAGATGCTTGTCAATGCCAAGGATTGAGTCGTGGCTACGATTCAGCATTTCTGCTAAGCAACCCAAGGGCCAACATGTAGTTAATACCTCCAATTGTGCGTCTTGTGGCTATCATCACATTGGGCTGCTCTGCCATGCAGAGAAAGGATTTAGGTCTGGGTTTTTAGTGCTATGTAGATTTGAATCGCAATCTAGGGAGGAGTTTGTTATCCCCTTACTAATCTTCACTGATGCCCTTAGATGGTGTTACTGGTCGCTCTGGATCTGGTATATAAAATTCCTAACAGAGTTAACAGGGCCTTGATTCACTAGTGAGATTGATAGAGTGTTCAATTATTGAAACTCTGCATGCAAATTTTGGAATAGATATTCCTTAGATCTGGAATATAAATCAATGGAAGTATGTGTTATTTAGTGCAGTGCCTCAAGGTGTGTTTTGGGAAGCACTTCTAACAGAGAAAAATAAGCCAAAAAACTTGAATCCTAACAAGGTTCCCTACCCATTAATAATTAGAGATTTGATCCTAGAAATAAAATTAAATGCAAGAGTGCAAGAGGAAGAATTCACCAAAAAAATATTCTTGTTAAACCATAAAAAATGGCTATTTTTCTAACTCAAAATTCATTTTTTATTGTAAAGTTGGTCCTTATAATAAATCTATTTTCAATATTCAAAGAAGACATTGAACGATGATAGAAGATTGAAACAAAAGTTGTTTTTACTTACCATGTTAGAGTTTAAAGCGATTCCGATGCATATAATCAGTGACTGAAGAATTTCCATTGCAACATTCCCAACATTTGTGTTCATGATTACTATTGTTCCTCTCCCCAATCATTCAAACTCTGTTCCCAGGAATTCATGATAATTGGTTAGAAAGTGACATTGAACTTGTAATATAAACTCGTAAATGCAACTCGAGGTAGATATTATAAATCATAACAAGGGAGAACTATCAAATCTTCTAAGGTCCTTCAAGCCAAAGACCACAAAGGAACGAGACGACCACCAGGACTATTGAACCTTAAAGAATCATTTTGCGTCGAAGAAAAAAACCAAATAACATTGGATGTGGAGGTGAAATCCTTAGGATAAATGTGCAAGTCACTTTCCTTTATGAGATTAGACAAGGAAAAGAATTGAACAATGTACGGTTTATGGCACTTGTATAGTACCTAAAACTCTGTTTAGACAAATAAATTTAACAATTGCAGGTCTATAGAATTCAATATTTGTAAAGAAAAATTATTATAAGTGAAATGTTTGCTTGTTGAGGAAAAAACATTCAAATGTATATTTTATTTGTTGTGATGTTGGGTCATTCTAGCTTTCAGGAAGAAAGATTTTTCACTATGATCTTGCAAGTTCGACTTTTAAACTACCAAGATCTCTGGAAATATTATTGTGGCCATGTGCTTTTCCAATGTCCTCCATTTCCCCCTTTTGTCACCTCACAAAGCAAGTGCACCCGTGAGGTTGGTCTATACCCCTACTTCATATCCAAATAATTCTTTACCATTTTCAATTTATAAAACAAATGACAACAAAACTGTTGCAGAAAATTCATTTACAAGGATGATCATGACACCAAATCTCCAACATAGAAACCCTTTCCTATATCATTAGTTTTTAGTGCAAGAAAAGAAATGAAGGAGAAATTTTTTGATTCTTCACAGTACCTGAACAAGACCTAACTATGAACAAAGTGCATTCAAGAACTAATCTGCCATTTCTCCACCTGTGCCATCACCTCGCTCAATCCGTGGACTGGATTTAAATGCGATACATTCCTCTTGAAAATTTTATCGATTATACCTGTAGCTCATCAATTATCCTTGACCATTTTCCATACCAAAGACCACTTACCTTTATCTCAGTTTAAATTAACTAGTAATAATATTTTTTATAAATCAATCATAGAGCAATGATATCGAATTTGCTTGCATATTGACCAAATCCAAGGGTAAAGAATGGCTAAGGGAATCCAGAAAGAAAATGATAAAGAATATGCAAGTGTAGAAGCCTTTTTAATCTCAAAATTCCTGATCTGAATTAGATCCTTGAAAAAATATCAGAGTTCTATCACTGTTTCAAATCATGACAGACTTCAAAAATCTTATGAACAACGAGCTATCAGGAAGGACCTCTAGACAGTGGCAGTTTGTAGCCAGCATGGAACAACAAGAACCTTTGTCAAAGCACACTGACCGTTGGCCCATGGAGACCGCGCAGTGGCACAAACTAGCAATTGGGAAGACCAAATCAGAAAATGGAGGCCATTTCTGATGCGCGATGGTAATTGCGCATTGCTAGGAAAAACCCCTCGAGAAGGAAAAGCCCCGAGCGCTCAGTCACAAGGGAAATCAGAAAATCATGGGAAAAGCGCTAAAATAGAAGGCGGATCTTGCACTCCGAAACCAACAGAATATCGGAGGTATTTTGGGCAGTAAGTAGGTTTGGCCAACGACTCAGCAATTCCATACCTTGAATGACCCGTGTCTGGCAGATGAGAGAGAAAAACCGCTCTCATCGCAGGCTAACATTCGAGCAAGTCAACCGTGCGATAAGAGTAATGACCATAGGATCTGGAGGCCCCAGATCTAACGGCAGAGATTGCACCCGATGGGAGATTGGATTTGGCGGAAGAATACGCTGAGACATCTGAAATTTGGAGTCTGATTTGACCACTGAGCTGGTGGATGAATCATTTCACAAAGAAACCGAAATAATGACTATTCGAGGAAGAGCTGGCGCTCAATTCGTAAGGAGACAAGCGGCCACTTCCCTGTGAAATGTTACATAGTGGTTGTTGGGCAATTTAATTGCTTAAATTACTTTCATTAAATTATCAACCAGGGAAACTCGTAAGCTTGTGATGATGCCAGCAAAATACATGCAGGAGTAGGCAACTAACTCTATGACTAACTAAATGATTTTTGATTCAAAATAATATGCAAGGGAAGAGGCTCCTAATTGAGGAGGTCCTAGTTGTCCTTCCCTACAGTATTATAGATTGAAAAGAAACCATTGATTACATAAAATCAGAAACTTGAAATAAAGACGAGAATGAATTTTAATTGTTATTTAGATTCAAATAGAGAGAGAGACTAACTTAGTCCTTTGATTGTCCCCTCGTATACTGATCCAAACTAAACTAGTATTCATTCATAAGCATAAGAGATGAAATAACTTGAAACTTAAAAGCAAAAGAATGAATTTCAAGTTTCATGCAAATCAAATAAAGAGAGAGCCTAACTTAGACCCTTGATTGTTCCCTCATACGCTGATAAGATTTTAATTTAAAACCCATTCATCAATCACAAACGAATCCTCAAACATCTAGGCAATTAAATGAAATAAGATCTATTATGAAATAAAATGTTTTTTTGATCTTTTTAGAGTGAGCTCAATTCTCTTAAGAACAAAGTGACAAGATATTCCATATACTACATTAACACAATTTATATCTAAAACTATAGAAAGAAAATTTATGTGAAATGAAGCTTTATTCTATTCCATCATAAGTTGGATACATGCTCCAAGAGTCCTCCCTTTTGGAATGGATAAGGTGCTCCTATTTATACAAAAATTTAAGCAACTAACTTATTAATGGGGATCCATTAATCCCTCATATGGTTACAACCACTATGAGACACATATTCCTTTATCCATGAGATATGCTTGACCCCTATCCCATATCTCCTTCAAATCTTCAAGAGAATTCGAATTTGAATCTTGAAGGCCACATAAGAGTATCTTGGAACCTTCCAAATCACCTACACATGTCACCAAACTCATTCCACCTTTAGGTATAAGCAAATACATGTTATTTTTCTAACTTTTAATCATAAATTCACTTTAAATACTTGAAATTAATAACTTTGGAAAATGAAAGTACAAACCCATATGGTAATGGAAATATAGGGTTATGTAATGATAATGTGATGAAATGAGGTGACAAAATGAGGATAAAGGTGAAAATGGAGTGAAAATGTACGTTAATTTGGTGGCCCAACATACCCCCCAACTTAAGTTATTGCATGTCCTCATGCAATCTATTACATTGATCATGATTTGATCTTTTAAATTGTCTTGCTTTTACATGAACTTTCGCTGATATTGATTTTTTTTAACTTCACATGATTTTCTTTTTGACAACTTTGTTCCTTTTTCCAAAATCTTCTTTCTTGAAAAACATTTGATTGCAACATATTATTTTAGTTGTTTCTTGTGATAGCCAAAATTTGATTAGTATTGGTTCTTGTGTAACAATATTTTCACTATTTTTATGTTGCATTAAAAGACTTTGAAAACATTTAATCAACCATTGATTCTTCAATCACTATTTGCGAAACATGTAATGTTTGAATCATAATGTAATAGTAATTGTTTGGAGAAAGTATGTTGGTTAGGATGATATGTGTAGAAAGGACATATATGACATATGGAAGGTGATAATGGAGTATGAATGTGAATATGAACATGGTGAATGTGAATGTGAATGAACATGGTGAAACATTTTCGAAAAATTATAATTTTAGTATTAAAGGAATTGTATGATAAAAAGCTAGAAAAGAACATACTTTTACTTACCTAAGTGGACAAATTGTGTATATGTAGAAAAGTGTAGCTTCTGCTGCTGAATCATGGAATGGAGAATTCAATAATGTGATCTGTGTCTTGTTTACATACATGATGGATGAAGTCGTAAATGTGGATCCTTTATTATTACCGAATCTGCTACTGAACCATATAGTCTTCATGTCGTTCCATATCGTGGCACAATTCTTTCCATGTGAACAAATGTGTCGATGTCAAACATGGAAAGAAGTCATTGGATTACCGACCATTGATGAATGTCGTTAACCAATGTGAGGCAAACTCACCATTAATGTCAATGAGTTCCAAGGTACCTAAGTACATCTTGCGAAGTGCGAATAGATGAGCTAATGTCGAGCCACTTGCAAGATCCAACGATCAAGGGACATTGGTGTATTCCAATGATTGCTGGTGAGAGAGCCTGTCATTAAGGCATACAAGCCTCAAGGTACTAATAATGACTCTAGTATTTATCCCAGATAAGGTGCTGAGGTCGATGGGTCAAGACTTGTTAGAAGGAAGGCCTTAAGGAATCCTCCATCATCTAACACGAGTATGAAATAATGATTTCGAAGGACCACAGATGGAAAATTTGCATTGAAGCAGGGTTTATTTGGAAGAAAAGGAAAATGGGGTGATTCAACTTTGTAAGGGAGCTAGATGAATTTATTCATGGGCTATAGGTTAGTGAAAAAGACAGGAAAATGACTGTGAAGGAAAATGAACAATGAATCAAGGTTTTATTTGAAACATAAAAAGGAAAATGGAATGGAAAATTTATTGACTAAAGAAGTGGGAATGCAATGAAGTTTTTACTTACTGAAAAGGAGTAGAAATATAATGGAAAATGTAAATGGAAATGAGGCGAATTTTTATTGACTAAAGAATCATGGATGCAATGGAGACACTGACATCTAAAAGGCTTACAAGTGATGGATCTGATTTGACATCATGTGCTCATGCATTGATGTTTCATCTTTGTTGTTGCATTGATCGTATTCTTGTGAAAGAAATGTCATCTTTGAGAGGTTGATATGATGGATATGATGACATTCTCCCCCTTTTCTTACCCAAAAGCATGTCCTCATGCTTGAAATGGGGTCTTTAAAAAACATTGTTTGCTTCTGGTCATTTTTTTATCTTCTTCAAACCTGCAAAAACTTAGTACTTTTTCTGCAATGAAATGTAAGTTTATCATAATAGAGAGGTGATCAATCTCTCTATTTATGACGTTTACAAAAAGAAACTGAGAATTGGTACTAATGAAAAAAATTATTGAAAGAAAAACCAAAAGAATTTTTACCTATCTCGAAACTAGTGCCTCATTTTACTTGTTATGTCTTGTCAGCAATTTCTTCATTCTTGAACTGTTTCAAACTATTTTGGAAACTTTCTTATTTTGTAGATCTCATCGAGACCTTTCCAACAACACTTGAATCGTCGAAATCCGATGTCTTATGAGAAAGTTGTGCTTATTTGAAATTTGGGTGAAACAATGAAGATTGTCATAAGGTTTCTCAGTTGCAGGATTGCGCCCTTCCTGCATCTAAAAAGAAAAAAATCTTGTCAATCTTCTTTAGCTGAGCCATGGCATAATATTTTCCATTTAGTTTTTGATACCATCAGCTTCTGTACCTGCAAGACTCAAAGAGACATGATCATTCTGTTTAAAAATACTTGTGCCAGAATCTAAGAGAGGATGTTCTAATTAAAACAAATTACAAACTTTTAAAACTTTTCAAATTTCATTCTAGTTTGCTCAAACAAACAAAAAAACCAACAAAAAATAATGGCTTCTTAGCAATTTTGAATTTTTAGAAGATATGGTGCATGATTCCTTATCTTGGATACCAGACCCAAAATAAATCGGACCTTTATCAAACATCCAAATTCAACAACAAATTGCATCCAAGAGCGTGAAACATCAGCAAAATGAGCAATATCAGTAGATGCCTTTAAATATTGCAGCACGTTTCTTGCCATGTAATCGTTGCAATAAATCATTGCTCTCCTCCATGGGTGAATCCTGGTCAAGCTCCATTTAATCTTCGAAATCTAGAAATGGAAATCCTTAGAAGCAGGAAAGCAATTATATTATCAAAACCCCTGCTATTATTCGGATGTGGCCTTCATCAAAAAAATTTCTTTATCAAATAATGGTTTGAAATGTTCCATTTTTTTCAAACCATATTCCTCTATTGTGAGAGATGCTGGTGGATTTTCTTTCTATCGTATGGTACTGATAACTCTGCTTTTAATTGTGGATAGCAAAGACGAAATGTTGATCTTTGAAAGGCCAATACATAAGAAGGAAGCACTAATGAATAATCCAAACATAATTCCAATACTCAACAAGGAAGGACCAATAAATAAATTAAAAAATCCAAACACAAATCCAAAAACTGAAGAAAGAATAAGCCTCAGAGTCATTATCTACGCTGACAACCATTTAAAAAACTTAACTAAATTTTACTAGACAAGGCCGATATTTCTTCAAGAACTATCAAGGCCATGATTTATGCCCTCGGCCTCCAAAACTAATGTAACGGTTTCCTTGAGCCACTGATTGAGAGCAGACCAGGGATGAAATAACAGATCTTGGCAATTACAATTTTTCCACTCAGTTTTAGCTCTAGTGCTCATGCATTTACAACCTTAACACTGACTTTGAACTCACCATGCACTGCTCACTGTGTAAAAAAAATAAGAAGAATTATGTTTCCAAAATCAAAATCGAAAATCACAACCACGGGACCTTAACTACGCATGAGGAATTTGTGAGATTTCCTTATCTGGAAGTGATTTTGTAATATTTCTGAGATATCTTTGAGTTCCACAGCGCCAAAATTGCGTTCGATATTTTGCAAGGATTCGTTCATTAAATTAATGGCAAATACTAATCGCTTAGGTTGTTTTGGTTGTTTGACTGAAGTTTTAGCTCCTTTTTAACATGACAAAATGCAATGTTTAACATAAGTTTTTTTCCTTGAAATCCATTAATGGCATCAAAATGTTGGGCAATTTAATTGCTTAAATTGCTTTCATTAAATTATCACCTAGGGAAACTCGTAAGCTTGTGATGATGCCAACAAAATATATGCAGGAGTAGGCAACTAACTATATGACTAACTAAATGATTTTTTATTCAATATAATATGCAAGGGAAGAGGCTCCTAATTGAGGAGGTCCTAGTTGTCCTTCCCTATAGTATTATAGATTGAAAAGAAACCATTGATTACATAAAACCAGAAACTTGAAATAAAGACGAGAATGAATTTTAATTGTTGTTTAGATTCAAATAGAGAGAGAGACTAACTTAGTCCCTTGATTGTCCCCTCGTATACTGATCCAAACTAAACGAAGATTCATTCATAAGCATAAGAGATGAAATAACTTGAAACTTAAAAGCAAAAGAATTAATTTCAATTATCATGCAAATCAAATAGAGAGAGAGCCTAACTTAGACCCTTGATTGTTCCCTCATATGCTTATAAGATTTTAATTTAAAACCCATTCATCAATCACAAACAAATCCTCAAACATCTAGGAAATTAAATGAAATAAGATCTATTATGAAATAAAATGTTTCTTTGATCTTTTTAGAGTGAGCTCAATTCTCTTAAGAACAAAGTGACAAGCTATTCCATATACTACATTAACACAATTTATATCTAAAACTATAGAAAGAAAATTTATGTGAAATGAAGCTTTATTCTATTCGATCATAAGTTGGATACATGCTCCAAGAGTCCTCCCTTTTGGAATAGAGGAGGTGCTCCTATTTATACAAAAATTTAAGCAACTAACTCATTAATGGGGATCCATTAATCCCTCATATGGTTACAACCAATATGAGACACATATTCCTTTATCCATTATTTTTCTCCATGAGATATGCTTGACCCCTATCCCAAATCTCCTTCAAATCTTCAAGAGAATTCGAATTTGAGTCTTGGAGGCCATATAAGAGTATCTTGGAACCTTCCAAATCACCTACACATGTCACCAAACTCATTCCACCTTTAGGTATAAGCAAATACATGTTATTTTTCTAAATTTTAGTCATAAATTCACTTTAAATACTTGAAATTAATAACTTTGGAAAATGAAAGTATAAACCCATATGGTAATGGAAATATAGGGTTATGTAATGATGATGTGATGAAATGAGGTGACAAAATGAGGATAAAGGTGAAAATGGAGTGAAAATATATGTTAATTTGGTGGCCCAACAGTGGTGATGACGCAGAAGCAGGGAATTCCAAGCGGACAGAGGCAGGTAAACTAAAGGGATAGAAGAGGAAGCGAACAGTGAGGAAGCGAACTGAAGGGATAGAAAGCCATGATGAGCTGGAAAACTCTTCGACAATTGAAAGGGAAAAGTGTACAAGGTTACACCCAAGAATTTAGGAAGAGAGCATTGATTCTAGGAATCTCATTAGACTCACCCGAGACTGTTGAAGTACATCGGTGGTCTACACACCTACATGAGGCATACTATCCTCATGTTTAATCCCACTGGTATAGATGAGGTATCTGTTCAAGCTACACATCTAGAAGCTAGAGGAAAGAATGGAAACCCAGAAGTTGGGGGATCATCCCAACCCACTGCAAGCAATAATAAGGAGAAAAGAAAATAGAAATGGAAAGCAAGGAAGGCCAATACTGCACAGAAAAGCAAGTATTCATGCACTCACTGTAAGAAGGATGGGCATTATGATGAACACTATTGAATTTTGCATCCAAAGCTGAGACCTAAGAAATTAGAGGGCAAGAAGAAGAAGATTGCTGGAGCTATTCAGAAAGATTTGGGGTCACTCAAGAGATGAAACAACCATTGCAGCCATAGGTATAAGAGGTAAGAATTCTGAAGCATCTACTAGTAATTTTGCACAATCTACTATTGATGAATAAAATGAGGGAAAAAGACATGAGCTTTTCCATATTCGAGTTATTTCCAAACATCAAAAGATTGATACTTTGTTTGATAGTGGCTCACAAGTAAATTTAATTTTTGAAGCAATTGTAAAGAAATTGGGATCACTGACTACACCTCACAAGAAACCGTACCAATTAGGATGGTTAAGTGATAAAGCACAACTACGAGTGATTAGACAATGCAAACTCAAGTTTTCTTTTGGGTTAGCATTTGTACATGAGGTTGAGTTAGACACAATTCCTTTGGATATATGTGGAATTGTTTTAGGAAGTCCTTACTTGTATGACAGAAAGGCTATTTTCTATAGAGCTGAGAAGAAGTATCTACTCGTTAAAGATGGAATCGAATACTTTGTAAGAGCTCATAAGATCAAGAATAATTACACTCTCATAAACTCAGGGCAGATGAAACGAATGATAAATTCATGCAAACAACTTTTACTGATGGTTTAAAGGAAAAGAACCCTGATAAAACCAATGTATTTGAGGGTTGTGATGCTAAACAGCAAGCTGATTTAGAAAAAGTTGTTTCAGAGTATGATATCTTGTTTCAAGAACCTAAAGGTCTGCCACCCAAAAGGAAATAGTGCGTGAAATTAATTTGCAGCAAGATGCTCCATTGCCTAACATTGGAATATGCAGGTTGTCCGCTTTATAGAATGCAGAAATCAAGAAGCAAGTGCAGGAGTTGCTCAAGAAGGGGTTCATCAAACCTGGCACATCACCATGTGGATCTCCAATGTTTTGGTGAGAAAGAAAGATGGCTCGTGGAGAATGTGCATTGATTACCGAGAACTAAATAAGATAACAATCAAAAATCATTATCCCCTTCCTTGCATAGATGATCTTTTAGATCAATTGAAAGAAGCTATTTATTTTTCCAAGTTAGACTTGAATAGTGGATATCATTAGGTTAGAGTTGCAGAACAAGATGCATGGAAGACTACTTTCAAAACAAAGCAGAGATTGTATGAGTGGTTGGTTATACCTTTTGGCTTAACTAATGCTCCTGCTACTTTCATGAGAATAATGAATGATGTACTTAGACCTTTTCTTGATGATTTTATTATTGTGTATCTAGATGACATTCTGATATTTAGCAAAACATGGGAAGAGCACTTAAAGCATGTTAAGTAGACACTGTATGTTTTGAAAAGAGAAAAACTTTATGTTAAACTCTCAAAATGTGAATTTGGCAAAACATCTTTGAATTATTTGGGACATATAGTAGGGGGTGGTGAATTGAAGATAGATCCCTCTAAGGTGGCAGTCATTGTAAATTGGCTTAAACCCAAATCTGCTACAGAAGTTAGGACCTTCTTAGGAGCAGCACAATATTGGAGAAAGTTTATTTCTAACTTTTTCCTAATTGCAGATCCTTTACATGCTTTAACAGGATTGAACAAGGTGTTTAAGTGGGGAGGCAAACAACGGAAATCCTTCTACACCTTGAAAGAAAAGATTAGTATAACACCAGTACTAGCACTGTCTAATCTTCAAAGACCATTTTAGATCCAAACGGATGCTAGTGGCTATGCCATGGGAGCAGTGTTAACACAGCACGGTAAACCCATAAGTTATCATTCTGAGACATTTAATTCTGGAGTAGCTAACTATCCTACATATGATAAAGAATTGTATGCATTAGTACATATTGTGAAAAAGTGGAAACATTACTTAATGGGCAAAGAGACAGTAATACATACTGATCATCAACCACTTCAATATCTACACTCCCAAACTAAGTTGCAGCAATCAAGACACTATAGATGGATGGGTTTTCTACAACAGTTTCATTTAGTCATCAGATATAAAAAGGGCATACACAATAAAGTTGTAGATATGTTATCTAGACCCATTATAAATGCATCTACTATACTTAAGCATAATTCTGTGTTACATGAGAGCTACATTGAACAATATGCTCAAGATATATATTTCAAGGATGTATATGCAACTTTAAATCAAGGCAAACGAGTAGAAGAATTGGATTATCATGTAAAGGACCGACTCCTATATCACTGTGGGAAGCTATGCATTCCACAAACTGAAAGAGTAAAGATAATTCGAGAAGCACACACTTCTCTAATATCATGTCATTTTGGGGTAAGTAAAACAGTTACACAGCTGCAAAGATTTTTTTTATTGGCCAAAAATGAACGAGATAGTTTCTAGATATGTAAGAGGGTGTACTATGTGTGCTAAAAGCAAGCCCAACAATAGAAAACTAGGCTTGTAACTCTATTACCAGTTCCTTCTCATCCTTGGGAAAGTGTTTCCATGGACTTTGTTGGAGGACTGCCTAAATCTAGGAAAGGTCATGATTATCTGTATGTTGTTGTGGATATGTTCAAAAAAATGTGTATTTTGATACCTTGTAATAAACAGATTACAGTTGAACAAACTGCAAAACTGTTCTTTCAACATGTATGGGTTCATTTTGGATTACCCACTTCCATTATATCTGATCGAGACATCCGATTTTTGAGAAAGTTTTGGTCAAGTCTGTGGGAACTGATGGACACCAAACTGAAGAAAAGCACAACTTTCCATCCACAAACCGATGGCCAGATAGAAGTAGTCAACAGGACAGTGATCCAATTACTCAAGGGATATTGCAGCAAGCATCCTAAGCTTTGGGATAAACATTTGTGTTATGTGCAGCATGCTTACAACTGAGCCAAACATTCTTCTACATAGAGATCTCCTTTTGAGACCTGTTTTGGTTTTACACCTAGGTAACCCTTGGATTTTGTCTTTGGTAAGGGCACAATAGTTGATGGACAAAGTGATGTGGACAAGGAAACTAGGTTCATTGAACAAATCCAAGAGATTCACCAGGTAGTACAGGAACAACTAGAACAGAGCCAGGCCAAATACAAGGCAAGGCATGACAAGCATCGGATGGAGCATAGTTTCCAAGTTGGTGATCAAGTCTGGCCTTATATCAGCAAGGACATAATGCAAGGTGAAGGTAAAAAGCTAAATCCTATCAGGTATGGACCTTTCAAGATACTTGAGAAGATTGGTGAGAATGCTTTTTGCCTTGATCTACCAGCTTACATGCACATTTACTCAGTCATCAATGCAGATAGCTTGAGATTTTTTGAACCTTCACTAATTGAGGATCCTGAAGAAGAGAGTCAATTGCCTTCTATTGTTGACCTGCTACCTGAATATCTTAATGAATTGCAAGAAGACACAGTTCTAGACAGGAAGGTGAGAACAGCACGTAGGGGAGATGTTTAGTACCTCAGAGTTGGGCTCAAGGGTTCAAAGCTGAGCAGTGTGAAATGGATAGAGATTGGAAAAGTGAGACAATTGTACCCTCACTTAGTGGATGCTTAAAAACCAAATTTTGGTGGTCCAAAAGCTTTTTCAGTGGGAAGGTTGTGATCTGAATTGGATCCTTGAAAAACTATCAAAGTTCTATGATTGTTTCAAATCATGATAGACTTCAAAAATCTTATGAACAACGAGCTATTAGGAAGGACCTCTGGACAACGGCAGTTTGTAACCAGCACGGAACAATGAGGACCTCGGTCAAAGCGCACTGACCGTTGGCCCATGGAGACTGCGCAGTAGTGCAAACTAGCAATTGGGAAGATCAGATAAGAAAACGGAGGCCGTTTCTCAAAACCCCTCGAGAAGGAAAAGCCCCGAGTGCTCGGCCACAATGGAAACTGGAAAACCATGGGAAATGCACTAAAATAGAAGGCAGGTCCTGCGCTCCAAAACCGCCGGAATATCAGAGGCGTTTTGGGTGGTAAGTGGGTTTGGCCGACGACCCAGCGATTCCATACATGGAATGAGGCGTGTCCGGCAAATGAGAGAGAAAAACTGCTCTCATCGCAAGCTAACATTCAAGCAAGTCAACCGCATGATAAGAGCAATGATCGTAGGATCTGGAGGCCCCAGATCTAACGGTGGAGATTGCACCCGATGGGAGACCGGATTTGGCGGAAGAATAAGCTGAGGCATATGAAATTTGGAGTCTGATTAGACCGCTAAGCTGACAGATGAATCATTTCACAAAGTAACCAAAATAACGACCATTCGAGGAAGAGCTGGCACTTAGTTCGTAATGAGACAAGTGACCACCTCCCTATGAAACGTTACATAGTGGCGATGAAGCAGAAGTAGGGAATTCCAAGCAGATAGAGGCAGGTGAACTGAAGGGCTGGAAGAGGAAGCCAATAGTCAAGGGACGGATTAGCTTTAAGCCATGAACAGACAGAGAATAGAAACAAGAAGACAGAGAGATAGAGGAGGCAGAACAAAGCGTGAAGCAAGAAGTAGAGAACAGAAGAAGTTGAGCTAACCTGTAGAGCTAAGGTAGCATCGAGCAAAAACAACCGAGATGGCTTGAGAGGTTCAAGCAATCCTTGTGAGGATATCTGTTGGGAACTGAGTACCAAATTGGACTCATCCCATTAAGACCAGTTGAGGTCGAGACTTGGTAAGGGGGAGTCTATGTACTTTAGTGACTTGGGGAATCCAAGCACCACCCTACTAAGCATCATCTATTCCAGGAGACTCAATTTGAGCTCCTCATTGTAAAAAAACTCTGCTTAAAGACACAATAAAATAAGGCCACCACTGAAAGCTAGACCAGGAGACGTAGCCCAAGAGGATTGGGTGAACTCCTTATTAAATTGTTGTGTTTTTGCATTTGTTTGTTGTGTTTCCCTTACTGTTTTCCAATTGCCTATGTATTTCGCAATCTTATTGATCTATTGCTTAAAATAACATAGGCATACACCAACACATGAGTCTGTAATACCTGCATTAATTAACTGAGATCACTCACAAGTGATTTTCAGATCAATGCCTATGATTCGAAGTCAGAGAAACAATGCTGAAATTTTGCCCAATATTTTATCGAAGTAAACCAGAAAGTCTTAGTAGTTGCAAACCAATTCCTTAGAAATAAATGCACTTCCCGCATCAAATCCATTGCAGAGTAGATTAACCATCAACAATGCCAAAAGATCAAGTAATCGACCAACATTTCAACTAATTCCATCAAATAGCATCAATATTTCCACTAATTTCACCAAATCATGTCAAGATTCTAACCAATTTATTCAAACTAGATCAAATACAGATAATCTCAAGCACAAGAAAACCAAAACAAAAGTTTCCCCAATATTGAATCTGGTCAAAGCATTTTCATTAGTTTCACCAAACACCCTAAAACAACAACAGAAAGAAACAAAAACCCTATGCACATCTCGTTAAATTCACCACATCTTCATTTTCCCCTTGCTCCAAAGCTCAATAAACATTTTAGAGTTAGCACGCTTATGGTTTCTCTATGCATTGACTCAATTTCATATTTCAACTACATGGCACCTAAATATGAAAAAAAATTATTTTGTAAAAAATCATTTTAAAATAATATTTTAAAATGTTCAATTAACAAAATGAATATATATGTAATGTAATTGAAAACCTTCATTATATAGTATCTTTTTTTACATTACAAGGTATAATGTGATAAAGGTAGAGAGCCTGGATGTCAAACATATTATAATAGTTGAAATTGGGAATATTTTTTTCTATAGTAGTTTATATCTTTTTTAACTCAAGATCTACTAAGTGTTAAGAAGGATCTAATTTCTTGAGGTGTAAATTTTATTTAGAGTGAAAAGAGATTTGATCCTTCTAAATATTTGGTAAATCCAGAGTTAAGATGGATCTAGGCTAAGATGGATCAAAATTATTTAGCAATGCATAAAATTTCTAGTAACTTGTTAACAAAAACAAAATTTACATCAGGTACCAGATTAATTTTTAAATTTTGTTGTTGATAAGCCCTTCTTGTCCTCTCATCCTTTCTTCAAACATTAAGGTCTGGGAGCATAGAGAAACCTCCATGTATCTTATGCTTTTGAGCATGATGATATTCTAGTTTTTTAAGTAATCAAACAATTTTTTTTTTAGTAACTAGGTAATGCCTGGGCTGGGGTCAGCCTACTTATTAGTTGTATGAATATCGGTACACCCAGAATGGGATGCTTATCACCAGGATTGTGCGAGGCTTTAGTCAAGCCTTGACACCATTGGGAAGTTTAATTCCCCCAAAAGTGGCTTCCACTCCTCAACCCCTCCCCATGAGGCTTAAAATTGTGACAAAGTGGGGACTAAACCCCACGTAAACCTACCGGTCTATACCACTTGTTAGTTGGTCATATTTTTATTCTTGGACTATAGTAGTCATTTACACTAATCATTTTTAATTTTTAATTATTTCGCTTATTATCTAGTCATATATTTTAGTCCTGGACTAAATTATTCATTTAAGTTAGTCGTTTTTAATTGATTCACTTAATATCTAGTCATATATCTTAACCCTAGACTAAATTAGTCATTTTTAGTTCAGTCACTTAAAATTGCTCAAATTTAATAGTAATTCACTTGAAATAATTGTGGTGACTAACTTTTTTAGTCCTATAGTCACTAATCTCCCATTTTGTACTAGTGATGCAACCTATGACCTTTCATGTTATAGACATTTTTGGGCACTGCAACCCCAATCCTAAATGTCCATAAACCAAGGGCTCCTAAGTCCCTAAAAGTGTTGTTCCAACCCCTAAAAGAACAAGGTGAGTTGATCACACCTTCTCCTAGAGGTTCTCCATGAAAAACTACTCAGAACTGGTCAAAACTGGACCATCTCACCTGCTCCATGGACAAAGTGCGCTGCATCCCACCTGAATACACATAGAGGGTGTGATGCATGTTGAAAAGCCCTTCTATGGGGTGCGATGGGCGAGAATGGACAAATGGCAGAGGCAGTGTGCGAGGTGGAAAATCATGGAATCTTCCAGAAACTTCTCCTATGACACTTGCCTCCCTGAATTCGCCCAGGGATGAGTAAGAGATCCTCATTCTCCAAGTGGAATCAAGAACTATCAGAGAGAGGACACTAATCAAACCCCAGAAGCTGACTCACCCCCCTTTGCAAACATATATATATGGGTCCCTCATCCCAGAGATCCAGGAGGCTGGAATTTTGTATCTTGTAAGGAAGTGTTGTTGGTTTCTTGCTGCAACATCATAGTGTTGGGTGATCTAAGCTTTTCATGAGGTGAAGAAGGGCTTCTTGCTGAGAGGATGACACTGGGTCAAAACAATTGGTTGTAATCCTCCCCTGCTCTTTTCTTGATATCAATAAACCTATTCAAGTTTTCCTCCATGTTCTTGCATATTTTATGATATATGTTTGTGTGTGGTCAATATACATCTGATCTTATATTGTTTATGCTAGATCTCTATTCTCGGATAGTATTGTGCTGCTTTGATTCCACAAGTTCTCTTTGAAGCTGGGCTGACGAGGAAGCAAGCGGCGAGGATCTATCAGAAGGGAGAAGAATCAAGTGAGGAACCAAGCGCAAGATTGAGGTTGGTGTCTTCATTCTTCTCTTATCTATTGGTCATAAAGGAATACGAAAGTAGCTTTACTCTATTTGTTTCTAAGGTTGCTACCACCCTTAGTGGGAATAGCAGTTCTGTATAGACACTATTCCCGATAAAAAAATGGCGACTCCGCTGGGGAGGGACTAGATTGTTTGTTAGCTTATCTTTGCTTCTTTTATAAACTTACAGACGGAGCCTGAAGCCAAGCCAGCTAGCCTTCGAACTACATTTGTTTTACGAATGCAAAGCATATCAATGCTGCTTCAGTCAATCTCTGGGTTTTGTTTATGAATTAAATGATTGATCTACAAACGGACTAATTGCCCTGAGTGGTAGTTGTAGTAACCTCCTTAGATCCACCTCTGTGATTTGCATATACTGAACATTACTTTCTTAACTTAAATCCCCGAACTGGATTGCAAGTTGTGAGTAAAAACTTATTTAAAGTCTTGTACTGGTACCATCGCACCCTGCCTTAAAGGCAGCCTGCTTACATCGCACTTCCCGACTGCAGTAGGTGCACTGAAAGCAGAGTTCCCTGTGTAACAGGTGTGCTGGTGAGATAAGGTTAACTCTACCTTAAGGCTTTGGTTTTTCACTCACTGTTTTTAGTCCTATTCTGGAGTTTAGCTGTCTATGGTCAGTGTATCTCTGTAAAAACCCCCTTCCTTTACATCTTTCCACCTCCATAGTGCAAAGAACTATAAGTGTTTTTATGTATTTTGCATCATTTTCGGTTCTCTTTTGCAAAAAAGTAGCATAATCGAGCGGTCGTTCTTTAATCTGAAAGTGTCATAGCTGTCATTTTCAGCCATAGAAGACAATCCCCTTGCTCTTGGTAGTCGATTATACAAGTTACTATTGCATATGATTTTAATTAGTAGTTTTTAGAGTGTCAAAAAAAAAATTCATTTCGAAATCGCAAAGTGTCTCTCTTACTTTCACTTCATTTTGAAAAGAAATTTGTTGAGTATTGTCGCTTTGGAAATAATTCAGATTTGTGCTTAGCTTTCTTATCATCACATACACTAAGAAAGCTGAAAAACAATACATGCATGTGCATTTGCATTTAGACTGCTTGTCGGTTTGATTTAGGACAGTGCATATAGTGTGTGCTCTATGCTCTATGCTGAAAGAAAATCATCCCTCTTTCCTTAGTAGCTAGGATTTTCATCGCTATAAGAAGATTAAACGATTTTTTATCATCTTAGGCTACATTTTAGGAATTGTACATCTACATCTCGCGGTGAAACTGAAAGACAAATTTCTTAAGCAAGATCAACTATAAAATAAATTCAATGAATCTAAAAACGCTTTGGAACCTAACGCACAACATTTAGAAGTCTAGGCTAGAGACGTGTTCCGGCGTCGTAAAATGTGGTAACTGTTGCTTTCATTGTTGGTTGGGTGATTCCTCCACTTTGAGACGATAAGTGCCAATACGGACTTGTGCTCCCATGTATCGTCGAGTATATATTGGGAGACCACAATAGGCTTTATCCTTTATCCATAGGAAGTCGTGTCTGCCGCCCTATCAATCACAATGCACTGAACACAGCATTCGGGAAGATTGACTGTCGTACCGTAAAAAGTATTCTACAATTTTGCAATTGGTTTGGTAATCCCTCTATCTATATTTCCAGAGCAGTCTCTTCCGTTCCTTTTTAGACTTCTTAAAGGAAAAGGTCCATCTGAGCGCTTGTCATTTCAGGCTCATTAAAAATCAAAGGCGACTAGAGTCATCTTTTGTTTTTTCTCGACTATTAAAAATTGAAAAAATAAGTTGTGTCAAAGCATCTAAAATTCATTTAATTCGGAAACATATTCCCCTATGATTTTTAGTTGATCAAGTAATCCGCAATCGTGGAAGAAAGTCAATCGAAACCCCATCATTCGTGGAGACTTACAAGCCAACCGTCTTTGTCTCCAGAGTCAAAACTGACATGCACAAAGTGAACTCGTTTGACCGGGTCAAAGTCCCCTGGTAAAGTTGGAACACGTGTTCCAACACCAGTAGAGACTCCGGTTACTCCAAACATTCCTGGTAACCCTGCCCTTACAGAAGAAATTCAGCAGCCACTAAAGGACAGTAGAACTAATCCTAGTGTGAAGTTAAACACTTCTATTTCTGAACCAGCTACATTAACAACTGATTCAGAAGGTGTCATTCCCCAAACATCTGTCGCTACCGAATCTATACCTTCTTCGGCACAAGAAATATTTTACAGACCTGACGGTCTACCTCTTCCACCTGGTCTGATTGCTATAGAAGAGATTGTGGAAGATCCTCAGTCTAGTACTCCATCTCAATTTGGAGTTGAGATCGCCCTATATCCCTCTTTGTCAGAAATTAGTCTACCATTATCGGAAGCTCCTGTAGAATCGCTAGGCAATATTTTGGATAGACTCGAAATGTCTGAACAACCGTCGACGTTTAGGACTGTGTCATCTGACACAGTGATAGCAGAACTTCCTATTGTCACTCCAACAATGTTCACCGGCTTACCATCTGTCCCAACTAGCTCTCAATCGCTAGAAGGAGCCCACCCAGGGGCTATTTTGACAGTATGGTCCATTCCTTTTTGTTCAACCAGAATAGTATCTAGAACTCTTATGTTGAGTCTCAGCAGATTGATCCTTCAAGGTGTCAATTTGGGCAGTCCGGTCCTCAAGGACAAACAATTCCTTTAAGTACCGGGTTACCGCCGTATGGGGGGCAATATACCCTTTCATTGTCTCCTCCGGGAGGACAACCATACGAGAGTTCGCAAAAAAATTCAGGTCACGCTGGAATTGCAACCAGTGGTTGGGTACCAATACTGCCTCAATAACCAAGAGTTGTATACTTAATGCAACAATGTTTACCTATGTCAAATATATCAACTACGCCAACTATTGTGACGGTGTCGCAAGTACAAGCATTGCCTATTGTATGCCAACCTCAGGTTTCTCAGGTTGTAATGCAACAACCTCTTGCCCATGCAACTCAACCACAATCGCCAACTAGTGGAATGACACAGGGCCAAATGGGTACAATTACCCCTCATCTTGGTCAAACAGCCAGTATTGGAAAACAGCACATGGCTTCACAACCATGGCTAGTGCAATATCAACAACCACAATTCCAACAAGTTTACCAAGGGTATGAGCAACAAATCTTTACAAATAGTGGGCAACCATATATTCAAAACGGTCAAAATCAACCATTCTACTATGGTTATGCCCCTCAACCTTACCAAAGTTACCAGCATCAAATGCATTATGCTGGTATGCAAAGACCAACTGCTCAGGCAATTCCATCTTACCCTGGGTATGCTTCGCCAAACCTGAATCAACAGTTACCCTTCGTGGCGACTTTAGAGTTACCAGATCTAAATCGGTTAACAAATGATCCAATTGCTTACGCCCCTTGGTGGCCAGCGATTCCACATAAACTTCCGTTAGATATTCCTAAATTTAATGGAAATCTGGGTGAAGACCCATCGAATCATGTGATGACCTTTCATCTGTGGTGTTCTTCAAACACCCTAAATGATGATTCGATTAGGCGTCGCCTTTTTTAGAGAACATTTACGGGTCCGGCGGCAAAATGGTATATCGAATTACCTAGAGATTCGTTTGATAACTTCAATACCTTAGCCACAACCTTTTTAACCCATTTTCAGCTACCTATAAGGTACGAAACGAGAACAGAACTTCTTACCAACTTCAAGCAAACGACGGCCACTCACATATCCGATCATATTCATGAGTGGCGACGCCGTCGTAGAATGGTAAAAACGTATGTTCCTGATCAGTTGTTAGCTGAATGGTTTATCAAGTCATTATTACCTTCCATTACAGAAGATGTGGCAAAGGGAGGAGTCGTCACTGAAGAGCAAGTTATTGCTCGTGCACAGTACTTACACTTGATTTCTACTCAGTCTGGCACGCTCTACGATAAAATCCCTGACTCTCCCAGACCGGAATTTTCCATTCCTCCTCTTCCTAAATCAAACAATGACTCTCATGCCGATGACGGCGTGATAGGCACGACAAACACGAAATCAACAAAGGCCACATCTAAAAAGGCCCATAAGATTTCTAGTCAAAATGCAAATGAGGAACTTCTTGCCTCGGAAGTAAATGTTGTCTCAACTGACAAGGGCAAAGAAACCAAGCAACCAGGAGGCAAGAAGAAAAACAAAGGGAAGAAGAAGAAACAGGATGAATCATCACCTGAAAAATCTTCCGCAAACCCCTCCGGAAATAGGAAACCAAAAAATCCATGCGTAATATGTGATGAGGATCATTGGACAAGAGACTGTCCATATAAAGCTGGGATTAGAAAATTCGCCAAGAATTCAAAAACCTCGGCAGTATTAACTGGTCCGTTTCCAAATCCAGGAACAAATCTGGTTGCTAGTGACAATGCTTCCCTGTCCCAAGTATTGATGTTGTCGGTTTCGAAACAGCAAAATGATGCTTTGATAACGACAAGGAATAAAGATTACGGGAATCCACAAATGTCGAAAAGCAAGGACAACGATCAACCTAGTAGTTCGACAACAACTTCGACAGAAGTTGTGCCACCCATTGTTCCTAAACTGACAATAAAACCACCAAAAGGAGTAGTACACAAGTCAACATTTAATCCGCGTGCTAAAGCAGCACAGCATTATAATATAGTGGAAGATTTGGCCCAATCGCCATCCGCTATGTCGACACTTGAGGTACTGCAAAATTGTCCCTCCCAAAAGCAGGCTTTATTATCAGCAATAGGTGGGATTGACCCAAAGGATTCTAATCTTGTTTCCTTTAATCACAAAGGATATGATCCTCAGTTACCAACTCAACTAGCTTTCCTCATTCAAGTGAAAGCCCTCAACAAAACTGTTCATCGAACAATTATTGATGAGGGGGCATCTACATGTATCATGTCGATGAGTTGCTGGAAAACTTTAGGATCTCCAACCTTGTCACGATCTTCGACAAAACTTAAAGCATTTGATGACTATCATATACCCCATATGGGATTTTAAGTAACTTGCAAGTTGAATTAAGGGGGAAAACAGTAGAAATAGATGTTGAAGTGATCGATGAAAACCTCGAATACAACATCCTACTGGGAAGGCCCTGGATATATGTTATGGCTGCTGTTGTGTCGACCTACTTCAGGAAGATCACATTTCCTTTTCAAGGTGAAATCACAATCGTCGACCAACAAACTTTTCTCCCCAATAGTTCCCAAGTTACGGGAAGCATTCTGATGATCCATGGAAGCCCCCATTCGCTTCAAAATATCGGAGTAGGCCTACTAAAAGACCCTGTATTAATGAGGACTTTTGCACTCCCACCTTTAATCAATCTGGCAGAAGTAGCAATGGTAGGGACCTGCAACATGATATCTTCTATTCAAAAGATCTCAGAAAATGATGTTAAAACAGATCATCTGCGGGTATTGCCTCCAAGCTCAATAGAAATATTGTAGCAATCAATGTTTTTGGCATGGGAGGCAAACCCAAATCAACACTCCTCAAGCGTTTGGATAGATAGGTCTAAGGAATATGACACCCCTTTAGATCCTTGGTCACAAGTGCATAACACAGACGAAGGAATTATTCAGTCAATGATAATTGACGGAGCGCCATGGGAAGATTACCACCATCATTCCCATCTTCCGAATTGTCAAGAAGATACTCCTGACGACCTTAATCATCCTTCAGTTTTTTATTTCCTATCAAATACTGTAAATACGATGTACTGCAAGAGAAACTTGTCCAATATCGAAGAGACTGTAGCCATAAATATCTCGACCAAAACAAATGTTGTAGAGAATATTTATGTTGGAAAATGTTGTTCTCCTTCAGAACTAGAAATATACGAAGCTCTTTTTCACGAATTCAGAGATGTCTTTGCTTGGTCATTTCATGCAATGCCAGGCATTGACTCAAGTATAGTTGAACACGAGATAAAGATGTATCAAAAACATCGTTCAACCATATCTCGACGATCTTCCGGCTCATTCACGAAAGTGGCCTGATCATCCGCAGCATTTGAGAGCGATATTTCTACGCTGTCGACACTACAAGATACGACTCAATCCACACAAATGTGTGTTCTGTGTCAGTTCTGGGCGTTTGCTTGGCTTTGTAGTCTCAAAGGACGGGATTCGTCTCGACCCTTATAAGGTTCAGGCAATTAAAATTTTGCCTCCACCTTCAAATTTGCTTCAGATTCAGAAACTCCAAGGGAAAGAAAACTTTATAAGGAGGTTCATTCCAAATTACGCCAAACTTGCTAAAGGTTATACACGTCTTTTGAAAAAAGAAGTACCATTCGAATGGGATCAGGTTGCGCAAGCTTCCTTTGATGCTTTAAAGGAATCCCTAACAAAAGCATCAGTAATGTATGCTCCTGATTATCAAAGAGACTTTAACATGTATTTGGCTGCAGCATATACAACCATCGCAATGGTTTTAGTTCAAGAAGTCGATGGAGTCAAACATCCAATATATTATTTGAGTAGAAACTTAAATGATACAGAAAGAAAGTATTCCTATGTTGAAAAGCTGGCTCTCGCAGCTGTTCAAGCAATACAGAGGTTTCGACACTATGTCCTCTTTCAAAAAACTACCATTTTGTCAGATTGCAACCCCCTGACTTATATATTGTCGCGACAGTTGCTGGGGGGAAAATATTCAAAATGGGTAGCAATTCTTCAAGAGTTTGATCTGGAATTTGTAAAATCAAAATCGAAGAAATCCCTAGTTTTCGCGGAATTATTATGTGATCTCCCATCGTTGTCCAACGATGAAACATCCGAAGAAACCATTGTGGATGAATCTTTGTTTCTGATATCTTCAAGCAATCCATGGTATGGAGACATAATCATCTATCTCCAAACCGAAAAATATAGGTCTAGTACCTCTCGCTCAGAACAAAAACACATTCGATACCAATCAAAAGACTACATGATCGTCGATGATACGCTTTACCGTCGTGGTGTCGATACAGTTCTGAGGAGGTGCCTCACCCATGAGGAAGCCGAAAAAGTCCTGAATGATTGTCATTCAGGCGCATGTGGGGGGCAGCAATCTGGTTACGCTAAGGCACAAAATTTTTTACGAGCAGGATACTTCTGGCCAACAATGTTCAAAGATTGCATAACCGCAGTCAAAAGTTGCCATGCATGTCAAATTTTCGATAGCAAATCCAGAAGACCACCCACACCCCTGCAGCCAATAGTTGTTATTGGGCCATTCGCCAAATGGGGCATAGATTTCATGACATGTAACCCCACCTCGACCGGGGGGCATGGGTATATCATAGTCGTAGAATACTATTTTACCAAATGGGCCGAGGCGATGCCTACATTAAACAACACCGGCGAAACGGTTGCCCTTTTCTTTTTCAATCATGTAGTCGCCAGATTCGGCATTCCATAAGCCATAGTCACAGATCATGGATCCCATTTTCACAATCACATGATGGTTGAAATGGCTGCCAAACTAGGGTTGTCCCACGAAAACTCTACTCCTTATTACCTCGCAGGCTAACGGACAAGTTGAAGCAATCAACAAGATCCTAAAGCAGATGCTGCAAAGGATGATTAGAGCCCACAAAAGGAGTTGGCACCTGATCCTGTACTCGGCCTTGTGGGCATACCGAACATCGGTAAGGAATGCAACCGGGTTTACACCCTTTCAACTAGTGTATGGCCTAGAGGCGATCCCACCAGTTCAGTGTGAAATCTCGTCCCTCAAACTCACAATCGACCTTCTCCCCGGAACTTCAGAAGAGGAGGCTCATTTCTTGGAACTAATCCAATTGGATGAAACCTGTTGTGATGCCACTTTGGCTAACGAAGCCCATAAGAAACGAGTCAAGGTGCAGTTCGACAAGAATGTCAAACCCCGTCTCTTCTCAAAAGGTGACTTCGTCTTACTTTATGACCAGGAATCCGATAAATTGGGATCAGGTAAACTCAAGTCTTTGTGGATGGGCCCCTATATTGTTAAACGTGTATTAGCAAAAGGAGCCTACGAGTTAATGGATTATGATGGGATTCCACTGGCGCAACCCTGTAACGGGTTGTACCTTAAGCGTTACTACGCGTGACTCAGTGCAGTAATCCATATGCTTTTGTTACGTTTTTTGTTTTCGCTAAGAGTAATTGTTTTGGTCAAGTAATCCACTCTTTACATTTGTCGCAGATGTCGAACCCATTGGAATATTTTGTTGGATACGCCGATGGAGCGAGTCATAATTCGCGGAATCTATCTTCTGCAGCCTGGGCCATTTTTGATCCAAGCAGCGAGTTAGTAAGTTTCAGAGGGGTATGTATTGGTCGTTCAACAAATAACATCGTTGAATATAGCACGTTGATAGAACTCCTCTCTGATGCCATAACATATGGCATACGCCAACTTGTCGTTAGGCTAGACTCACAACTCGTCATACTACAACTCACTGGTATCTACTCCGTACGAAATCCAGCTATCTATCGCATGTTTCTAAGGGTCAAGATTTTGGAAAGGCAATTTGATCTTATTCAATATTAGCATATTTCCAAAAACTTAAACACATTAACAGACTCATTGGCAAATTATACTTTCATGAGAGTAATGAATGATGTACTCAGGCGTTTTATTGATGACTTTTTAATTGTATATCTAGATGACATTCTTGTATTCAGTAAAACATGGGAAGAACATTTGAAGCATGTAAAGAAGACTTTAGATGTTTTGAAAAAAGAAAATATTTATGTTAGATTATCAAAGTGTGAATTTGTTAAAACATATTTGAATTTTTTGGGTCATATTGTAGGGGGTGGTGAATTGAAGATAGATCCCTCTAAGGTTGCAGTCATTGTAAATTGGCCTAAACCCAAGTTTGCTATAGAAGTTAGAAGCTTCTTAGGGGCATCACAATATTGGAGAAAGTTTATTGCTAAATTTTCCTTAATTGTAGCTCCCTTACATGCTTTGACAGGATTGATCAAGGTGTTTCAGTGGGGAGGAAAACAGCAAAAAGCCTTCGACACCTTGAAAGAAAAAATTAGTACAGCACCAATACTAGCATTGCCAAATATTCAACAACCATTTGAGATTGAAACAAATGCCAGTGATTATGCCATGGGAGTAGTGTTGATGCAACATGGTAAACTGTATGCTACCATTCTAAGACTTTTAATTCTGCAGTAGTTAATTATCCTACATATGATAAAGAATTGTATGCATTAGTTCAGAGCGTGAAGAAGTGGAAACACTAATTAATGAGAAAAGAAACAATAATACATACTGATCATTAGCCACACCAGTACTTGCACTCACAAACTAAATTGCAGCAATCAAGACACTATAGGTGGATGGGTTTCCTATAGTAGTTTCATTTGCAGTTGTCTATAACGCGACTTTTTGAAAGCTTTTCTGGCGGGTTTTTCCGATCGAAATCCGGCAGGAATTTATTGGAATCGAAAGTTTGATAGCTGTTTCTGCACAATGAAAGCGTCCCAGGGTTTTTCGAGGGTGCTGAATCCAAATATGCAGTTAAAAAACCATTCTAACTGCAACAAATCAAGATTTAACCTCAATTTCTTCCGCCGGATTCCGTCACCGGAATCTCCAAAAAGTCGCATTATAGACAACTCTGTTTCATTTAGTCATCAGATCTAAAAGGGCATAGACAATAAAGTTACAGATATGTTGTCCAGACCAATCATAAATGCATCTACTATACTTAAGCATAACTTAGTAATGCATGAAAGCTACATTGAACAATATGCTCAAGATATAGACTTTAAACATGTATATGCAACTTTAAGTAATGGAAAAAAGGTAGAAGAATTGGATTACTATGTTAAGGACCAACTCTTGTATCAATTGGGAAAGCTATTCATTCCACAAACAGAGAGAATTAACATAATTAGGGAGGCACATACTTCCCTGATATCAGGTCATTTTGGTGTAAGTAAAACAGTTGCACAGCTGCAAAGATACTGCTATTGGCCAAAAATGCATGAAACAGTTTCTAGATATGTAAGAGGGTGTACCATGTGTGCTAAAAGCAAGCCCGACAATAGAAAACTAGGCTTGTACACTCCACTGCTACTTCCTTCCCGTTCCTGGCAAAGTGTTTCCATGGACTTTGTTGCGGGATTGCCAAAATTTAGAAAGGGACATGACTATTTATATGTTATTATGGACAGGTTCAACAAAATGTGTATTTTAATACCTTGTAATAAGCAGATTACAACTGAACAAACAATGAAATTGTTCTTTCAGCATGTCTAGGTGCATTTTGGGTTACCCACTTCCATATTATCTAGTCAAGACTTTCGATTTGTTGGGAAGTTTTGGTCAAGTCTATGGGAATTAATGGACACCAGACTGAAGAAAAGCACAAACTTTCATCCACAGACAGATGGCCAAATAGAGGTTGTCAACAGGACAATGATCCAGTTACTCAAGGGTTATTGCAGCAAGCATCCCAAGCTTTGGGATGAACACTTATGTTATGTACAACATGCTTACAACCATGCTAAACATTCTTCTACATAGAGATCTCCTTTTGAGACCTGTTTTGGTTTCATACCAAGGTCTCCCTTGGATTTTATCTTTGAAAAAGACATAGCAGTTGTTGGACACAATGATGTGGACAAAGGAAATAGATTCATTGAACAGATCCAAGAAATTCACCAGGCAGTGTAGGAATAGCTGGGAAAGATCCAAGTTAAATACAAGGCAAGGCATGATAAACACCGGGTGGAGCATAGCTTCCAAGTTGGCGATCAAGTCTAGCTGTATATCAGCAAGGACAGGATGCAAGATGAAGGAAAGAATTTGAAGCTAATATGGTATGGGCCTCTTAAGGTACTTGAGAAAATTGGTGAGAACGATTTCTGCCTTGATCTGGAAACATACATGCACATCTATTCAGTGGTAAATGCAGAAAATTTAAGAATTTTTGAACCTTCTCTAATTTAAGATCTTGAAGAGCAAAGTTAATTGCCTTCCATTGATGATCTGTGGCCTGAATACCTCAATGAGCTGCAAGAAGATACAATTCTAGATAGGAAGGTGAGGACTACGCGCAAAGGGGATGTCGAGTACCTAAGAGTATGACTCAAAGGTTCAAACCCCAGCAATGCAAAATGGGTAGAGATTGGGCAAGTGAGGCAGTTGTATCCTCACTTAAGCAATGCTTGAAAACCAACTTTTGGTGGTCCAAAAGCCTTTTTCAGTGGGAAGGCGTGATCCAAATGGATTCGAGAATGCTCTCTAAGTCTTCATAAACTCTTTAAAAAATCATGCCAAAGATCAAAATCTTTTAAAAAGATCAAAGTATTCACAAGAGGAACACCCTTACCATGGCAGAGAAACACTACCGGGAGACCCAAAATCCATGAAAACAGAGAAAATGGAGCTATCAGAGGTGGAACAACAAAAGACACAGTAGCTATTGGATCTAGCTGATCAACGGTCCAGATCCGATCGGCAAATCGATATTGGCGGTGGCTATCGGCGCTTATCGGCGGAACCCACTTAAGAACTGCAATGGTGATCAACGATATTGGCGCTTAACACATATATATGGCGGCAATGATTAGCAGAGTTAATATGGACCGTCGATCAAGCGCGCAGATCGACGGCTCGTATTACATCGCAGGATCACTATCAGGGGATTGCAGGAGTGCTTACAATGGCTCGCGGGTATTGCGATGAGCGATTGCGATATCAGAATCAGAGCAACCCGATGAATTAGACCTAATGGGAAATTAGGTGATAATGTATATATTTTTTGAAGTCCTGTATGCGGGATTTTATAGTGTTTTTATATGTTTTCGCAATTTCGTTTTTCCAACAAAAAAGAGAAGAGGGAAGAGTTGATGCGATAAGCGACAGCGGCCAATAGGCAGACCCGATAAAGGAATGAATCATATTTAAGGACTTTTGAAGTTCGATATATCACGTTTTGGCAAATTTTCTCCATTTAAAATGCATTTTCCCTGTGTTTAACAAAGCGCGGTTGTTTTAAGAGTTTCAAAGGCCCTAGGCACTCTGGCGTTACAGAATGGGTGGCCACCTCCTCTCCATGCATTAGGCAATGATTGTATAACGCTGGTAGAGGGATTCAAAGCATGCAGAGGCCGGGGAGACTGAGAGCCAAGGATATGAAACGAACAGGCAGCGTGGTTGGCTTTAAAAGCCACAGACATAGAGCATAATGGAGGGAGCAGTATTTCAAGCAAATGTCGAGACAGAGTTTAGGACAAAGATAGAGAGCCTTGAGGGAGTCTGTGTACTCATAAAGAACTTGAGAGGTTCATGTAAGCTCTTGTTATTGTAATCTGTTGTGTGTGAGGCTCAAATTGAGCTCACTGCTATAAATAGAACTCTGCTTGAAGACATAATAGAGAGGCCACCACTGAAGGCGGAACCGGGAGATGTAGAATAGGAGTATTGGGTGAACTCCTTATTAAACTTTTTTGTGTCATGTGTTATCTATTATGTTTTGTTTACTACTTCATTTTCTATGCATTTCACAATCTTATCGATCCATTGCATAAAATGACATGGACTAATTCACGCACATAAGTTTATAATACCTTATTGTTGTCTTAGATCTCATTATCAGATCACAACGTCCAATATCAGCAATCTTATGGGGCTCAGGTCCAATACCAAAATCCTTACGTTCCATATGGTTCTCAAGGATTGGCCAATCATCCTTACACCATCCCATCTGGGCAATACGTCTAGCTTGGCTACGGCCAGATCCAGTTCAGTAATTTCCCAGGCATCGTTCAAATACCCTTACAATAGTAAGGATGGCCTTTACAACACGGGCATCTTTTGTTACTGAAAGGGAAACCCTTGTTGCAGCAAGGGCTTTCCGCACAACATCAAGAATAGATTATTCTGCAACAAGGTCACCTACAACAACCGCAAGGTCAATCTTTACAACAGTTGTAGCAGGTTGCGTAGTAGTAGATGCAATATGCTTTGCATACCTCTCAACCCATACCCTCACAAGGCCAACCTCTACAAGCCCAGGGACAAATTTTGCAACCGCAAGGTCAACAAAACCAACCTGGGCAACAAAAACCCTTGTATACCTATCAACAAGGGTAACCCTTGCAGGGACAGGTTCAAGGTCAATTCCTGCAGCAGTAGGTGCAACATCCTCTTGTCCTGGGCCAACAAGTTTAGAATCCTATTGGCCAAGGGCACCAGGTACAAAATCCCTACGTCCTAGGGCAACAAGCATATCAACCTTATGCCCAAGGACTGCAGGTCTAAAACCCTCATTTTCAGGGGTAATAGGCTCAAAAACCTTATGTTCTAGGACAATAGGTCCCATATGAGTACGTCTAGGGCCAATAGGCTTAGCAACCTTTTAACCCATACGCTGCTTACTAGCAACCTGTGCCTGGACGGTTTCAAGGTTTCCAAGGTCCGAACCCTCCCTTTGGTCAAGGTAATCCACAATGGGGGCAGCCTCAGATCCCATATGGTCCAAACCCCCCACTGTGGGGCCAAAATCCTTACCAGCAAGGATGGGCTCCTCCTTATGGGCCCGCTTATCGACCAAGCTAATGATAAGCTAGGGGTAGGCAAGTTCGAACCTATGTGGCATGAAACCTATATTGTAAAATACATTTTGCAGAAAGGAGCCTATGAACTTATTGATTATGAAGGAAATCCTCTCGATAAGCCTCGCAATGGGATTTACCCCAAAAAGTTCTATGCTTAGGTCATCTTGCATGGGTACTTATGTACATTAATGTGTGATTCATTTTTGTACAACATGGTTTTGTGTGTTAAGTTTTCAAACAACTCTCCTGTTTACTATGCTTTTCTTGCTTTGCAGATGTCTGCATCTCCTCACGTTGGTTTGCTTGCCGTAGTACCCAGAACCTTTCATCCATGACATGGGCTATCTATAACCCTAACGGTGATTTGATTGACTTTCAAGGTATCTTCCTAGGTCGTACAACCAACAACATTGCTGACTATAGTGCGGTCATCAAACTATTATCAGAATCCATCGCTCTGGGTATCAGAGAATTGGTTGTCAACCTAGATTCACAGCTTGTCATCCTTCAACTCAACGGGCAATATTCTGTCAGGAACCCTCAAATTTTACGAATGTATCTCTGTATTCGTCTGTTGGAAAGACATTTTGATTATATTACATATCATCATATTCCTAGACACAATACATTAACAGATGCATTAGTTAATTACGTGTTAGATAGAAATTTGTGAAACATGTACCATTTGTACCATAATAAACAGGAAAATACAATATATAGGTGTGTGTGTGAGAGAGAGAGAGAGAGAGAGAATGTTTGATATGTCAAAACCCCAAAAAATAATATGTATGTCCATAATAACATTGGCGACTCGCAGGCCTCGTACATCTGTGGCACATAGGCCTCAAAAAATATGTAAGTATTGAACCTAGGAACTACTCAGCATGGTGGTCATGATAGCACAAGACAGCTCATACAACACGACTCAGCAATCAGTGGATCTGATCCGAGACTCCCACTGTGTGCCTCTGGTATCGTCAAGGCATGTCTCCTATCCGAGCATACTTCGGGATACAATGAGTCAACCCCTCGAGGTTCCTCGCAACATCCTTCTCCTTATTGCTTCCTTCCTAATAAGGGGTGACAACATCAATTGGACGGGGGTAGCACCTCGATATTAGGGACATCCTAGATGGTCGCTCTGGTCCAACATCTGCATAGACAAGTGAAATGTTATAAGCATGCATATATCAAAAAAAAAAATTAAACATCAAAATAAAGAAAATTTGGTTTTTACCTTCATCATCAAAGTCCTCCCCATCTGGCAAGGGCATATTTAGGTCTCCACATAAATCAATGTCGCTGTACGGCTAGTCCTCCATGATGATTTTCTGTCATTGTAGCCATGAAAAATGTTGGTCGGTAGGACATCTACTGACCCCCAGTGATCCTGGGCATCAAACGACTCCAGCGGGCCATCCATAGATCGCATGGCACAAGAGGATCAACCTCAATCAACTGATACTGTAATAGTGGCACTCATTCTAGGAAAAAGGTCACGAGTACTGATCCGAAGCCAAATTGCTTCAAGTTTCCCGCCTTGGCCTTGGACCACTGGCACTTGATATTCATCTTCATGGCCTCTGCCCAGTTAAAGATCGTAGGAGCTATGTAATCAATAGTGTAAAGGAAATTTGACTTGTTAATCTCATGTTCTGCCTGGGACCCCGCCACTCTATTGATGGTCAACAGAAGCACCCTTAGTGTCAAATCCCGCACATTGGAAATCTCGATCTTCCCCCTTTTGGATTTTAGGGCCTCAGGACAATGCTTAGCAAGCAGGGAAGATATGCTTGCCGCTACCGAACGTGACCCGTACAGGTTCACTGGCTCCCCTCTCCGGGACAACCCAGTGATGAAGTAGATATCTCAAGTTTTCAACTCCAGTTCTTGGTCCCTAATGAAAAAAATCTCACGATTGATGTCCCAAAGGCTTATCAAATATCGAAGCAATTCGTGCTGGGCCTGCAACTCTGGTGTAAGGAAGAATTTGAGGAGCACGCAAGCCCTTAAAGCCTCCAGGAAATTTGGATCATTCATTTCTTGGGTGTCTGCATCTTCGTGTTCTCTTTCCTTTCAATCCACCATTTTCGGCAATTTCTCTCCTACAAAAACCATTTATTTTAGTTAGTGATCAATTTTACCACATAAAAATCAAATTTCAATGGTCAGTTCTTGAGGAAAGTTACTTTTACCCCTTTCATGGTGCCGGCGCACCTGTTTTAGAAACAGTCGCACCGGTCGGTGCGGCCAGGTGTGCAAATCACCCTCAGCTACCGCGGTCATGTGCCCGTAAATCGCGTCGACCGAGGGCGAATTTTTTTCTCAAAAACCTCCCTGAAAATATGAAAAAAAGGCTAAAAATGGAAATGGATAGCATGAAAATGGAGCTCAGGGCTTCGACTATTACCTGGAACTAACGGTTCGTCGATTGACCTCCCAGATTTCTCGCAATCCGCTCTGGAAAAACTAGGGCAAAAGTGGGTTAATAGTCTTCACTGCAAAGGTAAAATGGTAAATGGTAAAAATATATTTACTTTTTCCCTTTTTATTCATTCTTCATGAAAATATTAGGTTTTGTAAATATTTTTGACCTATTTTGCCTCAAGGACTCGATAATACACTTTGCCTTACTTGTGCAATGACAGGTGACGGATGTTCGACAATGGCGATAAGTCATATTTCAGCTCTTTTCTCGACTCGTTAAAACCATATGAAAAGATCGCCAAGTATTTTTCCCTTTTTGACTTGTTAAAGAGAATAAAAATGGGGGGTTTTCTTTAGCTCTTTTCCGACCCTTTAAAAATGAAAAGATGGTCGAGCCCTTGTCGTTTCAAACTCCCTAATAGATGTGAAACGTCGTGCGCCTAGTACAAGTTTACCCCTTTTCGGGCTAGGAGGCACTATTTACGAAAAAGGTACTCCTTGACTGAAATGGTCAAGCGGTTCTCTCAAGTATTGTTTTCTACCTATTCAGGCTCGAGAGACACAAATGTATGAAAAGGGACCATGTGGAGTTTTCTTTTACGTGTCTTTTTCAAACTCTTTAAACATGAAAAAGATACCGAGTTACACCTTTTTCGGACTCGTTAAACTATGAAACGACATCGGATTCATCATCATGATGAACACGAGCTTATCCTTCCTAGGGCTCGTTAAACTTACTAGGTTGGATTCATTCGAAGGATGAACTTATAGTGCAAGCATATGCTATCCCCTTCAAGCTTGCGATTAAAAAATAATTGGGGTACTCACTAGAAATGGTGGGGGGGAATTTGGAAATCCATCAGTCATGTCGGCAACTCACTCTTGAACATGACACTCTTTGCTTCGTGTGGGGTTGGGATATCCTCCTTTGCATCATTGACCTTCGTTTGGGCCGTTCATTTTTTCCTTCCATTTGATCTCTGCCACATCATCATGACCATCGATCCCATGGATCCAAAAGCTGCCAAACTTCTAGTTGTGTCATCAATATGTTCAAGAATCATCCTTCTATAGTTACACCTACCTCTGATTCTCTATATCATCCAAAATCATTTTGCATCCTCTCATCTTGCGGCGATGATGTGGGATTCATTATGGCCCCCTTCAACACAATTGCTTTCCATCGACTTCAACTCATTATCCGAGAATTTGACCGAGAGACTCCCTTCCAATACCTTGGAGCTTGCATGCCCTAATGGCAAGTTCTTCACACTCGACGAAAAAGTTCACATCATTGGATTTTGATCGAGTGATTTCATGGGTGTTTGACTTCAATTCCTATATTCATATTCCGTGGATTGTACTAATAGTACCTTGAGGGCCATTGTCATTATTGGTGGTTTCTCTCACGCTTGTTAACAATTTACATCATTGATTGGTAATCAAGCGACTTTCTAGCATGTTCGACGTCAACACATCTATTCACATGCTAGGATCTATACTTTGATCGAGTCGTGTTGGAGCGCAAGACCCTGGACTCAGATCACAAAAATTCCAGGTTGCGAAGTGATGTGACATGGTTATGATGATATGCAAGTCTCTTTCATATCGCTGGCTGCAACCAGACCATGAGTTATAATATGTGATCCTTCTTATTATCGGATGGTTGTGACCATACCTTGGTTTCATTATGATCCTCTTTGATGGATGGTTGCGCCCATACCTGGATCCATTTACATGATCATTCTATGGATGGTTGTGTCCATGCCATGATTCATATATCATTTGATAGAGATCTCAGTTTATGTATATGTA
This sequence comes from Pinus tabuliformis, assembly GCA_031772625.1. Classification (NCBI taxonomy): domain Eukaryota; kingdom Viridiplantae; phylum Streptophyta; class Pinopsida; order Pinales; family Pinaceae; genus Pinus; species Pinus tabuliformis. The sequence goes on from CM062806.1 coordinate 588,287,799, forward strand.
TTTGTACTTGCTTGCAGGTTTCCGACAGCAAACCGGTTCCCTACACTGATTTATAAATCATTTCATCCCTCGCTCCAGCTCGGCCTTCACACTTTAAGGGGCATCTGTTACATAGCATTTTGTCACTATCCCTATACTCCCCATTCCTTGATCCTATATGACTTCTACAGTGAACCCCACATGCTTTTCCTTCATGGAGAAAATCCCATTATGTCCCTCTTCATGAGCAGATCATTTCCCTTTTGCACCATTTCCCTTGAAACTTCTGTTTTGCCCAATTTACAAGACCGGTGCTAATGACCTTTGTCTCTCCTGCACCAATGTGTAGAGATTAGCACTATTCCCTGCACCAATCGATGCGACTGAGCTATGTTCCAGTCGTGCCGGTCCTGTTATGGAAAGTTTTTTTAAATTAGAGCTGAAGCTTCCATCTCTAAAAGCTCCATAACGGAAGTCTGGTAAATGGTTTGGTGGGATGGGGTCGAGGATGACGCTCCTTTCCCCTATAATTATGGAACTACCTCAAGGGATAAGTCCTTCTCCCATGAGGAGAGGATCCATATCCCATCCATATTTCCTATATAAACCTCCCTTCTTCCCAAGCACAACCTAGTTACAGTTTCAGAGTTAGAGTTTTGGCTGAGTGTGAATATAATATCTTAGACAAGAAAGCTAATACTAGTTGTAGCCATCTAGTTGTGTGAGGGAGAAGTGTGTTTTGTTTGGATTGAAGCCTAAAGGGAAGAGCCTTAAAACTATTTTTGTCTAAAGCCATCATGAAGTGCTAGTAGAAGTGTGTGGGAACCTGGTCTTGTCAGACGAATATTGCGACGTCAAGACGAATTGTTGTAATTTCTCTTTGGATATTAATATATGAAACTATCGATTGATTTCCTACATGTTTTGTAATATTACATATTCGTGTCTTAATGCTTCTTGACTCATTAAGTAGGTTGAATTGCAATTTGTCCATTATTATGCTTGTGTGTTGTTGTTGTTTACTTGTTTCAGGAGCTTGAAGAAGGAAGCGAGAGATTGTTGGAGTGAGCAAGCGAGGACACCATCAAGCAAGATAAGCAACCAAGAGGTAGGCCCTCTTGATTGATTCTAACCTAAGGAAATCTTCCATAGGATGTATCTGTTGTGGCTAGACCCATTATTGGGCTAGAGGGATTTGTTCATGTCCGCACTTATAATTTTACTTCACCACAAGGGGCCAGCCCAAAGGTCACATGATGGGCCATAGAACCGGGAGCACACACGGAGTAAGGGGGCTATCCCTAAGTCACCGAGACCCAATGCAACCAGGAGTGCGGAAAAACCAAATGGTATGGAGTTAGACCCTCGATACTCAGCCCCCAATGTGGTCTCATGAGCCAACGTGACCGAAATTTTCAGAACTAGGGGCTTAATGGGCGGATTAACAGTCCTAAAATTTTACCTATCCGATGAGATCGTAGGTCAAATTTGCATGCCAGTTTCGGGTTTGGGGTGCTCAAGATAGATTTGGGTCGAATTGTAGAATGACTAGCTTACTCAATTTTTGGCCAAAAGACATGTAGAAAGAACCCAGATGCATGTTTTTGATAGTGTTAGATCCATTGGAGACATCAGTTTTGATTTTTGATCATTTTAAAGCCATCTAAACACACTTTTGAGTACTTAATGAAAGAGGCCCTGCATTAGAAGTTGGACTAGGAGATGTAGCCCAAGAGAGGGGTGAAATCCTTTATCATGTTTTTTGTTATGTGTTTCAGATATGGTTATTTGTCTCTATTTTGGTTGTAAAATTTGGTTTAAAATCAATTGTTTAGGTGTTTAGTAAATTGGCTCATTGCACAAAACACATACAAATTTTACTTGCAATTTGTTCAAATCTTCAAGTTTTCAGTTACAGATCATTTTGGTATCATAGCACAGGTTATTGCAAAGGTTTGATTTGTTTGCAAGTGTTTGATGCTTACAAGGTCGAATCTTAAAACGGGAGAAGGATAACTTGTGGAGCCAAGATCTCAAATTGTTTCAAGGAAAAAAAAGACACCTCAAGCTTCAATAGTCATGGCACGTGAAGAATGTCCTGAAGGGATGTTTGAAGATGAAAGAACTTTCAGAAGAAAAAAAAAAAAAAAACATTCTTTAAGATGTCAAAAATGGTTAAGGTTCTTTATGAAGAGATAAATGCAAGGTTGTATGGAGAGATCTCAAAACCTCCAAAAGGAGATGGAGGAAAAGGAGATAAGCCTCCAAAAGAGAATGGAGGGAGTGGTGAAAAACCACCACCTTCACCTCCATCATCCTCATCCTCATTTTCATCCTCATCTTCTACTTCTTCTACCCTTTCACAAACACCTCCAAAATATCCAAAAGGACATGGTAAAACTCCTTTGTTAAAGCTTTATATTAAGTTTGAATTGCCTATGTACAATGAGGTGGTAGATGCTGAGAAATTAGATAACTGGATTTGTCATATTGAAGTGTATTGCAGGACACAAAGAATCAAATACAATGAGACCAAAATTCAACTTGCTTCTCTTAGATTGGAAGGTGCAACACTTATTTGGTGGGAAGCCAAAACTCAAGAGGACATGAAGAAACATGGTACGGTTTTATCCTCTTGGTATGATTTTGTTGTTGCAATAAGAAGGCAGTTTTATCCATTAGCATACATGCAGAAAGTTGTTATGGATTGGAAAAACTTTAGACAAGCTAAGGGGAAATTTTTTCAAAGTTATACACAAGAATTTAGGAAAAGATCTTTGATTTTGGGTATAGATTTGTCCTCTCAAGATACTTTGCTCAAATACATTAGAGGATTGCATATTTATATGAGACATACCATTCTCATGTTTAACCCTACAAAACTATATGAATTTTTTGTACAGGCAACTCATTTAGAGGCAAGAGGGAAAAATGTTTATGAAGAAACTAGTGAAAAATCATTGAAGTGTGGAGAAAAAGGAAAAGGGAAATTTAAAGGCAATGATAAGAAAAATGTTGCAGTTGAGATAGAAGGAGAAAATATCACATGTAAACACTATTATAAAGAAGGTCATGATGAAGACCATTGTTGGAAACTTCATCCTAAAATGACACCCATAAAGTTTAATAACAAGGAGAAAGAAAAGATTGTTGCAACTACACAACAAGATTTAGGTTCTGATTCCGAGGGGGAAACAAAGATCACAACCATGGGTTTGAAAGGTAAGGAAATTGTAAGTACTATTTCTTCAAATTGTCTCATTGATACTCAATATGAAAAAAAAGAAGAGATTTTCCACATTAGAGTCATTTCAAAACATACCAAGATAGATACATTGTTTAATAATGGTTCACAAGAAAATATTATCCCAGAAGATGTTGTCAATATGTTGAATTTAGAAACCATTCCTCATCCTAAGCATTATCCTTTAGGTTGGGTATGTGAGAATGTAAAATTGCAGGTGACAAGGAAATGCATACTTAGATTTGCAATCACTACAAACTTTCTTGATGAGGTTGAACTTGATGTAGTTCTACTTGATATATGTGGTATTATTTTGGGAAGTCCATATATTTATGATAGGAGAGATATTTTTTATCACCATAAGAACAAATATCATTTGTTCAAGAATGGGATTGAGTACATTGTTAGAGCGCATAACAAGAAATTGAGTTTATCTCTTGTGAATGTTGGACAAATGAAGAGGATTGTTAATGCTAGTCATAATTTTCATTGTTAATGTTCAAGCACAAAGATGTTGAGGAACCTAAAGTCTTTCAAGAATATGAATTAAGTTTGAAATATGATTTCATTTAGGTTTATAATTCATGTGATAAGATGTTTTAGGAGTCCAACAAGTTGCCTCCTAAAAGAGGTAAACAAAATGAAGTGCAATTGCAGTAGGATGCTTCATTGTTGAACATTGGTGTGAACAATATGCTAGTGTTAAAGCATGTAGAGGTCAAAAAGTAAATGAAAAGGCTATTTGAAAAAGAGGGCATTGGTCCCTAAACATATTCTTGTGGTTTTCATAATGTTTTGGCTTTGAATAAGGATGGTGCATGGCGATGGCGATCATATTTGGTAAAGAGTCGAGCCAAGTGCAAGGCTAGACATGCTAAGCATCATTATGGAAACAATGTTCAAGGTGAAGTGAATTTGAAATTGAATAAGTTTCCTTTGATTGAAGACTGAGGAGGGAACGTTAAGTTTCCTTCAAAGACAGTTTTCTTTTCTGAAAATCTTGGGAAATTGCAGCAACATGTCATCTTTGAAACAAAGACAAATACTTCAAGAATGAAGTACCTTCATGAGAAGCTCAAAGAAACCAAAACCAAATGGGTTGAGGTTGGAAGGGTGAGGGAACAATACCCTCATCTAATTGTTGACTTAAAATGAGCTTTTAGAGGTCCAAAAGCTTCAAATGGGGAGGAGTGATCTAAGGGATCAATTTAGTGCTCAAAATTCAAAGTGTGCAACAGAGCTCGAAACCTAAACGAATGGATAAATCTTAGTTATTTGAATCTAATGCAAGTTGTTTCACTCAAAACCGATATTGTATGCTCCAAATATCACGTTCTAATCAAATTGGAAAACAACGAAAAAAATGGAATTTGGGTTGCAGGTACACCCAGTTAGTCATCCGTACACTGACTGGGAATTTGATTGGGCTTGACTGTGTATTTATTTGGGCCAATAATTGGATGACAAGTTTCATCATCTTATTTGCTCGTGTATGGTGGTTTTTATTGGTTCATTGGTTGTTGTGTTGGATCAATGAGGGAGAGCCACATGAGCCAATCAATGGTTTCCACGTGGCCTCCACTCTTTTGTATAAAATTTTGGTATGAGGTCGAACTGCCTCCACAGGATTTGAAACCACAACCAACAATGTGTCAACAAACCTAAGAATTTAGAAAAAGGTCTCTAATACCAAATTGATCTGATTTAGAATATTAGTTTGCAATGTTAAGATCTTCCTCAAATTATAAACAAAATGCTTTCATTGTGCTTAAGGATTCATCAATTTTTGCAAGTGAATTGAATATTGTTTATGTTAATTTTATGAGAAATTTAACATAAACCAGAAACTAAACAACAGCATAAACATGTACAGAACATCATCAAAAACACATTACAATAAGCAGAAGATAAAGGAGTTCACCCCTCCTGGGCTTCATCTCCTTAGTCCAGCTTCCAATGGCTCGGGCCTCTCTTTTATGCTCAAAAGTGTAAAACTTTGTGTTACAATGCTCAAATTCTTCCAAAACCTGTTCCAATGAGTTCAGAATACTCAAAAATGGCTATATAGCCTCTTTTTGCAACCAATTTTGGGGAAAACTAAAGAAGTTATGACTTCTCCTAGTTCTCCCACTATTTGTTCCACAAATTGCTCCAAACCCGACAAGATCCTACAAACTAGCTCCGAAAATCCACTAACTAGGTGAAACTTTCACCATGTGACGAGTCATAATCCGTCAGCACCGACTGCCTTATCGTAAATTGCAATCGGTAGGGACCAACAGGTTTAACATTTGTGAACATGGTGGCGATTGTGTGACTGAGATATCGGTGGACCCGATGGAACATTAAACTGCATCTCGTAACTTATCGCATCTGGGATATCATAATCAGTGGAGTTCCGATGGTCTTAAGGTCTGTGGGACTCTGCCCTGTTGTGATTGCGATATCGCATTGCAACCCAAGTATGCTAGGAGTTGATTACTATAATTGTCTTCCCTTCATTTATCTATGATTGTGATCCATCGCATCGCACCTCCGGTTGATTTCTGAATGCCTTCCCACCTGCCTTTTGTGAAGTACGATTGCGATTTATCGCATCACAACCCTTCCCTGCTCGGGGCTGATTCTTTAACACGATCCACCTGCGACCTACAATTTGCAATATGTGGGGGCCAATGGTGGCCTGCCACTTGGTGCCTCCTCATTCGTTGAAGGGCCTTGCCACATCATCCAATCCTCCATGTGTCCAAGTCAAACTTGAACTTTGACTTGCTCTAACTTTTGCATACGAGCTTGGATTTGAGTGTCATTCACATCGTTGGAATTAGAATGACGATCTCTTCGATCTGAAGCTAAGTTTAACAAAATTCTGACACTTTTATTTTTTAGCATAATTGTGAGCACCTGATCACTCCTCCCAACTGGAAGTCTTTTGGACCCCAAAAAATCACTTTCAATTGTCTAGCAGGTGAGGATGCAATTCCCTCACCTTCCCAATCTTGATCCATTGATCATTGAATTGGAACTCATGATCTACACGATGCTTGTCATACCTTGCTGTGTACTTGCCTTTGTCCTTTTCAAGTTGTTCTTTCACTGTTTGATGTACGATTTGGAGTCGTTCAATGAACTCTTTGGCCTTGTACATGTTACTATTAGCAGCAACATCCTTCTTACCAAGATGATACAATACATTATGATGCAAATGGTAAACAAATTCCTCCACTTGATTCCTTTGACTCAAGCTTGAATTTACATCTTGAAAGTATGTATTTTTATAAACATAACTTTCATGTAAAACAAAATGATGCTTGAGGAAAGTAGTTATACAAACTATAGGCCCAGAAAGTACATCAACAAACTTGTCGCTTATACCTTTCTTATACCCTTTGACTGAGTGGAATAGTATAAGAAAACCCATCCAATGGAAGTGCCTTTGTCGTTGCAACTTAGATACTTTATCATCGAAAATTTCTAAATGAAAAGAAATTCGCTTACCACATTGCAAAAAGACTACTCCCATGGCATACTCACATACAACAACCTGAAACTTAAATGCCTGTCTCAAGTCTGGAAAAGAAAGTATTGGAGTTGTATTGATCTTTTTTTTTTAAGTATCAAATGCCTCTCGTTGTTTGCCTCCCCATTGGAAGGCCTTTTGAACAATTGCCAACGAATGCAAATTAACTTCAATAGAAGAAAAATTAACAAAATTTCTCCTCCAACATTGGGTTTCTCCCAAAAAAACTCTTATCCAAATGACTATCTTGAGCCTGCCTGCTAAATTATGAGCAGAGAAAAGGCATATGTGGCTTCATAGGGATGTATGATTCCTTCACCTGTGTCTGTTGGAATGGAGCCAATACCACCACAGACTATTATGGCTTCAATCTTGGAGAGGTCTAGCTTTAGCTCACCTTCTCCACGTCCCATGCAGACTGCCAAAAATCCTTTAGGAACTTAAACATGCTTGGAAGAACCAATTTCACGGTTCAAGTACATCAATGAAGCTTTATCCAACATATACTTTGACATCTTCAGAAACAAATGTTCTTGACATACGACATCAAGTATTTTTTCTCACAAATGACATGTTCATAATGAAATTTTCTGAAAATGAAAATGTCGTCCAAATAGACTATCCTATCTAGAAATGGCTTCAACGCATCTTTCTTCATATGCATAAAAGTAGTAGGAGCATGGAAAAGACCAAAAAACATAACAATCCATTCAAACAAACCTTTCTTGGTTTTAAATGGCGTCTTCCATATCTCTCCTTCAACAACTCTACTTTGATGAAAACCACTTCTTGAATCCCATTCAGTAAAATTCTTACCATTCTTCTCGAGCGCCAAAACAATAGGTGCACCACACAGTAAGGGAGTAGGTTGAATAATCCTTTTATTCTACAATCCCTGTATTTTCATCTTAAATTCTGCATTTTCCATCACTGAAATCCTGTACATGGAAATGTTAGGAAGAAGACACTTTTTTTGCAACTGTAACCAAGGTTAGATTCCCCTCTTGGGAAGTAATCCCTTTGATTCCTGAAACATTTCATTAGATTGGTTAACAGTGTCAACCAAATCAGTTTTCAAATTCAAATTACAACCATCAATATCATTCTCGGGTTTGATCATGAGAAGCATAAAATTCTTGCTTGAATTCACCAGTGTTTTTGTCTGCCCTGCATTAACAAGCGAAAGATTTTTTTCTTGTTGTGAGCTCTGATAATATATTCTACTCCATTTTTTAATATGTGATATTTGTTTACATGCCGATGGGAAACAAATTTTCTGTCATAAAGGTATGAGCTGCCTAAAACGATGCCACATATATCTAACGGCACAACATCAAGCTCCACCTCATCTATGAATTTTGCACTGATTGTGAATTTTAGTTTACACTTTCTCGTAACCTACAATTTCACATTGTCACACACCCATCCAAGTGGATATGGTTTATCCAAATTTAAACTTTTGAAAATGTTTTATGAGATAAGAATGGCTTGAGAGTCTCTATCAAATAGCGTATCAATCTTGTTATGTTTCAATATCACACTTATGTGAAACAGTTGTATTCTCCTCTTTTCATTTGGAGTTTCATTTTGCGAGTCTGAAGAACTAGTGTTGGAAATGGATTCCTTTCCTTGAAACCCCATGGCTATGATTTTTGTTTCATTGCCTGATTCGGATCCCAAATCCTCTTCTTGATTGATTTTAGTGGTCGTTTCTTTTCCTTTGTTGTTGAATGTTTTTGGTTTCATTTCTAGATGAAGCTTCCAATAGTGAGCTTCATCGTGACCCTCTCTGGAACAGTGTTCACATGTAATTTCCTCCTTTTTTGATAGATACATTTTCTTTGCCTTCCCTTTGAAATCCTTTTCTTTTCCCTTACTCTTAAATGAATTTTTACTACCTCCTTTTGGGGTGTTTTTCCCTCTTACCTCAAGATGAGTGGCTTGCACACACACACCATCTAGATTATTGGGATTAAACATTAAGATAGTATGCCTAAGGTAACTGTGTAAACCCCCTATGTATTTCAGCAAAGTATCTTGTGACTGCAAGTCTACTCCTAGCATAAGAGCTCTTCTCCTAAAAGCCTGAGTATACTCTTGCACATTTTTACCTTTTAACTGTCTAAAATTTTTCCAATTCACGATAGCTTTTTGCATATGATATAAATGGTAGAATTGTATTTCTATAGCAACAATTAAATCAAATCAACTAATATAGATCTTACTGTGTTTTTTAATCTCCTCTTGGGTCTTTGATTCCCACCATACAAGTGTAGCACCCTCCATTATCAAGGAATCTAACAGAATATTTATGTCATCCTCTTGAAGGTTTTGAATCCTACTATAGACCTCCAACTAACGAATCCAATTATCATGCTTCTCTGCATTCACTTCACCATTAAACATAGGCAACTCGAATTTAGCATCAAGTTTTAAAAAAGGTGATTTACTAGTTCCTTTTGAAGAATGATGATGAGTATGAATAAGGGTTGTATTAGTGGAAGAATGTGAAAATGCTTGTGAAGAATAAGATGAAGAAGATGGTGGAGAGGGTGGAGGTTTGTCTCCATTCCCATTACCTCCTTTTCCATTACCTCCTCCTGAAGAACCTTCTCCATTGGGAGGTTTGGAACTTTCTCCTTGCAATTTGATATTCCTCTCTTCATAGAGGACCTTAACCATCTCTGTCATATCAAAGAAAGTCATTCTGAAAGTCTTCTCATCTTTTATCTTGTTTGTAGGTTCTCCTTCATGAGACATGGTCTCTGAAGACTCAACTGAAACTTCTACAACTTGAGGATGTACTGGTGTAGAAGAATTTGGCAACCTTTCTCTTCTTCCACTTTATCCAAATACAGGACTTTCAACCATCTTCCCTTCTCCTCTTTTGAGTTTTAACCTTGTTAGCATGACACAAAACTAGCAAACAATACTCCTTTGCACAAGCAAATCTAGTAAGAAAAAACCAGTGCTCTGATACTACCTTGATCTGAAATGGAGTAGATTAGTAATGTCGTGCTAATTCCCCATTCAGAATAAAATCCAAGATGCTTATCATTTGCTTATCAAGTGCTTAAGGATTCACCGTTTTTCCTTAATTAATTGATTCCCATGAGAGTTTCTTATGTAAATGTTATAATCAATTTAAAATAAAACACATGTTGAACAACAACAAAATAACCGCAAAGAACATCAAAATACAACACACAACATAGATATTTGATGAGGATTTCACCCCTCTTGGGCTACGTCTCCTTGGTCTAGCTTCCAATGCTTGGGCCTCTCTATTATGCTCCAAATTACAACAAAAGTGTGTTTACAATGCTCAAATGCCTTTGAAACCTATCTCAATGAGTTCATAATAGCCAAAACTGATAGAATTGACTATTTTTTCACCTAATTTGGATAAGAATTAAAGAAGTTATGACTTCTGCTAGTTTCCCCACTGTTTATTCCACAAATTGCTCTAAAACCAGCAACTGAGTGAGAATTTTGTCGTGCAGAGGGCCATAGTGTGTCGACACTGGCTGTCTTTATCACATATTGCATTCAGCGTAAAAATTCGATGGTCTTATGGTCTTGTGAACAAAAAGGGAGATTGTGTGACTGCGATATCGGCAGACCCGCCGGGATTATCAACCGGAATGCATAAGTTATCGCATCCAAGATCCCATCGCACATCGCAATCAACGGTGAATCGGTGGTAATAAAATGTGGGACTCTACCTTGTGAGGGTTGTGATTGTGATTTGTGATTGTGATATCGCATCACAACCTGGTACCTTTTGGGGCCGATTATGTAGTGTTGTTCCCTTCGTCGATCTGCAATTGTGATCCATTGCAATTGCAACTCTAATTGATACATCGCATCCTTTCCTTCTCGGGGGTCTATTTCTAATGCCAACCTGCCTACGATTGCAATTTGTGACATGCGGGGGCCAATGGTGGCTTTCCACTTGGTGCCTCCTCATTCGCTAAAGGACTTTGCCACATCATCCAATCCTACCACGTGTCTAAGTCAAACTAAACTTTGACTTGCTCAAACTTTTACATATGAGCTCATATTTGAGTGTCGTTTACACCGTTATATTCAGAATGATGAGATCTTCAATCTAAAGCTAAGTTTATCAAGATTCTGACACTTTGATTTTTGAGCATAATCTCGAGCACTTGATCACTCCTCCCCATTGGAAGCTTTTTGACCCCAAAAGATTATATTTAGTTATTGAACAGATGAGGGTATTGTTTCCTCACCTTCCCTTCTTCAATCCATTTGGTCTTTGATGGATTTGTACCTTTGAGACCCACTCAAAGATAATCAACATTTCCCCTCTTTGATGACCTCATTCTTTTGTCAAGTATGGTGTCTTGCTGAAGCTCATCAAGAAATTCTAGAGAAAAATATTCAATTGATGGAATATTTACACTTTCTCCTTGATCTTCAATCAAAGGAGGCTCATACAATCTCAAATTTTCAACATTAACAATGGAATAAATTTGCATATATAGAGGCAAATCAAGCTTGAAAGAATTATTACCAATTTTTTCTGGAATTTTAAATGGACCATAACAAATTGGTTTTGGCTTTTTACCTTTACCTTGAAGCCTTTCCTTTCTAATGTAAATCCAAACTTCATCACCTACTTGAAACTAATGATCCACACAATGCTTATCATGCCTTGTCGTATACTTGCCTTGACTCTTTTCTAGTTGTTCTTGAACTGTTTGGTGAATCAACTGAATTTTCTCAATGAATTTCTTTTCTCTGCTATGTCACTATCTCCATCTATAGCTACATCTTTCTCAAAGATGAAATCCAAAGGATATTTAGGCAAACAACCAAGACATGCCTCAAAAGGCGAAGTTAGAGTAGAAGAGTGTTTTTCTCGGTTGTAAGCATGTTGAACATAATGCAACTATTCATCCCACAACTTAGGATGTATGTTGTAATATCCTCTTAACAAATGAATAATTGTCTGTTAGGTCCCTATACTACTAGTGTAACCCATTATTGTTATAAGTACAACCCCCTTATTATATTGTTGTGTTCATGTAGTCCCCATATGTTATTATTGTGCCCCATAGAAGCCCACTATTGTTATTATTGTGCCCTTACATTATTATTGTTATGTCACTCTGATTATATTATGACCCCTTAGACTCCTACATATAGAAAGGAGATCTAGTCATTTGTATCATCCAAGAATTGTTGATTTGTGTAATGTAAAGGAGGTTGCCCCTTGAAGAGACTTATTTTGAAGGCGTTTATCTATATTTTCTATCTTTCTGTGAGCTAGTTTCATAACATTTGGTATCAGAGCTTTGGATTCTAGGGTTTCGCTACCCTAAATAGTCATTCTGGAATTTTCAATATAACTGTTTTTTTGAGACGTTTCAGAAGCTAAAACAAAAACCCATTTGAGAAGAAATCTCGACGAACCTAGGGTCCGAATTTCAGATCTTGCCTCGCTATATTTTCAGAGATCGGATCTGAGGAAGTTATGGTTTTCATAAGCTCCAGAATTCCATCTCAAACATGTCATCGTGAAATTTTTTCTATAATTTTTTTCTACGAAGTTTCAGACTCTCGAATTAAAACCCATTTGATCCAAAAACTTGGCGAAGCTCATGCCCAAATTTCACATCTTTTTTCTCTATGTTTTAAGAGATATAGTCCAAGATATTTAGGGTTTCTATAGGCTCTCGAATTACATCCCAAACAGGTGACTCGGGGAAAATCGTCATAATTATCGCTCTAAGCATCATATTGAAATTGCGTCAAAACTTACAAAAGGAGGATGAACTATAGTTTTTTTTGTATCTTTTTCAAATTTGAAGGTTGAAACAGTGACATGTGGCACTTCATACAATTTCACTCTTCTAAAAACGTATATAATCAAGTCATCCTAGGAGATTGTCCATAACTCTTTCTTGGAGAATCCAATTTCAGTCCAACTAGTGGCATTGGAAAGAGGATACAGAGGGCTACCACAGGTTGTAATTTTAGAACTGGGAGATCCAAAATTACAGAGTTATAGTCATTTCAAGATCAATCTCCTAAAATTAAGAAAAGACGATATGAGGAAGTTTGATGGCAAGGATTCGGTAAATTGGATACTACATATAGAGCAATATTTTGATTTACATGAGGTGCAATCGTTACAAAAGGTACATATTCTGGATTTAATACCTCTGTGGTTTATTATTTTCGACTTAGTCACCGGAGAATCCACAGTAAGAACCATTTTCTGAAAGCATATTTATATTTAGAACTGAATTAATTTTTATGGTATGAAGGGATTTGTTCTCGTAAACCACTTGTCACGTGTTCAATTTTCACGGAGGAAATGATAGCACATTATGAGGATACAAAGAGAAATACCTTCTTTAGCCAATTGATAAATCTCAAACAAAAGGGTTTAATGGCAGAGCACATTGATGAATTTCAAAAATTGATTGTAAGGGTAAAGAATATTCCAGAGAAGCAAAGGATTGATGTATTCATAGGGACTTAAAAAGGATAACATTCAACATGAGGTTCATCTTTGGGAACTTAATTCGTTGGAGAAGGCATTCAGGTTGGCAAGAAAAATCGAAAGTGGAATCATGGAAACAAGGAATCCCACCACTCACAACTATAATTATGGAAGTGTTTTTTCTCCTATCCTTCCATAACCTATGATCTATATGGCTCTAAGGACACACACAAGACAAATAGAGCTTATGGAAGCTCAAAAATCAAAGTTACCAGAATTCTTTCAAACCAGGCCCAGAGTGTAGATCTCGTCGTCCTGATCGTGGTGGTGTGAACAGTTCATCAATCCGAGCTCGTATGAGGGAGAACGAGCTAGTCAAAGTTTGGTTGACTTTTGCTCACTGGGCAGGCTTAAGGAGGCAACAATTTGGACAAAATCCGGCCATCGGATTCCAGCCAACCTAGGCTAGATTCCAGGAAAATTTGTGGCATGTTTAATTTGTCTCCCTGGGTCATTTTTCGAATTTTCAAAAATTCCTAATTGCTTAAAAAAAAAATGTGGTGGTTGGCCACCACCCTCGCCACCCCAAAACGACATTACAAAAAATATAATTATTAAAAGGCCGATGGGCCATGGCCCCCATCGGTTCGACCCACCATAACCATATTGCAACATTAAATATATATTAAGGGGGTGGGCGGGCCACCTCCGGTGGACCTGGCCCACACCCTATTAACTCTACCATATGCCATATAAATTCAGGCTGGTGGGTACCGAGCCCATGCCAGCCATGTGGGCTGGCCCGCCACCATGCGGCGGCCCCATGTACCATGTACCAACCACCCCTATAACGGTCAACTCAACAACGTAACAAACACACCCATTTAAATGTATGCCACCATTTAATACAATGGAATAAAGGAGGATTATGGGGCGGGCCGCCCAATGTAGGCCCGACCCCCCAAAACAATATTTGTGGGTTGTTTAAAAAAAACCATAATGTATTAAGATGGGAGGGGCGGGGTTTGACCACCTGACCCCTCAACTAAATCCTATTTTTCACCATTACACTAACCAATCCTCCAAACAGACTTTTTGAAAAACTCCACCCAGAAATTTATATTAACCTTCATTTCATCAGTGCACCCAAGGATGGAGGAGCAGGAGCACACACGGAAATCGAGGCGATAATTTTCTAATTAATTTATTGCAGGGTGGAACCATGATTGAGCAAAATTTCCAGGAGGGTGAAATTTTTAAAGTGTCCAAACTAGACAAAAATTATGTCAATCTTACACCTCTCAACAACACAAACCCGATGGTGTAGTTAGTTTCCTGGTCTGAGTAGCCGATTTGCATAAAATATATGGGGAATCTAAAAGATTCCTTGAGCACCAAATTTCCACTTTCTTAGAATTCAGAAATTTGGCAGTCGATTTTGCACTTTTTGATACCACAAATCTGATGGTGCATTCATATTTTCCCTTTTCTCCTTTCATTTTTTGGCCACTTTTCTCAGTGGAGTGCAGGTGTCAGCATTCAACATGTGAGAAGTCATTCTATGAGATTTGACGTCACGAGATTGATGGTACAGCCAACTTTAATAGTTTGACATCCTTTTCTTCAGATGGCCTCAGGATGTGAGGTATATGCAGTGTGTTCATGTACTTCTTTTGCTATGCATTGTGATGCACAGATCCCTGTTTGATGTCTGATGTGGGATCTTATTTCTTACTTGTTTTCACGGTTCCTGCTTGATGTGATGTGGAATAATTTGTGAGATGTACTTGTTGTCATGATTCATCATGTTTTGTTTGAGATCCCTCTATTGTTATGTTGATGGGATACTCATGTGTCGCCATGCATGTTTGCATTGAGATCCCTTTTGTGCCATGTTGGTAGGATGCTCATTATCATCATGCATGAGTTTATGTCATATTGATAGGAGTCCTTTTGACTGAGAGTTCCTATAGCAGAACATCTCTTGGAGCCACTCCTGCATGAGGGCATTTTCCTTGTATGATAGCGATGTCATCTCTTATGTACATCATCACTATTGACAACACTTAATGCAGCGGCCTACACCATCTTGACAACGGGGCCCGGAGACGTAGTCCCTCCTGGACGAACTCCATTATCAACGGCTTATGTTTTCATTTGTTGATGATTGTCATGTTCCTCTTCTTTACAGCATGCAGATGTATTCATTTATGTTCTTTTAAAAATGCAAGCTAACACATCATGGAAGTAAAAGGTCTTGGAAGGGTCCTTCGTCACACCTGGACCCAGATCAACCTACAAGGTTTACACCACAACAATTGGAAGAAAAAAGAGAAAAAGGGTTTTGTTACAATTGTGATAACAAATACACTAAAGGTCATAAGTGTGTTGAGAATAAATTATTTTACATTGATTATGAAGAGGAGGAAGAAAAGGATCAAGAAACATCAAAAGAAGAGGATATACACCAGGAACCAACCCTAGAGAAAGAAGAAATGAATCTGACCATATCTTGTAAAGCATTGGCAAGAATTATCACTCCTCAAACTCTCAATATAGAAAGAGATATCAAGAAGAAAAAGGTTCAAGAAGTGAAATATCACATTGAGAAAGAAGAAATGAATCCGACCATATCTTGTAATGCATTCGCGGGAATTACCAATCCTCAAACTATCAAGATAGAAGGACATATCAAGAAGAAAAATGTTCAAGAAGTGAAATATCACATCGAGCATCAAGAAATGAATCCAACCATATCTTATAATGCATTGGAAGAAATTACCACTCCTCCAACTCTAAAGATAGAAGGACATATCAAGAAGAAAAATATTGAAGCAGTGA
Organism: Pinus tabuliformis; assembly: GCA_031772625.1. Lineage (NCBI taxonomy): Eukaryota > Viridiplantae > Streptophyta > Pinopsida > Pinales > Pinaceae > Pinus > Pinus tabuliformis. The sequence goes on from CM062806.1 coordinate 588,303,858, forward strand.
AAGATCACATCAAGCATCAACAACAAGTTCTCCAACTTTTAAAGGATAACGTCGCTTTGGTGCAGAATCGAATGAAGCAACATGTAGATCAACATTGCAGTGAAAGAATTTTTGATGTAGGCGATTGGGTATTTTTACAGCTACATCTCAAGCAAGCTATTTATGAGAAGGAAATGTTGGCAATACTACATGCACTTAAGAAATGGTGACCTTACCTAATGGGAAGACACTTCAAGGTAAAAATGGATCATGGGAGTCTTAAATACTTTTGAGAACAAATACTATCTTTAGAAGAATAGAAAAAATGGGTCACAAATATGTTGGGTTATGACTTTGAAATCATCTACAAAAAAGGGAAGCAAAATTTTGTTGTAGATGCACTCTCAAGAAAGGATGAGGATGTGGAAGCATTGTTTTGTGCTATTTCTATTATCCAACCAGCTTGGATAAACGAGGCAAGGGATGAATGGAAGAAGGGTGAAGAAGTGTGGCCACTCATTCAAAAGTTGTAGAAGTTCCTAGTTCAAACAATATTGTCAGAACTTGACGAGGAAGGAAAAATCATATTAGAACCTGGAGCAGTCACAGAAATAAGAATCTAACAGCTACGAAATCGATCAATTTCAGAGTATCTCATCAAGTGGAAGAACTTAGTGGCTGAAGATTCTACATTAGAGGACAAGAATTTTATACAGAAGCATCAAGAACTACTCAAGCGTTGAGGACAACACTTTTTGAAGGAGAGGGGCATGTTAGGTCCCTATACTACTAGTGTAACCCCTTATTGTTATTATTACGACACCCTTATTATATTTTTGTGCCCATATAGTCCCCGTATTGTTAGTATTGTGCCCCATAGAAGCCCACTATTGTTATTATTGTGCCCTTACATTATTATTGTTATGTCGGCTCTAATTATGACCCCTTAGACTCCTACATATAGAAAGGAGGTATTGTCATTTGTATCATCCAATAATTGTTCATTTGGGTAATGTAAAGGAGGTTACCCTCTCGAAGAGGCTTATTTTGAAGGCATTTATCTATCTTTTCTATCTTTTTGTGAGTCGATTTCATAACATTGTCATGTTAACCACTTTAGTTTGACCATTTGTTTGTGGATGAAAGGTTGTACTTTCTTCAACTTGGTGTCCATCAAATTCCATAAATTTGACCAAAAATTCCCAACAAATTGGGAATCACGATCACTTACAATAGGAGTAGGTAATCCAAAATGAACCCATACATTTTGAAATAAAAATTGAGCTATTTGTTCAACTGTAATTTGTTTTTTACAAGGCATTAATATGCACATCTTGTTGAACCTATCCACAACTACGTACAAATAATCATGACCTTTTCTTGATAAAGGAAGACCTCCTACAAAATCCATAGAAACACTCTCCCATGGATGTGAAGGCACTGGAAGTGGTGTGTACAATCCTGGTTTCCTATTACTAGGCTTACTGACTACACATAATGAACAACCACTGATAAAATGTGACACACTTTCAAGCATACGAGGCCAATAAAAATACCTCTGAAGGTTTTCCATTGTTTTACTTACACCGAAATGTCCAACAATAAGAGAAGTGTGTACTTCCCTAAACATTTACTCTCTCCTTGTGGAACACAAAGTTTTCCCAAATGATATAATAGATTATCATGTACATGGTAGTCTAATTCCTCAACTTGGTGGTCTTGACTCAAGTTTGAATATACCTCTTGAAATTCAGCACCATGTGTGTATTGTTAAACATAACTTTCAGGAAAAACAGAATGATTCTTGAGTAAAATGGCTACATTAACAACTGGTCTTGAAATTATATTAGCAACTCTGTTATAAATACCTATCTTATACTTGATTACCAAGTGGAATTGATGTAAAAATCCCATCCAACGAAAGTGCCTTGATTGTTGCAATTTTGTTTGAGATTGTAGATATTGCAAAGGTTGATGATCGGTGTGAATAATGGTTTCTTTTCCCATTAAGTAATGCTTCCATTTCTTCACACTTTGTACCAATGCGTAAAGTTCTTTATCATATGTAGGATAGTTAATAACAACATCATTAAAAATATCAGAATGAAATGTAATGGGCTTACCATGTTGTAAAAGAACTACACCCATGGCATAGTCACTTGCATCTATTTGTATTTCAAATGGTTGCTTCAAATTCGACATGCTAAAAATGGGGTTGAACTGATATTTTGTTTTAAAGCATCGAATTCTTTTTGTTGTTTGCCTCCCCACTAGAAGACAACCTTCACGCTGGTCAAAGCATGTAGTGGAGCTGCTATGGAAGAGAAATTGGTAATGAACTTCCTCCAATACTACGTTGCTCCTAGAAAACTCCTTACTTCTGTGACTGATTTGGGTATTGGCCAATTCACAATGACCGAAACTTTAGAGGGGTCAATCTTTAGCTCACCTCCTCCAACTATGTGGCCCAAATACACTAAAGAAGTTTTCTCGAATTCACATTTAGACATCTTCAGAAATAATTTGTTCTTTTTTCAATACATCCAACACTTTCCTCACATGCTTGGCATGCTCTTCTCATGATTTTTTGAATATAAAAATATCATCTAAATATACAATTACAAACTCATCAAGAAAGGATCTTAAAACGTCATTCATAACTCTCATGAATGTAGTTGGAACGTTGCAATGTTCGAAAGGCATAACCAGCCACTCAAACAATCTTTGTTTGGTTTTAAAAGTAGTCTTCTAAATATCCTCCTCAGTTATTCTAACTTGATGATATCCACTTCTCAAGTCTAATTTAGTGAAATATTTTTCATTCTTCAACTGATCTAGCAAATCATCTATTTTGGGTAGTGGGTATCGATTCTTTATGGTAATTTTATTCAAATCTCGATAATCTACACACATGTGCCAGGTTTCGTCTTTCTTGGATACCAAAACAATTGGTGAGCCACATGCCTAAGTAGAGGGACGAATTACACCTTTATCTAACAATTCTTGGACTTGATTCTTAATTTCTAAACTTTCCAAAATTGACATTCGATATATACCGATATTTGGGAGTGGACAGTCTTGTTGTAGCTGAATTTCGTGTTGAATTCCTCTTTTTGGTGGAAATCCCTTCAGCTCTTAAAACACATCTCCATATTGATTGACCACATCCACCAATTCATCTTTCGGCTTCACATCACAGCCTGCAAAGGATTCACGCTCCGTGTCATTCTTCTGCTTGATCATAAGGAGCATGAGATTCTTGTTGGAATTGACCAGACACTTCATTTTCCCTGTGCTTTCTAAAGACAGATTCAGCTTTCTACGATGGGCTCTCACAATATACTCCACTCCATATTTGAACAAATGATTTTGTTCCCAAATGTATGGAAAATGGCTTTCTAGTCATTCAGATATGGGCTTCCCAACAAAATTCCAGAAATATCCAGTCGCACTACATCTAATTCGATTTCATCAACGAAATTGGTAGTAATAGCAAACCTAAAAACACATTTCCTTGTGACCTGAAGATTTGCATCCTTTGTTATCCAACCCAATGGATACGGTTTATGATGAGGCATGCAGGTTTCCAAATTCAACTTATTGACCAAGTCTGTAGAAATTAAATTTTCATGGGATCCACTGTCAAACAGTGTATCAATCTTGGTGTGTTTGGAAATAACTCTGATATGGAACAGCTCAATTTTGTTTTCTTCATTTGAAGTGTTGTTGGAGTTATTTGTTGCACTGGTGCTTGCACGACTTCCTCTTTGCTCATTTTTTCCATGGCTTTTCCTTTAGTGATTTTGGCTGCAATTTTTGTTTCATCACCTGAGTCGGAACGCAAGTCTTGTTGTATAGTAGTGTTTGTCTTTTGTTTCCCTTTATTGTTAAATTTTTCTAGTCTTAATTCAGGATGAAGCTTCCAACAATGCGCTTCATCATGGCCCTCTTTGGAACAATTCTTACACACGGGTTTCTCCCCTTCTTTCTTAATAGAAGCATTTTTCTTCTGCTTTCCTTTAGATTTCTTTCCTTTTTCACACTCTAGAATGGCTTCTTCTTGTACATTTTTCCATTTTGCTTCGGATATGTAGATTGAACATAGACCTCATCAATATTTGTGGGATTAAACATAAGAATGGTGTGTCATAGATAGCTATGCAAACCTCCTATGTATTTCAACAAAGTATCTTGTGACTGCAAGTCTACTCCTAGCATAAGAGATCTTCTCCTAAACTCCTAAGTATACTCTTGCACTTTTGAACTTTTAACTATCTGAAATTTCACCAATTCATGATAAATTTTTTCGTATGAGCTAAAGGGTAGAATTGTCTTTTTATAGCAGCAATGAAATCAAACCAAGTAATAGATATCTTACCATGTTTTTTGATCTCGTCTTGAGTCCTTGCTTCCCACCAAATGAGTGTTGCACCCTCCAATCTCAATGAATCCAATTGAATTTTGATATCATCCTCTTGAAGGTTTTGAATCCTACAATAGACCTCCAACTGATGAATCCAATTATCAAGCTTTTATGCATTCACTTCAACATTATACACGTGCAACTCGAATTTAATATCAAGTTTTAGAAAAGGTGATCTACTAGTTCCTTTTGAAGAATGATGATGAGTATGAGTAACATTTGTATTAGTGGAAGAGTGTGAATATGCTTGTGGAGAATAAGATGAAGAAGATGGTGGAGAGGGTGGAGGTTTGTCTCTATTCTCATTACCTCCTTTTCCATTACCTTCTCCGGAATAACCTTCTCCATTGGGAGGTTTGGAACTTTCTCCTTGCAATCTGTTATTCCTCTCTTCATAGAGGACCTTAACCATCTCATTCATATCGAAAAAAACCTTTCTAAATGCTCTTTCATCATTGGTCATGGTAGGCTCTCCTTCATGAGACATGGTCTCTGAAGACTCAACTGCAACTTTTGCAACTTGAGGATGTACTGGTGTAGAAGACTTTCGCAACCTTGCTCTTCTTCCACTTGAGAGAACTACAGGGCTTTCAATGAGCTTCCCTTCTCCTCTTTTGAGTTTTAACCTTGTTAGCATGACACAAAACTAGAAAACAATACTCATTTTTTGCATAAGCAAATCTAGTAAGCAAAAACCAGTGCTCTGATACCAACTTGATCTGAAATGGAGCATATCAGTAATGTTGTGCTAATTCCCCATTCAGAATAAATCCCAAGATGTTTATCATTTGCTTATCAAGTGCTTAAGGATTCGCCATTTTTTCTTAATTAAATTATTCCCATGAGAGTTTCTTATGTAAATATTATAAATAATTTAACATAAAACATATGTTGAACAACAACAAAATAATAACAAAGAACATCAAAATACAACACACAACACAGAGATTTGATGAGGAGTTCACCCCTCCTGGGCTACGTCTCCTTGGTCTAGCTTCCAATGCTTGGGCCTCTCTATTATTATCCAAATTACAACAAAAGTGTGTTTACAATACTCAAATGCCTTTGAAACTTATCTCAATGAGTTTAGAATAGCCAAAACTACTAGAATTGAGTCTTTTTGCACCTAATTTGGATAATAACTAAAGAAGTTATGACTTCTCCTAGTTTCCCCACTATTCGTTCAACAAATTGCTCTAAAACCGACAACTCAGTGAGAATTTTGTCGTGCGGCGAGCCATAATGTGTCAGCACCGACTGTCTTTATCGTATATCACAATTGGCGTAAAATTTTGGTGGTCTTATGGTATTTTGAACAAAATGGGTGATTGTGCGATTGCGATATTGGCGAACTTGACGAGATTATTAACCGAAAAGCATAACTTATCGCATTTGGGATCACATCTCACATCGCAATCAGAGGTGAATCGGTGATAATAAAATGTGGGACTCTACCTTCTATGGGTTGCGATTGTGATATCGCATCGCAACCTAGTACCTGTGGGGCCGATTCTGTAGTTTTGTTCCCTTCGCTAATCTGTGATTATGATCCATCACAATCGCAACTTTGGTCTATACATTGCATCCTTTCCTGCTCGGGGACTGATTTCTAATGCCGACCTGCCTGTGATTGCAATTTGCAACATGTGGGGGGCAATGGTGGATTTCCACTTGGCGCCTCCTCATTCGTTGAAGGACTTTGCCACATCATGCAATCCTGCCACGTGTCCAGGTCAAATTAAACTTTGACTTTCTCTAACTTCTGCATATGAGCTCGAATTTGAGTGTTGTTCACACTATTAGATTCAGAATGACGAGCTCTTCAGTCTGAAGCTAAGTTTATCAAGATTCTGACCCTTTGACTTTTGAGCATAAACTTGAGCACCTGATCACTCCACTGGCCCACCTATCTTGTTCCTTGTTAACCTATGGTCACAAACCACTATATAAAGTTTCCGTAGTGCAATTAGGGAGCGGGTCAGGCTAAGCCCTATCCCCTACCCACCCCAACACCCACGAGACCACATGCGAGTGGGTCAAGGGGCTAGGCCTTAGCATCCCACAACCACCGCACCCAAGGCATATCATCATTGGAGCCAGCGCTCAAGTCCAAAGGTGTAATAAAAAGGGCCATCCCCAGGTTACATGACCCTATACATGACCATGGGCATGAAAATGAGGAGGGGCCAACCCTAGGTCACCGAGACCCAATGCAACTGGGAGTGTAAAAAATCGAAAGGGCGCGGAGTTAGGCCCTGGAATCTTGGCCCCCAATGCAGTCACATGCGCTAACATGATTGAAATTTTCAGAACTGGGGGCTTAATGGGCGAATTAACAGTCCTACAATTTCGCCCATCGAGCGAAATTGTAGGCTAGATTTGCATGTTGATTCCAGGTTTGGGATGCTCAAGCTAGATTTGGGTCGAATTGTAGGATGACTAGCCATAGAATTTGAAAAAATACTTGGAACATTCATAACTTACTCAATTTTTGGCCAAAAGAGGTGCAGAAAGAACCCAGATGGGGGTTTTTTACATTGTTGGATCTATGAGAGACATTAGTTTTGTTGTTTGAGCATTGTAAAGCCATGTAAACACACTTTTGAGCACTTAATGAAAGAGGCCCTGCATTGGAAGCTAGAAAAAGAGATGTAGCTGAAGAGACGAGTGAACTCCAATATCATGTTTTGTGTTATGTGTTTTAGATATGGTTATTTGTCTTTGTTTTGGTTTTAAAATTTGGTTAAAAATAACTTGTTTATGTGTTTAGTAAATTGATCCATTGCACAAAACACATATAAATTTTACTTGCAGTTTATTAAAATCTTCAAGTTTCCAATTACAGATCACTTGTAGGAATCTAGGGCCATCAACAACATGTTGAATCAACATAGAGGACCTTTCAAGGGTATCCTTGGTCTCTTAATGGGATACTCAACTTTATAATTTTTTGAACATTGAGTATGAGTCTCTTGAACTTGGATATGGTCAAAGGAATGGACCCAAGAGTTAGGCCTTAAAGGAATATTATAGGATTCTGGTGTCAAGAACAACATTTTGAACCACTATAAATGACTTATCAAGTGCATACTTTTCCTTTAGCAAGGTATATAGGTGTCACCGACATTTTTTAGCACTAGGCATGGCACTAAAGGCCTTGGACATGGTCAACAGAGGAAACATGAATATTAGGCCCTAAAGGAATCTTCTATCCATCTAAGGCTAAGAAGGATGCCTAAAACAACCACACATGGCCTCTTGAAGGTATCATTGCCCTATTATTGTGGATCCCAATGCTACTAGGTGGCTTTCAATAGTAGTTTCATGTACCAAGGCTCTGGAAACAATCTAGGGAAAAACTCAATGCCTTAGGTCCTAAAGAAAATTTGGAGGGATCTAGAGTAATGAACAATGTTTTAAAGCACCACACTTTACCTCTGGCAAGTATCATTGGCCTATAAGAAAGATGTTAGTGTCCACATAAGTTTCAGATCATTAAGTATGGGTATTAATGCCTTTATATGGTTAAGGTGGGAAACCCAAGCCTTAGCTAAAGTAATTCTTCATCCACAACCCCATGAAATCTATAGACCCTTCCTATATCTACATATACATCTACCTTTACACCACCAATTACCTATTCCATTGGCCCTTTCCTCTACCCTAACCACCTTCACAATAGGGACATATCTACCACCTTGTGGCCTCATCATCTATGCCCCTAGACCCTCTTCTTTGTAGCCATATCCATTCCTTATCCCCTCTACTCTAGCACCTTATTTCTCCCTCTAAGAACCTTCTCATTATTTTCCCCAATGTTTGGTCCCTAATCACCATATGCCTCACACTCCCTTATCTCATAACCTTATCCCATAGCTCCTCATCTATATTGTCACATAATTCACTAGACCATACCTTCCTAGTCTTGGATCCTTCACTAATGAATCTAAAATCTTCTTTACCTCTTCCATTGAGTCCTCACCACCCCCACTACAACCTCCTCTTCCCCTGGGTCCTCACCTCCTAACTAATGCCCCAACACTAGTCCCTTAGCACCCATCTCTTGGATCTTAAATCATATATACTTGGCCCCTAACCTATACTCCACACCTAGAGCCCTCTACTTGTAGGTCAAATAACCCCAACACCCTTAGGACCCTAGATCTTACACCCGTAGGTCCTAGTGACCCACACCTTAACCATATGCCCAAAGCATATAACACTCCTAGGTTATTCCACATAAGGGACCCTACCTCTACCATCAGGGAAATTTTCCTCTACCCCCTTAGGCCCATTATCCATGGCCCCAAGCCCATGCACTTACTTTCCTCCACTCTTAGGCCCCAAACCCCTTCTACTAACTCCCTTCCATCTCTAGCTCCCTACAGATACCCCTATTCCACTCACCCATAGGGTTCCTATCCCCCTCCATCACTCCATATTATCGAGTGAGAGAAGCTTTTTATGTGTGTCTAACCAACTCTCTTGAATCTCACTGGGTATGTGGGAGAGTGGAACTTGAGCCCAATTTATTTATTCCCTAGGAAAGCAAAGAGTCGATATAGGAATTTACAACTATTTAAACAATATAAACAACTCAAATTACAACAACATATAAAATTAAACTAAAACATAAATAGAATATTAACATATTTACAATAAGAACTAAAAATATTATACAAAAATACATTGTCCAAATAATATCAGCGATTTGAAATAAGAATAAAGTTCAATTACAATGTACTAATCAACATTTTAGAGACCTTAGGATTCCTTAAACATTGTAGAGTAAATGCCATGAATTAATAAAAAATTGGGGATACAAGTTAAGAGACAAATAACTCACATAAATATGTAAAATTAGAGAAATATGCATGAAATGATGAGCCAAAAAGGATTTATTTATAGTAATGAATGTGAGTACAGCAAATCAAATGGTGTGTCTCTGCAAAACCCTTGACTAGACTTGGTTCTAAGTGTTTACAATATTCAAAATCATATATAAACTATCAAGATAGCATAAGAATATGAAAACAGATTATGTAAACCCTTCTGGAAATATAATATAATTTAAGTTTTCTTGGTTTTTCTCTACAAAATAAAAGGTCTATTAGCATTGGTTAAAAAACTAGACTTTTAAACAACAAGTTAAATCACAAAAAACTCAAGTATACCTAACTAAAATGCAGAGGGATTAAAAATATTTTCTTTCCATCCTTGTCTCTCATTTGAAAGAAGATTGTTGTCACCAACAGGTTAACCTCTGTAGCTCATAGAATTTAGTTAGAAGGAAAAATAACAACTTAATAATGTTAATGCATACATCTCCTCACAATGTGACCCATTTTCCCTTCATAGGTTTCATACTCTTATACATGGCTTCCCTGAAGTTGAGTAGTTCAACCACCCTTTGGGATTCATTATTTTTTTAATTTTTAGTCATGTTTGATTTAATTTTATGATGATGGAACATTATAAAGGAGGGAGTTAAATTAAATTTAACTCTTATTAAATATTTTGGTTGGTGGGGCCCTTCCCTCCTTTTTAACTTCAACTTTAAAATATTGCATTTATTAAATAATAAATTATAACATTTGTTACCAAATAATCACTATCTTGATTCATTACATTATCAACCAAACGCATGTATCATGCAGTCATATCCCCATAACATACAAAAAAAATACTCCTTGTACTACCCCCAATATGCCATCGCATACCCCTTGTGCCTCCCTTCTCCATAAGATATGAGAATAATTAGCAAATAAAGTAATCAAACAACATTCATCTACATATGTCTCCAAAAACAACATGCCATAGAAATGCCATCAAAATATGAAGTAAGATGTTGTTCAAAACTGTATAAAGGTGTTGTCCATATATGTCAAAGGTCTCAAAAAATAATTGTAATAATGTATTGATAATGTTAAAACCATAACTGATTTGGAGTTTGTAAAAGTAAATAAACATAACAAAAATCTTAATACTCTTCACCCATCAAAACAACTATTAAAAACCATACTTTCTATGAGAAACATATTTTATTTCTTGCTACTATGTGTTGATTGTTCCCATTTGTAGAAATTTTAAAACTGCTCATGTAATTTACTAAAACATAAGACTCGTATCTACTCTACTCATCTTCGGAAATAAATTCATGATCGAGAAATCAAAACATAAACATGTGACAAGATTCAACACACATACACAAAGATATCTAGCAGAAAACATCTGCTCAAAACCCTTCCTATCTGTATTGCATTAATCAAAGAATTTGGATGAATACAATATGCTTGATCAAGCTTGAGCACAACCTGCACTTGTATCTTCTATCTCATTGCTTCATTGACTGAATTTGACCAATACTTAGCCAATTTATCAACCTGCTAGCTCCTATTTCCTTGCATTTTTCCTTGAGGAATTAAGCCCCTATTTAATAGGAATTTTCTCAATCTGGATTGTGTGATTCCTTTAGACCAATCTCTGACTGCATGCACCACCTTTACAACTTGGAATAGTTTAAAAATGATAGTACACTTCCCTTGAATCTCCATCTCAACTAGGTAACTCGAATTCATTGCATGCACAAACTAATTTAAGTTGATTGGTCAATTAACTCGTTGATCACTGAAGTCACACCCCACTACTTGACCTTCCACTAGTTCCTCCAACTGTTAGAACTAGTTTAACTAACCATAACTCAATTTAACTGAATTAAATTGTTACAACTGAAATTAACTCAACCTAGGCTCCTAAAATTTAATAATCATTGCACACAACTCAAGTTCATGCCCCTAACTCGAATTAACTAAGCTAATTGAGTGATAAAAACCATGTCACCTCAGTTAACTCATCCAAGTTGTCTATTGATGTGGAATTTCAAATTTTATCAATTTGACTAAGGAAAAATCAAATTAAGAATTTATTGTTGCATTTTTCAATATCATTGACTATGTTATGTGTGAGAAGTAATAGAATGGGAAGACCCATAGGAGGAAACTAATTTGTAGCTACAACTTTTGGTTTCCCTTGGTTCACTGTTGGTTGGGGAATTTGAGTTTTCTCTTGTATGGCAGGATGAGCACTAGAAGTAGTGGATTGGGGGTGATGTGATGGTTGAACCATAGGAGGAGGTGGAGGAGGAGTTGGTACCAGGTAGTAGGCCCTCCTTGTATAGGTTGTTGCTGAGGACAAATGACATCTTTCCAACTATCATTGGTGAGTACAAGAATTTGGCCAGAAGTTCAGGGTGAAGCTAGTATGCCAATACCCAATGAAGGATTTGCAGGGGGAGGCAGTGGATGTTAAGCTTGCTTCCTTGAAAATTTTAAAAAACCTCTCTGAACTAGTTGATTGAATTCTTCAGAATCAATGTAAAAGTGCATGAAGAATCTATGTCTTTAATTCCCCATGTTCCATGGGTCTCTCCTTTGTTATCCCTTCCCTTGTTGTGTCCACTCCTGCTAAAGAAATTCATTTTTTGCAAATAAATTCATCATGTCATCTAAGAAAGCAAAGAGATTAAAATCTTAGTTAAATTTTAATAATTCATGAGTGAATAGAAAGCACATAGGGAAATATTATTTGTAGGGGGGATTAGAACTCATGTGTGCATTGACAAAGTGCCATCATTATAAAAATTCTAAAATGTATATAGACCACAATGATATGACTACATGTGGAAAGATACATTGTGTAATTACCTTCTAATGGTCTACGTGTAATATATCAAATAAAATTATATGGTTCAATGAAATTATATGAGCTCAATACAATTCATGAAAGTATCATATATCTCAAAGACAAAAATATCGAGTTGCGGCCCATACACAAATTGGTCGTCTTATGGCATAACGAAGATGTGTATAATTTTTTTTTAAATCTTTCTCATTAGTACTTCAACATAATGAAAAGAAAAATATATAATTCTATAAGAATATATGTAAAACAACATGTTGAAACGAGACTTCAAATTAATTGATGCATTGTTACAGGTTCAGGATTGTTAGCATGGCATTATAGGCGGTGTATGACAAAGCCAAAAATTATTGCAAAGATCGAACAATTGGTTGACTCTTGATGCATTGCATATATATGTACCAATGACATGCTCTTAGATGTCTTGACTATTCTCATGGCCAATTCAGATATATTGTGAATGATATACTCAAGATGCAAGCTAATAAAAAGTGTGGAAGAATTGACTCTTGGTTGGTGGCTCAAAGGTGAGGTCAATAAAAAGTAGTGAAAGGAAACGTTGTTTATAATAATGATCTACCGAAATCATAATTATTTGTTATATTTCAAAGTGGGACCATTAACAGAGAGTGAGTATGTCCATAATTTGCGAGATGGCTATTGGGGAAATCCTAAAGTTAAATTGAAATAGAAATTATGAGTGCAATAAGCCATATATATAATTAATCTCTATTGCAAAATGTAATTAATGTTGTAGATGACTTCCCCCAGTGTAAGTGATGATCCCACATGATGTCATGCTAATCATCGAATAATCTAGAATGGCAAGCCATTTGGCCTGCCATGAGTGTTGGTATAATCAATAGTACCAAGTATTAATTTTTCAGGTGCAGTGAGCATTAAGTCTGGCGTGTGAGTACCTTTCTCATTATTGGTTTCATGATGGCTTCAAATCATGGCATGAAATGCCCTCCCATATTCTTATAAGCATGCATCATAATGCCTCAACTTAAGATTCCTTTAGATATTCCTCTATATACGAAAGGTAACACAACCACCCTCTATGTAAGCTTAGTTATGTCGGTTTATGTCACCCATGTCAATCGTTGTCTCTGCATTTATGCACTCATTATTTGCGTTAATTGTAGGTGCACTTTGGGTCTTACAATCATGACATATTTGGGTTGCATTGCATTTATCCATGCTCCATCTTCTACCAAGTGCATTTCCATGGATTTTCAGCGGTGTGACCCAGCCCATTCGCCTACTACTGATGATTCAGCTAATGCACAAGTTATCCTGCACACTCTCAGCATGCCAAATGTCATAGGAGAACTCCCCTATTACAACACTCTCACCCTCTTCTCTCTTTTCAATTGGAGAGGAAAGTGGTTAGTGCTTATGTACCAGGATGTTGCTCTTAAGCTTGGATCCAATTTTAATTATGCAATGGAAATCTCCCTTGTACTTCCTCACACCACGGTGGGTCTCTACACTATTCTCTCCCCTCTTTCTCTCAATTCCTTAGAGGCTCTGTTGAATTCCACTAGCTACTATCACGTAATATCAATCAACTCAAAGTCACTTTCGAGCCCTCGCTTGGTGTTGGCTCAAAGAAAAGCATGGTGGGGTGGTCGTTGGATAAGGAAAATTTAGGTTCCAGTTTTGGGGTCCATTGGCAGCCCACACTTGGACTTGTAGACAAGATTCAATGCTCATGGCCATGAAATTTGCAGTTGGGAAGGCCTTAGAACACTCTACATGTATGGCGCTAGAGAATTGTGGTCTCGGTGGAGTCGTCCCTCAGTTGGTGACAGGATTTTCCCTGCAGGAATATATTAGCCCAATGTGATAGGCACCAAGTATTTAACGACATTTGGCACACATAATTGGCTCAACCAACTCAAATTATATGGTGGAAGCTTGTTACTCCTTATAGCATCTAAGAATGATTGCCTTAGATAATTTTGGTATTACCCAACTCGTATAACTTTTTTCCTAGATAGAATAGGTTTTCATGCCTATTGTTTGTCTTATAGTTTCTCTAGTATTTTTAAACTATCAGAGGCCATGGATGAAGGAATACTATGTAATCAAGATCTTGAACTTGTGTTACTGGTATGGTTCCCTTCGGACAGAACAGTAACATGAATCTAATCTCTATGTAATTATTTTTTGAATAAATGAAACAGTCGAACCTTCACACACAAAAAAATGTCGCAGATGACTAACCAGCGATAAAAATAAGTGTAGCAAGAATCAATAATGAGCCGACATGAGTGTGATGAGATATTCATCCACATATATTTGTGAAGAGAATAAAATCTATAACTCTTGTAGCAAAAAACAAACTACAAGGTTCTTTCTTTGTGTTTAGTAACCTCATTCAATCCTGAGACTTAAAGTCTCGAGGACCTAAGCAATACAAAGTAGAAATCAACCAGTAAAAGAATTGATTCCATTAAATTTATTTCATAGACGGATTTATAAATCACAAGGCAGACACAATAAGACACACATGTTCATATGGAGAAAGAGTTTATATAAAAATTTCATAGTCTTTGTATAAGAAAACGAATTAAGAGGGAGTATATCTCTTCAACAAAGCTCTAGTTTGAAATTAAAACGTAAGTCTCAAGAGCCCGAGGATGTGTAGCACCTGGAATGGTTCTTAGCAAGAAAGAGATGTAACACAGCATCATTTTGAGTGCCATATGGATTTAAGAGCATAGCAAAGAAAAAGGATGTGAATGGATTGTTCCACTAAAAGTATATTAAAATTAGGGATCATGGTAAAGTGTTGTTGTAACTTAGGGACAAACTTATGTTATCATCCATCTGGCATAGAATTTTGTAACTATGGACCAAGACAAGCCGGAGTGTGTGCATTTTATAGAGAAATATCTAAAGTTGGATGAAGACACGGGGAGATAATACATCCCACAAATGGAAATGAAAAAGTAATCTAGAATGTCAGAGTATTGACATTGTTAAGTAGAACCATTGATGACAAATATAGCTATTAAAAAACACACACATACACACACACGGTTCAATAAAATAAAAGAAATGGGAATTACAAGGAGTGGGGATTCACGCCATTCCATTTCTAAGCAACCAGATAATGTATTTCTAACTTTCATCCAAAAACATGTGCAAGAAAGGAGAATACCTGGCCTCTGTGCATATTTTTGCGAAGGGGGTTTAAATTTGGTGGCTGTATGTTTGAATTTCTTGACACCTCCTTCCAAAAATTGTTACAAGAGCTACAAAAATTACAACTAGACTCAATCTAGCCAAATTCCATAGAAAACCCTGAAAAATATCAAAATAATGGCTCAAAAATGGAAGGCATGAACCACATTCAGTTGAGAAATTGACACCAGTTAATGGAGAGTATTGTGCTAGTTAATAATTAGTCACTTCAAGGATTATACCATACATGAAAATGTGTGTGAACTGACATGGTTGGCAAAGGTTGAAGGCCACATACACATTCATCCTTTCATTTAATGTTAATACCTTAACACGTAGGTAAGTAAGTTTAGGGTTTGATTTAATGTTGCATGCTATGATACCAAAGTGTGTCTTAATTCCATTGTTAGGGAGATAGACCATAAATTCCATAGATTAACCATATCACCATGCATTTATCCAAGCCCATATTTGGTGTAGATGAGTTGGTATAATAAATCATAACATCAGTTGAAGAAATATATCACAAGCAACTGTTTCCTGAACATTTTACATAATTTCAACAAGGCGACCATCATGAATCTTAAAAATTTGGTGCAAGTATGAAAAATATTAAGGACTAATACCTCGCTTCACAACCAAACTATGTTATAGTTTTGGTACAAAAAAAAAAAAAAATAAATTATTACTTTAACCCAATAACCCTTGTACCATGACCAAAAGTATAATTTCAGAGTATTATTCCTCCTTTGGCACTTGTTCTCTAATGTTTTCAGACTTTAGCTTGTTTAAGTTTATAGAGAGAACATGTACATGTTTCCTTTTGTTTTAACATGAATTAAATATGCGGGGACTCTTAAAATATCATTATTGGTCAACACTTTGAAATGCATAAAACCAAGCATATTATGGCCAAGCACTCTTTGAGGTTTCACAATCTATACATAATGTTCATTCATATGTAGATGGGATAAGTATAGGTAGGTTGGACAATCACACAAATATGTCATAAAACCATGTTATGATTTTGATCATCCTTATAACACTTGTGTAGGTAGGGCCCCACCTACCATTGACTTGGTTTAAATTTTTAGTTTTGTTTAAAAAAATATTTTCTTATTATAAGAGAGACTTTTTTAAGGAATCACATTGTATTGCAAAAATTTTCGTAGAAGTATGTCAACATTGCCGACTACATAAGGTGGTTTTCTTGAGGCAAACCAAAAATCAGAATTGTTGGTTGAACCAAGTGATTTTTTCACTAAGAGTAAGTAGGAAACAAGTTTCCTTTAGGGAGGGGAGCATGTGGCACATAAGACAAATCTAATATGTTCTAGTGCAAGGAAAAGACAAGGTTTAATAGGGACTTATTATCAACAATCTGTTGTTGTTGCTACAACACCTTCCAAAATTTTGGCCTTCACCCATATTTCGAAGCCTACGTTGATCTTTCATATTTTCCTTGCAAACATTAGGACTTATCATATATGTTTTCGCTAAGTTTTTTGGTCCCATTTGCAAGAAAATCAAAGCGTCGTCTTTTCGCATGTTAAGTGTCGCACGATGCACCTAAGCTTTTTTTGGTGGTTTCAAGGGGTTATCTTTGTGTAAATGAGTTTATATTACCATGTAAACATTTGTCGCACTCATTTCCAAAATTTTAAGCATTGTCACACAAGTGTCGTCACGACCGTCACAAAGTATATCTTTGGTGTTGCACTTGTCGTAAGTTGTCACGAAATTTGTCGCACTAAGGGAAGTTTGTTTTTCATGTGTTCTGGGTTATCTATGGTGTGCCTTCAAGTGTTATAAGTGTGTGATCACGGTCAAGTATTACCATTATTCACATTAGCTTCATCGATCCCACACTTAGCCAAATTTGGAAAACTTCCCGACCAAGAAACTTAGCCTCATCCAACCCTTCTGAAATGTGCATTGCGCAATCTCAGCCCTCATGCAACAACCCTGCATCTTGACATTACATAATGTGCAATTCCTGCCTCCCAGGACCATGCACTACGTAGTCTTAGTGTTCAGGCCCATCCACAGAGCTCCAAAACTGTGCAATCTTTCCGTCCAGCCAGGCTTGAATTGTGCATTGCGCATTCTCAGTCCTCAAGCCCAACCCTTGAGCTCCTGAACTACGTAATTTTGTAGTCACTTGGCTTCCTTGTCCTCCTAACACTGTGCAGTGGGAAACTTCAGTCATCAAGCCCTCAACTTATCACCTTGATCTCCCCAACTACGCTATCATCATGCCGAGTCCAACCTGAACTATGTATTGCGTAGTTTGAATTCTCAAGCCTGACCCCTGACTACCTGAGCTATGAAATTGGACAGTCATTGAACCTTTCCCTCAGCCTGGCACCTATTTCTAGCTCAATCAATGAATCAACATGTAACATCTTAGACTAGGAGTTTATCGGACTGATGTCATCTTGTAATGAGTGAATTGCAGTTGTGGATACTCTATCATACCATGACAGGATGATGAATAAGGAGATGGAGAAGGGGAACATGCTAGAAGACACCTTTGTAGCTAAATATGCAAGTTGATCAATCTATAGAAAGCAAAGGGATGCCAGTTTGTGACTACATCTCAAGATTTGATATCATTGAAGACCCCCTATCTTTAAGCCATATGGAGGTGGACAAAAGAACATTCTCAAGAAGAAACATAGCAAGAAGCAGCAAGAATGAATTGACATTACCATGTCATCATGCAGTCGATGTCATGAGTGTCATGTCATGTCATTTCATGAGTCATCATATGCCACATCATTTTATGGGTTATGTAAATACCTATTTGAAAATGTATTGTAAATTGGAATTCCAAAGGACATGTACGAAATTAAAGAGTCATGTAAAGTTGAAAAGTCATAGGAAGTCAAACAGTCATGAGGGTAGTCAAAGATTCACAAGGGAGGCAAAGCATCACCCCATTGCTTATATATACACCCTCATTGTATGAGCAAGGGACTTTTCACCTTGGCTCCTCCTACAAGGCATCAAAGAGACAAGCTAGTTATTTTGAGGAGTAAGTGGTGGCTCCAGTGCTCCACTATTGGAGCTAGTGGTGTTCAATGTATACATGTGTCTTGGGAATTTTACTTAATATATGAATCTTGATGGCCAACACATTCTTCGTGCATGGATTATGAATATTTGTATGACTATTCTATGAATGTTTATGATTCATGTTTGTTTTCTCCTGTACTAAAGTAGTTGAACTATTTCAGTTATTTAAGTGCTTACCATATTGAGAATGTGTTGTAATGGTTACAATGATCATCACATCTTTGTGGACTATTATGCTATATGTTAGATGGATCTTTTCATTTCATGTGTGTCTCTACTAGGGTGGTACTATTTCCTCTCTCTTAGAGGCTCACTTTCTTTTCTCCCTCCGCAGTAGAAAAACCTTGTCACACCTACAACTGAATACTCACCAGGCAAACTTTCTTTTCGAAGGCACACATTCATTCCTCTCTCTTTTTGATAGTTAGAGCCAAGGAAAATCTTTAAGAAAACAATAACCAAGTCGTGTTCCAGATGGGGACCCTATCCAAAACGGTGTGAGGTCTAATTAGGACCACATATCAGGGAGACCCCTTGAATGTTGGCAAGTCCAGGAGTGTCAACACCATCTCTGTGTATAAACAAAGGCTATTGTGTTTCCTATGTTGATGATGTTGTTGATCACAATTTAAAAATGTTAGCACAAAAAAAAAATCAAATAAATATAGCTTCCAATAAATTATATCAGAGAAGGGTTTTTCTCTTTCATTATAATTTTTTTGTTGTACATCAGTTGTGCCAAAAGGAAGCATGAGCCAAAGAAAAAACTTACAATGTAAGGAAAGGAAAAAAATAAAACATAAATAAAAAGATTCAAACACTAGATTAAACAAGTAGTTTAAAACCAAACAGTGATGAAGCAAAAAATAGAATGGAAACTTAAGCTAAAAAAGAAAAGCAGTGATTTGAAAGAAAGGAACAATAGAAAAAAGGAAAAGGCATATGTACAAAAAGAAAAGAAGCAACATATTCTCGAGTTTAATTGGGATGAAACTTCACGTAAAGGAAGAATTCTTGAGCCTTATATGCAAGATTCATGGCTTGGAGAATGATAGTATAGAAAGGATGATTGTCTTACCCATGAACAACTGTATAGAGTGACGATGAAGGCTTAACAAGAAGCCAAAAATTCCATTCGCCATCTCGCATAACATGCCAACCAACTAGAGTAGGCTCGCATACCATGCTTGGGACATAAAAATATTAATTTGCGTCATGATCAAGGCTCCCAACAAGAAATATATCAATGTGATTTTGAAGACACTTTAAGAAGGAAACCACAGATGCATTAGATGTTTCAAATTTGAACTCTTCATGTTCAACTGACAAAGAATCTCTAAGCTGAAGGGTAATACTTCTTTATCAAGTTCATTAAAGAATGTCTCATCATATATATAAACAAAGAACTTCCCATAGTAAAAACTCGATTGTTTGTCATTATAATTATCATGGATAACATGATTTACAAGTAGCGGAGCTCAAAATCAATTTGAGAATGAATATTATGGAATGCATATGCATGAGATGCCAAAGAGAAATCATAATCTTGAGGTTCACTTTGATTATCCTTGAATGTGAAAGTTATTAGATCAGGGAAAATAAGGTTATCACTAAGTGCCACAATGTGATTGTGATCATCATTTTGTCCGTGCCCTTGATCACAGGTGATGAAAGAGTCATAGTCAATCTTAAAATGAGAGGACACAATGGATGAATCAAGTAGAGATTGACTCAAAATTTGATGTTCAAGATGGCACATGTGGCCTTATTCAGTATGTGTCTAGAAAAGGGTATCATTAAAAGGGAATACATGGAATAAAGCTTCATGCTTAGAGATAATGAGGGTAGATTGATAGGCTAAATATTCCTTACAAAAGTCTGAAGACGAGGAATCATGAGCTATGTGATTATTCTTTTCAATGGTCAAGAAAATATGAGGATTTGTTTGAGATCAAAGCTTAGATTTTAAGAATAGTTCACAAGTAATTTTCTCATGATTTCCATCGAAAAAATCACATCAAAGATCCTCAGGTAAAAACTCAAATTGATTGAGTAGAGGAGGAAAGTCAATAACAAATTTTATAAAACATTTTCTCCAACAATGCTTGGATGAGGTGTTATACAATTATACAAATCTCTAGATTTACCTTAAATGGAATTGGGAAATAAATAAGAAGAGGTCACTACATCATAAATGTAACAACCCCTGGTTGATTTCCTATGTAAATAAAAATAATAAACAAGGTCATGGGACATGTATTCCAAGTTTAATGTTGGGTAAAACATAGCGATGGGGATCATTGGTGATTAATTAATGGCTATGGAAATTGGTAAAGACATTGGAAAAGGAAAAGTGGAAATAATTGGCATTTTATTTATGAAATAATGGAAAATAGGAGAAAAGGGAGATGAAAGGTCATAGATTTGCATGATGAAATTGAAGAAAAAATAGAGGAAAATGAAGAAAATAAAGGTCGTAATGATGAAAAGGCTTCTAAGGATCAATTCACAACTTTGGTCAGTGTGTGAACATTTTTTCAGTTTTAGCTTGGGTCTCTCTTTTATCCTCTCTCTCATACTCTTGCACACTTAGAGTTTTCTTGGAGCACTTAGGCATACATTGGATTTGGAGAAAGAGGGCAAAGGAAAGCAAGAAAGTGAAAGACAATAAGTGGATTAGAAACTACAGCTAGATTTCTTTGTAGGTAACATGTTACATGTGTGATTTCCTTGTTGATTTATGGATGCATGGTATATGCAGGTGATTATCGAGTTATTTTCTATAATTGGCGTGGAGGATTGCCTGGATTGATAGTGGTTTTCCTAGCCTTTCCATTTCCTGGATTGATAGTGGTTTTCCTAGCCTTACTATTTCTTGGATAGCCATGGTGTTGTGGGTTTTTCCACTTGATTTTTTTCCAATTGGTTCTTGTAATTCCTTGTGGTTGTGGGTTGGAACAAACGCTCTGGAAGCCCTCGAACAACTTGGGCTGAATTACTAGTCCTAGAGCCTAGGTTGGAAAAACACTCTAGAGCCCTTGGTGGGTTTAGTTACTAGTCCTAGACCCAGGTTGGACAAATTATCTTGAGCCCTGGAAGACTATGGGTTGAGTTACTAGTTCCTAGATCCTTGCATAGCTTGGGTAGAGCCCGATTTGGTTGGTGTTAGTGATGTCCAACAGTGAGGTGGAATCATTGGTTGAGGGTTGAGGTGGTTTGGCCTCTTGAATCCCTGGTTTGGTTTTGTTTGGTTTACTCCATGAGATCCCACATTCACGCTTGGAATATGGCATAGGGGTGATTGGATGAAAGAGATATTTGGTTCAACCCAATCTATGGTCGCGTGGTATGTGGAAGTCCCTGACTTGGTTGGCATTTTCCTATGTTAATAAGAGAAATTATTTTATGGTGATTCATGTATATTTATTGGCAATGTGTTGGTGATATTATGGCTAAGATTCCATGGTTTATATGTTGGTTATTTTCTAGTTATATGTTGTTCATGTGATGTGTATCTTTAATGGCTCATGTCATGATTGTTTAGCTATTGATCGATTTATGAATGTATGGAATAATAAGTGTTATTGTAGCTATGTGGAGAGGGAATAGGGCCTTCTTGGTGATTCTCAGATAAATCTCAAACCTTTGTGATCAGATATGCATTCATGACCTGTAGCTTACATTTTTTCCATATGTTTGATGAAATGTCTGTTATGTTCTAGGAAGTCTAAGCCAAATTTTGCCTTCAAATTTGTATCTTTGGCATCATTTTCATGGCATTATTGATTCTAAAAAGTTATAAAAAGTTTTTGGCAGTGGTCTGGAGGCTAACATGGAATCTAGGCTAAGATACCGGGACCACATGCTCCTGACTAAAAAAATTGGGTTGCAACCACATGGATGTAGACTTGTGCATGTAATTGGAGGATTCTAACCACATGGAGGCCCTATTATGGGTGTGGTTGAGGACCTAGGGTAGAGAAGGAGGGGTCCAGCTCAATTTTGGCCACTTGGGATGGTTTCTCAATCTTTGAGTGCCTAGATCCATAACATAATAATCAAAAGGATAGATGGCCTATGGTATTATGATTTTCTTCCCTCGTCTCCCTTTCTCTATCTTTTATTAATAAGAAAAAAAATTACAATATAAAAAAATTGAATCTAAAAAATATCTAACATCTGGCATCTAACATCTCGCATCTCACATCTCACATATAGCACATACACATCTAAGGTCTAACATCTAACATCTCACACCTAACGCCACACATATACCCTATATTGGGTTGTAGAGCACCTCTTGGTGCAAAGAGGGAAGAGGGAAGTGATAAATAAAACATTTTCCAAGGATTTGGAATGGGTTTATTTTTTCTTATATCCACTTAATTATGAGTTAAGAGTAGTCATCTTTAGGATATAAAATGTAGAGTAGTTTTCTCTAGAATATAAAAGCTAGTATTAGAGGATATAGAATGTAATATAAAGAAGTGGATTTTAGATTAAAAAAATTATAGCTAGAGGAATTGGAAATTGGTCTAGCCTCGTACTTGTGTGTAGTCTTGTGCTTGCACATGACATGTGGATGATTCCAACCGTTACCAATGTAACCTCTAAGTAAACCACACTAGCACAACATGTGGCCCACCGGTAAACTCAACGGATTTAAACATGGAACCTCTTGGAACATAATACTTCACTTTCACGACCATCACTGAAGAGCTACAGATTTTAGATAATTAAATAAATTATTAATAATTGTTTATAGGATAATAATTTTATATTTTTGAAAAGTGTTATATTAAAACATTTAATAAGATTATGTTTTGGAAGAGGGTAAGGGAATTTTTAATTTATATATCTCATCCATATCGGGTTTGTAATTTTATTTTGTTTTAGTTTTTAATATAATAGAATTGCAACAAAATCCTAAACACATAGATAAAATGTTTGTATAAGAAAAGATTTGATCCCCAATTCAATTATCATACAAGGATCAAAAAAATATATTAGAATCACCCCTCATAGGCTTTCAAAAATTGATTGTCCCAGAACGTGTAAAGAAAGCATAAAGAGTGCCATCCATAGAAGCTATGAAGAAAAAGGAAAAAAACTTGAGGTTGGATGCTCAAAAAAAATTAAGATGTTGTTAGTCCATGTAATATTGATGACAAAACTCATAGGCCTTTCCATCTCCCTGCTTTATAATACTCCACAAGCCATGTTCCAGATTGAGGCCTTACTTTGAGAGATTATGTGTTGTCTTGTTCTTTTCCCTATAGATATGGTGGCATGTAAAGAGAGAAAAAGAGTGAATAATTCATGTGATTTCCTCCAAAATAGGCATAAGAATGATGTTTTTGCAAGCTTGAGTTTTATTCAAAAAATTTATAGTAACCATGGAGTCCCAAAAGAGTTGAATTTGAGTGCATCTCTTTTCTAAAGAAAACAGTAATAAGTTTTTGTGTGCTAAGAAATCTGCCTGGTTGTTGGTTCCTCTCCCTAAGACATTTTTTTCTTGATAGTGATGATCTTCTGAGGCAAATAGGATGAAACCACCTCCGCTTTGTTGTCCCATGTTGATTGAGGCTCCGTCGAAATAAGCCCATGGCCTAGATTTATCAACCAAATCTAATTTGTGCACTCTAGTAGGGGTGAGGTCTTCTCCTAGGGAAAGTGACTTAAAATGGCTAGCGCTTGAGCTGCAATATGATTAGGGTCAATGTCTTGTCCTAAAAAATAGCTTTGTTCTTTTCCAACCATACCCCCAATAAATAATTAGAGGGAGGCATTTTATAGGTTAGAAACAAGGATTTGAGCACCATGCCTTCCAAACTTCTTCCAAATCTAAACCTTCCCTAAAACGAAGTGACCAAGGGCATTCTTGCATGTTTCCCAACTGCTGATCAAAATGGAAAGAGATGAATAGGTGTGGAATATTTTCATCATTTTTTTACACAAATAACACCAGCTTGGTCCACTTATGAACCATTTTTACAATGTATCCCATGTTGGAATTTTTCTCGCCATTACCAAAATTATTACTTTTTGGAAATTTTGTTTTTTTTTGTTTGTCAAGTTGTTTGTGATCCTCCAACCTTGACCTGTGGCTTGAGGAGTCGTGATCTAGGGGCATCTAATCCATCAAATTCACCTGGGGATCGAACCCGGCCTGGGCCACACTATCCCTTAGCTAATTGGATTTTTTATCATGTCTCCTTCCCCTAGCATAGGGCACAACCACACCTCGGTGAGGTTTGATCGTGGGTCACCTTGCTGACGAGGCCCATCCTCAACCAGTCGTGCTAGTGAAACTTGACTTGGAAATTTCGTTATTGCTTATTTAGATGATGATCTAATTTTCAATTAGACAAAAGAAGAGAATCTTAATCATTTGAGGAAAAATTTTGGAGAGATTGAAACATGAGAATCTACTCATAAATCTAAAAAAATGTTCATTTATGAAAGAAGAGTTGTTATGTTTGTAATATCCCAAGAATACTTGAAGATGGATTCGATGAAGATGAGAGTAATTGTAAAATGGCATACTTGAAAGAGTACATTTGAAAAAAGAAGATTTCATGTTTTGGCTAATTTTTATAGAAAGTTAATTTGAAATTCAATAGTATTTGTTCACCATTAACTACATGTAGGAGAAAATGAGAATATTAGAAGAATGCACATATATTAATTAGACTTTGATATTAGTGGAACAACAATTAGAACGATGTTTAGTTAAGAGACAAGCTCAGTTGCATACTTTAGTGAGAAGATAAATGAAGAAAAATAGAATAGAGATATTTTATGTATGATTAAGTGTTTTATGTTATCATACAATTTCTGAATAAATCAAGAAATTATTTGTTGTCCAAAGATTTTGTTCTATATGGTGATCTTAAGCATTGAGATATCAACATTCAATCAAAGTTGAATCAAAGACACATGAAATGGGTAGAATTATCATAGAGATACTTATGTTGAAACATAGGTTTATAAGACCTAATAAAAATGATGTGCATCAAATAGGAAATCAATGTCGATCACTATAATAATTGAGATGGTAAGGATGGAATCAGTGAAGATTGTGTATGAAATATACCCACATTTTGTTGAAGCTTGGAAATATGGTAAAGAACAATGGATTTTTGATCTAGCTCATTTCTGATATTATTTAATTCAGGAGGTAGTCCTATTTCAAAATCAAGAATTATATATTCCTAGAGGTTCAATGAGGATAATTTCATCAAAGAGATACATAATCTTTTGTGGCTTGGATGCACGATTTGGCATTGATAAAACTCAATCATTGATTGAAGAGTGATATTATTAGCCTAGTATTGCGAAGAAAATGTTAAGAAGGTTAAAGGTAGTTGTAGGGTTTGTCAACATGATAAGAAAAGAACTCATAATATTCGTTTATATACCCATTCCCTTACAAAATCACCTTGGGAGAACATCAAAATGGTTTTTTTTTATGTTGGGACTGCATGAAACCCAATGACATAATGACACTATTATATATATATATATATATATATATATATATATATATATATATATATATATATTTCACATTTTATTCCTTGTAAGATGAATAGTAATGGCATGAGCATAATTATTTTACAATTTAAGGAAATTATTCATTTACATGGTTTTCCAGGAGGCATAGCCTTAGACAAAGACAACAAATTTATTGATCATTTCTAGAGAAAATTATGGAAGAATGTAGATACAAAATTTTAGTTTAGTTCTACATATTCCTCCACACTATTGGACTAATAGAACCATTGAAAATAGCATTAGACATTTACTAAAATGTCTTATGGGATAAAAACCATGACCATGGGATATAATATTGCTACCAAGTAAATTTGCATATAACAATTTAATTGATAGATATATAGGAAGGAGCCCTTTTCATATTATGAATGGAAGATCACTAAGAGGAGTTACACGTTTGACATGTTTTCTTGAAGCAAGCTAAAAATGTGAAGATATGGAGTCATTTGTTGAATGTATGAAATAAGTGCATGGGTTATGGAAAGGTGAGTGAAGATTTTTTTATGAAGGAAAGCTTTCCAAGAGGTGACTATAATGAGATAAAGATAAAGAAATAAGGCCATGTAATATATTGGAATATATATCTATATATATATATATATATATATATATATATAATGCATATGTACTTGAACTACCGAAAGGATTAGATGTTTCATCAACATTGAATGTTGTAGATTTGTGTAAATTTAATGAAAGTATAGCATATGAAGGTGATGACTATGTTGTTGATTTCAAAGAATATATTCATAAGCAAGAGAGAATAAACTATAAAGGCATTAGATAAAATAATTGTGTGGAAAATGAGAGATCAAGAAACAAAAGAATAGTTAGTTCAATAGAAAGATAAGGAGCATGGAAGAAGCCATGTGAATTTCTTAAGTTGATTTGAAATGGCTTAGCCATGGTGTAGATAAAGGTTGCAATTGTTGGGTACGTGCTATATTATTTCCATGACTAGTTCCATGTGTCGTTATGTTGTGCCAGGGGGGTGGCAGTACTTAGGGGTTTGTAGGGGGGTCGTAGCCTCCCTACACGAGGTTCAGGGTAGCACCCCAGGAAAAAAAATATGTGGACCCAAATAATAGTTGGGCAAACCCAAGGATGGGGGTCAAACCCAAAGATGGTGAGCAGACAAACCCATGGTTTCGTGGATTTTTTTGCACATGGTTTTGGGCTCGATGGTTTTTTCCCATGGTATTTTGTAGATCTAGTCAAGGGAACTACGAATATGTTCTAATCCAAGGTTAATGGATTGGGGTTTATGAATGCTTCGACATGTATATAATGTATTGTGGCACTGAAAGGAATAATGAAAAATCATTTTGGTTTTCCCGATTTGGGTTCCAAGAGAAAATCTCTGTGTATATTTTTTATGTTCTCACCATTGTATATTTTTTTCTATTTTTAAGAATTCATTTCTAGGTAATTTCTATACAACGTTAAAACCTATAGCAATGATCCCATGAACATGATTTTATGTATTTTCTTACCCATATATGTGTGTGTCTTTATATTCTCCATTGTTGAGGAAGGTTGGAAAAATATTGAATAGGCCATCATTTACTATCAATAGGCTAAGATTAAATAGGCCACCAAATTTAAAAAAAAAAACATACACACACAAAGAAATACCCTTGGAATGCTTACTTAGAAACAAAAGAAGATCGTGTATGTCGACTTGATGCTCAATGTATACCAAAGATGAAATATTTCATTTAATAACAACCAAAAATGTGTTGTGTGATCCTTGATGGCTCCATTACCACTTTTGGGACCATCATTAATATGCAAGTGCCCAACTAATAGATAGTATTGTTTTTTACAAATAGTAATTTAAATTATTAATATAAGAAAAATAAAGACATTTTAAAACTTATTTTTAATATAATGTTATCTTGATTTAGTAATTACCAGCCTAGATCCATCTTAACCCCAAATCTATCAAGTGCCAAGAGGGATCAAATCTCCTGAGGTAAAAACCTCTTTTTTGAGAGCAAAACTTGAGGAAATGTTTGCACTTCAAGAGATTTGATCTCTCTTGGCATAGATTCAGGGTTAAGATGGATCTAGGTTGGTTATATAATATTATATAATATCTATATCTATATATGTGTGTCTCTTTCTTATTCACTCCTATCTCACCCCCCAAACATACACACACTCTCTCCATACTTATCTCTCTCTCTTCCTCCCTCTGCCCCTCCCTCTCTCTTTCTTCCCCTTCTTTACCTCTCTCTCTACTTCTTTCTCTTTTCCCTCTCGTTCTCCTCTCTCCCTAACCATCTCTCCATCTCTACCTTGTCACTCCTTAGCTCTCTCCACCTTTTTCCCTCTATGTCTTTCTTCATCCCTCCCTCTCTCCCCCTCCAACTCCATCTCTCTCCTCTCTCTAAGGTCCTCTCTCTCTCTTCCTTCCTCTAACTCTCTTTCTCTCCCATCTCCCTCCCTCTCTCCCCTATATCTCACTCTCTCTCTCTCTTCGCTCCAACTATGTCACTATCTCCTTCCCTCTCTCCTTCTCTCTCTCCCCTCCATCTTTGTGTCTCCCCCTCTCTCTCTCTTCCCCTTCTCTCCCTATATATCCTTTGTCGCTCCATCTCTATCTCCACCTCTATCTCTTTGTCTTTGTTCTTTACTCCCTCTCTCTGCCTCTCTCCTTCTCTCCCCCCCTCTCTTCCTTCCTCTCTCTCCCTTTCTCTCCCACTTCCCTCTCTCTCTCCCTCCATCACTGTCTTTCTCTCTCCATTTGTGTCCCTCTCTCTCTCTTCCCCTTCCCTCCCTACATCTCCCTTGTCACTCCCTCTCTATCTCCACCTCTATCTCTTTGTCTTTGTTATTTACTTCCTCTCTCTCCCTCTCTCCCTCTCTCTCCCTTTCTCTCCCAGTTCCCTCTATCTCCCCCCATCACTCTCTTTCTCTCTCTTTCTCTCTTCCTCCCTATCTCTCACCCCCCTTTCTCTCTCTCTTAAATTTGATCACATTGTGTTGTGTTTAAGAAAGTATCTAAATGAAAAAAACTCAATTCGTTGTAAAATATTAAACCTATATTTTGGATCAAACATGTCAAAGAAATCTAGTCACTTTGCTTGCTCTCATGGTTTGTATCCTTAGTTAAGATAGATCTATGCTAGTTCTTGATAATACTATTTATATTATAGAAATTTCACATATTTATATATACAAATATTTTCATTTTAAATTTTATTAAAACCTTGATTTAATTTCTATGGGAATATTTTTAGTAGTCATGAGGATTTTTAGTAGTCGTGCGGATAAAAGGTTTAGTTATATCTCAAAAGTAATTGTAACTTTTTTCCTTTTAGATTCAATTAAAACAATGTTATAAATTAAATTAAAATGAAATGTTTTATAAAATATTTTGATTATGAAATAAGTTATGGTTTTTGGGCATGTGTTATTGATAAGCCATGGTATTGGCCTATGGTATTGTAACAAAGTCTATTTACAAGTTAATAATATCCATGGTAAAATGGGGGTGAATATCAATGGTTAAGAATCTTTCCATACTAATATAGATTGTTTTGATTGTGAAATAAGTTCTGATTTTTGGGCATATGGTATTGATAAGTCATGGTATTGTAATAAAGCCTATTTACAAATTCTTATAAAATAATTTGGTTGTGAAATAAATTATGGTTTTTGGACACGTGGTATTGATAATCCATGGTATTGTAACAAAACTTATTCACAAGTTAATAACAAAATCAAAATATAACAAACTAAATTTTGTTATTTTTATTACTTTAACTTTTTATCATTAATTGAAATTTTAATATTTCTTTTTAATAAATAAATGCAAATTTTAACTTCATGTCAAAAAACCAGTGTAATTTTTGGAGGTTTGACTTTTTTTACCATGTTTTCCACTTGATTTTTTCATATCTACAAGTGTTAATCATTTATTGTTATCTTATTATGTTTTTCTTCTTATATGTTTCTTAAAATATATGCATGTTTAACTCATGTATTAATTATTTTTATAATTAATCATAATAATAATAATAATTTAAAATAAAGTTATACTTTGGTTAGTTTTATTTTTTTTAATCTTGGTAATGTGAAATGTATTATGAAGTATTTCGAACTTAGTGGTCATTACTTAACCACTCCTCTATTTACAACTACAGAAAGTTAATTCCTGTGAATTTTGGCATATTTCAAATTGAGATGAATCTATGTTGATTCTAAGCAATCATTCCAACCCTGATCCTCTTTGGTTAGACGAAGACCTTCCTCTGGCTAGCCAGTACAAAAGGAGCTTTGAAGACCTCAGGGAGAATTTGTTTGGGTCGAAGCTAGTCAAGCTCTGTAGTGCTCAGGATCTCATAATTTGCAACGGTCTAAAGAAGTGGCCCAATTCTAGCCAGATGACCTGCATCCATGGGCTTGGTAGCAATGTGGTAGACTATGTTATCTTCGATCTCCCTCTATACAACGAAATAACAAATTTTGACATCTTAAACGACCACGAGCCTGACTCTGATCATAGGCCTTTACTTATAACTCTCAATTTTGTCATGCATAGAGATCCCATAGAAGCTAATCCTTATTGCCAAAAGAAGTTAACCTTTGATAGAAATAAAAAATATCTCTTTCTAAATAAATTAAAAACTAATTTGCTTCCTTTATCTAGTATAGACAACATAGAAGATCTCTATCATAATTTTACTACAACCCTCTCATATTCTATTAACAAGTTCTCAATTGAAGTTTCAAGTAATAAAAGAAATAACAAAACCAACCCATGGTATGAAAAAGATTGTAAAAGTGGGAGGAGAGCAATTAAGGAAGTTGTTGATGAATCTCTTAAAATTGGCAAGATAAAAATATACAAAGCCCTAACTAAAAGGGAAAAAGGCAGTATATTCGTAAAAGACAAGAGAATCTCTTACACCTCTCCAAGGTAGCTCCTAAGAAATTCTGGAGGCAGATTCTAACTAGGAAAACTAAAGACAATAATAAAATTGCTTTACACGACTGTGATTTCTATCTTAAAAAGCTTTATGAATCTCCAAATGTCATGGATAACTTTGAAACCCTACTCACAATGAAAAAAGTTTTCTCATTAGAAAACATTGATTTTGGGATTGATCACTTGGCTAATGGGAAAGCTAAAGACATTGAAGGTTACCAAGCAGAAATCTTAAAAATTGGAGTTCTTGTCCTCATCCCAGACACTCATAAGCTTTTTTAATCAAGCGGTCAAACAGGGGTTGCCTAAACCATGGACTCAAAGCCTCATTATCCCTATTTTTAAAAGTGCGGATACAAATAACCCCTCTAATTATCGAACAACTATGATCAACCCTCTCCTAGCCAAGTTATATGGTATTATTTTGGAAAGGAAGTTGAGCATATGGCTTGAAAGTGAAGGTAAGCGGGCTAAAGGCCGAGCGGGTTTTAGAAAGCAGCACTCAACAACAGACCACCTCGTTACGCTTAGGATCATTGTGGAGGAATGTCGCAATGATAAATCAAATCTCTTTTGTTGCTTTCTGAACTTTAGAAAGGCTTTCGATATGGTTCCTAGAAACAACCTTTGGAACATATTAGAAGAGCTAAAGGTTCCTTTTGAGTTGAGAGTTACTGCTATAAGGTTATACGAGAATGTAATTGCCAAGTTAAAGAGAAACGAGGGGTGGTCGAAAGATATTAAGTGTAATATCGGAGTTGAACAAAGTTGCCCCCTCTCCCCTACCCTATTTGGCATTTACATCAACAAGCTAGAAGGTTGTTTAGAGGAAGCAAGGTGTGCTGGCACGATCTTAGCTGGGATAGTCATCATCCTTCTCTACACTGACGATATTGTTCTTCTCACAAGGTGCCCATCTAATCTTGATTAGCAATTTATATTTCTTAAGGATTTCTGCTCTACCATGGGTATGATTGTTAACACTGACAAAACAAAAGTTATGATTAACAAATCGAAGGACACTTATGCTAATTTTATGTATGACAATAGTAACTTGGAGGAAGTGTCTTCCTACAAGTACCTAGGAATTGATATTCATCACAAGCTCAACTGGAACTATAGCATTGAGAAAAGAATTAATGGGGGATAGAAAGCTTATTTTGTTCTTGAAACTAATTGTAAAACGACAAACCTCGTAATGTGGGATAGAAAGAAGTTCCTCTTTGAAACTTTAGTCACTCCAGTTATCTTATATGGATGTGAGGTTTGGGGTTGTAGCATCTCTAGAGAATCCTAGAGAAATATTGAGCAAATCCAAAAGCGTTTTATAACATATAACCTCAAAATTAAAAGCAACACACCCTATCCTATTCTCCTTATAGAAGTGGGTCTTTCCCCTATCGAGAGCCTAGCTATGACTAGGCTTCTGTTGTACAAGCACAAACTCAATAACATAGGAGACCATAGACTTCCTAAGCTAGCTTTAAATTCCAGCCAAAACCACCTAAGGCTCAAACAAGGTTGGTATAAAGACACCAGGGCCTAGTTAAACCATTGGGAGATCGACGAGAATGTTGCATTGCAAAACATTAATAACATTAAAAATATTGTTACTTCTAAGTTCAAAGAAAAAATGTGGTGTGAGAAAGATTTAGTAGTGAAAAGAAAATTAAGATATTATAAGGAGGTCATCAACTCCACCCTAGAAGATCAAAAGTATCTCTCTATTTTAACTAGCTCAAAGAAGAAAATTAATATAGCGAAGATTAGAACGAACTCTCATGAGCTCCATAGTGAAACGGGTCATTGGGCAGTTCCTAAAACACCATGGATGGAAAGGTTCTACCATCTCTGTGAGAATACGAACATCGAGGATGAAAATCACTTCATGTTAGAGTGCCCCGCATACAACCACATTAGATCTCAGTTTCAAAATCTTTATTGCAACACTGACCTTCCTAGCCTTTTACGTTGTCAAAATTACAGTGAGCTAGGGAGGCTTCTCTCCAAGCTTTTTGAACATAGGAATAAAATATTAAATCAAACTAAATAATTCATTTCTTTAAGTCCTATAGACCAAAGTTTGGTCTCAATGGATGTTAACCATCATCATCAATACTATTTATATTTATATAAATTTCATACATCTATATATAAAAATATTATTATTTTTAATTTTTATTTTTAATTTTATTAAAGCCCTAATATAATTGTAACATAAACTATATATTTATTAATTAATCTACTAAGTTTATAAATCTAGAAAGACAATAACATGAGCCAGAGCTAGTCAATTATTAAAACTTGTACAAATTGAATTTTTAATCTCCTCCTTCTAGCTTGTTGAAAATTACAACTACATCCCACCATACAGATTCTGAACTTTCAAAAATACAGGTTATGAACTTTCAAATTATCACCCAAAAAAAAATTGTTTCAATACCTAAGTAAGAAATTTATTCTTAAAAGTCGTATAAAATTAAAAACAGTGATATTTTGCATAGTTTTAAAAACATTATTTATATAGTATATATCATTGAAAGAAAACATCAAAAAAATTGCTGAATTTTGGAATCAGTCCCCTGTTTTGCTCAAGAATATTCACAAATTGGTTCTGATTCTCCTGGTTCTCACTCATGAATATTCACAAGTTGGTTCTGGTTCTCCTGCTTCTTCTCCACGTGAACATTCACAATTTGCTTTTATTTTTCTTCATTGGTATTAACAAATTGGTTCTGGATCTGGTCATCATTATTTCCAAATTGATCTGGACTCGGGTAAGGCATATCGTCAAAAAAGTTGTAAGTGGCAAAATAATAATCCAGAAGAGCTTTTGGATCTGGAAATTGGCTTGATTCATTCTCCTGGAAACTGTTCCCCGGGCTTGATTTATTCTGCTGGAAACTGTTCCCTGTGATACCACTATTGTTCTGCATATGCACCTCAAGGGGCATCTCTGCCAGGTACGTCGAACCGCCTTGAAAACCTCCAGCAGATCCCCCATCAACCCCATTAATGGCATTCTGAGTTATACCTTCAGCAGGATTAGCAATGGCTCTTTCAATGTGGCTTGTTTCCTGACTTCCTCGATGCCTACTGGGACATTGGCTTTCTAACTGCTTCCCAACATGATTGCCACACCCAGTTTCCTTTCTTCTTCGCTTAACCCCATTGCTCAGAGAAGAACTGCCTTCATTCCCATTGAAAAATGGGCTCTCACCCTGGTGCCTACTAGCGCTAATCTGAAACTGATCCCACCCCTGCTTTTCTTGAAACCAATGGCCAGTGCTTTGCAATTGTTGGTGAGATTGTGCATCAGGATTGTGGAACTGGCTTTGGTTTGCACGGCTTTGGTTTGCGGGAGGTTGGAATGTGGATGTGTTAGGGATATTCATGGCAGACGAAAACATCAAATTTGGATGGGGTTCGAAGCCATTTTTTATAGCTGCAATGCATGGCTGTGCCTGCTGCAATAACCAATCAATAGTACTTACGCCATCTTTAGACCCCAACAAATTCATCAGTTCTAACATTGGATTCGTTGCCATTTCTAACAGCCAGTCCACAGTCTCCCCACCTCTGTTAAGCCCTAGCTCACTTGTAAGCTCTACCAGAGACCCGGCCTCTTGTTGCAGTGACAAATTTAGTGCCTGCGCATCGTTTTGTGAACCCAGTTCTTTTCTTAATAAACCCTCGGTTTCCATCCCCTCTGTTAGCAACCAATCAATTGTCTGCCCAGCCATCTCATAGCCCATCTCCTGTGTCAGCTCCATCAAACCCTTGAGATCAGATGGTAGTAACCAATCAACTGCATGTCCATGAAATCTTAAGTTCAAATCGTTTTTTATTTCTTCCAACTGTTGTAAACAGTATTCATGTATTTTCACTCTCAGACGGTCACTGGTACAATATTTGTCCTTCTGTGGCCGCTCCTCCTGGGATTCATTCATGGGTCCAGAGGTTGTAGCTGGGTTTTCTCTCTTCTGCCCGGCCATATGAAGTAGATTACCGAACAGTATTCAGATCCAATTCCCAGATCGCTTCAATTCGCTCTGTGGTAAACTCACCTGGATCTCCCTGCGAAGGAAATGATGCCAGATGGAATATGAAAGGATTCTAAGCCGTATTAATACAAAGCATCCATTAAAAATCTTCAAATATTAGTGTTAAATATTGACAACTATAGAGGGTCGGCGTTACATATATGGATCGGTGGAACCTGTAACATCAGCTGGTTTATTGGTTTTTGTTGTTACCCAAAAATGGATATGGAATTTTATTTTTATTTAAAGATCATGGTAGGAATAGTAATGAGGTGTTGTTAGAAGAAATTATAACGAATTGGTATATTAAAAAGAAAAATATATTTTAAGTTTAAATTTATCAAATTTATTAATACTTAATAATAAGATTTATATGAAATTAAATAATATTAAAATTTTTAATTTTTTTACTTAAAAAAACCTGTATTACTTTTAACTTATTTAATAATTTTATTCCATAATTAAATGTTAAAAAATAACAAAAATCAAATGTGAACAACTATAAACCTTATTCAATAATTAATATATATAAAACGCTGACTTTTGTATTCCAATTCTTTTCAAATTTTTGTTAGATGAGCATTTAATCTCCTCCTTAAATTGTCGATATTCAACTTTATGGGATTCATATGTAGTTTTTGTCGATATTCAACTTTATGGGATTCATATGTAGTTTTTGGTCTATATTCAAGATAAAGTGATTTATATGTGGTTTGTTTTTGTCATAATAAATTAATGCAAATGAGAGTTTTACATTTTGTTTTGAAGATTGACTTTTTTTAGCCTAGATCTATTCTAACCCTGAATTTATTATTTGTTAAGTGTCGAGAGGGATCAAATCTATAGAGGTGCAAATCTCTTTTTTGAGTGCAAAACTTGAGGAAATGTTTGCACCTCGAAAGATTTGATCCCTCTTGGCGCTTGAAAGATCCAAGATTAAGAAGGATCTAGTCTAGTTTCAGTGGTGTATTTTCATACAAAATTTCTTGAGCATCTAATTATTTTGATCATTTTAAATATGCTAAATGTTTCTAAGATCAATTTGGTCAATTTAATTTTAAATTTGCTTAGTACCTCAGTTTGTTGAGATGAGAAAGACTATTAGTAGCTTGATGAAAAATGATGAAATACAAATTTTGACTGCAAAGTGACAATGTAACAATGTTGAATGATAGAAAATGTGAATATTAAGAATATAGTCAATTACAAACAATCTTCATTGTGATCTGAAACTATTTTCTTCTACTATTCTTATTGTCACACCTATTAGTTTTGTTGTTTTCTCATATCGATCATATGATAAGGCCATTTGAAATCATACACCATTCAAATATTTAACTCAAGCTACTGTAATAAATAGTAAATATCACACCTTGTCTCTATGGAAACTGGGAATAATAAGAATGTAGCCAATTACTAATAGTTTACAATTTTAGGAAGCAAACATTTCAGGTAAGTGAACATTTTATTTAGGATGAAAATTCAAAGTATTGTATTTATGGTTGAATTATTGTAACATAGAAGTCAATGCACGTCATGAGTAATTTTTATGTGCTTACGCTCGGAGAGTGTGTGTATGTTTTGGGGGTGAGAAGGAGAGACAAGGGGAGATATAGATATAAATGGAGGGGGGGAAAGAGGGAAGAAGAAAGAGGCAAAGATAGGGAGGGGGGAAGAGATATAGATATGGAGAGAGAAGTGTTATAGAGAGAGAGAGAGAAACAGGGAGGGGTAATAGGAGGGGGAGAGAGAGAGAGTATGTTTGGGGGGTGAGATAGAGAGTTAAAAAAGGAGAGACAATGGGAGGTAGAGATATAGATGGAGGGGGCAGAGATGTGCTTACACTAAAATCAATGCACACTATTAATCTAATTACTCTGAAATTAATGTGCATCATACATCTAGTTGCATCAAATCAGAAATCAGCATCTACACTAAAATCAATGCATCTAGTGAAAACAATCAAATATTATTAGAAATCAACATTTACACTGAAATCAATGCATCTAATGCAAGTAATCAAATAGGATTATAAATCAATATCTACACTAAAACCAATGCATCTAATGCAAGAAATCAAATAGGAGTGGAAATCAACATATACACTTAAATCAATGCATCCAGTGTAAGGTATTTAAGAGGATTAGAAATCGACATCTACATTGAAATCAATGCATTTGGTGCAAGCAATCGAATAGGATCAGAAATCAATATCTACACTAAAACCAATGCATCCAGTGCAAGCAATCAAATAGGAGTAGAAATCAACGTCTACACTGAAATCAATGCATCTATTTTAAGGTATTAATAGGATTAGAAATCGACATCTACATTGAAATAAATGCATCTAGTGCAAGCGATCAAATAGGATTAGAAATCAATATCTACATTGAAACCAATGCATCCAATGCAAGCAATCAAATAGGAGTAGAAATCAACATCTACACAAAAATCAATGCATATAGTGTAAGGTATTAAATAGGATTAAAAATCAGCATCTTCATTGAAATCAGTGCACCTAGTGCAAGCGATCAAATAGGATTAGAAATCAACAACTACACTGAAATCAATACATCTATTTTCGTGAAAAACTAAAATATTCATGACTTTCTACATCTAACTTCTATGTGTGCATTTGTCTCTATGTGTCTCTTTCTTCTTCCCTCACTCTCCACCTTCCATTTTGTGTCTATCTCTCTCCCTCTCTCCTTCTCTTTCTCCCCCATCCCTCTCTCTCCATCTCTCCCTCCTTTTCTATATCTTTCTCTTCTTCCCTATCTCCCCTTGTCATTACATCTATACCTCCCTCCATCTCTCCTTATTTTTCTTTCTATCTCAATCCCTAAACACATGTCTCTCTCTCTCTCTCTCTCCCTCTCTCTCTCTCTTCTTCCTTCTCGCCCCCTTCATATATATTTCTATCTCCCTTTATCTATCCTTCTTTATATCTCTATATCAACCCGTAAACATACACTCTATCTCTATCCCTCTGTGGCAAAGTTGTTAGACATGCAGGGGCTTATTCCTCAAGGTCTAGACAGGAAAGTAAGCATGAGAGAAAAGGTAGAGGATTTATGGCATCCCCCCCTGAAGGTTTTTTAAAGTACAACATTGATGGAGCTTCCAAAGGCAACTCGGGGGATGCTGGTTTTGGAGGAGTTCTAAGGGATGACACAGGCAACATTATCTCCCTCTTCCATGGTCACTTAGGAAAAGCCACTAACAACATGGCAGAACTAATGGCTTTGGAACAAAGCTTAGAATTTTTTATACAGAGTAATTGCCAAAACGTCATAATAGAAGTGGATTCTGAGTTAGTCATAAACGCTGCTAAGAGAATCAGTAATGGAACAGGGCCGGAAAAGGTCACAAAACACTGGAGGTTAACTAGAGTCCTTCAGAGAATTCAAGTGCATCTCCAAGAACTTCGTACTCTCAGATTTATTCATATGCGGAGAAAGGCCAACAAATTGGCGGACATTCTAGCCAACCAAGGGGTCAACAGCAAGGACAATGCAAGCTCAAGAAGATGGAATACAATGGCATAGAGTAACCTGAAAAACCTCTGCCACAACTAGGCGGAGGAGGATAAAGAGGAATACAGAGGCAAAATGACTGAACTCAATCAATAATGGTCAGCGGTCAGAGGGCTACACCAAGTGGGAGTGCACAATGAAAGGTAAGACAAGGCAAGAGGTAAAGTGGACCACGATAAGGTCTTTTCTCAGTGCCGGGAGTCAGAGCTTCCCAAACAGAAGAAAGCAGCCACATAAATTTTTGCGTCATCTTAATTTTTCAGGGACAGAAGTCAAAACCACCTCTGGGCGGTTTCGTAGCGATCGCACCACTTTCCTGTCAAAGGTGGTTTTTGTTTTTTTGCAGCGATGCCACAGAAAACAAGCCACGTGGCGAAGGGCCCGGTCCCAAATCCACTTTCCCCGCGCCCTAAAGGTCGATGACCTCGAGCGTGCGATTCTCTGCTCAGTTGTCCGATGGTGCCTGGTTAATCAACGCTCGAGATCCATCGTGCAATTTGGTGGGGCCCGTGGTTTTGGTCGGGTTGGCGGTTTTGTTTGCGATCGCACCACTTTTATGTTAAAAGTGGTTTTAGTCTCATTGGGAGCGATACCTTTAGGCTTCCGACACGTGGCTAGTGCGGGGAATGGAAACCACCCTCCATCGCGAGGTAAGTTTCGCACAGGTTTGGTGATGCGATACTTTGGGGTGCCGTCTGATTTCGTGGGGTGATGCATACCATCGGATCTGTTAGTACTTTTTAGTGGGGCCCCAAGTATTGACGGACTTTTCGCTTGGGAATCGTGGATGGTTGTTTGATGTAGATCAAGCTTTTGGGGGGAATGGTTCTTCCTAAATTTTGTTTTGAATGTTGTTACCGTTTGCAGTGGAATGATGCTTTTCTTTGGCATCATGCCCTTTGTTTCCCTGTCTCCTCTTGGAGTTCAGGGTTTATGTAAATTTTGTAAATTTTTCTCGTTTTAATGAAATAGAAGGAACCACTCTTGCTTTAGCAAAAAAACAAAAAAAATAATAATCAAAAGGCTAGATGGCCCATGGTATTATTGTTTTCTTCCTTCCTCTCCGTTTATCTATCTTTCTCTTATGGGTATTGACCCATGGTATTATAAAAAAGCCTATTTAGAAGTTAATAATATCCATGCTAAATATTCATGATTAAAAATCTAGCTATATTGTAAATATTAAATTTTTATAGGCTTATTAA
Source organism: Pinus tabuliformis (assembly GCA_031772625.1). Classification (NCBI taxonomy): domain Eukaryota; kingdom Viridiplantae; phylum Streptophyta; class Pinopsida; order Pinales; family Pinaceae; genus Pinus; species Pinus tabuliformis. The sequence continues at coordinate 588,343,508 of CM062806.1, forward strand.
TTAAATATAAATATGGTTATGGAATCATTATTTTAATTTAGATGGTAAAATGGTTGTTAATTTATAAGTATTGTTTATATGTTATATATTTTAATTAAATTTAAAGATGGTTATGGAATCAATATTTTAATTTAGATGGTAAAATGGATGTTAATTTATAAGTATTATTCATATGTTATATATTTTAATTAAATTTAAAGATGGTTATGGAATCATTATTCTAATTTATATAGTAAAATGGATGTTAATTTATAAGTTTTGTTTATATGTTATATATTTTAATTAAATTTAAAGATCGTTATGGAATCATTATTTTAATTTATATTGTAAAATAGATGTTAATTTATAAGTATTGTTTATATGTTATATATTTTAATGTGATGTGTATATTTTCTTTTCTTTTATCTAAAAAATTATTCATAATTTTATTAATAAGAAACAAAATTACAATATAAAAAAATTGAATTTACAAATTATCTAACATCTCACATATAATGCCTACATCTCTAACGTCTAACATCTAACATCTAACATATAACGCCCACACATCTTCCCTATACTGGGTTGTGCAAAGAAGGAAGAGAGGAGATAAATAAAAACATTTTCCAAGGATTTGGAATGGGTTTTTTTTTTCTTATATCCACTTAATTATGAGTTAAGAGTAGTCATCTCTAGGATATAAAAGGTAGAGTAGGTACTCGTGTGTAGTCTCGTGCTCCCATGTGACATGGGGTTGATTCCAACCGTTACCACTATAACCTCTAAGTAAACCACACTATCACAACATGTGGCCCACCGGTAAACTCAATGGATTTAAACCTAGAACATCTTGGAACATAATACTTCATTTACATGACCATCACCCAAGAGCTACAGATTTTAGATAATTAAATAAATTATTAATAGTTATTTATAGGATAATAATTTTATATTTTGGAAAAGTGTTATATTAAAACATTTAATAAGATTATGCGTTGGGAAGATGATCCAGGTGGATATTGGTGGCCACCTGCCAAGTCCACCTGGACCCCCACCATTGTTTCTCTCAGCATTTTCAGTTTCCTTAATTGTAGCACAACTTACTATTTTTAGCAGTTTTTCGGGTCCTGAACTTCTGGAGCCGTTTTGAGGCCCTAAACGACGTTTTTGGGAAATCTGGGGGCAACATGGGTCCATGGACCGATGTTGCCCTTCCCAAAGTGGTAGTGCTCGGATAGATCTTTCTAACGAGCTATTGTACGTGTCAAATGGAGATCGTATGCCAAAGTTACGACCTCGGGAAGTTGATGTACCAATTTACCCAAACGGGGCCCACAGTTTGGCGTTTCATCTCCTAGGGTTAGGTTTTGGAAGGTTAAGGGTTTTCCATTGTTTCTCAACAATAAATAGGCCTTCGAGCCTCATTGTAACACAGTTCAGAGGCATGTAGCCACCACATCTCTTCTCAGAGATAAGCTACCATCGCCCTAGCTAGTTTATTTCCATTTCTGGTTGTAAGCATATTTCAGTATTTTCCATTAATGAAATGAAGTATTATTTCCACTGCATCTTTGTGTATATGGTTATCTCTATAGTTTGTTGCGTTCTTGTTTAAATCCGGATCAGTGGTATCAGAGTGGTCTTCTTTTTCTCTGTTTTTCTTTGCATGTCCCCAACAAGGTCGGGATATAAGGAGTTAGGGCTTGAACTGGTTGAACCTTTGCAAGACCAGCCTCGTAAATCCCGACGGCCTCCCATGGCGGATGAGAAGAAAGACGAGGGGGCAGGAGATCCCATCAAAATCTTGCTCGAAGAATCTCTCGAGCGACAACAGAACGCGATGATGGACAACTTTGCCCAAATCCTTCAGCGGCTACCCAGAAGCGATGCATCGGCTTCCAGCAGCTACTCTGGAAACGCCACACCCTTTAAGGTACAAGTCAATTTTGAAATCCCCATATTCGAGGGTCAGATAGACGCAGATGCCATAGATAAATGGTTAAATCTGCTAGAGGGTTATTTTTTTGTTCATGAATTTTCAAGTCGGGAAAAGATTGTTTTCGCTCTTCTCAAAGCAGCCCCCCACGTCAAGGACTGGTGGGAAACCTACTGCGAGCAGAAGGATGAAAGTACTGGTTCACTATTTTCAGCCGCACCCACCTGGAATTCATTCCGGGATGCCATCAAGGAGCAGTACTACCCTGTCGGAAGCTATGAGGATGAATACATAAAGTGGACCACGCTGCGGCAGGGAAGGGACCAAGACGTGCCGGAGTTCACCAATCTTTTCCATACCCTTCGCACAAAGTTGGGTATCAAGGATTCAGAGCAACATTTGATACTCAAATACCGTGGCTGCCTGCACAAGTACATCCAGGAAGAAATACAATTCTTGAACATCTCCTCGCTCGGCGCAGCATACCGATATGCCGTCAAGGTCGAGCAGAAGTTTAAACAAAAGAAGCGAGACTTTGGATCTGCGAATCCAAAGCAGGGGAAAGGTGCCCCTAAACCACAGAACAAAGGACAAAGCCAAGGCGGGACAACCCAAGACAACCCGTCGAAGTTGCAAGCAAAGAACAGCACCGCGAAGCCGAAAAAGGACACTGGAAAATGGTGTGAGTTCCATAAGAGCTCCACTCACAACACAAGTGAGTGTCGGGCCAAGCAGTCACTGGTGGCTGAGCTAAAGGTTTCAGAATCAGATGCATGTTCCGACTCTGAGTCAGAACCCGATAAGGGGAATGAAAAAGGAAAGCAGATCATTGATGCGGATCCCAACGCCACTGTTGCTACCGCCAAGATCCAAAAAAATGAACCCAAAGATCCAGAGGAGGAGGAGCGTCTCTTCCACTCCCAGATGTGGGTAAAGGGCTCCCCGATACAGTTCATTGTTGATAGCGGGAGTCAAAAGAACCTCATTTTGGCAGAGGTCGTGAAGCGGTTGGGCTTACCGACCACAGCACATCCACAACCATACACCATTGGGTGGCTTCACCAAGGACGAGATCTTCGCGTGAGCCAGCAGTGCCACCTTCCATACAACATCAAGCCCTTCACGGATGAGGTATTGTGTGACATTGCTCCCCTTGAAGTTTGTGATGTATTAATAGGACAACCATACTTGTGGAAGCGACATGTTGTGTATGAATCAAGGCCCCGTGCTGTTATTATTACATTGGGAAATAAGTTGTACAGGATAATAGAGGTAGCGCCACCTACCGCCATCTCTTTGATTACTGCAAAACAATGCAGTAAGATTATTTCCAAACCAGGAAATTTGTTTTCCTGATGATACGCCCTCAAGGAAAAAAGAAGACGGTGGTCGCGGTCTCCAGATGGGGTCCCTCTGCACGACAACTACAGATGGACAAGGTTGTGGAGGAGTACGAGGACATCTTCACCTCCCCTGCAGGGGTTCCTCTGCACTGTCAGGTCAAGCACTCCATCGATCTGACCCCAGGTGCGCCGCTACCCAATGGACCAATTTATCGGCGCTCCGTTCTGGAGAACAATGAAATCAAGAGGCAGATTCAGGAGCTCCTGCAGAAAGGTCACATCCGTCCGAGTTCATCGCCTTGTGGGAGCCCGATCGTGTTGGTACAGAAGAAGGATGGGACGTGGAGACTCTGTATTGACTATCGGGCGCTGAACAAGATCACTGTCCGTAATAGGTACCCGATCCCGCAGATTGATGACCTCCTAGACCAACTAAAGGGGGCGAAATATTTCAGCAAGATCGATCTGAAGTCAGGATATCACCAGGTACCAATCGAACCCTCTGATGTGTGGAAGACTGCCTTCAAATCCAAGGAGGGCCTTTTCGAATGGTTGGTTATGCCTTTCGGATTGACGAATGCTCCTGCAACCTTCATGAGGCTAATGGATGACATCTTGCGGCCATTCACCAACTCCTTTGTAGTAGTATACTTGGATGACATTCTGATCTTCAGCCAGAGTTGGGAAGAGCACCTCCACCACATCCGACAGGTTCTCCAAACACTGCGGCAACACAAGCTATGTGCCAATTTGGAGAAATGCACTTTTGGCATGACCCAGGTTCAGTATCTGGGATACATCATTGATGAACAGGGGGTGCATGTCGATCCAGCCAAGATCCAAGTCATTCGAGATTGGCCCCCTCCAACCACTCTAACAGAGCTCCGCAGCTTTCTAGGTCTTGCCAACTTCTATCGCAGGTTTGTGTTGGGGTTTTCTCATATTACTTGGCCCTTGAGTCAAGTCACCAAGGGAGGGGCGAAAGAAAAATTCTTTTGGTCTGAATCTCAACAAAAGGCATTCATGGAGTTGAAGGATCGCCTCTGCACGGCACCAGTGCTCGCGTTACCAGATTTACAACAACCATTTGAGGTCGAGACAGATGCCTCTGACTATGCTATTGGGGCAGTCCTTACTCAACATGGACATCCAATGGCATATCACAGTGAAACACTTTCAGACACAGTCCGGAAGTACCCCACTTATGATAAAGAGATGTATTCCATTGTACATGCCTACCGACAATGGAAGCATTACATTTTGGGGAAGGAAACGGTCATCCACACAGACCACCGACCCCTGCAGTTCATACAGACCCAAGGGAAATTGCAAAATGATCGCCATCAGAAGTGGTCTACATACCTGCAACAGTTCCACTTGAATATCAAGTATAAGAAGGGCAGCACCAATAATGTTGCAGATTGCCTCAGTCGACCACCAATCATGGCGTTAACCACCGTGCTCAACTCTTGTGGGCACGAGACTTCTGATTGGCCACTTCTCTACAAAAGCGACCCAGAATTCGACCACACATACCAGACACTCTTGGAGGGTCGGCATGTTCCAGATTTTCACCTCCAGGATGCCCTGTTATGCCACCTGGGTCACCTTTGTGTTCCTTCAAGCGAGCGTGCCAAGATGATTTGGGAAGCACACTACAGTCGGGCTGCTGGGCATTTCGGGGTCGAGAAAACAGTGGCAGTACTGCAAAATTATTTCTATTGGCCGAATCTTCGACAGGATGTTGGGAAGTACATCAGATCATGTACTGCCTGTGCCATTGCCAAACCAACCATTAAGAAGCACGACCTCTATACCCCGTTGCCTACCCCTAGTCGACCTTGGGAATCCATCTCCATGGATTACATGTCAGGCCTTCCTTCCACTAAGCATGGAAATGACTGTGTTTTTGTGGTCGTCGACAGGTTCTCGAAGATGGCCATTATGGTGGCCTGCAAGAAGAATATCACAGCAGAAGCCACTGCTAAAATCTTCTTTGAACGAGTGTGGGTGCACTTTGGGATCCCACAGTCTATCATCTCAGATCGGGACAGTCGGTTTCTCAGCAAATTTTGGTCCAGTCTCTGGTCAATGCTGGACACCAAACTCACGAAGTCCACAGCCTTCCATCCTCAAACTGATGGCCAGACAGAGGTTGTCAATAGGATGATTGTGCACATTCTGCGCATGTATAACTCAAAGCATCCACGCACATGGGACGAGAGCCTCCCCTATGTTCAGCACAGCTACAACCGAGCTCTTCACAGCTCCACTGGCCATAGCCCTTTTCAGGTGGGTTTGGGATTCCAGCCACTATGCCCCATTGATGTGGCCATGCCACTTGCAGCTACTCACATAAATTCAGCTCATGTCCAGTCCGAAACAGATAAGGCCACCAGCTTCATTGAGCGCATCCAACATATTCGCCAGCAGGTCCATGACATTCTTGAGAAATCAAATGCCAAGTACAAGCAGCGACATGATCAACATCGGGTGCCACACAAGTTTCAGGTGGGCGACAAAGTCTGGTTGCATTTGCAAAAGGAACGCCTTACTGGAGCCTATCGGAAATTGAGACCACTCTGATATGGTCCTTACACCATTACTAAGGCTATGGGAGACAATGCATTTGAGCTCAGCATTCCCCCATTCCTTGGCCTGCACCCAGTGTTCAATGTGGACCGCCTTCGACCATACTTTCCACCATTGCTAGACACATCCGACATTGCAGAACAGCTCAAACCCACAGAATTAAATCCAGATTGCATGGAACAAGCTGCAACTGATCAGATCATGGACACACAGATCAAGAACACTCGCCAACAGAATATCCAACTGTATCGAGTTGTTAAAGCAGGCCAACTCCTTCAGCAGGGCAAGTGGCTCACCAGGGAACAAGTTCAGCAAAAGTTTCCTCATCTCATGGAGGAGCTCAACGCAATGGGGACCATTGCTTCCTAAGGGGGGAGGAATGATCCAGGTGGATATTGGTGGCCACCTGCCAAGTCCACCTGGACCCCCACCATTGTTTCTCTCAGCATTTTCAGTTTCCTTAATTATAGCACAACTTACTATTTTTAGCAGTTTTTCGGGTCCTGAACTTCTGGAGCCGTTTTGAGGCCCTAAACGACCTTTTTTGGGAAATCTGAGGGCAACATGGGTCCACCCATGTTTCTCTTCCCAAAGTGGTAGTGCTCGGATAGATATTTCTAACGAGCTATTGTACGCGTCAAACGGAGATCGTATGCCAAAGTTACGACCCCGGGAAGTTGATGTACCAATTTACCCAAACGGGGCCCACAGTTTGGCGTTTCATCTCCTAGGGTTAGGTTTTGGAAGGTTAAGGGTTTTCCATTGTTTCTCAACAATAAATAGGCCTTCGAGCCTCATTGTAACACAATTCAGAGACATGTAGCCACCACATCTCTTCTCAGAGATAAGCTACCATCGCCCTAGCTAGTTTATTTCCATTTCTGGTTGTAAGCATATTTCAGTATTTTCCATTAATGAAATGAAGTATTATTTCCGTTGCATCTTTGTGTATATGGTTATCTCTGTAGTTTGTTGCGTTCCTGTTTAAATCCGGATCAGAAGAGGGTAAGGGAATTTTTAATTTATATATCTCATCCATATTGGGTTTGTAATTTTATTTTGTTTTTGTTTTTAATGTAATAACATTACAACAAAATCATGAACACATAGATAAAATGTTTGTATAAGAAAATATTTGATCCCCAAATCAATTATCATAAAAGGATCAAAAAATATATTAGAATTAGCCCTCATAGGCTTTCGAAAAATTGATTGTCCCAAATTGTGTAAAGAAAACATAAAGAGTGTCATCCATAGAAGCTATGAAGAAAAAGGAAGAAAAAAATTGAGGTTGGATGCTCAAAAAAAAATTAAGATGTTGTTAATCCATGTAAGGTTGATGACAAAACTCATAGACCTTTCCATCTCCCTTCCTTATAATACTCCACAAGCAATGTTCCAAATTGAGGTCTTATTTTGAGAGATTGTTCATTGTCTTGTTCTTTTCCCTGTAGATATGGTGGCATGTAAAGAGAGAAACAGAGTCAATAATTCGCGTGATTTCCTCCAAAATAAGCATAAGAATGATATTTTTGCAAGATTAAATTTTTTTCAAAAAAATTATAGTAAGCATGGAGTCCCCAAAGATTTGAATTTGAGTGCATCCCTTTTCTAAAGAAAACAATAATAAGTTTTTGTGTGCTAAGAAATTCGCCTGGTTGTTGGTTCCTCTCCCTAAGCCATTTTTTTCTTGATAGTGATGATCTTCTGAGGGGAATAGGATGAAACCACCTTCGCTTTGTTGTCCCATGTTGATTGAGGCTCCGTCATAATAGGCCCATGGCCTAGATTTATCAACCAGATCTAATTTGTGCACTCTGGGAGGGGTGAGGTCTTCTCCTAGGTAAAGGCTTAAAATGGCTAGCGCTTCAGCTGCAATATGATTAGGGTAAATGTCATGTCCTAAAAAATAGCTTTGTTCCTAGCCAACCATACCCCCAATAGATAATTAGAGGGAGGTATTTTATAGGCTAGAAACAAGGATTTTAGCACCATGCCTTCAAACTTCTTCCAGATCAAGGCCTTCCCATAAAACCAAGTGACCAAGGGCATTTTTGCATGTTTCCCAACTTTTGATCAAAATGGAAAGAGATGAATAGGTGTGGAATATTTTCGTCATTGTTTTTACACAAATAACACCATCTTGGTCCACTCATGAACCGTTTTTGCAATGCATCCCATGTTGGCATTTTTCACGCCATTACCAAAATTATTACTTTTCGGAAATTTTGTTGTTGTTTTTTTTGTCAAGTTGTTTGTTATCCTCTGGATTTGACCTATGGCTTGAGGATCCACAACCCAGGAGTATTTAATTCGTCAAGTTCACCCGGGGATCACACCCGACCTAGGCCACACCATCCCTTAGATAACTGGATTTTTTAGCATGTCTCCTCCCCCTAGAACAAGGCACAACCACCCCCTGTGAGGTTTGATCATGGGTCGCCTTGCTGAGGAGGCCCATCCTCAATCGGTCGTGCTAGTGGGACTTGACTTGGAAATTTTATTGTTGTTTATTTAAATGATGCTTTAATTTTCAATTAGACAAAATAAGAGCATCTTAATCATTTGAGGTAAATTTTAGAGACATTGAAGCATGAGAAGCTACTAATAAATCTAAAAAAAACTTCATTTATGAAAGAAGAGTTGGTATGTTTGTAATATCCCAAGAAGGATTGAAGATGGATTCCATGAAGATTGAGAGTAATTGTAAAATGGCCTATTTCAAAGAGTATATTTGAAGAAATAAGTTTTCACGGTTTGCTTAATTTTATAGAAAGTTTATTAGAAATTCAATAGTATTTGTTCACCATTAACTACATGTAGGAGAAAATGATAATATTAGAAGAATGCACATATCTCAAGTAGACTTTGATATTAGTGGAACAACAATTAGAGATAAGATTGATTGCATACTTTAGTGAGAAGATAAATGAAGAAAAATAGAATATAAATATTTTGTGTATGATTAAGTGTTTTATGTTATCATAAAATTGTTGAATAAATCAAGACATTATTTATTGTCGAAAGAGTTTGTTCTATATGGTAATCATTAAGCATTGAGATATCAACATTAAATCAAAGTTTAATCAAAGACACATGCAATGGGTGGAATTATCATAGAGATATACTTATTTTGAAACATAGGTTAAGAAGACCTAATAAAAATGATGACGCATTAAATAGGAAATCAATGTTGACCACTATAATAATTGAGATGGTAAGGATGGAATCAATGGAGAGTTTGTATGAAATAGACCCTCATTTTGTTGAATCTTGGAAATATGGTAAAGAACAATGGATTTGTGATATAACTCATTTCTCATATTATTTAATCCAGGAGGTAGTCCTATTTAAAAATCAAGAATTATATATTCGTAGAGGCTCAATGACGATAATCTCATAAAATAGATATATAGTCTTTGGTGGCTTGGATACACAATTTGGCATTGATAAAACTCAATCATTGATTGAAGAGTGATATTATTGGCCTAGTATTGCAAAGAAAATGTTAAGAAAAAGGTTAAAGGTAGTTGTAGGGTTTGTCAACATGATAAGAAAATAACTCATAATATTGGTTTATATACCCATTTCCTTACAAAAGCACCTTGGCAGAACATCTAAATGGATTTTTTTATGTTCGGACTGCATAACAACCAATGACATAATGACAATATTTTTTCTTGTTGTTGATATATTTTATAAAATGTCACATTTTATTCCTTGAAAGATGACTAGTAATGGCGTGAGCTTAATTGTTTTACACTTTAAGGAAATTATTCATTTACATGGTTTTCAAGAGGCATAGCCTTAGACAAAGACAACAAATTTATCGATCATTTCTAAAGAAAATTATGGAAGAATGTAGATACAAAATTTTAGTTTAGTTTTGCATATTCTTGCATACTATTGAACTAATAGAACCATTGAAAAATAGCATTGGACATTTACTAAGATGCATTATGGGATAGAAACCATGACAATGGGATTTAATATTGCTACCAACTAAATTTTCATATAACAATTCAATAGATAGATATATAGGAAGGAGCCCTTTTCATATTGTGAATGGAAGATCACCAAGAGGAGTTACACATTTGACATGTTTTCTTGAAGCAAGCTAAAAATGTGAAGATGTAGAGTCATTTGTTGAACGTATGAAAGAAGTGCATGGGAAAGTGTAGAATTAGCTACAGAGAAATAGTCAATTTATAAGCAAAGAGTTGTTATGCAAAGGCGAGTGAATATTTTTTATGAAGGAAAGGTTGCCAAGCGATGCCTATAATAAGATAAAGATCAAGAAATAAGGCCATGTAATATACTGAAAATTTTTCTAATAATGCATATGTACTTGAACTACCAAAAGGATTAGATATTTCGTGAACATTGAATGGTGTAGATTTGCGTAAATTTAATGAAAGTAAAGCAGATGAAGGTGATGACTATGTTGTTGATTTCAAAGAATATATTCATAAGCAAGAGAGAGAATAAATTATAAAGGCATTAGATAAAATAATTGCATGGAAAATGAGAGATCAAGAAACAAAAGAATATTTAGTTCATTAGAAGGATAAGGAGCATGGAAGAAGCCATGTGAATTTCTTAAGTTGATTTGAAATGGCTTAGCCATGGTGTAGATAAAGGTTGTAATTGTTGGGTATGCGCTATATTATTTCCACGACTAGCTCCACGTGTTGTTGCATTGTGCCAGGTGCAGCGGGGGGGGTTGTAGGGGGGCAGCAGCCCCCCCTACTGAGGGGTTTGTAGGGGGGTGGTATCCCCATACACGAGGTCTTGGGCAATGCCCTGGGAAAAAAATATATGTGGACCCAATAATAGTTGGGCAAACCCAAAGATGGTGAGCGGACCTACCCATTGTTTCGTGGATTGTTTTTGCACATGGTTTTGGGCACGATGTTTTTTGCCATGATATTTTTTAGATCTGGTCAAGGGAACTACGATTATGTTTTAATCTGAGGTTAATGGATTGGGGTTTATGAATTCTTTGACATGTATATAATGTATTGTAACACTGAAAGAAATACTAAAAATTCGTTTTGGTTTTCCCTATTTGGGTTCCAAGAGAAAATATTTATGTATATTTTTTATGTTCTCATCATTGTATAATTTTTCTATTTTTAAGAATTCGTTTGTAGGTAATTTTTATACAGTGTTAAAACCTACAGCAACGATCTCATGAACATGATTTTATTTATTTTCTTACACAGAGATGTTTGTGTCTTTATATTCTCCATTGTTGAAGAAACTTGGAAAAAGATTGAATAGGCCATCATTTACTATCAATCATTTGATTGTGCTCCAAATAAAATGGTTCATATCCAATGATGGGTCACACATCAACAAAAAAATGAATAAATCCTATATTCATCCCTTTGTTTATCACCAATGATTGTGATTATTCCATTGGATTTCCATTTTGGAAAACATTGGTCATTTAGGTTTTACACAATGGATTTGTAATGCCCCATTTTCCTAAGTCTATAGTTAGAATTATGACTCAATAAATTTGTAAGCCATGGGAACATATTTTATGATTTTTTAATTATGGTAGATAAATTATAAATAATGTAAATGTATACTACATAAAGAGTAAAATATGTCAAGCAATTAACTAAAGGGTGGAGCATTAGTATTAGCTATAATACCACAAATGGGAATTAGTTGGGCGAGGGGGGGTGTTGGGAAATTACCTCACTTGTCAAGTAAACAGCTATAGCCAAAAATTCATATTGCCAAAATGAATTTGAAATTATTTCCCTCTTTCCCACTTCCCCAAAATCCTTATTGAGAGGAGTTGGGTAGTTGGATAGCCAACCTGATGCAGGTTTACCCTGCAAAACCCAGAATCTCTCCATTCTCAGGCATATAAAAATGCATCTCCAAATATTTGCCCAGACAAGACTCCTTCTGGAAATTTTCACCTACCTGAATTGCGGAAGCTCCTCAATCATATGCATTAAAAGTCATAAACTCAACAATCTTCATAAAAAGGTTATTATTCAAATATCGTTTGACCCTTAGTTTTACTTCTAGCATTCTGCATAAACTAAGTCACTGCATAAAGTTTATAACGCATTTTAATCTCAACATCCAACTGACTTACCATCCATTCGTCATCGAATTGACAGCGCTTTCTCTATGCCCTTGACTCCTTGTGTAGGAACTTTAACATAAATTAGCATCGATTTATGTAAATCGATCTGTCTTCATCCGTCGAATCTGCCACTTCTGCAAAACATCATTCTGGAAATTATATAATTTGACCTCTGCATTATTTATCCCGACTGGCAATAAAATGCTTCCTCTGTGTTAGGAGATGATCCATCAAATGGATTAACCTCTTGCACCATTCCCAGGGCCGAGCCACATTCTGCAATTACAATGACATTAAAATCTATTTTTAAAACTTCGCTATGGTTCCATTTATGTCTGAATTGACACAACGTATACAACCATTCTAATATGCAACTATAAAACACTTTTCTTCGGCATTTCAACGCATCCACATCAATTTTCCATCATTCGACTTCCAGATCTGCATTCAACTTAATAACGCGGTCAACAATCAACCGAATTCAATCTAACATAAACAGAGTCCTGCCAATTCACCACGAAATCAGAATTATCTTTTGGTTCTCCTTCACACAGTTCTTTAACTCATAAGTTCAGTCTTAAAATGTTTCTAACAAATGTATTATGCAATTCAATTTCCCAGTCACAGAAATTTTAACACCCAATTTCTGAATCCACCAATAAAGCTCTAAAACACACTTATCATATTAATAAAGAAAATACTTACAAACTGTTCTGCCCAGATATGCAACACTCATGGGCCTTACAATTACCGGAGGCTTATAAACTTTTTTCTATCCAAGCCTCACCTCTCCTCCCTATTCTATTCTACCGCTTTTTTTTTTTTTCCAAAAAGGAAGTTATACATAAGTCATACCTAACTACTTTTTCTCACACATGAAGAATTAATTATTCAGTTATAACTCATCATCATTTAACTAAACTAGACCACTTTTAACTACCTACCCTTATTGAAATTAACACAAATTTAACAACTAAGCCTTCCTCAAGTCTTGCATTCAGCCACAACATGTGACCACCCCGTCACATTGCTGGCCCGGTCTAGATGCTCCTGCATCAGACTCTCACGCTTGAAAACATTCATGATCTCCCGATCATGTGCTTTCAAAAAAAAGAACGAAGGGAAATAAAGTTCCTCCTGGATCCCAGACTTTGTCCTGGAGTTGTCCATATGCTCTGCTCCTCCGTTTAGGCTGCATGTCAGCTGCTTCCTGCTTCATCTTCCCTCTCTGGTCACAATAGTTTGGAGCTGAAAAAACCGTAATAAGTTTGCCATCGTGTTCAATCTCATAATCTTCTTCTTTAACTTCATGAGACCTAACCACCTGCGCAAGATTGTTTTCTTGGAAAAATGTTTTGGTCACATCTTCTCCAAAAGACAAACCAACATGTCGTTTGCTGGGTCCACGCCCTTTATGGAGCTGTGGATCACTCCAAAGTATTCCACACATCAAACCCTCTTCAGGGGGCTCGCGGAATCGAACAATTTCTTTGATATCTTCCAGTATTATACCATCAACGCTAAAAGGACTTTTACGGACAACAAAAATCTCGTCATGGAGGATATGAGCCAAAGGCATGCAGCAAAACGCTTCAGCGAAAAGCTCAACCATACTTCCGCTGTACTTGGACTTGACTTCACCCTCAAAACTATGAATCTGGTTCATACTCCTGCTTTCACGGTTTCCTCTTGCAAAATAGAGTCCAGTTGGACACATACACTTGAATACGAATAGCACAAGCATATCTTCAACATGGATGTCATCACAAACAGTGAATCGCTTTCCATTCGGAATGTTGATGTCAACCAACGATGGCATCACCTCCAGCAAATCTTTTATTTGCAATAATATTTGAGACGCACACCTTCCGCGCATATTTTCCTGATTCTTGAAGTCATCCATCACTGTTATATTTTCGCCTTCTATTCCATGCTGTCGCTCCACCTTTATTGAATGAAAATTAATGGAATCATCAACAGAGTGATTCTCAAGACCATTCGCTGAGATGGCCTCAATAAATCTAACATTTTTGACTGCTGTTTCGGTCTCTTCAAACTTTTTGGCGGTGTCAGGATCATTTGGACAAATTCTCTTACCCTGCTGAAAATATTTTTGTACTTCGCTGATCACTTTTTCTGATGCTGCCAGCCTTTGCCTTCTGGTCTGCTTCAACATCAGTTCCTTTATGTTCTCAATCTTCGCTTCTAGTCGATCTACTTGCTGGTCTTCTTCATTAATTCTTCCTTCCTGCTCTAGCTGGTTGCTGTTGTCCAGCTGCATCTTCCTTTGTCTCACACATCTACACTGTGTGTCTCCTTTCAACAGAGTTTCAACTTGCTGTGCTGGACTTTTTCCTTTCATCAACACTTCAGTGTGTTGATTTAACTCTTTCAAAGAGTTTTCAAATTTTTCCCCTGCATCATCTATTCTAATAAGGCTTCCTTGCCCAGGTTCACAGTTGTGAACTTCCTCCCCTGCTTCTGCTTCTTTTACTGCAAACTTCTTGCAGTCTTCATCAGGTACTGGTGCTTTTAGCCATTTCTCCAGCAACTCTAACTCCTTCTCCCATACATTAGCTTCTTGATGGGCACTGCTTTCTTTTCCTCCTTGATCCTGTTGCTGACTTCTTGTCATTGTCAGCGCTTCTTCCTTTTCTTCACCTTTTGCTAGGTGAACCTCTGCTTCATGTCGTCTTCTTTGAGGTACGTTGATCAACTCAACATCTTCCACGGCTGACTCAATCGTGCCTATCATCATGACAGCATGATGATCTTCTGCTAAGTTTTCAGAAGTCATGGTCTTTTCTTCATGAGCTTCTTTGACAATCTTTGTTGGCTGTCCCTTTTCACCTTTATTCACTAATATCTTTGGGCTCTCGTCTTCTACCCATTTTTCGCTTCCAAGGCTGTCAACTATATTCCGTGTGGGTGACATTGGATCGTTTGAAAACAATGTTGAGAAACCATTGGGCGGAGAGGAACGATAGCCAGGACCACATGCTTCCTGCCAAGAAACGTCTCTACCAACTATGGGAAACCCTGTTATAGATACATTAACCAGCTCAGTGGAATCAGAATGTCCTGAGTGGACAGGGTGATTGTTGTCTCCCACAGTTAAATTTTCCAATTTCCGAATTTCTTTTAATGCCAGAAGATTACCTCTACGGCCGTGAAGACAAGATGTCGGCAACTTAGCCCTTCTTTCAATTGATTTTATGTCTCCGCCTGCTAACTTTTCAAGGGAACCGGCTTGATACGCATCCCAAACCACGGGAGCGGAACAGGGTTGATCCCTACCTTTGATGGCTTTTCCGCCAGGTTTTTGTTGGCCAACAAATAGAAAATTAAACGCTTACTTGTCTTCCCCTGCCTATTGCAACGATACTCCCACGCCATTTAAACCCTCTTTGACCTCTTCTGTCTCTCTCAGGATGCTCTTGGAAAGTTGCACCTCCTCTGAACTTCCTTCGAGCGGCAACATCGTGGCCAAGGGCATATGAAACAAACAGTCATCAAGCTCTTGTGGAACATCAATTATTTTATTTGCGTCTTTCCCACCAGTTTTATCTTCTGTCACCTGTTTCTCTGAATCTAGTCTTTCTGTCAACATTTCAGTACGCTGATGCAAGTTCTCTTCTGAACTTTTGAGACCCTCATACGATCTCACCACTTCCTCATCATCATCCAGAGATATTCCTTCCTCTGGCTTGCAGATAACTTCATCTGTTTCATCTGCTTCCCTTGCTTCTTCAAGCATTTTCCTCTGAACAAATTTGCCCGCGGCATCTTCCATTATCTTTGTCTTCATCCTTTCTTCTTGAGCTCCTCTCTCTACTGCAACAGCTTCAAGTACAAACGCATCGCTGCTTTCTTCTTCTGAGTATTTATCTCCCAAAAGATTCTTCTCCATACTTGTGACAGCTTCACAAGATTGTGCATCCTCCTCAGTAAACCTGTAATCACATCACAATTGTCAGCTATAAAAACACAAGATTTTACATCATCCATTTGATCTATATCTGCCCAATAACCCAAGAAATCATCAATGATCTCCTCCTCTGTTTCACCAATGGAAACCTCCACTTTCAACTCAGCTGCTCTGAGTTCTTCACGACTCAACTGTATACTCATCATCTGCTCGAGCTTCCTCAGCTCTTTTCTTAACTGCATGTTTATCTGTTGATCTCTTTTCTGTTGTAGCCTCTGCCACTTCACTCTCTTCCTCATGGTCCAACCATGTCTCTGGTCTTTCATATTCTCCTGTAACAACTCCATCAATAACTCAAGATGCACTGCTATCTCAGCTTTCTCTTTCTCATACTCTTCATCAGTCAACTGCTGTCTTATGCCACTTACCTTGGCATCTTCTTTCTCCCTCTTTCTACTGTGGCCTCTTTCTGAACCTCTTCTCTCTCCTTTATGACTTTCAACAGTCATCTTCCTCGCCATGAGTTGCACCAAGCCTTTGCAACAACAAACTCTTCTGCTGCCACTTACCTCACCAATCCCTTCCTCCGGATCTGGTCTTTTGGTAATCACCGGTCCTCTACTGGAACCTTTCGAGCATTTCTCCACTGCTCCTTCAGGCTTCACTCATCTGCAACTTTATTCAACCTCTGTTGAATCTTCAAGTTCTGCCACATTCACTTAGAATCCTTTTTTGGACTCCTCTATCACTGCTCTACAGCTGTGATATGCTTCTTCCTGCCGAGACTTTCTTCAATCTGCTTGCAACCTAAACTCTGCAAACAACTTACCAGAGCAAATATCATCTAACAACTCACCTTCAAGATCCTATTGACCTTGCTTCACTTCGTCAACTGCACTTGCATATCTATGCTGCAATCTTCATCAGTTCCAAAATCTGGCATTCATTCATCACATGCAATTAACTCAATTAAAAAAAAACTTGCTTCTTCACACATAGCTATTCCTGCTCTGATACCATTTGATGTAGGTCTACCCTGCAAAACCCAGAATCTCTCCATTCTCAGGCATATAAAAATGCATCTCCAAATATTTGCCCAGACAAGACTCCTTCTGGCAATTTTCACCTACCTAAATTGCGGAAGCTCCTCAATCATATGCATTAAAAGTCATAAACTCAACAATCTTCATAAAAAGGTTATTATTCAAATATCATTTGACCCTTAGTTTTACTTCCAGCGTTCTGCATAAACTGAGTCACTGCATAAAGTTTATAACGCATTTGAATCTCAACATCCAACTGACTTACCATCCATTCATCATCGAATTGACAGCGCTTTCTCTGCGCCCTTGACTCCTTGTGTAGGAACTTTAACATAAATTAGCATCGATTTATGTAAATCGATCTGTCTTCATCCGTCGAATCTGCCACTTCTGAAAAACATCATTCTGGCAATTATATAATTTGACCTCTGCATTATTTATCCTGACTGGCAATAAAATGTTTCCTCTGCGTTAGGATATGATCCATCAAATGGATTAACCTCTTGCACCATTCCCAGGGCCGAGCCACATTCTGCAATTACAATGACATTAAAATTGATTTTTAAAACTTCGCTATGGTTCCATTTATGTCTGAATTGACACAACGTATACAACCATTCTAATTTGCAACTGTAAAACACTTTTCTTCGGCATTTCAACGCATCCACATCAATTTGCCATCATTCGACTTCCAGATCTGCATTCAACTTAATAACGCGGTCAACAATCAACCGAATTCCATCTAACAGAAACAGAGTTCTGCCAGTTCACCACGAAATCAGAATTATCTTTTGGTTCTCCTTCACACAGTTCTTTAACTCATAAATTCAGTCTTAAAATGTTTCTAACAAATGTATTAGGCAATTCAATTTCCCAGTTACAGAAATTTTAACACCCAATTTCTAAATCCACCAATAAAGCTCTAAAACACACTTATCATATTAATAATGAAAATACTTACAAACTATTCTGCCCAGATATTCAACATTCATGGGCCTTACAATTGCCGGAGGCTTATAAACTTTTTTCTATCCAAGCCTCACCTCTCCTCCCTATTCTATTCTACCTCTTTTTTTTTTTCCAAAAAGGAAGTTATACATCAGTCATACCTAACTACTTTTTCCCACACATGAAGAATTAGTTATTCAGTTATAACTCATCATCATTTAACTAAACTAGACCACTTTTAACTACCTACCCTTATTGAAATTAACACAAATTTAACAACTAAGCCTTCCTCAAGTCTTGCATTAAGCCACAACATGTGACCACCCCATCACATTGTTGGCCCGGTCTAGATGCTCCTGCATCACAACCACCCACAATTATGGGAGTATCTAGATGTTGAATGGGAAGCTAAAAATTGTCGAAGTAGGTTGCATCAAGTACCCATGTCAAATTCCAAACTCTAACCCATAAAATCTCTTGACAGTGATCGCAAAGTCGTGGGGTCTCTTTAGAAAAATAAGGGGGGATGCACATGGGGGTCAAAGTAGTAATTTTTCTTAGTGTCTAGAGGATGTTATAGGCCCAAAAAGTGTGGAGGAAAATTTTTCAAAGAGTAGATAGCACCCACGAGTGAAAATCTTGTTGATTCTTGAGTGGATTTTCTACTAATAATTACAGGAAAATAAGAACTCCTAAGGAAACAAAAATTCATGCCCAAATGGTGCAAAATATGAATGGGTTCCACTTTGAGTGATTAGGTTTGTTAAATTTTTGAATTCGACTATAAATTTGAGACAGGAAAACCCAAACCAAAACTTGGAAAAAATGGATTGTGAATTTGATGTTGGTTAGGTTGAATAGCAAGCACTGAGAGGGGAGGGAAATAAGGTACTGCAAAAGAAATGAAGGGACTCCCTTTTGTAGCTATAAATAGTCAGGAAGGCTACTGGACAATCCATGGTAGTCCTAACTCAGTGAGTAGAAGGTGGCTACCATTGTTTACATATGATAGAGAGTGACTTTCACACTAGTAATTTTCTTTAGAATATGATTTTGTATCTGGTGGTATCATTACTTGGCTAGGGGTTGGCTAGTTGTAGGAAAGAATAGGTACAAATGAGCCTATTTTGGGGTCAAAAATAACACACCCTTGTTTACTGCAGGCAATTAATTTTAGACAAGAATCTTCTTTGTTTTCTAAGCGATGTTTTCAGTTGTAATATGTTTGACATGTTTGTCAAAATCAAAGTTACTTGTTGTGTTATATTCCTATATATGAATATGTAAAATTATTTGTGACATAACTGAGTAAATTGTGTTAATGGTAATTATTCCTGAGGTGATCACTAGAAGCTCAGTTACCTTGTTTAGGTGACAAGATATCTAAGGGAAAAATTAAGCTTATATAGGAAGGATAAGGTAATTTAAGCCTTCACAAAGAATTTTAAAATAAGATTTTAAAATTTCACACAATCACTAGCAATCCTTGCAAATTTTTGTTTGAAGTTTGTCTTGGAACCCTGAGATTTATGGAAGTATTATATCAATTCATAGGCTTACCCAATGTCTGCCATTAACCTATCTCAAACATCATTATTTAGTTGGATGTAGGCCTAATATGTAGGTGTATGAATCAATGTGACAGATGGGATGGAAAAGAGGGAACCTTAGTCCCCATCATCTACTTTTTTTATTAATACTTCAATGGAAAAACTATTAATGGGTTGATTTGACCATATATTCCAATGGATCCAAATATCCATGAGGAAAATGATGAGATTATTTCCATTTGGTCATTTGAATGGTCAGTCATCCCGTTGTAGTGTTTTCTTCTCAATGATGTACGCAAAGAACCCACTTAAGATCGTGGATGACAAACGATATCAACAATAGAAATGACTGCTAAACATTGTAGATCTGCAGCTATTGATAGAAACAAAACGTGCCAAAATTCTGATCTATGTTGTAATCATAGTTAAACTGTGAAATAAAGAGTAATAACCCCAAAACATCCAATGGAAACCAAATATGTAAAGAATGATTTTATTATAACACCTGTGAAGGGAACAAATATATGTTACAAGTCCCCCTCTATGGGATGGGTTCTTGGCTATCCTCAAACACTTTAAGCTTATGTAGAGTCTCTCTCCTCTATAATGCATAAATCCAGTAAAAATATGGTGTGTGACAATGAAAATAATCAGAGTTACAACAATGAGTGCAACAATGAAAATAATCAAAAGCAAATAATGAATGGAAAACCCTCTTATTTATAACAAAATACTGAGTTATCCTCGAATAATGAGCAATAATAAAATATTATTGATCCCATTCTTGGAATAACCACTTGGAATATTTTATTATATTTGTTTAGGAGGGAAAAAGTATTTAAACTTTTATTTAGAAATAATAAATAAATTATTTATTTATTTATTTATTATCTCAAGGAGTTAGTTAAGGAATAATAAACAAATAATGATTTATTTAATTATTCCTGAGGGATTTAGTCAAATTTGACAAAGAATAATAATTAATTAGTGATTAATTAATTATTCTTAGAGAAAAATAAGATAAATAATGATTTATCTGTTTATTTTTCATGATTGGGTCAAATTTAACAAGGAATAATAATAAAACAATGGTTTAATTAATTATTCCTAGAATAAAATCAAATAAATAGTGATTTATTTAATTATTCTTCATGGGTTTAACTATAAATTACTTAATAAAGGTGGTTTATTAGGTAATTTCTCATGGTGAAAGCAATTTTACTAGGGTAAAATTGGCTTTACATGGTATACTTCGGTCTATCTAGTAAATTAGGCTAGATGGTCAATTTTTTGGTGATAACAGATTGCCCCCAACGTACGAGTGTTAGGACTAAAACATATGACCGAAGTATGTTGTAAAGACACAATCACTTAGACAACACAGGGGAGTCAAGGAGAGAGAGAGAGAGAGACCAATGAAGCTGAAGCTCAGAGAGGATAGTGACAGAGGGGGCGAGAATAATGCAAGTCTCTTTTTTTTGTGGTACCGAACCTCAATGAGGCGGGGGAGGCATACCCATACCCGTCGAGATAACTTAATACAAAAATAATGGTTCGCCCATAAATATGAAACTGAGCAATAAAGTACATGTTGAATGGTACATGACACACTGGCATAACAGAGCCAGAAAATAATACAATGTGTCCCATATACATAATGCACCTGGTGAAAACATGAGCCAAGACTTAATACAATAATATCTAAGTACATGAGATACAATTCCCCTTCCCTCAAAAAATGGGTGGGAGGGAGGGTAGAACAACCAAAGAATCCCTGTCGAACAAGGAAGGGCTCTGCAAAACTGAATGGATCATCTGGAGGAGATGTCCATGCTATGAACACTACGATCAGTAGGAACTGAACCCATCAACTCTGTGGAACTGCATCTGAGGTTGTAGCATAGTAGGTATGCATCCAGGCATGTGGGGGGCTACCTGAAGGGCATCCCCCTCATGAGGTCTGAAACATCTCACATGCACCCTGGAATCGCTGGTACGATTTGTTGCATCACTGGACCATCAAGTGTATGGATCACAAACATGAAACGACCAATTCAAATGGTAATAATGAGACCCTCTACTCGATCCAAGGCATCGAACAAGAATGGAAGCTGGAATTGAGATACACCACCCTTTAAGTCACTCTTCTGGAATAAATGAGTTGATGTCGATAGAATAGGGCCTGCGATAGATGAGGCAATGAGGATCCTCAACTAAAGCACGAGGGAAAATAGTAATGTGACTGATGGAATGACACCAGAGATAATGGAGAAATGGGACTGAGGGACAAACATACAACTACTCTTGTCAGAGCATAAAGTGCATGGTTGACCTGGTAGCAACTTACTCAACTCCGGAGGGGATGGGAACAATATGACTGGAAGCCAAAATGGGAAACACAAGATGAATGGTATGCAAATATGGATGGAATATTGTGACATGATATAATGGGACATGAAATAGACTCCAAGAGTGCAAGGGTGACTCATCGCGGATGCTCTGAACAAGGGTGACTCGATGACGTTGCCACACAGACTAGGCCTGATGAGGACCATGAAAACATGAGTAAATGATGGTTACTCATGACGAAGATTGACATATGGTATGAAAAGTATTAAGAGGAGGTGGACCTCAAAGTACAAGTGTCGCTTTATGACGAAATTTGATTTTAAGAGGCGACGAAGTGACCCTTCTTGGAAAAAAGGCTTCTTAGTGAAGTGTCAAATCATCAAAAACTTAGGAAGACCCATTATAGAGCTCAGTGAGAGCTTTCCAGTGGTGCTGACGGTTTGTCAAACTGATCTATGGTCTAGTTGCAATGGGCGATAGAAAAACTGTGGGTTTTCCTATAAAAGTGTGTTTTCCCTCCAATTTGGATTCATTTTCTAAGTGAGTTGTGGTGAATTTGGAGAGGAGGAAAAGACCCTAAATCTTGTGTATATTGTAGCGGACAAACTGACCATCGGAATAAATATTTGTGACTTTCAGGTAGGTGGCCTTAATCATATCTTCAATTTCAATGGTTTATTCCCTAATTTTTGGCACCTAGCAGCTCCCTGAGAGACCCTTTCCCTTGCTCACCGTCACATCACACTTTCTAGGTCTAGAAGTGTGATCTGGCTCACAAGAAACAACTAGAAACCTGTGAGCTCGCACTTTATGGGCTGAAAACTGCAATTTATGGCTGGAGGAAGGGTTTGTCTACTGGCCTAGTGAGGGTTACAGGTTTATCAGTGTAGTGGGTTGTTTTCTGTTTTGAACTGACAAGACATGCGGTGTTTTACAGATATGGAAGACCTTAAAATCAATTGGCGTGAACAAGAATTGGACACTCTTCAATCCAATATCTAGGGGGATCAGGCGATTCGAGGGGCATTGGCTGATTACGAGGTTCTCAAGTTCGTAAAGAATCCACTAATGAGGGCAAGTGAGCCCTTTCAATCGAGAATTGCGAGCTATTGGGATCGAGACCAGGAGGTATTTTTCATGCAAGGGCACAAGAATGAGCTCCCATTATAGGATATTTATTTTTTGACCGGACAGCCTCCCCTTGGAGTGGTGGGGGATATTCATCTGGTGCTACCTCATGGGAGGAACATTACTGAGTTCGTGGAGTGCCATTGTCGACGGGGTGTTCATGTCAAGGGCACGACTATCCTTCTTCTTGATCTAGAGAGGCTAGAGACACAGGATGTTGCCATAGTTGTGCTAAGAGTCTTGGGCAACCAGGAATTCCACCACATCACTAGAGGGCAGATGATGTTAGTTGAGAGTGTTTTGGTTGAGACCTACTATGGGTGGGCCTAGATGATGATGTCGTTGGTGAAACGACAGTTGAGTCTTTGTAAGAGACAAGTGAATCGTGACTACGGTTTTGGTACAGGACTGTGTGCATTCTTCTTTGAGAAGATACCCACTATCCTTCCTCATGTACATATCCGAGATGGGGGCCCACAGGAGCCCAGGATGCACCGCTGGGGGCAACTACTGCGAAGAGGAGGAGGAGGGAGAGTTGGACGAGTGTTTCAACCCGAGTTTTTCGCACACTGGAACCAGATGCCCCTTTACATTGACAACTACCCTTATAGCGGGATGAAATATCAGGGGATCCTGACTTTCCACTTCCACCTGGACGAGCATGGGGACCAGATGGTAAGTGTTAAGTTGTTATGTTTCATGGTGCATTTTATATTTATGTCACATGTATGTGGTACTGAGTGTGAAACATGTTGTATACATACATAGCACCGGTGAAGCCGGAAGGATATGCACACCGAGCCGCAGTGCCTAGGGCTGCAGATCAGGGGACATCATCGTCACAGCAGGGTCTAGAGGATATTGTGTTGCTTGCTGATTTGCATCGTAGGTTTGATGTACTCTTGACCGGGGTTTCAGAGCGCAGATGGCACAACTTAGAGGATCGGTACACAGATGATTTTACAGGTCTTCCCTCAGAGTGGCGAGGTATTGTGCAGCATGTGGCGATGGCAGGTCAAGCAGTACATGATCTACGTGCAGGTAGAGTAGAGCCTTTAGCACAAGATCTGTCAGATAGTGACTAGATGTAGGGACATGTGGATCCCTTTTATTGTGAGTATTGTAACATGTTATGGGCATGTCGGATGTATTTAGCCTTTTAGGGCTATGGCTCCAAACACTTTTATGATACATAATATGATTACGCATTTTTTATGATGATGATGGTTCGCCATTTCTATGGTTATCTTCTGTGGTATACATGTGATAAATGCCAATCCAGAATGTTGTTTGTGATGGTATATACATAGTTATATTGGGCTCTAGGCACATGACTTAATGTAATGGTTTAAAATTCACCTACTAATAGCTTCACTCGTAGATATTTTCTAAATAGGACTTGGTTATGCACATGATACACACCATTCAATTGCATGACAAGTAGCAAGGAATCTAAATGAACATGAAGATGAAGGATGCGATGAGTGAGGGCATCGATTAACAAAACTATCAATGCATCATATTCGTCCTGATTATTGGTGGCAGATCCAATGCACACGTCGTTTGATGGGACTAACATATGCAAGGGGGTAAAAATGGCCAGGCTATCGAGGCTAGATTCTGGGAGAAGTGACTCGCACCATCGGCATGGCCGATATACGGTGTGGATGATGGATCCATCTGAAAGGTGCAAAAGACAATGTATTGATGCAATTTACCTAACTACATTGCAGAAATAAAGACATGAAAATCAAAGGGATGTGTTGTGAGCAACATTTCTGGAGGTAGAGCGCAATGGGAGAATTAAGAAGGAGATGGCCTTCGAAATCCTCTTGGAGAAATTCCCCCTTACTCAAGTGTAGGGGTAATTAGGGGTAGGCATAGCTTCCATGGTGTCCTCATCAGGCTAGGATATGGGCGAACAGGAGGAAGGTTGACTACATGATGCAGTGGCATTACCTGGTGCATCAACCTGAGAAATAAGTTTCACATATGCATGTCTTGGATGGTAGATGATAGACTGGTAGACGAAGGGTCTACTGATGTTGAGACCTCGGATTCTGTCGAAAAAGGTTCGATAGAAATGTGCGCAAAAACCTCAGGAAGGTTTTCTGGTGAGGAACTCAAGGATGACGACAAGTAAACTCGACATCAGGGGAGGGGATCACAATAGAGGGGCTAGAGTTTCCCTGTTCTAGTTGAGTGGTGGTACCAGAATCCATAGGTAGAGAAGTAGTGGCTCTACTATGAGTGGCCTCATATTCACGAATCGCCCCAAGGCAATCACGAAACTCGTCGAGACAAGGGAAACAATGGGAATAGTGACCATGAAGATCACAAAGGGCACAAGGGTGGTTTGTACGAAGCGTTTTGAGTTTCTTAGGTGGGACTGGTATGTCAACATGGGATTCTGTAATATTCAACTCAGGGAACGCTTCATGAACCAAAGGTTTAAGTTGAGGAAGTTTGGGACAATTATTGGTGGCATGCCCAAAAACTTCACACAATGTGCACAACTTTGGGGCCTTAGGGGCTAGAGGAGCTTGGGGAGCCTTTTCCTTTGAATCTTTATTTTTGGCTTTTCTCCCCTAGCCAGCTTCTTTCACAATAGGAGTTGGTTCCTGTTGAGGTGGTGATGGTACTGAAGTAGAGGCAGGGGTCATGAGGACAGGTTGAACCAGGGTCAAAGCATGATATGGTCTTGGTTAACCAGGCGGAATGTTTGTAGGGGGGTCGATGTACCATACTGGGATCCCGGGAGTCATGTTAGGAAGGACCAGCGAAGCCATGACAGGTATAGAAAAACTCTTGGAGGGGAGAATAAGAAAGGTATCTGGCCGGTAGGATAATGTGTTGGTAGAATAGCTCCTAGATGGTTGAGACATGGAGGAACAGTTCCTGGAGGGAACATAGGAGAGGCACTCACAAACGGAGTAGGTCCTGGGTGAGTGGGTCTAGAGGGTTCAGCTGGAAGAGAAAAATAGGATGCTGGGGAGTTGGTTGTTGATCAGGTGTACCGGACTGCTTAAGGGTAGCCTGTGATGCTTGTAACATGCAAACACTCATGGAAGTAGGTTCAGAAATGAGAGGGGGAGGAATGGGTAAGGCACCGAAAAATGAGAAATCTTTATAGACTAAAGGTGAGACACTAATGCAAGGAGTGGATGACTATTTATTGGATACCGACAAGATGATGGACTCGAGGGAGGTCACAGATGTCGGCTCATAGTAAGTCAACTGATCAATGGTAACGATCTTCCCTTCATGGGGGAATCACATCTTGCGAAACACTAAGACGTGACAGCTAACATGGCGTATGTGTAACTACGACCTAAGAGAATATTTTAATCCAAAGGGGCATCGATTACTTCGATATCGACATGGACAGTCTTGCCCGCAAGGGTCACTGGACAGTTGTGGTACATGCCAAGGGGCTGGGAGGAGTGTCCATACCACACATGCAAGGTGATGGCAGAGGGGTACAACTCAAGTGAATTGAATTATTTCCAAATAGCAGCAGACATCACATGGGTGGATGTGCCTTCGTCAATAATGCATCTAGAGATGATGGCATTACGCACTCTAACTAGTATCTGGAAAGCAACAGATGAGGGCAATGGGGGATGCTCTGATGTATCAACCAGGAAGACAATCAAGTGATCGTCGGAAGGGTCCACTACACCCAAGGTAGTTAGTAGAGCCTTATTTTTGGAAGGGCATGACTAAAGGACTTCCAGTGTCGACATGGATTCAGGTGATTGCACCAAGTCATCTACTATATAGTATGTATGGGAAGATTTGTTAGAAGACACATTACAACGTAATGGTCCCTTTGGGGTCTTCGGAATGGCCTAAACTTTGGGTTGAGGGATCTATAAAGGACCATTTGGTGTCATAAGAGTCTCAGTGGACACTTTGGTTTTGGACTCAGCAGCTGACAAAGTGGAGGGCTTGTCATATTGACACGATCGAGTTTGTAGGTTGATATTGGAGGGGTTAACCTCATCAAAGTTCATCATCAAGATATGGTAGTCACCGGGACCAGAAGGTTGGGGGAGGTGAGTTAGATTGACCTAGCTGGGGTTGAGCAACAATGAATCCTTGCTGAGGGAAAGGATTTTTTAGCACGGGCGGTTGAGGTGGCACAAGATTTTGAGGCGATTGTTGACCTCGAGAAGTTTCTTGAGCTTCCTATAGTTGGCGCATATGGGGTAAAAGGGGACACTCATGTGTGTAGTGGCCATGTAGACCAAAACATGCACAAGGCTTATTCATACGAATAGCCTTTTTTTTCTTGGGTTGGCCGCCCTATTGCTGGTTGTCGGTGTCAGGCTGGTTCCCCTAGGGTTCACTAGATTGGTTACCTTGGTTACCCTTGTTACCCTTCCCCTTATTCCTTTTCTTCGAATTCTGGGGATTGGTATCACATTGTTGCACAAACACCTGACCCTAAGGGGGTGGTGGTTACTGGGGCTGAGGATGCATGGGAGGCTATAGTGCTAATTCTTGAGGGGTTGGGGCGCCAAGTTGTGCATAAGAAGGAGCAACAATTTGGTAGACGAGTTGGGGCCCTGGAAACATGTTGCTAGCAGGAGGGGCATAAATGTTGGAGGAATTGGTGCCCCCTGCAGGGAGCCATAACTCTGCTGAGAATATGGCGAAGAGTGTGAAATGGATCCAACGATACCGTTGGCAATGTGAAATGCCCTCGGTGCATTAGCTCTACCAGGACGAGGGAGGTTTGGAATAACGTTATAGACATAACCTGATTGAGCATAAATCAAATCATATCTCAAAGCGGTCTGGAGAGCTTCTTCCTCGGTCTAAGGAAAATGGGATGCAACATCTTTCTTGATAGGGGATAAAAGGCTCTTGAGAAACAAATCTAGATAAACACGGTCTTTGAAAGGCGAGGCATGACATGTGCTCCTCCTTCGACGCCACTCTTGAACATGGTCAAAAAGGCGAGTAGCAGAGGATTTACGGAATGTGGTCAAAAGCTCAGTACCAATGTCATACCAGAGAGGTAATTGGAAATATGATAAGAACGCTTTAGCAAGCATCGTGAAAATGGAATGAGAGGCGGTGGGCTGGTCTATATACCATTTTGCAGCATCTCCAGTGAATGTGCGTTGGAAGAGCCAAAGACGAATGGAGTCATCGGTTATGGAGTTGGATGAACACCACAAGTGGAAGGATCGAACATGGTTGGTAAGATCCTCTTCGGCAATACCCTCAAACTTTGGGATGTCTAAGGGAAGCTTAATCGGCATAGAGGGCCAACCAGCATCATGGTGTATGGGGTCATTTATCAATTGGTTAAGATCCATTAGACTTAACCCAACCATAAAAGGGAGCATAGGGGCTACCGGAATGGTTCCTGAGACTGTTCTGCCTGATGTGACCACCGGTGTAGCATTGGAGCTCCCACCAGATTGGGGTCATGCACAAGCTATGGGTCTAGACATGGTGACGATATGCAGTGAAGGAGGTTTGGAATTAGATGAGGAATTGGAAGGACTGGGAGAAGAGTCGGAATGGGGACTCGAAGGGCTATGAACTCGAACCCGACGGGGAGGAGTAATAGGCCCAAGCGGAAACTAGGGGTGAAGGCTTAATAGTCTCCACGACTAACGTCTTGGTGGCACAATGATGGAAGGACACACATAACACAGAAATGGTGAAGGGAGATCAACAATATATCTTTTGTCTCTGATGCGGTAAGATAAATTTATTATGTTAAGTCTTGGCTGACTTAACCCAACCATAAAAGGGAGCATAGGGGCTATCGGAATGGTTCCTGAGACTGTTCTGCCTGATGTGACCACCGGTGTAGCATTGGAGTTGCCACCAGATTGGGGTCATGCACAAGCTATGGGTCTAGACATGGTGATGATATGCGGTGAAGGAGGTTCGGAATCAGATGAGGAATTGGAAGGACTGGGAGAAGAGTCGGAATGGGGACTCGAAGGGCTATGAACTCGAACCCGACGGGGAGGAGTAATACGCCCAAGCGGAAACTAGGGGTGAA
Organism: Pinus tabuliformis; assembly: GCA_031772625.1. Lineage (NCBI taxonomy): Eukaryota > Viridiplantae > Streptophyta > Pinopsida > Pinales > Pinaceae > Pinus > Pinus tabuliformis. The sequence goes on from CM062806.1 coordinate 588,372,447, forward strand.
GGCTTAATAGTCTCCACGACTAACGTCTTGGTGGCACAATGATGGAAGGACACACATAACACAGAAATGGTGAAGGGAGATCAACAATATATCTTTTGTCTCTGATGTGGTGAGATAAATTTATTATGTTAAGTCTTGGCTCAGCGGTGTAAACCAAGTGCCCTTCGCTTAAGGTGTGCTTGTGTGTGCAAGTGTATTAATTGATTAAGCCCATATCATTTTTGTAAAAAAAAAAATTGTTGTAAATAAATTGAAATAAATAACAGAAAATAAACAGCAAAACAATTAACTAAACCCCACCAAAACTGGGTTTGCAAACACTTTACTTCTAGGTGGCTAAACCGATGGAAAATACACTGAAACAGTCAAGAGATCTAAATGTCGGTGTGACTGGGATCAAGTGACTCTAAGTTGCTAGAAAGTGGTGCAGCAACAGCAAAAAACCAGAGAGTAAGATCGTTGTAAAAAGATAGGGAGATGGGTGAAACACCTAGGCCAACCGATGGGACACTAAGGGAATAACCAAAAAAGTTTGAATGTGAAACTATGTATGGTAGCAACCTATCTTATTAGATCTGAAACAAAAGGTTACAAATCTGGAAAATTTCGTTGAAGGTGCTACAGAAACTTTGAGTTCTCACTCAGCTAAACTCCTCCTAGAAAGGCAGAAGTGTAATAGAAGCCCTAGAGGAGGCTAAATTTGACTTCAACGAGTAAAATAGAATGGATCAAGGCCTAAGCAGGATGAGACAGAGGTCAGACACCCAGCAGACAACTCTCAGCAAAGAAACATATCTGAGAAAAACTCAGAAATCGCAGGTTCTTACTTGTTTTTTTTATGAAATCACACTTTTTGGGCAGAAAGTTGCGTTCTGGAGCCCAAATCGCACCTTTTGGGCTGAAAATTGTGATTTCTGCTCCAAGACTTCCGGTCTGCAAATTTCATAAAAAAGTGTCACCTTTGCCGCAGCTGGTTCCTGTGACCTATGGAAACAACCAGAAAGCTCACGAAAGTTAGAAATTTATCAGATCTAGGGTTAAAACACTAGGAAACATTAATAGAATTGAAAAAATAAGAATCCCTAATCTGAAAAACAAAGGTCACCCGGGTTTCTGGATCGGAAGTATAAAACCCATCGGAGTCGCCAATTTTGATTGGAGACCCAAGGTTCTGAATCAGAATTATTCCCCAATGGAGTCTTCAATTTTTTGTAGTGTTTTTTTCTCAATGATGTATGAAAAGAACCCACTTAAGATCATGGATGAAAAATGATCTCAACAATAAAAATGACTGCTAAACATTGTAGATTTGTAGCTATTGGTAGAAACAAAAGCTACCAAAATCCTTATCTATGCTGCAATCATAGTTAAACAATGAAATAAAGAGTAATAACCCCGAAACATCTAATGGAAACCAGATATGTAAAGAATGATTTTATTATAACACATGTGAAGGGAACAAATATATGTTACTAGTCCCCCTCTATGGGATGGGTTCTTGGCTATCCTCAAATGCTTTTAGCTTCTGTAGAGTCTCTCTCCTCTATAATGCATAAACCCAGTAAAAATATGGTGTGCGACAATGAACATAATCAGAGTTACAACAGTGAGTGCAACAATGAAAATAATCAAAAGTGAATAATGAATGGAAAACCCTCCTATTTATAACAAAATATTGAGTTATCCTTGAATAATGAGCAATAATAAAATATTATTGATCCCATTCTTGGAATAACCACCTGGAATATTTTATTATATTTGTTTAGGAGGGAAAAAATATTTAAATTTTTGTTTAGAAATAATAAATAAATAAATGATTTATTTATTATCTCAAGGAGTTATTTAAGGAATAATAAACAAATAACTATTTATTTAATTATTCCTAGGGTATTTAGTCAAATTTGACAAAGAATAATAATTAATTAGTGATTAATTAATTATTCTTAGAGAAAAATAAGATAAATAATTATTTATCTGTTTATTTTTCATGATTGGGTCAAATTTAACAAGGAATAATAATAAAACAATGGTTTAATTAATTATTCCTAGAAGAAAATCAAATAAATAGTGATTTATTTAATTATTCTTCATGGGTTTAACTATAAATTACTTAATAAAGGTGGTTTATTAGGTAATTTCTCATAGCGAAAGCAATTTTACTAGGGTAAAATTGGCTTTACATAATATACTTGGGTCCATCTACTAAATTAGGTTAGATGATCATTTTTTTGGTGATAACACATCCTTTACAATATTTAGGACAATTATGCTCTAAATATGATACAATAGCTTACAATATTAAGATCCTTCAAGAGTTCTCAATAAGACTAGAGACCATATATATATGGAAGTATAAGGGAAAACTCGACAATGAAATCAAGTGTTGGTGCAAGACATAATCCTTATTCATGTGTGTAATTGTAGTTGAGTTTGTAAAATCCCAAATCTTGGATTTGATGTGCCAAGTTATGGGCACAGATGGGTCTACCTTTGGTATGGAATGTAGGGCCTTGTACAGATTTGTTTTGGGACTAGGGTGTATGGAATTTAGGACCTTGCACATATTTTTTTGGAACCATGTTAAGTTAACTACTAGACCTTTTCCTAATTGTGTTCATTCTAAAAGGGACCCCCAAGCTTGTCAAGTTCGAAAGTGTCCAACCAAGTTCAATATGTAAGAAATTTACCTAGAAATACATTGCTTGGACATTTGACATTGCTAGTGACATATTTCTGATGAATCCTTTTCATCGACTTTAAATCAAGTGAAGGTTTTATGTTTTGGGTACATCATCTTTTCCAGTGGAAAATATGCATATAAAGTCTTGTATTGCTCAGGAAGGAATTTTTGCAGCAATATACAGAAGAGTTATCTTCTTTAAGCTTTGTATCACCCAAAAATTATCTTTTTTGATGGTAAGATGATGATTACATTCTCATAGAACCCAAGAAATAAGTGTTGCAGTGATATTGAGATGGCTTCTTCCTTATTATGTGAGAATACTCATCTCCCCCAAATGAATTGAAAACTTGAAGAGGCCTAAACATTGGCTTGGCTATTCTACTATATATGGCAAGTTAATTAGCGCTCTATGAGAAATGGAAGGCCAATTAAGTTTAAAGCTTGACCCTAATACCATGACATCAACAAGGGTTACACATGGCTCAAGCATTAGCTTGAGAAATTTTTAGACCCTATTTCTTGAAAGACCATAAGGGGCAAATTTGTTATAAGATTGTCCATTTTTCATTTCTCCTTTTGCAATTGAATGATTATAGCTTTTTCAATGGTCTCCATTCACTTTCATTAATGTTATGGACCTATGATCTTCCTCTCGTCATGAATTTTAATATATTATGGTAATATAAGAGATGGTTTGGTCATCCAAATGGCCTTTAAATATATTTATCAGTGGTGGATTTTTAACATAGGAAATTTGAAAAGAAGAAGAAAAGATTAATATTATTTTTCCTTACCAACCAAAGAAGAGAATGAATAAAAGGAAGAGAATAAGTAATAAAAATAGCCTAGTGCAACTTAGTAGAAGATAACCAAAGTTTTAATTTTATTTATATTTTATAAAATATAGAAGAGTTGTAATGATTAGAAAAGATTAAAACCAATGTGCTTCTGTAATTTTTTTAATGAGAATGGAAGTTCATGAAGTCCCTATAACTGTAAACTCATAGATATGTAAATAAAACAATGAAGCCTCTCATTTTTCCGTCTCATAGATTTGTCCAAATGAGAGATATGTAAACTCATAAATATGTAAAATTGTAAACACTAAATGAGAGAGGTAGTTTTATTTTATCATTTGATTGTTTTAATTGCATTTTTTTTTAATGCATGTGCATTTGATTATAATATCTTGTTTAAATTGTATTATTATCATTATATATTATTTTGTACATATTGGCTCATATGTTAGTGAGGGTTCTTCTCCCCAAATTAATGCAAAGATGGTTGAGGCCAATCATGAGTTGCCTTGAATGCCTAGACCTTGAATTCCATAGAGACCAAATCACAAATTTTGTCACCATGTCAGATCAATTGTCTACATCAATGATCAGCTTTGGAATAGAACTAATATGACGTAGAATGATCATGAAAAACACTAGGATTGCATATATCTATGAAAGCTTCCCCCTTGATATGACTATTAATGCATCATATTGCCATTATTCCTATCCTACTCTAGAGGATGAGAAATGAGGAGCAATAAGTTGTGAGACATGCTCATTTATCTTCTTTATGTGATTCATATTCAAATAATGATATGTTTGAGGACATTACTCCTCCACCTCCTTCTCATCCTTCAAATACACTATCTAATTCCCCTCCTCCTCCTCCACCTACACCATGGATTGCACCAACTACCAATCCATCCATTCATCCACTTGCTACACCTATTGCACTAGCTAATCATCCTCTATACATTAGGATATTCACAACTTATATAGATAATCCAAATTAGATCATTATACTTTTTTCATCTATATTTATGCTTTCAAAGTGGAAAAAATGGAGGAATCAACTCACATTACCATTTTTACCAGTGGAATCCAATTTGGAAAATTGGGATCGAAAACTTCCAGGAGAATTTTGAGGCATCAAACAAAATCGTTTGGGGATAAAAACTTTTATGCTTAAGTATGTAACCTTTTTTTAAATCTACATATATACCTTTCCAAAGATGTAAAAATTGCCTCGATTGGAGTCTGTATACAAAAGTTATGCCACTCAGAAGTTGACTTTCATGTTTTCACCACCATAAGTCAATAGGATGCCACATAAACCCGCATTACTCATGGAAAATGGGCCATCCATGTGATCATGATGAAGAAGACACTAGAAGAGTCAATATTGTAACTCTAGTTAAGAGCCAAAGGAGTCAAACCTAACCACTAGGAGGAAAATGGGTACCATTCTATTTGAGTGCATTTTGTTTCATAGATGAGCAGAGTAACCGAGGTGGATAGGGAGAGAGAAAACGGAGAGGATTTGTACACTGTAGCAGCCCATGGGCCACAAGATTCACTTCTTTGTATTTTCATCCATTTTCCATTCAAAGAAAGAGAACATAAGAGCCTCATCTTCTAGCTAGATTTTCCCCGAAAGGGTTTCCCAAGATATATCTTATGTCAATTGTGGTTTGCGAGCTTTTATTCCATTGTTCTATATTTTTTGTATATATAATTTCAATGTATATGAAATAAACATTAATCAACAAATCTAGAAATCTAAGGAGAAATAAACCCTCATAGTGTAGATTTTGGATTTCCTAATATGCTTTAGTAGATTTGTTGTGATGAATTGTCTAGTGGAATATCTATAATAGTTTACGATCAATAGATCCTAATGAAGAGATATATAAAAGCAAAGATGCATTCTTACGTAGTGAAGGTAGTGATGTCCCTTACTCTAATGGGGAACTAGCATTAGTTGAAATGTATTTATTATTTCCATATATATATATATATATATATATATATATATGGGGGGTTTATCTTACTTTTTCATATCATGTTGATGTTGTTTGATGTATAAAATGCATTATGTCTATGTTAATGAATAACATTATTAACAATTTCTTTATTTCAAAGTTAAATTTCAGAGGTATTAATTATTTAAATGTGAGATTCCATATAATGTTTAACTCTATTTATACATAATCATGTAATTTGGATCATGATTGCAAAAACTTATAATAATTTAATGCCATAAAGTGTTTAACGCCTTTTCAAGGTGAATTTTGTTATCTAATAAGATTCAATATATTGATTAAAGATGTCTACAAACTTGATTAAATGATTTAATCAATGATTGCACAATTTTATTATTTTATTACATCAATTTTTTTATTAAATCATGTTTTTAAAATTTATTCTTGACTATTTTTACTAAACTTATTATGAATTACAATAAAATTAAGTTATGATAGTTAATTCTAACAAAATAATTATTCCTCCAACTTTCAATAGCGATACCATATTGCATATTAAATCATGACCACAATTCTAAATCTAATTAATATTTTGAATCAGTTTATTTGATTATATCTTTTATTATATCAGGAGAATAATTATATTTTTTACATGATGATAATGATGATGGCTAATGTCCACTAAGGCCATAATTGGTCTATCAGACCTTATGAAAGATGAGATATTACTTGGATTTTTTTACAATGTTATTTTTTTTTGCTCAAAAAGTATAAAGAGAAATGTTCTAAGATCACCATAGTTTCCATGACTTAGAAGGTTTAGAAGGTCCTCATTGTGAAAAATATTTGAAAATTGTGATATAATTTAGGTATATGTAGGGCACTCTAAGAGAAAGTGTTTTTCATCTTGAACCCTCTTAAAGTAAGGTTTAAACTTTCTATAGTAATGCAATGCAGACACATTCTAAATAAACAGAAAAATAAAACAATGGAAATCAAAGATTACCCAAAGATTTACTCTTGGAAATACAAACCAAGAAAACCAGCAAACTGTTTAGAGCCACATCTCTATTTTTTTATCATGAATTAACTTCATTGTTTACAATACAATTTATTTGATTCCATGGCATCCAAAATCCCTAATCCATTAACCTAGATTAGATTACAACCTTACTTCTTTAAGCATAATTATAAAACCATGGGTGAACCACCATGCACCACAAAACCACCAAAAGTGAAAACCATGTGCCAAAAACCACCAAAATGAACACAAAAAACTGCAAAAAAAATTATGGAGCTCCACCCCCTATGATCCTCACCTTACTTTTTGGGAGTCACTTATTGTCCATGTTGTTAATATTATTCTTGCACCATTAAGTACCTAATCATAGTTATACTCTTAATGGGAGAAAGATTTATTTCTATGAGGAAGATAGGATAGGGTGTATTGCCTTTAATTTTCATATCATAAGTTAAAAATTCTTTTGGAACTACTCTATCTTTCTCGAGGGTTATCTAGAGATAATGTATCCACAAACTTCACAACCATAGAAGATAAAAAGAGTGGTGAAAGTCTCAAAGAGGAGATTTTTCTTATCTCACATCCAAAGTTCCACTAATTTACAATTATTTTCAAACCCATAATAAGATTTCCACTCTCCATTTATTTGTTTATTAATGCTATAATTCTAGTTGAGTTTGTGATGAATATTGATTCCAAAATATTTGTATAAAGGAACTTCTTCCAGGTCAAGGAAAATTTTAAGAGCTAATATTTTGCAGATGGTCTAATTTTCCATGTTTTTTTCAAAAAATGTTTCGCCAATATCCATTTTTTCTAAAGAGGTTTCGCCTAGATTTTATAGGATAAAATTATTTTACCTTTAAAATGGCCAAAATCCTAGAGAGACCATATAAAATCATTAGAAAAATGAATATTTTTACAAAAATATCAATAAGCATTTTACAATTTACATATTATGGACTATTAATATTTGCCAAGGTTTTTAAAATTTAACATAAATTTCCATCCTTAAAATTTTCCCTGCTTCAAACTATTATTGTCATATAGAAATGTATCTATCATTAGTGATCTAGTTGGATTTAATTATCATAACCTTCATTTTCTCAGTGTTCACGTTAATTCCCATATTGGAGCAAACGTCTCTGAGGATTCTTAGTTGCTTATCGAGGTCATAGAGACTCCTCACCATAAAATCAATATTATTGGTGTAAAGAACAAGGATGATGACTATACCAATAAGATATGGTCCAACAAAACCTGCATCTTCCAAACAATCTTCTAACTTGTCAATATATACTTCAAAGACGGAAGGGGATAAGGGACAACCTTGCTTGGCTCCTATATTATAGTTAATTTCTTCCAACCAACATAGAATCATCAATAATATCGTAATGTTTATGTATAAACACACGCACACATACACACATAGACGGAGTGAGAGAGAGGTTGTTTATAATAATGCATAAATTGTTTCTTTGTTAAATTGTCATGTTATAAAGAATGTTTTTCTGTCATGAAGCTCATATAAAACTTTCACCTAATTTCATTATAAATGGTGAAATTGTATATTGATAAGGATTTTTTTCTTGTTTTCATGCCCCACCCTCCAATTTGTAGGTTAGAATGAGATTGTCCATACCTTTCCATCTCCGATCAAGAATTAACTAATTAATAATTGACTAAAAAAACAACCAAGCCATTGGTGGGATCTAAACCCAATTCACAACTTCTCTTATCTACGTCTCGAGTTAAACCCAATTCGTACATTAATGAGGTTATGCACACACAAAGACATTTTGGATGACATTTATATGTAGAAGAAAATATATTTAAATTACCATATTTAAATATAATAATGATCAATTATTTAAAATATATATTTATTTAAATTATTAATATATGAAAAAAAAAAAATTATAAAAGGTGAGTGTGGTAGTATAGATATCGAAGGAAATCAAGAACTAAGATTCACATGGGGATTATATTTTCCATCAATAACAAAGCAAAAACGTTCAAACTATAATAAGGATTGTCTTCACTAAATAATAAGATTAGTTGTGTGTTAGTCTTTTTTCCCAAAATATTTCCATATGGCTAGGTAAAATGGGGCTAATTATAAATTAGAAGAATTGTTTTTATCTTTATTTTTAAAATAGGTACAATGAGGTTTTGATTCCAAGGTTTATGGAAGCCCTACTTGAAAACTAAATTGAAGAGCTTGTGTATGTAAGGGATGAATATAGGCCCTCAAACTTTTAAGATTTAAACTTGTTATCCTTTGATGTCCTTATATTTCCCTTTTGCAAGTCACTTAACCATAAACTTTTTGTCTTTTAAGATAGGAATTTCAATCCCCTAGGGAAATCATATTATTTTATTTATTTAATGAGTAAAAAATTGTCTTTAGACTTTCATAGGATAGCTTAGATAGGTTCAAATGATTTTCTTGCTTTCTATTTATGTACAACATATTTTCCTTCTGTTTTTTACTAGTGGAATCAGCAACAAGGATGGTCTTATACTCATGTGACATGGGGTTAATTCCATCCACTACCATTATAACTACTAGGTGCACCATACCTGCCACTAATATTGGCATAAGTTAATTTAGGGATCGGATGAAGGACCTCATAATTTTTTCCTTCTGATTAGTGTTTCATATTCATTTATCTTATCAAATTTTAAAACTCATTAGAAGCATCCCTAATGTGGTTTATAGAAATTTTACACTTATTATCATACCAAGGATTGGTTGTTCTATGTTTCCTTTTACACAATATAACCTTAATAGAGAATTTGTTAATGGAAGTAAAGAGGGTTGTTGTAAATTTTGGATAGAGGTCTCCAATATGGTTCTTATATAATAGGAGCTTTAATTAACTATTTAATTCCTTTAAGGAAAGGTATCTTTATTTTTTTCAAAAATCAAGTGCCTTTGGTTATCAAAATTCTCTTCAATGGAGCTTTTGCACATGACAATGTTTAGAGTGGGGGCTAAAAGGTCTATGATTAGATTCATGCCCATGGTCATTTAAAAGGTTAAAATTTACAATTCAGTTGTATACAAAGATATATGATATCACATAATCCATGAAACTACACCCAACCAATGGGTAGATTCATCCAAATATATTTCATCCATTTCATTAGACTATTCCAAATTATTAGATCTTGAGAATTGTATATCTTCATTAACTCGATACCAAACAAATTCTCAATTAGGTATTTAAAGTTTCTTTATTTTTCCCCCAAGGAAAAAATCATAATTTCCATTATATTAATATTGAAAATTACATGGTGTATCAGCTGCATAAAGTATTATGTGTGAATCAGAGATGGACCGAGAAATCTATCCTAGAATATCATTTCATCGTTCATAAATATTTAACAAAAATGACACACACACACACACACAGATATATATATATATATATATATATATAAGCAGTGTATAGTAATTGTCTAAAGAAAAAATAACAGCAAAAGGTGTCTAATAAAAATTGTCAGTGATCATGGAGATTGATTAGTCAGTGTTGCTTCCCATGTATGCTCGATGAAAGGCTTGTGGTAATATTGGTATCTTTCCTATTCCATTTGTTCCAGTATTAACCATTGGTCGTTGGGTTGTTGCGCGGCTTGTTTGGAAAGACTATCAGAAATCTGGTTCCTTTCCCTGTAAATGTGGGAGCAAACATTAAAACCAAATTGTGACTTTCAAGCTATAATTTCTTCCAATAAGCCTCTGAGTGTGTGCATGTGACAATGAGTAAGTGATTTGAACCAATTGATGACAATTTTTTAGTCTCCAAATATCTGAATCTAGTTATAGTTCTTCTCAAGTGCAAATATGAGGAGTAATCTGAGGTAGTTAAGTTCTGCATAATTGTTTGTGTCGTGGCCAAACCCCATATTTAGTTTGTAATAATGATTGTCAGAGAGATATAATATAGCTCCTCCCCCACATCTAATTTCTTGAGAAGATCCATCGAAGTATGCCCATGGGAACGATTTGTCAATGACTTCAAGTACAATGTTTCGGGCCAAGTTCTTGGGTTCCTCTTTAGGGATCAGACAGAAAAGTGCCTCTATATTGAAGCATATGTTGTTCCAAAGGATTAGGGAATTGTGTAAGATAATTTTGTTCCTACCAAGCCATATGCCCAAGCAAACTAAAAGAGGGAGGTTGTGGATTTTCTGTGACTATGCAAAGCGCCACCAAGATTGCCATGCAGATAAGAAACTTTCTCCCTAGCATCTACTAGTAATGTCAAGGGAAATGTAAAGTTGTTTCCAAACCAGTTGGGTCACTGGACATGACATAAATAGGTGATCTATGAATTTAGATTGTTCCTTATAGAGAAAACAGCGAGAAGGGCCATATATAGATCTATTATGTAAGTTGTCATCAGTAGGAGCTTTCTTGGTTAACAGGCACCACATGAACAATCTTCATTTGGGAGGCACCTTTAATTTCCAGAGGGGTCGCCACCACCACTCAGAAATCTCAGGTTCATGCTCAGAAACTATGAAAGAGTATCCTTTCTTGGGGGTGTATTGACCACGGGGAGAAGCATCCCATATTAATTCATCCTCCTGTTCTATAATTCTAACATGGGATTCTTTCATATCACAAATATATATGTTCCAATCATTTGTCCAGTTATCTGGGATCATGAGATCGTGTGTTGATTCCAAGTCTGTGAAAGCCAAGTTGTATTTCCTTCATCTGCAATCTAGGATAGATATATTATGCCAATTGAATCAAGGAACTGTTTGAGGTCAAGCGAAAGAGGTGGGTGTTCCCACAACCCAACCAAGCATCTTGGCCAATACATACTTGTTCGCCTGATCAGATTCGTCAGGCCAATCCTTTTTTGATAACTAATATGGATTGTGTGATTTATTTCCAAATGGTGGAGACTCCAGTTCTATTCCTTATTGAGCTACAAATCCATTCAAGTATCGATTAGGGGTAAATGTACTTTTGATATACCACCTCTTTCCATAAACTGGTGGTTGAGAGAATCTACCAACCCATTTTTGCTGCAAGTGATTTTGCAAAGCAGTTTAGATCCTTTAATCCCCAACCGCCCAATTTTTTAGGTTTTTCTATACACTCCCATTTGACCCAAGCGAAATTCCTACCATCATGATTCCCTCTCCATAAGAATCTACAACATATTTGTTGTATTCTGTAGGTGATACCTTTAGGGATCCAAGCCAGTTCCATCTAGTATATTGGTATGGCTTCTAACACTGATTTAATGAGGACTAATATGCCTGCTCATGATAGCCATCGTTGCAACCATATGTTAATACGACAATCGAATTTTCTATCAGCCAAGTCCAATCTGCAATACGGTAATTTTTTGGCTTTAGTCTATAACCTAGATACTTTACACCCTACTCCAAGTCCAGAAGTCTATATTGAAATTGGTGTAGTGTGTATCTTCGTTCTAAGAGAAAAATTTACAGTCATGATGGAATACCTGCTATGATTCGAAGTCATTCTGGTAGCATTACAGAAAAGGGATAGAACTTGCATGACATTTCTAGAATCTCTAATGGATCCATCAAGAAAAATTAGGACATCGTCAACAAATAATAGATGCGATGAAAAATGCCCATGGGGCTTTGGATTGACGGTGAATGGGTGTGCTGTTAAGGCACTCCTTGTGATAGGTCACTCGTTCAATTCCCCGTGGGTACTTAGTTTAGTCTTAGCCTAGAAAAAAAAAAATAGATGCGATGAAAAATAACATCTGTTATGAAACCAGCTCACAAAAAGATAAAAAAGATAGATAAACGCCTTAGAAATAAGCCTCTTCAAGGTGGAAACATCCTTTACATTACACAAATGAACAATTCTTGGATGATACAAATAACAAGACCTCCTTTCTATATATATGAGTCTAAGGGGTCATAATATAATCAGAGCCGACATAACAATAATAATGTAAGGGCACAATAATAACAATATTGGGCTTCTATGGGGCATAATAATAACAATATGGGGACTACGTGGGCACAAAAATATAATAAGGGAGTTGTACTAATAACAATAAGGGGTTACACTAGTAGTATAGGGACCTAACATGCCCCTCTCCTTCAAAAAGTGTTGTCCTAGACGCTTGAGTAGTTTTTGAAGCTTCTGTACAAAATTCTTGTCCTCCCATGTGGAATCTTCAGTGGGTAAGTTCTTCCACTTGATGAGATACTTTAAAATTGATAGATTTCGTAGCTATCGGGTTCTTTTTTCTGTGAATGCTCTAGGTTCCAATATGATTTTTCCTTCCTCGTAAAGTTCTAGCAATATTGTTTGAATTGGGATCTTCTGCAATTTTTGAATGAGTGGCCACACTTCTTCATCCTTTTTCCATTCATCCCTTGTTTCATGTATCCAATCTGGTTGGATAATAGAAATAGCACAAAACAATGCTTCCACATCCTCATCCTTTCTTGAGAGTGCATCTGCAACAACATTTTTCTTCCATTTTTTGCAGATGATTTTAAAGTCATAACCCAACATATTTGTGACCCATTTTTTCTATTCTTCTAAAGATAATCTTTGTTCTAAAAAGTATTTAAGACTATCATGATCCATTTTTACCTTGAAGTGTCTTCCCAATAGTTAAGGTCGCCATTTCTTAAGTGCATGTAACATTGCCAACATTTCCTTCTCATAAATTGCTTGCTTGAGATGTAGCTGTAAAAATACCCAATCACCTACATCAAAACTTATTTCATTGTGATGTTGATCTGCCTATTGTTTCATTCGATTCTGCAACAAAGTGGCGTTATCCTTTAAAAGTTGGAGAACTTGTTGTTGATGCTCGATGTGATCTTTCACTGCTTGAATATTTTTCTTCTTGATATGTCCTTCTATCTTGAGAGTTTGAGTGGTAATTTCTTTGAATGCATTACAAGATATGGTTGGATTCATTTCTTGATTCTCGATGTGATCTTTCACTTATTGAACATTTTCCTTCTTCATATGTCCTTCTATCTTGATAGTTTGAGGAGTGGTAATTTCGACCAATGCATTACAAGATATGGTCAGATTCATTTCTTATTTCTTGATGTGATCTTTAACTTCTTGAACCTTTTTCTTCTTGATGTGTCCTTCTATCTTGAGAGTTTGAGAAGTGGTAATCCTTGCCAATGCTTTACAAGATATGGTCATATTCATTTCTTCTTTCTCTAGGGTCGGTTCCTTGTGTATATCCTCTTCTTTTGATGTTTCTTGATCCTTTTCTTCCTCCTCTTCATAATCTATGTAAAATAATTTCTTCTTAGCACACTTATGACCTTTAGTGCATTTTTTATCATAATTGTAACAAAGCCCTATTGCTCTTTTTTCTTCCAACTGTTGTGGTTTCAACCTTGTAGGTTGTGGAAGGATAGGAGAAACAATACTTCCATCTTTATAGTTGTGAGGGGTAGACTTCCTTGTTGCCATAATTTTGCTTTGCATTTTTCTTGCCCTCTCCAATGAATCAGGTTCCCAATGACGAACCTCATGTTTAATGTTATCCTTTAAAGTCCCTATGGAGAAATCAATCCTCTGCTTCTCTCGAATATCATTTTCCCTTATATTCAATTTTTTAAATTCCTCAATGTTCTCTGCCATTGAACTCTTTTGTTTGAGATTTATCAATAGGCTAAAGAAGGTGTTGCTCTTTGTATCCTCATAAAGTGTTATCATTTCCTCCCTGAAAATTGACCACGTAACAAGTGGTTTACGAGAAAAAAGCCCTTTATACCATAAAAATTGATCTGGTTCTAAATAATGAGATGCAATACATACCTTTTGTAACAATGGTACGCCATGTAGATCAAAATATTTCTCCATCTATAGTATCCAATTTACCGGATCCTTGCCATCAAACTTCCTCATCTCGCTTTTTCTTGATTTTAGGAGTTCGATCTTGAAACGATTATAACTCTGTAATTTTAGATCTCCAAGTTCTGAAATTTCATCCAGTAGTAGCCTCTAATTCCTCTTTCTATCCCCGAAAGTCTTATCAATATTGGATTTTGTAAGGAAACGTAATATCAAATCTCCCATGATGACCCGATTATATATTGGTTCAGTAGAGTGAGCTTGTACGAAGTGCCACGTGTCATTGTTTCAACCTTAGGACCTGAAACCGATACACAGAAAACTACAGTCTATCTTCTCTCTGCAACTTCTTACTAAATTTCAATTTGATGCTCAAAGAGAAAGTTATGACGATTTTCCCAAGGTCACCTATTTAGGACGTAATTCAGGCGCCTGCAGAAACCCTAAATGTCTCAGATTATATCTCCGAAAATATAGCGAGACAAGATCTGAAATTTGGACCCGAGCTTCACCAAGATTTCGGTTTAAATTACTTTCAGAGTCTAAACCTTCGTAGAACAAACATTATAGAGAAGATTCCATGATGACCTATTTGAGATGAAATTCTCGAGCTTGCAAAAATCCTAACTTCCTCAGATCGTATCTCCGAAAATATAGTGAGACAAGATCTCAAATTTAGACGCGAGGTTTAGACCGATATCTTCTCAAATGGGTTTTTTTAGCTTCTGAAACTTCATAGCAAAAAAATTATAGCAAAAATTCCACAATGACCTATTTGGAGCAACGAAACCCTAGAATCCATAGCTCTTATACCAAATTTGATGAAAGTAGCTCACAAAAAGATAGATAAATGCCTTAGAAATAAGCCTCTTCGAGGGGGAAACCTCCTTTACATTACACAAATCAATAATTCTTGGATGATACAAATGACAAGACCTCCTTTCTATATATAGGAGTCTAAGGGGTCATAATATAATTAGAGCGGACATAACAATAATAATGTAAGGGCACAATAATAACAATAGTGGGCTTCTATGGGGCACAATAATAACAATATGGGGACTACATGGGCACAACAATATAATAAGGGGGTTGTACTAATAACAATAAGGGGTTACACATCTACTAGTAATGTCAAGGGAAATTTAAAGTTGTTTCCAAACCAGTTGGGTCACTGGACATGACTTAAATAGGTGGTTTATGAATTTAGATTGTTCCTTACAGAGACAGCAACAAGGAGGGCCATAGAAAGATCTATTATGTAAGTTGTTATTAGTAGGAGCTTTCTTGGTTAATAGGCACCACATGAACAATATTTATTTGGGAGGCGCCTTTAATTTCCAGAGGGGTCGCCACCACCACTCAGAAATCTCAGGTTCATGCTTAGAAACTATGAAAGAGTATCCTTCCTTGGGGGTGTATTCACCACGGGGAGAAGCATCCCATATTAATTCATCCTCGTGTTCTATAATTCTGACATGGGATTCTTCGATAGCACAAATATATATGTTCCAATCATTTTTCCAGTTGTTCGAGATCATGAGATCGTGTGTTGATTCCAAGCCTATGAAAGCCAAGTTGTATTTCCTTCATCTGCAATCTAGGATAGATATCTTATGCAATCTAGGATAGATATCTTATGCCAACTGAATCAAGGAACTATTTGAGGTCGAGCGGAAGGAGGTGGGCGTTACCACAACCCGACCAAGCATCTTGGCCAATACATACTTGTTCGCCTGATCCAATTAGCCAGGCCAATCCTTTTTTGATAACTAATATGGATTGTGTGATTTATTTCCAAATGGTCGAGACTCCAGTTCTATTCCTTATCAAGCTAAAAATCCATTCAAGTATCGATTGGGGGTAAATGTACTTGTGATATACCACCTCTTTCCGTAAACTGGTGGTTGAGAGAATCTACCAACCCATTTTTGTTGCTAGTGATTTCGCAAAGCAGTTTAGATCCTTTAATCCCCAACCGCCCCATTTTTTAGGTTTTTCTATACACTCCCATTTGGCACAAGCGAAAGTCCTACCATCATGATTCCCTCTCCATAAGAATCTACGACATATTTGTTGTATTCTGCAGGTGATACCTTTAGGGATCTAAGCCAGTGCGATCCAGTATACTGGTATGGCTTCTAACACTGATTTAATGAGGACTAATATGCATGCTCGTGATAGCCGTTGCTTCTACCATATGTTAATACCACGCTCGAATTTTTCTATCAGCCAAGTCCAATCCACAATAGGGTAATTGTTTGGCTTTAGTCTATAACCTAGATAATTTATTCCCTCCTCCAGGTCCAAATGACTGTATTGAAATTGGTGCAGTGTGTATCTTCATTCATTGAGAGAGAAATTTATAGTCATGATGGAATACCTGCTATGATTCGAAGTCATTCTAGTAGCTTTGCAGAAAAGGGATAGAATTTGCATGAAATTTTTATAATCTCTAATGGATCCATCAAGAAAAATTAGGACATTGTCAACAAATAATAGATGCAATGAAAAATAACAGCAGTCGTTTTAACCCCATGTAAATATATGGACGATCTAACAGTGGAAATTAGCCCACTAAAACCTTCCATTATCAGAAGGAATAGTAAGGGGGTAGAGGGAAACCGTGTCTGAGTCCCCTCTCAGCATGAAAGAAATTAGAAGCAGCCCCATTGATGAGAATGTTGTAGGAAATAGATGCAATACATGTTGAAGAATCTATGGCAAAGTAGTGTACTATGATTCTTCGTTACTTAATAACAATTTGTGGAGTATTTTTACTTTCTCTTGTTATCTTGATCTTATTATTATTATTATTAATGCATGTGTGTGTACTTCATCAAACTTCTACCAAAACATAAGAACAAGAACACAAGATGTTGGCTTTCTATCAGGGCCAAAACCTCTCTTCTCTTGAGAGGAAAACCCATTCATGAATTTCTCTTATTGAAGCTTCTATTGATCAATGTCAAACCCTAGACCCTTGATAAGAATATCCTCCAAGCACAAGTCAAGTCCTTTCAAGATTACTTCCTCTTGCAACACTTCATCCTTCTCCTTCCACTACTTTGTCTTCCTCCCTTCAACACTTCTTCTGACAACTGTAGAGACCTTAGATTGTATGCTCTAGGATGAACCTTGACCTTTTCTTCCTTCACTTGAGATGGAGCCTTCCTAACTTGAGAAGATGACCTTGTTTCCTCCCAATCGAGCCTTCTTCTCTTTTACAAAGATTGCAGACTTAGAGCAGCAATAATGCAGCCCTAGTTCTTCGCATGTGTGAGGGAATACCCTCACAAGAACTCTGTTAGAATTCTCCTTCTTCCTTCGCTTGTATAGCCTTTTTCTTTGCTTGAGTGGGTGACCTTATAGGCATTATTTTATAGCCCAAATAGTTCCCCTTTATGCCTGCAATAGGAGAGTTCGATATTACAGTAGAATAGCCTTCTTTTCCTTCGCACATGTGACTGTAGTATGCTTCAGATCAACCCTATTAACTTCACTATTCTTCCTTGCTTATTCGCTTGAATGGGAGGCCCTTTAGGCCTATGATCTTAGCCCAAATAATGAATTTTGTGTGACTATGATAGAGGGTTGTTGTGACAGCAGAGAGACCCTCTCCTTCTTCGCACGTGTGACTATCTTTTAGCCCTAGAACAGACTTCCAAAGCTTCGGTATTTCTTCCTCCTTCTTCGCTATACTTGGAGACCTCTTTCCTTGACTTTTCCCTACCCTTTACTCATCCTCTTTCTCACTGATTTCAGATATGATATCATTGTCCTTTGAGGAGGTCGAATGGCTCCTTATATAGGAGTCGATCTCCTTCTTTTAGGTTGACTAGAGGCTGATGTGAAGACTTGAGGTCGACTTGCTTGATATAATTATGATTTCTTCTTTTGATGGTGCCATTGTTTGGAGGAGGCTTATGACTTTTCTTGGAGGTCTTCTTATGACCCTAATACATATTATTGCATGGTGTAACAAGCCCTTAAGGTATTAAACCTTTTATTTTAACTATTTAACTCACCTATATCACTTTAACTAGTGCTAGACCTATTTCAATGAGCAAGAAACTCATTGACATATATTATAAGAATAATATTTCTTTTCTTGAATAAATACAAATATTAAAAGTACATTTATGAATATCGAACCTAGTTACATTTCCTTCAACACTCCCTCTTAATTAGGGAGGTATTCATATAAAATTACAAGGTGTTTGGCTATTATCAATCTCTGAAGAATTCACATAAGAGAGACCAGATTTGCAATCCATCTGTTATAACAACATATCAATCATCATTGTCATAGTGCAAAACCTTGACTAACAGCCCCATCTCTTCATGATATCATGAGCTACAACGTTGGAAATACCAATGATTTATAGACACCTTGATCATTATATCTCAAGGTACATAGTCACCTGGGTGTTCTCTAAGTATGACCTTCTAGGACTATTCTTATCTTGGGTTCCCAACCCTCAAATAATATCAGTTCTCTTGCCTACTCTTGTCTTGGATGCCCTACACATCCTCAAAGAGTATCGAATGCCAGATGATTACCTAATCCTCCCATTATTTCTTCCCAAGTGAAGACAAGAATGTTGTGTCTATCTTGTGTCTACATTTCCATTCATGGCCTTCATCTAGACTTATGGTTGTCAGTCCTAGTCTAGTGCATGACCCATGAAATGGGAAAAACACAAATGTCACTCCTTTGTAATTAGGGGTGATCCAAAACTCCCTCTTGATTAGGGACTTATCAGAGCTCCCTCTTAACTAGGGACTCTTTCATTCATCAACAACTTCTTCTTCATGGGTCCTTCAGCTGCTTGATCTCCTTCCTTTCTTTGATGTTATGAAGTCTTTGTTCGAACTTCTTCTAGGTAGGGCACCATCCATTGATCACTTTCCTTCCTGTTTTTTCATGTCATTGCTTCCTTCGTGGAAAGTGTCTTTCTTACCATACATCAGGTTTTCTTGTCATCTGGCTACTCCTTTGTCATCTGTCCATGCTTCGAAATACTCTTCTCATAGATGCTTCGTTGTATTTTCTTGTTTACATGCTTCGACCTAGTATCCCATCATGACTTCATCCTAATATTGCTTCAAAAAAAAAAAATCTTTTGTTGGATGGCTTCTTCATCGCAACATCTTTGTAGAGTAGAATCAGTTATCTGTATATTTCATATCTCCAAGGCCTTCATAGGTTTCAAGGGTCCTTACTTTCTTTGTCAGAGTTGTCTTTCCTTCTTTTAGGACATATCTTCAAAATATATTATCAAATAGTGATTCTTGGTGATCATGGTGTTCTTCACATGCTTGATCTCTTTCTTCATTTCCTTCTTCTTAGATAGATAGGTCAACCATATTATGCTTCTTGTGAGAGCATTTCTTTATTGCTTTCTTCCTGGACTAGTCATCATTTCTTCTTTCTTTGTAGTCAGCAATATTATACTCCTTATGTGAGCATATTCTTTTGTTGATCTTCATTGCATTGTAGTACATGCCTTCAAGCATGTCCTTGGTGAAAGAGATTCTTCCATACTTGATCATGTTATAGAACTATTCCCATGACTCAATAATACACAAAAGATAACATGACTAAACTTTGATGCATACATACCTCATCTTGTTTCTCCTTTGATCATCTTAGCTTCATTTGGTTGTCCTTGGTGTGGCCCTTCTTGCTTCATCTTAGCTTGCCTGTATATCATCCTTTTCTTGAATCCCATGAATGGGATTCCCAATGAGACATTTGCTTTAGTTCATGAACCTTATCTTGAAGATTCCATTATAGGATCTTAAATACCCTTTCCTTGCAAACATTTATTTTCTTTTGATGTTGGAGGTCTTCTAAGATTCTTAATCATGATCAATCTTCTTTTATCATGGATGAGGTCTTATACTAGGTATGCTCCTTCTATATGAATATCTTGAGCTATTTCTACTATGCTTCTATAGTCTAGAAGATATTTCTACCCATGCATTTTAATTCTCATTATAAATGCTACATCTTCATGAGTATCTAGAACTCTATGTACTTCATGCTTCTAGATTCCAGAAGATGTTTCTAGTCATGCAATTTTATTTTATTCCTACATGCTCCTGTCCTACTCAAAACCTTGAAACAAGACTTGAACTAAATAGTTTGTCTTAGTCATAGTATATATCCAATGGATCTTCCTTCTTTTGCTTCTTTTATTCTTCTTTCACCTCTTGAGTCATGTGAGTTTCTTCCCTCTTTATTTTGTTGTTTTTGTCCTTCTTAAGCATAGGACAATTCCTTTTGTAGTGTCCATATTCTTGGCATCCAAAACATTGAATTTTGGACATGCCTTTGTTGTTTGTTCTTCGTGGACCAAATTTGCCAAATTTTCCCTTTCTTTTGGCCATGGTAGCAAATTCTTTCTCCTTTGATCCCACATCTGCCTTTGCTTTAAGTCTGGTTTCCTCTGTCATGCATAGAGACCACATTTCACTGAGTGTGCTTGCTTCCTTCTTGGCATATATGCTTGATGTGAATTTTCCCTAATCCTCAGGTAGAGCATTGAGTACTATCATTGTCATCTCTCTGACATACATGACTACCCAAGCTCTTGAAGTTGATCTCTTATGTTAGAGATTTTCATGAAGTAGGGAGTTATTCCTTCCTTTGTTATCTTCATCTTGTATTGTTCATTCCTTAGAGATATTACTTCTCTAGTTGTGGATACCGAGAATAGCTCTACTAGCTTATCATAAATTTATTTTGAAGTTTCAAATTTGGAGGCATAAGTAATGAGAGAGTCTTTGATTGATTCTATCATAATCCTTTCATCTCTTGTCTCATCCTTGTTGTACTTAGCTAAGGCTTCAGTTTGTTCCTTAGCAGCGATAGCGATATTCCCTTTTACATTCTCTAGAAGTTCATTCTCCTTTAGAAGTAAATCAATCCTATTCTTACATGCAAGAAAGTTATTGGTACCTACAAATTTATTGCTTTCTTTGCAAAAATACATTGATGTATATAAAAAAAGGGGACATGTACTTATTTGATAGGTTTTGAGATGTAGTGGATTTGCTTTCTCCTTGAAGACTTAATGGATTACCTTCCTATGATCTTGATGTTCTTCAAGTTTCCTTCTCCGAGTGGACTTGCTCGATGATGAGATTTTCTTGATGACTTGTAGCTTGATGTAGGCCGTGCATCAATCTGCTCTTCATATTCGTAGGTGTCTTTATGAAAGGATCTTCTTCTTGCTATGTAGTCTTCCTTGGTGAATGATAGGTGATAGGCCTTCTTTTTCTTGAGTAGATTTGGCTTGATGCTTCAACCTTGTAGATGACATTCCTCGATGATTATTCTTGAGTTTCCCTTTCCTTGATGTGTCACCTTAGCTCTAATACCATGTTGAAGAATCTAGGGCAAAGTAGTGTAGTGTGATTCTTTGTTACCTCATAACAATTTCTTGAGTATTTTTAATTTTTCTTGTTAGCTTAATATTCTTCTTATTATTATTAATGTATGTGTGTTTCCTTCATCAAACTTATATCAAAACATAAGAACAAGAACACAACATGTTGGCTCTCTGCCAGGGCCAAAACCTCTCTTCTCTTGAGGGGAAAACCCTTTCATGAATTTCTCTTATTGAAGCTTCTATTGATCAATGCCAAACCCTAGACCCTTGATAATAAGATCCTCCAAGCACAAGTCAAGTCCTTCCAAGATTACTTCCTCTTGCAACACTTCGTCCTTATCTTCCAGTACTTTGTCTTCCTCCCTTCGGAACTTCTTCCGGCAACTATAGAGACCTTAGATTGTATGCTCTAGGATGAACCTTGACTTTTTCTTCCTTGTTATGAAACCAGCTCAAAGAAAGATAGAAAAGATAGATCAACACCTTAGAATTCAGCCTCTTCGAGGGGGCAACCTCTTTTACATTACACTAATGAACAATTCTTGGATGATACAAATGATAATACCTCCTTTCTATATATACGAGTCTAAGGGGACGTAATATAATCACAGTCGACATAACAATAATAATGTAAGGGCACAATAATAACAATAATGGGCTTCTATGGGGCACAATAATAACAATATGGGGACTAGATGGGCATAACAATATAATAAGGGGGTTGTACTAATAACAATAAGGGGTTCAACTAGTAGTATAGGGACCTAACATGCCCCTCTCCTTTAAAAAGTGTTGTCCTCAACGCTTGAGTAGTTTTGGATGCTTCTGTATAAAATTATCGTCCTCCCATGTGGAATCTTCAGTGGGTAAGTTCTTCCACTTGATGAGATACTCTGAAATTGATGCATTTCGTAGCTGTCGATTTCTTGATTCTGTGACCGCTTCAGGTTCCAATATGAGTTTTCCTTCCTTGTCAAGTTCTCGCAATATTGTTTGAATTGGGATCTTCTACAACTTTTGAATGAGTTCCCACTCCTTTGGGCATATGGATATCTGTAAGGCCTTATGTTTGGAGGAACATTTCCTGGAATCAAATGAATAGCATGATCATGATCACAAATAGGTGGGAGGCATTTGGGAGTCTCAAATACCTTTGAATGATTGTCTAGAATGTTTTGGAGATTTGGAGAAATAGATGATTTCGATGTGGGATCCTCTAGTGAAAATAATTGTGCAATTACACCCCGTTGTTATTTTTTTAGAAGCTTTGTCATGCTATTAGAGTTGATTATATTTCCTGATTTCCCTTCGATACCCCTCAAATCAGCTTCCTTTCATTCCCAAAAAAATTTCAAGAAAAGTTCTTGAAAATTAAAAGCTATCGTACCCAAAGATTGTAGCCATTGGACTCCTAGTAAAACATCAGCACCACCCATTGGAATGAAAAGCATTGGGCTATTCAATACATATTCTCTCATGGATAGCTTGATATTATGGCACTTTCTAGAGAAATTTATGGTTCCTCCACTTGCAACCATCACTTGACACTCTAGTGTTGGATAGAGGAAGAAATTCAATTCCTTGGCTATCTTACAATGAATGAAATTATGGGTACTACCCGAATCAATCAATACTATTACCTTTTTCTTCTTGATATGTCCTTCTATCTTGATAGTTTGAGGAGTGGTAATTTCTTCCAATGCATTACAAGATATGGTCGGATTCATTTCTTAATGCTTGATGTGATATTTCACTTCTTGAACATTTTTATTCTTGATATGTCCTTCTACCATGATAGTTTGAGGAGTGGTAATTCCGGCCAATGCATTAAAAGATACAGTCGGATTCATTTCCTCTTTCTCGATGTGATATTTCACTTCTTGAACCTTTTTCTTCTTGATATGTCTTTCTATTTTGAGAGTTTGAGAAGTGGTAATTCTTGCCAATGCCTTAAAAGATATGGTCGGATTCATTTCTTCTTCATTTGGGGTTGGTTCCTGGTGTATATCCTCTTCTTTTGATGTTTCTTGATCATTTTCTTCCTCCTCTTCATAATCTATGTAAAATAATTTCTTCTCAGCACACTTATGACCTTTAATGTATTTGTTATCACAATTGTAACAAAGTCCTTTTGCTATTTTTTCTTCGAACTGTTGTGGTGTCAACCTTGTAGGTTGTGGAAGGCTAGGAGGAACAACACTTCCATCTTTATAGTTGTGAGGGGTATACTTCCTTGTAGCCATAATTTTTCTTTCCACTTTTCTTGCCAGCTTGAATTCCTTCTCCAATGAATCAAGTTCCCAAAGAAAAACCTCCTGTTGAATGTTATCCTTTAAACTCCCTATGGAGACATCAATCCTCTACTTCTCTCAAATATCATTTTCCCTTATATTCAATTTTTGAAAGTCCTCAATGTTCTCTACCATTGAACACTTTTGTTTGAGATTTATCAATGGGCTAAAGAAGGTGTTTCTCTTTGTATCCTCATAATGTGCTATCATTTCCTCCGTGAAAATTGACCACATAACAAGTGGTTTACGAGAACAAAGCCTTTTATACCATAAAATTGATTCGGTTCTAAATAATTAGATGCAATACGTACCTTTTGTAATAGTGGTACACCATGTAGATCAAAATATTTCTCCATCTGCAGTACCCAATTTACCAGATCCTTGCCATCAAACTTCCTCATCTTTCTTTTTCTTGATTTTAGGAGCTCGATCTTGAAACAACTGTAACTCTGTTAGGCCCCTATACTACAAGTGTAACCCCTTATTATTATTAGTATAGCCCACTTATTATATTGATATACCCATGTAGTGCCAATATTGTTACTATTGTGCCCCATAGAAGCCCACTATTGTTATTATTGTGGCTTTATATTATTATTGTTAGGTCGGCTAGGTTATATTGTGACTCCTTAGACTCCTATATATGGAAAAGAGGTATTTTCATTTGTATCATCCAAGAATTGTTCATTTATGTAATGTAAAGGAGGTTGCCCCCTCGAAGAGGTTAAATTCTAAGGCGTGGATCTCTCTTTTCTATCTTTTTGTGAGCTGGTTTCATAACATTTGGTATCAGAGCTTTGGATTCTAGGGTTTCGCTGCTCCAAACAGGTCATCGTGGCATTTTCGCTATAAATTTTTTTCTGTGACGTTTCAGAAGTCGTAAAAAAACCCATTTGAGAAGAAATCACGCTGAACCTTGGGTCTGAATTTCAGAGCTTTTCGCGTGATATTTGCGGAGATATGATATGACGAAGTTGGTCTTTTTGCAAACTCCTGAATTACATTCAAAACAGGTGACCTGGGGAAAATCGTCATAACTTTCTTTCTGGGGATCGGATTGAAATTTCGTAAGAAGGTACAGAAAGAGGACGGACTATAGTTTCGTGTATGCATTTTTTAGATCCAAAGGTTGAAATAGTGACACGTGGCACTTCATATAATTTCGCTCTTATGGAAAGGTCTATGATCAGGTCATCTTGGGAGATTGTGCATAACTCTTTCTCAGAGAATCCAATTTGGATTAGACTGGTGGCATTGGAAAGAGAACACAGAGGGCTAGTATAGTTCACAATTTTAGAACTTAAAGATCTAAAAGTACAGAGTTATAATCGTTTCAAGGTCGAGCTCCTAAAATCAAGAAAAAGCAAGATGAGGAAGTTTGATGGCAAGGATCCGGTAAATTGGATACTTCAGATGGAGCAATATTTTGATATACATGGTGTACAACTGTTACAAAAGGTATGTATTGCATCTTCATATTTATAACCAGATCAATTTTTATGGTATGAAGGGATTTGTTCTCGTAAAAAACTTGTTACGTGGTCAATTTTCACGGAGGAAATGATAGCACATTATGAGGATACAAAGAGAAACACCTTCTTTAGAGAAACACCACAACAATTGGAAAGAGTAAAAGGGCTTTGTGACATAATGGAAAGCAAAATTATGGAAACCAGGAAGCATACCCCTCACAACTATAAAGATGGAAGTGTTGTTTCTCCCAGCCTTCCACAACCTACAAGGGTTACACCACAACAATTGGAAGAAAAAAGAGAAAAAGGGCTTTGTTACAATTGTGATAGCAAATGCACTAAAGGTCATAGGTGTGCTAAGAAGAAATTATTTTACATAGAATATGAAGAGGAGGAAGAAAAGGATCAAGGAACATCAAAAGAAGAGGATATACGCCAGGACACCACCCCAGAGAAAGAAGAAATGAATCAGACCATATCTTGTAAAGCATTGGCAAGAATTACCACTCCTCAAACTCTCAAGATAGAAGGACATATCAAGAAGAAAAAGGTGCAAAAAGTGAAAGATCACATCGAGAAAGAAGAAATGAATCCAACCATATCTTGTAATTCAATGGACGAAATTACCACTCCTCAAACTATCAAGATAGAAGGACACATCAAGAAGAAAAATGTTCAAGAAGTGAAAGATCACATCGAGCATCAAGAAATGAATCCAACCATATCTTGTAAAGGACTGGAAGAAATTACCACTCCTCAAAAGATAGAAGGACATTTCAAGAAGAAAAAGGTTCAAGTAGAGAAAGATCAAATCGAGCATCAACAACAAGTTCTCCAACTTTTAAAGGATAATGCCACTTCGGTGCAAAATCAAACGAAACAACAGGTAGATCAACATCGCAGTGAAAAATGTTTTGATGTAGGTGATTGGGTATTTTTACTGCTACATCTCAAGCAAGCTATTTATGAGAAGGAAATGTTGACAATACTACATGCAATTAAAAAATGGCGACCTTACCGAATGGGAAGACTCTTCAAGGATGAGGATGTGGAAGCATTGTTTTGTGCTATTGATATTATCCAACCAAATTGGATAAACGAAGCAAGGGATGAATGGAAGAAGGACGAAGAAGTATGGCCACTTATTCAAAAGTTGCAAAAGATCCCAATTCAAGCAATATTGAGGAAGGAAAAATCATATTGGAACCTGGAGCAGTCACAGAAACAAGAACCCGACAGCTACGAAATCGATCAATTTCAGAGTATCTCATCAAGTGGAAGAACTTACCCGCTGAATATTCCACATGGGAGGACAAGAATTTTATACAGAAGCATCAAGAACTACTCAAGTGTTGAGGACAACACTTTTTGAAGGAGAGGGGCATGTTAGGCCCCTATACTACAAGTGTAACCCCTTATTGTTATTAGTATAACCCACTTATTATATTGATATACCCATGTAGTGCCCATATTGTTACTATTGTGCCCCATAGAAGCCAACTATTGTTATTATTGTGGCTTTATATTATTATTGTTAGGTCGGCTAGGTTATATTGTGACTCCTTAGACTCCTATATATGGAAAGGAGGTCTTTTCATTTGTATCATCCAAGAATTGTTCATTTATGTAATGTAAAGGAGGTTTCCCCCTCGAAGAGGCTAAATTCTAAGGCGTGGATCTCTCTTTTCTATCTTTTTGTGAGCTGGTTTCATAACAAACTCTGTAATTTCAGATCTCTAAGTTCTGAAATTTCGGCCTATAATAGCCCTCTGAACTCTCTTTCTAACTTCATGAGTCTGATTGCAATTGGATTCCAGAAGAAATATTTATTCCCAATCTCCCACGATGACCTAATTATAGACTAGTTCAATAGAGTTAACTTGTACGACATGCCATGTGTCACTGTTTCAACCTTAGGTTATAAAAATTATACCCAAACAAAACACAGTCTGTCCTCTTTTTAAAACTTCTTACGAATTTTCAATAAAATTCTCAAAGAGAAAGTTATGACCATTTTCCCAAGGTCGCTTGTTTAGGATGTAATTCGAAAGTATGCAAAAACCCTAACTTCCTCAGATCATATATCCGAAACTATAGCGAGACAAGATCTGAAATTCGAACCCAAGGTTCAGATTGATGTCTTCTCAAATGGGTTTTTTTTTTAGCTTCTGAAAAGCGAACATTCTATGATGACCTATTTTAGATGAAATTCTGGAGCTTGCAAAAACTCTATCTTTCTCATATCATATCTCTGAAAATATAGCGAGACAAAATCTGAAATTCGAACACGAAGTTTAGCAAGATTTCATCTCAATGGGTTTTTTTTTTAGCTTTTGAAACATCGCAGGAAAAAATTGATAGCGAAAATTCCATGATGACCTATTTGGAGTAGCGAAACCCTAGAATCCAAATCTCTGATACCAAATGTTATGAAACCAGCTCACAGAAAGATAGAAAAGATAGATCAACACCTTAGAATTCAGCCTCTTTGATGGGGAAACCTCCTTTACATTACACCCATGAACAATTATTGGATGATACAAATGACAAGACCTCCTTTCTATATATAGGAGTCTAAAGGGACATAATATAATCAGAGCCGACCTAACAATAATAATGTAAGGGCACAATAATAACAATAGTGGGCTTCTATGGGGCATAATAATAACAATATGGGGACTAGATGGGCACAACAATATAATAAGGGGGTTGTACTAATAACAATAAGGGGTTAAACTAGTAGTATAGGGACCTAACATTCCTTCACTTGAGATGGAGCCTTCCTAACTTGAGAAGATGACCTTGTTTCCTCCCAACCAAGCCTTCTTCTCTTTCACAAAGGTTACAAACTTAGAGCAATAGTGATGCAGCCTGAGTTCTTCGCATGTGTGAGGGAATACCCTCACAAGAACTTTGTTAGACTTTCCTTCTTCCTTCACTTGTATAGCCTTTTTCCTTGATTGAGTGGGTGACCTTATATGCACTCTTTTCTAGCCCAAACACTTCTCCTTTATCACTGCAATAGGAGAGTTTGATATGACAGTAGAATAGCCTTCTTTGCCTTAGCGCGTGTGACTATAGTATGCTTCAGATCAGCCCTATTAACTTCGTTATTCTTCCTTTCTTCTTTGCTTGAGTGGGATTCCATTTAGGCCTATGATCTTAGCCCAAATAATGAAGTTTGTGTGAATGTGATAGAGGGATGCTATGGCAGCAAAGATACCCTCTCCTTCTTCGCACATTTGACTGTCTTTTAGCCCTAAAACAGTGTTCAAAGCTTCGATATTTCTTCCTCCTTCTTCGCTATACTTGGAGACCTCTTTCCTTGACTTTTCCCTACCCTTTACTCATCCTATTTCTCACTGATTTTAGAGATGATATCATTGTACTTTGAGGAGGTTGAATGACTTCTTATATAGGAGCTTGTCTCCTTATTTTAGGTCAACTACAGACCAACATGAAGACTTGAGGTTGACCTGCTTTATATAATTTGGGTTGCTTCTTTTGATGGTGCCATTTCTTGGAGGAGGCTTATGAATTTTCTTGGAGGTCTTATTATGATCCTAATACATATTATTGCATGGTGTAACAAGCCCTTAAGGTCTTCAATCTTTTCTTTTGGCTACTTGACTCACTTATAGCACTTTAAGTAGTGCTATACCTATTTCAATGAGCAAGAAACTCATTGACATATATTATAAGAATAATATTTCTTTTCTTGAATAAATACAAATATCAAAAGTAAATTTATAAAGACCGAACCTAGTTACATTTCCTTCAACAATACATTACATGATCCAATTAATGAATGAGTGAGGGAAGCCAATGTGGGTGAGGATTAGGTGGAGGTAGGTCTAGCTGGGCCAATCAAAAGCTTTGGACAAATCAATTTTGAGAATGATGCTTTTGAGGCTCTTGAGTTTAATGGAGTGGAGGCCTTCTTATGCAGTGCCTATGGATTCATGTATCTATTTGTGGTTAATGAAAGCAAATTTTTCTTTGGAAATATGATGGGATAAGATGAGTTTGATATGATTGGCAATGATTTTGTAGATATAGTTGCATGAAGAGATAGGTCGATAGTCATCAAAAGTCAAGGGATTGTCCGATTTGGGGATGAGAGCAATAAAAGTAGAATTGAAACCCTCCTACATATTTACAGACAGTGTGCAATCATCGATAGCCAGGAGAAGGTCCTGGCGAATTAATTCAAAGAAGGTAAGATAGAATTCAATGAGACATCAATCTAGTCCTGGATTTTTGCCTTTTTTAAACCATTTTAGGACTTCTTCTAGTCCCCCCAAAGCGACATGTTTGTTCAATTTCTCCAAGTCATCATCATCCACAAACCGAGGCAATGTTTTGGCAATGTGGAGAACCTCTAATATGGTTGATTCTAGAGGGGCTCTAAATAAATGACCAAAGTGTCTGATACCCATGTCTGCTAGTTGATAGAAAGTAGAGGACTCCCTTCCAACTTGATCTCTAAGTGTCCATATGGTATTGGTTATCTTCCTCCTCCTCACACATTGCTGAAATAATTTTGTATTTTCATCCCCTTCTTTGAGCCATATGGCTCTTCCTTTTAATCTCCATGCTTCCTCTTTTTGTCATAATAGTCTAATATTTTATGCTTCCAGTCTTGTTAGATGGTTTTTTTTCTAAGGATCGGAATCTAGAGTTCTCTGAGTCCATTAGTATAGCGAGTTCAGCTTCAATATTCGTCAAGGTGGATTCATCCCTTTTCTTCTTTTCCTTGGCCCACTCTATCATTTTTTGCTTAAGGCGAGACATATTATTTGCAATGGTAGAGGGAGGTGGGGAATTTCTATCTTGACAGCATTGAATCCATGACTCCTTAACAATTTTATGGAAGTCATCCTCCTTAAGCCAGGCAGAATTGAATTTGAATGGGATTTTGGCTTACAGGAGGAGTTTAGAATTTCTAAGAAGATGGGGGAAATGATATGATATACCCCCAGAACCTATCTATTGTCTGATTATGTCCAGGCGATCCACCAGCTAAAACTTTATGAGAAAGTGACCCAGTCTTCTGTTACACTAAAAAATGTCACCATGACTACTTACAGTTAGTATGGCTCAATCAACAGTCATGCTACCCTCTTAGGCAAGTCTTATGCCTCTGCTATCCATCTCAAACTCAAAAAAGAGAGAAAGTCTTGTAAAAAATGTGTTTATCTCTGGGGTCGCAGGTTCTCTCAAGCCTTAACTGCGGGGACGCTCACAATGTTCAAAAAGTCTGCGTCCTTGGACGCTCTGTATGTTAAGGGACAGGTGCGTCCTTCTGTAAAAGGCAAAATGCGCAAGTTTCATCTTAAAAAAGTTACTTGTGGTTACTTCTAGAACTTTCTAGAGGTCGGTTTGATGAAATGGATGCGCCTCCAGTTGGTTCATGTATCCCTATTAAGGAGGAACTTATCCCATCAATAAGGGAGCTATCCCACCCAAAGAGGGGGATTATCCCATTGATGGTGGACCTGAATAACCTCTTTACGGCACTATAAATAAAGGCATTGGGCCAGAAGGAGGAGAGGTTGGAGCTATACATTTTCTTTGGGTAAATGCTGCAGGAATTAGGACTCCCATTTAGAACCTTGTGAGGAGAGATTGTCTTTGCTTGATTCTACTTGGAAGTGGGTGAGCTTTGTCAAAGTAGAGGAAAACCCTTGATGGACCCTGGGAGGAACTTGCACAACACCAAGGCCAGGTTGTAAGAGTTTCTTTGTTTCGTTATTAATACAAACTGGTTTATTTTTCTCAATAGCTTGTGTTAATGAGTTATTTCATGTGTTCCTTGGTCTGCATGTTGAATATATGTTTTATTATATGAAATGCAAGTGCTTGGTAATTGTTTGATTGTTTGTGGTTGCAGGAATTGATGTGAAGGAGGAGCTCATCCGGATCGGCAAGGACGGACTACAACAACAGCGTTTTGGAATAAGGTAAGCCTAAACACTTGTAGTTTTCATGTTTTAAAAGGTGTATTTAGAGAAAGATCACTCCATTTTGTCTTGTTTGTCGCTAGAGAGTTTAGACTCCTAGGGAGGTCAGTTGTGTCCGCACAAACGACTTTTTCCGCCACGACAAATTGGCGACTCCGCTGGGGAATAAGGTCAGCCTGGTATAAGTACGGTTGTCACTACTCAACCTCAATTTGTTCAACCTCCGTACCAGGGACAGTACCAACATGGGCAAGCTGTCCAACAACCGGTTTACCAGTATCAACCGTATCCTGGGTACACTTATCAACAACCTCAACAACCCCAGTACGGTCCGGTTAATCCTGGTTTTCCAGGAGGATATAATATCCCAAATGCGACTCCTGTTCCTAGTTATCCTGGATATCCTCCTCCTGGGGCTGGTATTGTGACCCAGAGTTTTAGAGATCCTAACCAGCAGTTACCGTTTATCGCAACTTTGGATTTACCCGACTTGACGCGCCTAACGAACGATCCAATTCAATATCTTCAGTTCTGGCCGCCAATGCCAAATAAGTTGCCCAGCGATATACCCAAGTTCGAAGGTAAGTCTGGAGAGGATCCGTCCAATCATGTGATGACTTACCACCTCTGGTGTGCTTCGAATTCTATCTCAGATGATTCCATCCGCTTACGTCTTTTTCAACGTACACTCATTGGTCTCGCGGCCAAGTGGTACATTGAGTTACCACGGGCCTCTTTTTACAACTTTAGCCAGTTAGCTACCTCGTTCCTAACTCACTTTCAGTTGCCGGTCAGATACGATAACGGCACGGAATTATTAACTTCGCTAAAACAATCGACGTCCACGTACATTTCTGATCACATTCATGAGTGGAGACGTCGTAGGAGGTTAGTGAAAGTTTTTATCCCGGACCAAATCTTAGCTGAATGGTTTGTTAAATCATTATTACCGAAGATTACTGAAGATGTAGCTAAGGCCGGAGTAGTTACTGAGGAGCAAGTCATTGCTCAAGCGCAATACCTTGACTTAGTTTACACTCAGTCAGGTACGTTACATGAGAAGATTCCGGATCTTCCAAATTCGAATCAAATCGCTGCTGCTCCTTCGGGATCTCATGCCGCTGATGGTATGATTGGTATCGTGAATACAAAGAGCAAGAAGAAGTCTTCCAAGGCTTCCAATACTCCAATTATCACTTTGCCTGATTCTCCGACAGGAGAGTCTTCTCCTCCTGAACTTACCGCCGACATTCACGCCGTAGAGTCATCTACGGCCAAATCAAAAAATGGTGGAAAGAAGAAAGGAAAGAAGAAGGCTAAAGCAGACAAGGCTCCAAAGGAGAAAACTGAAAAGTCGGAAACCAATGACGAAAAACGCAAACCTCGATATCCTTGTCTTATTTGTGAAGAGGATCATTTTACGAGAGATTGCCCTCATCGGGCCGAGGTAGTGAAAATCGTCAAAGGTTCTCCCACTCCTGCTGTGTTAAAAAATCCATTTCCGGAGCAGGAGAATAAGATGATAGGTTCTTCTTCAAATGCCAGTGAAGAACCCATTTTGATGATGTCTCATGTGAGGATTGCGACTCGATCGCAAGATTATGGTAGTAAGGCTCCTGTTGATGGTAAGGAAGCAGAATCTTCTCACTCTAACCCATCAACCTCAGCTCCTGGTTCCGATCCACTACAGATCGAGAAACCTAACCCAGACTTAGTGATTAAGCCGCCCGCCAAGGGTGTACTTCGAAGGTCTGCTTTCAATCCACATGCGAGAGCAGCCCATAATTACAACATTGTTGAGGACTTAGCTGTTTCACCTTCAGCAATGTCGGCACTCGAAGTGCTGCAATCATGTCCAGCACAACGGAAATTTCTTTTGTCGGCTATCGGAGCTGTCGATGTTCAGGACCCGAACCTAATGATCTTTGATCTAGAAAATAGTACGCCGCGTCTCCCCCATCAAATGGCTTTCCAAATTCCAGTGATAGTCAAAAACAGGCCTATTCATCGGACTGTGATTGATGAGGGAGCTTCCACGTGTATTATGTCGATTCAATGTTGGAGGTCCCTTGGTTCTCCTCCGTTGAACCAATCCCCCACCATCCTTAAGGCCTTTGATGGCCGTGGGTTCCGTCCGTTTGGTATTTTACAAGAATTGCCTATAGGGGTAGAAGGTAAAACCGTTAGTCTTGATGTGGAAGTGGTTGATGCCCCTCTAGACTACAACCTTCTTTTGGGTCGAAGTTGGTCATATGCTATGACAGCGGTCGTTTCATCGGTCTTCAGAGTAATTAAGTTTCCATATAACGGTAAGATCGTGACTATTGATCAGCTGACATACTTTTCATCCGACCCAGCCTCTTCAGAGACTATCCAGCATGTCGGTAAGACGACAATCCCCTATAGGGACGTTGGTGTAGGTTTAGTTAAGGATTCCGGTTTACTAGGAACTTTTCCTCTCCCTCCACTCAACGTAGACCCTTCATTTGCGAAAATTCATATGATTACATCAGAAAACATTATTTATGACGATCCTTGGATTGTCCCATCTGACTCTGAGATAGACTCATTCGGTGATATTATGCCTTTGAGTCCGTATGAAATTGCTTATGAAGCTGTCATGTCTTTTACCGACTCGCATTCAACCGAAATCGACCAAATGAATGTGGTCAGTGAAGAATCACTTTTCACCTCAACCTTAGAACGGATAGCGTTTCCCGAAGTCATGTCATCTGACGAACAGCTTCGCGAAATCCTAAGTGTAGATGATCTACCATGGGAGGATCTCCATCACAGATCTTCGTTTTTACCTAAGGATGATGCATTTGAAAATGATTTTTCATCTATTTTTACCGCTGAATATTTCAAAGACGCTCAGGATCCAACGAAACATTCTGATTCAGAGTTGAATTTAGGGAATATTTCTCGTACTATTCCCATTGATATTTTAGTGAAGCCCGGAATCAAGGAAAACATTCATATAGGTGCCGCTTGTACAGAAGATGAAATCCAAACTTACAAGGCCCTATTCCAAGAATTCCGCGACGTGTTTGCCTGGTCTTACGAGGAAATGCCAGGAATTGATCCTGCCATTGTTGTTCATGAAATAAAGACCTACCCGGATGCTAAACCCGTCCGGCAACGGTTGCGTCAGATTCACCCTCGAAAAGCGGCTGCGATTAAAGCAGAAGTCGAAAAGTTGTTGAAAGCAGGTTTCATTTATCCGATCCCGTTAACGGATTGGGTATCGAACATTGTTCCGGTTAACAAGAAACAAGGAACAATAAGAATCTGTATCGACTATAGGGATATAAATCGAGCTTGTCCAAAAGACAACTATCCAACGCCTTATATCGATCAAATTATTGATGATTGTGCCGGAAGTGAACTGTTTTCCTTTATGGATGGCTTTTCAGGCTATAATCAAATCAATATTCTACCTGCCGATCAACCAAAAACGGCATTCATTTGTCCATGGGGGACATTTGCTTATTGCAAGTTACCTTTTGGGCTTAAGAATGCCGGGGCCACTTTTCAACGGGCGATGTCTTATGCATTTCATGACATCAAGCACATTGTGCAACCCTATCTCGATGATTTGCCTGCTCATTCTTTACATCGAGCTGATCACCTTGTCCACCTACGAGCAATCTTCATGAGGTGTAGGCATTATCGAATACGGTTGAATCCCCACAAGTGTGTTTTCTGTATAGAAACAGGTCGATTGCTGGGATTTGTTGTTTCAAAAACCGGCATTCGCGTCGATCCCTCGAAGGTCGAAGCTATCATCAAATTGCCTCCTCCTTCGAGTTTGCGCCAACTCCAAATTTTGCACGGGAAAGTGAACTTTTTACGCCGATTCATCCCGAACTACGCCGAGGTCACTAAAGGTTTTACACAGTTGTTGAAACAGAACGCACAATTCTTTTGGGACGAGATTGCCCAACAATTTTTTGATGCACTTAAACACGCGTTGACCCATGCACCGTTGTTGCATCCTCCCAACTACAACCAAGACTACTTCTTATACCTCGCAGCTTCGCATTCCACCATTGGAATGGTTTTAGTTCAAGAAGATGAGTTCGGAGCAGAACATGTGATATATTATCTTAGTAGGACCTTAAATCCTACTGAGTTAAAATATTCGCATGTGGAGAAATTGGCCCTGGCAGCCGTTCAAGCTGTCCAGCGTTTCCGTCACTACATTCTTCTCCGTAAAACTACAGTTATTTCGGATTGAAACCCTATGATTTATATTTTGACAAAACAACTGCTAGGGGGCAAGTACTCTAAATGGATTGTCATCCTGCAAGAGTTCGACTTGGAGTTTGAGAAGTCCAAGTCTAAGAAATCCTTAGTTTTTGCGGAATTGATGTGTGATTTCCCGAGTGCTGACACAGAGAATGTGGCAGAGGAGTCCATTGCGGACGAATCTTTGTTTCTTATCAGTACGTTAGATCCGTGGTACGGGGATATAATCATCTATCTCCAAACCCAAACCTTTCGGCCTGAAGCTTCCAAGGAAGAACGTCGAAAAATTCGGTTTCAATCCCAGCAATTTAAAATTATTGGGGATACACTTTATCGCCGGGGGGCAGACTTAGTTTTTCGACGTTGTTTAACTCACGAAGAGGCTAAGAGAGTTTTGAATGATTATCACTCTGGAGCATGTGGCGGTCATATGTCTGGGTATGCCACAGCTCAGAAGGTGTTGCGCGCTGGCTATTTCTGGCCGTCTATGTTTAAGGATTGTATCATTGCCGTCAGGAAATGCCACAACTGTCAAGTGTTTGATCGCAAGATGCGTGCTCCACCTGCTCCTCTCCACCCTATAATTTCCGCTGGTACATTCGCCAAATGGGGTATTGACTTTATTACTTGTAACCCTCACTCGGCCGGGGGGCATGTGTATATCATCCTCGCGGTTGATTATTTTACTAAATGGGCCGAGGCGATGCCTACATTCGACGCAAGCGGCAAGACAGCTGTAGTTTTCGTATTCAATCATATCATAACTAGGTTTGGTGTCCCACAAGCAATCATTACTGACCATGGGAGCCATTTTCGAAACGTCATGATGACTGAGCTAACAAGCCAGCTTGGTTTGCGCCACGATAGCTCTACTCCTTATTATCCGCAAGCCAACGGTTTGGTTGAGTCAATCAACAAAGTTCTAGTCATCATGATTCGACGGATCATTGGTATCCATCGAACGAATTGGCACAACATGTTATTTTCGGCGCTATGGGCATATCGAACTTCAGTGAAAAATTCAACAGGGTTCACTCCTTTCCAGCTAGTTTATGGCTTGGAAGCTGTGTTACCCATTGAATGCGAGATCCCATCACTTCAAATGGCTGTCGAATTACTTCCAGCTACTTCCAAAGAGGAGAAACGGTTATTATACTTGGCTAAATTAGATGAGACTCGACATGACGCTACATTAGCTATCGAGACTCACGCGAAACGAATGAAAGCTCAGTATGATAAAAATGTAACCCCTCGAAGTTTTTCGGAAGGAGACCTAGTACTATTATATGATCAAGCTAACGATAAGCTAGGTGCCGGAAAATTCGTTCCCATGTGGCATGGGCCCTACATTGTAAAGCGAAAGCTAGCAAAAGGGGCTTATGAGCTCGTTGACTTTGATGGGGACTCTTTGGGTAAACCCAGAAATGGACTTTACCTAAAGAGGTATTATGCTTAAATGATGGGTATGGAGAAATTTTTAGATAGGTTAGATTTTCTTTCTAGCTAGCAAGTGTGTTAGTTTAGTCAGTGTGCTTAGCTTAGAGAGTGTGGTTTTTCGTCGTTATTCTGGCTTATCTTGGTTCTACTCTTGATATTGCAGATGTCGGCGCCTCTCCAAACATACATTGGATTTGCTGATGGTGCTTGTCGTAGTACACGGAATATCTCTTCCGCGGCTTGGGTTATCTATTCGCCCTCTGACGAATTGGTTTCTATGCATGGGGTAAGCCTCGGTCAAACAACGAACAACATTGCAGAATACAGTGCAGTGATTGAATTATTATCCGAATCTATTTCATTTGGAATTCGACGTTTGATAGTGAGGTTAGATTCTGAACTTGTTGTATTACAACTTAATAGAGTTTATGCCATTAGAAATCCTGTGTTATTAAGGTTGTTTTTGAGAGTGCGTCTCTTGGAACGTGAATTTGATTACATTGAATATCAACATATTCCAAGGTCTTTGAATACATTAGCAGATGCAATTGCTTCTCGAATGTTGGACAGACATTTACAATAATCATGCAAGTAAATTTAAAAACATTTCATCACATATGTTAAACAGGATAAGCCGGTAATAGTGATATATATAGATAGAAGTGTGTCAAAATGATATACATCGTCTTCGATCATAGGTTGAAAACACCTTATGATCGGCAAAATGATAGTACAAAAAGTCAAAATGTCACATGTGACTACAAAAGTGACTAGTCAATCACTGGTGGTGCTCTCTGTATGACACCACTGCGCGGGCTACCTTACGCAAAAATCTCCTAAACGGTCCAGGGACCGCGACTACGAAGCGCTGAAGCCGGGTAGGAATGTCGTCCATAGTAGTCTCAGGTATATCTGCCGTGAGACGCTCTAGATCATGCTCCAACTCAGCTAGTACTTCTGCAGCCGCGTCCTGTGGGACCGGTATCGGTGCAGCTGGATGTAGTCTATCAAAAGGCCGGAGGTTGGCTGGACGCTGCGGACCAACATCTGCATTTTGAAAATTTTACTGTTAGTTTTGAGACGATATATATGAAAAATAAAAAAAATACATAATTTGAAAACTTGTGAAAAATAAAGTACCTCTGTCATCCCATTGTTCTCCCTGTGGAAGAATCATGTCCGGATCATGTCGAAAGTCTACTCCGGCATACGGAAAGTCCTGTATCGAAAAAACCTGGTCCTCTAACCAGTGAAAGTAACTATCTGAGAATCGAACTACTGTCGCGCCCTCGTCAGGATGCCGGGCCATCACCGTAACCCATCGTATCAGTTTTGGCTCCCGAGGACCCAAGATATCAACAGTGAGTTGCTAAGGGATCAACATTGGAACTCTCTCCAAGGCAAAGCTCACGACTAGAGGCCCATATCCAAAAGTCTTTAGTCGTCCGTTCTTTGCCTTGGTCAGTTGGCTCTTCATATGAGCCGACACAGCTTCACACCAGTTGAAAATGGTGCCTTGGTAACAGTCAATTGCCATCCGCATTTGGGATCCGGAAGCAATGTGTAAAGCGGCCACGCCGCAAATTCTGGTAACCGTGAACACTATGACTTTGAGTTCACGCAGAGTGATGTGTTTTATCTCTATGCCTTTCGAATGGTGAGCCCCAGGGGTGCACCACTCGTCGCGGAGACTATCAAGGGATTGGCCACCCGGCCTAGTACCCGCAAGACTGAGTTGCTCGCCTCTGTTCGGCAAGCCAGTGAGAAAGTATACATCCGAGGGCTCTATCTCGAGCTGGTGCCCTCCTATGTAAAAGCATTGTTCTTGAACGTTCCATCGCTCAACCAGCCATTCCAAGAATCTTACCTGGCCCCTCATGCCCGGTATGGTCCAATATTTGTATAATCCGCATGCTCTTAGGGCATCCAGGGAAGGTTAATGATTTATTGCAGCTTCATCATCCTCTACATGCTCTCTTTCTCTCCAATCTAACATGGTTAATGCCCTGCACATCAGAAATAGTCATTATAAATTGATTTTGGAATTTTTAGATGGTTTTTTGAGGGGGTTGGGGTTTTGAAATGCGCGTTTCATGGAAGACGCACCCCGGATTTACAGCACAGGGCGCCCGGACGCGGCTGCCCTGAAGGCAGACTGCGTCTTCCGACCATTTTCCTGTATAGGAAAAAGTCGGGGGACGCGGGTCACCCGAAGGGCACCCGCGTCCGCCGAGAGGCGCATTCCAAAACCAAAACCCCCCCAAAAAATGAAACTAAGTCCTAAAAATTAATTCTAAACGGATAGAAATGCAGAGTAGGATGTGTAAAATACCTGGATAAGACGGCATTCAATTCCGACGGTCGGATTTTCCGCAGCGACCACGGGAAGTTTCTTGTCAAAAGCTCCTTTTTCAACCTCAATAGTGAAACGGTAAAAATGACATGGTAAAAAGTCTTTTTATAGGTTTTTTGGATGAATTAGTTCATTTTTTACCATGAAAAGATGTTTTTCGATGTATTTTTTGCCTATTTTAAATAGGTATGAGTAATGTGTTGCTTTTGTGCAGGACAAAGGGATTTCAAGGGAAATTGTCATTTTTCACAAACAAAAATATCAGAGTCATCTTTTAAGCCCTTTTCTGACTCCTAAAACATGAAAAGATCGCCGAGCGTTTCTTTTACACTCGTTAAAACGGAATTAAAAGACGGTCCCCTTTTAGCTCTTTTCTGACCGCAAAATCAGGAAAAGATTGCCGGGTTTTTGTCGTTTCAAACTCGATAAGGAAATAAAACAACGTGTCCTTGATCGCTTTTTACTTTTCAGGTCAACGACACTATTATGAAAGTACTCCTTGGTCGCAAGATCAAGCGGTTCCCCCAGGTATTATTTTATACTTTTTCGGGCTTGAGGGACACAAATGTACGAAAAAGTTCAACGTGGAGTCTCCTTTAGTTTTTTCAGACTCTCTAAAATTGAAAAACGCCGAGTTTCTCCTATACTGGGCTCGTTAAACTTTTACAGTAGAGGACCTGTTCAATTACAAACAGGAACGAACCACTCCTTCCTAGGGTTCGAATTTAAACTAGGTTGGACTCGTCCGAAGGATGAGCTTACAATCAAGCATATGTTATCCTCCTCAAGCTTGTTAAAAATAAAGAGGTACTTGCCAGAAATGGTGGGGGAAAAGAGAGAAGAATAAACCTATTTGTCACCTTTTTGTCTCAAAAGAAACTTTATTACCACTCTTGAACACGACACTTTTTCATTCACCTGGGTTGGGAAACCTTTTACCTCACAGTTGACCAAACCACTTTGAAAGTCTTTAACCGGGTTCCGGGGATTAACTTTGAGTTATTCGTCACCAAGCCATCTGTCGTGTCGTTATGTGTTCAAGAGGTCTGCAAGCAAAACTTTCATCTGCAAAATACTTGTCATCCATTTGACCATCCCTGAGTCAGTCCTCACAGCAACATTTCTTCAACTTGAACAATGATTTCGTGTTGTGGGCTTGCCTGCAACGGGTCGCTTTCTATCGACATCGACACATTATCTAGAAAGATGACTTAGGAATCGACAGTACCTTGAAGTCTGCATGCATCAATGGCAGGTTTCTCGCCTTTGATGCCAGTTTACATCATTGACTTTCGATCAAAGGATTCCGTGAAGTGTTCGACATCAAAACATCTATTCACCTTTCACGGGTTGTGCTTGGTACTTTGAGAACCATTGACATTACTGGTGGTCTCTCTCACGCTTGTTAACAGTTTACATCATCGACTGGTAATCAAGTGGTTTCTACCATGTTCGACATCAAAACATTTAATCACATGGCTAGAATCGTACCAATTCGGGAAGTAGAAGTGAAGACCCTGGATCTAGTTTCTACCATAAAGGCTGCGAGGAGTTTTGTAATCATTATCTATGTAGACTAATCATAAACAGATGGCTGCGTCCATACTGTGTCTACAAAAGTCTATAAAAATGATGTACTGCAAGATCATTCCTGTATCAGAGTAGTTAGTCCATTAGTTAAAGTTTTGAATCTGAGTATGGAATGCCTACCTCAGTGATGATATAATCTTATACATATATTTTGTGTTGAAAATTGCAGGTTCCAACCAGGTCATCCACAAGACAATCCTTGAAATGATAAAGCGCTTCACCCTTCCTAGAATTACAAACCCTAATCTATTCCAGGCTTCGCACTTTAGGGGGCAATCTGTTACACTAAAAAATGTCACCATGACTACTTACAGTTAGTATGGCTCAATCAACAGTCATGCTACCCTCTTAGGCAAGTCTTATGCCTCTGCTATCCATCTCAAACTCAAAAAAGAGAGAAAGTCTTGTAAAAAATGTGTTTATCTCTGGGGTCGCAGGTTCTCTCAAGCCTTAACTGCGGGGACGCTCACAATGTTCAAAAAGTCTGCGTCCTTGGACGCTCTGTATGTTAAGGGACAGGTGCGTCCTTCTGTAAAAGGAAAAAAGCGCAAGTTTCATCTTAAAAAAGTTACTTGTGGTTACTTCTAGAACTTTCTAGAGGTCGGTTTGATGAAATGGATGCGCCTCCAGTTGGTTCATGTATCCCTATTAAGGAGGAACTTATCCCATCAATAAGGGAGCTATCCCACCCAAAGAGGGGGATTATCCCATTGATGGTGGACCTGAATAACCTCTTTACAGCACTATAAATAAAGGCATTGGGCCAGAAGGAGGAGAGGTTGGAGCTATACATTTTCTTTGGGTAAATGCTGCAGGAATTAGGACTCCCATTTAGAACCTTGTGAGGAGAGATTGTCTTTGCTTGATTCTACTTGGAAGTGGGTGAGCTTTGTCAAAGTAGAGGAAAACCCTTGATGGACCCTGGGAGGAACTTGCACAACACCAAGGCCAGGTTGTAAGAGTTTCTTTGTTTCGTTATTAATACAAACTGGTTTATTTTTCTCAATAGCTTGTGTTAATGAGTTATTTCATGTGTTCCTTGGTCTGCATGTTGAATATATGTTTTATTATATGAAATGCAAGTGCTTGGTAATTGTTTGATTGTTTGTGGTTGCAGGAATTGATGTGAAGGAGGAGCTCATCCGGATCGGCAAGGACGGACTACAACAACAGCGTTTTGGAATAAGGTAAGCCTAAACACTTGTAGTTTTCATGTTTTAAAAGGTGTATTTAGAGAAAGATCACTCCATTTTGTCTTGTTTGTCGCTAGAGAGTTTAGACTCCTAGGGAGGTCAGTTGTGTCCGCACAAACAACTTTTTCCGCCACGACATCTTCTAGTTAGTGAATCTTCCCAATCCTCTGATTACACCAAGTTGGTTGTATCCTGACCATGTCAATATTCAAGAAATTGTGATGATCTAATAGATGCTCAAAATATTCCATGAGAGGGTCAGTCTGAGCCTGATTTCCCTAAGATTCTGCATGACCCAGGGAGAAATTCATATCTCGATCGACGATAATATTATCATTATTCATAATGGAATTTGACATCAGGTCATCCCAAAAAGCTTCGCAGTTATGGCAGGGCCCTTATATATTGAGTAAACGAAGAAGGATACCTAGATCTATAGATATGAAATCTGTTCTCAAGATTCCTTCCCTCCCCTCCCCTAGTAATTTTTAAGCTTCATAGTTCTTTTGTTGAAGCCAATAGCACAGCCTCCAGAGCGCCCTCTCACATCCAGGGAATGAAAGGTTCAACCAGGTAGGATAGATTTTAGGAAATTGTTGATAGTTTCTCCATCTCCCAGGGTCTCTTGAAAATATATAACATCCAACCTCTCTACTCCAAATAGCCACCTGAGGCCCATTTTGTTATCAGGGCAGTCCAGACTCCTACAATTGAAGGATAGGCACTTCATGAGGTAACCAAATTAGGGTTTCCTTTTGCTATAAGAACCCAGTCAATGGAGATTTGTTTTCTAGATGCCACCTCGATTCCAGCCTGATGGATAGCTTTTAATATGTTGGAGTGTCTTCCTCTGGTAGTTCTCGGAAGTTTCGGGGGGGAGAGTTCATCAATTCCATATGGGGGGAATGCTTAGGGTGAGCATGGGATCGAAGATTGTACCTATGGCTGGAGCTATTATTCGATGAATCTGCTCCTCCAAGAGGATACGGTAAGGAGAACCCTTCCAGGGTAGTAGGGTTAGGGGAAGAGTTGATGTTGGGTGTGGAGCATGATTATTTAGAGGTCTTTGTTTTAGCCAGATGTATATCCCAGGAAGATTGTACACTCCTCCACGCAGGGGGGTGCGGGGGGGACTTGTCCCCCCTACGGGGGTCCAGGGGGGCTAATCCCCCCCGGCTGGGGGGTCCGGGGGCCAGCAGTCCCCCGCGGGGGTTTCGGGGGCAACGACCCTGAAGCTCAAAACAAATGTAAAATTGCCTTGTAAAAGTATAGTAATTTCTAGTCAATCTGGGCCGTTCATTAGGCGGATGATCTGGCGGTATAATTTATGTTTAGTTTAGGGTTTTT
This sequence comes from Pinus tabuliformis, assembly GCA_031772625.1. Classification (NCBI taxonomy): domain Eukaryota; kingdom Viridiplantae; phylum Streptophyta; class Pinopsida; order Pinales; family Pinaceae; genus Pinus; species Pinus tabuliformis. The sequence continues at coordinate 588,416,058 of CM062806.1, forward strand.
TTCCCTAAAAGGAAACCCCTCTCTTGGTATGAGGGTATTGTATTGAGGCTGTGAAATATGTGTGTATTCTCAAAGCGAGAAATAGAGAGGTGAGACTGTGAGAGAAAACAGAGGATTTTACAGTAGATCTATTGTAGGTTGTGTCTCTTTATTTTGTTGGATAATAGAAAGGAAGGACTAGTTGTTCGAGGTGGATGTAACCCAAACTGGGTGAACCACGTATATTTGTGTCTCTCTAGTTTTATGTGTTTGTGTTTTTCCGCATATTATATGACTTGCATTTCTTTGTGATATATAATATTTTTCTAACAGTTGCAAAGGGGAGTTGTGGCCACATGACAAGGGATCATATTCAAATTGCAAGTAGACAAAATAGAACTGGAAAAAGATAAAGATATGTTGGCACATTCAGAAATAAATTATGAGATGTTATAGGGGGAGAAGAAGAGAGAACAATAACAGGAAGCGAACCAAATCTAGAAGAGTGTGAGCGAGTAACCCTTGTTTAAGGTGTTTGAGTTGTCAGATGTTGTGTGTTCTTTCTAGTGTCCTTATGTCGCCTTAGTGTTTTGGTGGTCACATTTTTTTGAGCAGTCGCTTCTTCATTGACATGAGTTTGTGTTCCTGCTAATTCTTGTCATTTTGTTGATTCCTTGTTCACCATATTGTTCATCGTGATCCAAAAATGAATCCTAGATAAACCTCTAAGTCTAAAAGACTTCATATAAGAGGTAAAATGTGCCAAATAGCACAAATCCTTTGTAAATCATAGGAAAATCAAAATCACATGCTGCTCTTAGAAATAGTCTCATTCCAGAGATCTCCTCATTCTGAATCCAACACAACTTGAATGGGCGAAAACGGACTTCAAATGAAGGAGTTATCACAAAGAGAAGCTCCCCTTGTTCTTTGGGAAAAGAGGCAAAAATCCTTTAAAAATGGGAAAAAGACCCTTATAAGGGAAACTCGCATCGCATGAGGCCAAGACTTAAAGTCAGGTGGAAGGCACCCCCAATCAGCGACCTCCAATGATCGGATCGACGGGTCGAACCAAAGGCAAGCAGTGTATACCCCAGGCAAAGGTCCCGAGCCGATGCGATGGTGCAATCGCTAAAATTGGCGGATCGAAATCGGTGATACCACAAGGAAGAACATGCGACTGGACCGAGCCAATGCGATACTGCGATCACTGATATCGGTAGATCGCAATCGGCGAACACAACGGAGCAGGGCTTATATATATATATATATATATATATATATATATGCTTGATGCAATAGCGGAACCCGACGGCGATATGAACTAGATTTAATATATTTTGAAATCCGTCAAAAGGAATTTATTTATGTATTTTCATATATTTCATTATTAAACGAAATACAAAGGGAAAGCGCGATGATGAAAACCGAACCCGAAAGGGTTCCGAAATGAAAATACATGATATTTGGAATCCGTCATGAGCCATTTTGCGATATTTTCCATGTTTTAATGTATTTTTGAAATACAAAGAGAAACCTTGGAACAGGCCAATTGCTACATGCGATGGCAACTTACGGGCGGACCCGATAGAAAATTAAAGCGCAGATATGAAAATTTGAAGTCCGGAACAATGTTCTCTGCGGAATTTTCTTGTGCTTTACAGAGTTCTCTGTGTAAAACACAAAACAACTGTTTTTGAAGGATTTCAAGCGTTGACGCCCTCATGCGTTACGGAACAAGTGGTCGCCTACCCTAAAGGTGTTATGCAATGATTATTGAATGCTCAGAGAAGGGATTTGAGCGGACCAAAGCGGGAAGACAAAGAGCTCGAGAGGTAAAATGAACAGGCAGCATGATTTGGCTTAAAAGCCACAGAACGACAAAGACATTGATTGTTGGAGGCTACTGAGACTATTGGTTGTTGAAATCCAAGTCAAAGCAAGAAGCTAAGGCAAAAGTGGCAACGCAGAAGCCAAAGGGACAGTGCAGAAGCCAAGGGAGTCATTTGGAATTCAAGTGAAAAGCCCAAAGGGAGTTGTAAACAGCCAGAGGGCCAAGAAGCCAAAGCCGAAGAGCCAAAGAGCCAAAGTCAGAGCTAAAGAGCCAGAGTCAGAGCCAAGAGCCAGAACCAAGAGCCAAGAGCCAGAGCTGAGAGCCAAAGCTTCAAGAGCCAGGGGATAAAATGGTGTCTGAACCCACTATTTTTGTGTAGAACAGCAGGAGTTAAGCCAAGAGCTTGTAAAAAAGACTTACACCACAATCTCAGAGAGCCTAGTTGAGTTGACTAGAGCTCACGGAGACGTAGCCCAAGAGTTTTGGGTGAACTCCTAATTAAATTGTCGTTTCTGTGTGATCGTTTATTGTTGCATTGTCTCTGTTGTTTTATTTACTATTATATGCATTTATATATTATTTTAGGCATATCCACTTACAGCACAACAACAGAAATTGAAGCATGTAATCAGTTTAAAACAAATACCATCATACACCCATGTTCTTAAGCATTTCTTAATTCCGCATTGGTTAATCAAATATACTTGGGAATATTTAAAGCTTGGGAAGTGGGAGAGGTTCTTGTAAATTAGACAAGAAGCCTAAGTTCCCCATTTTCAAATCACATCGGGAAATCCTTATAGATATTTCCCACTTCATGGCATCTTTTGCAATGGAAAGGGACCCCTTCATAGTCCAGAATATTTCATCTTATGTGACCATGGTATTGGAGACGAAAACTCTCCATGAGACCTTCCCTGGTGTCCAAGTGAACCAGAGTTCTAGTTATAGCTACATTCCCCGTTTCCATGAAGGACTTTTCATGGTCTAAATAGACCCCCACATCGTCTCTGATGCATCTGAACACATCCTTATACCAGAAATGGAGTGGTAATCTTGGCATTCTAACCCATATAGGATCTGCCCCCAATTTTTCTTTGTTTAGGTCAAAGACAAGCATCCAATGCTTTAGAAGAACCAGAGTCATTTCAATATGCCAAATTTGGAAAGGACCCAATTCACATATTCAAGGAGAGCGAAAATGAGGGACAACCACCCTCTTGTCATAGTGAGGGCCGTTGATAACTGGTCAAGGGTATTGCCCTAGATTTTCGTCACCCATCTCTTGAGCCTTGCTTTCGAATGGTTACGTCCTCTGAGCCTACTGACCAAAACCGAGCTCTCTATTTCTGCAACCTATGACATGCTAAAGCCTTCACCAAAAACTAATAATCGTCTGAGTTCCCTGACCTTTGTGCACTTAGACTTTTTCCCCCCTATTTTTTTTATTGTTCTTCACATGTTTTCCCTATCTCCTCTAAGTGAGCTTCGTCAGAGTCAGAAACCCTAACGTCTTCTTGATCCAATATCTAATGGGGGATGCCTTCAAAGCAGCCCAAGGTTTTTATAATATGCGTCGGTTGTGGTACCCGGGATCCAAGGTTTGCAACCCTTGATACATTAAGCCCCAATCTCTCAAAACCAATGGTTTCCGATTCAGATATAGGAAACCCTACTGTCACCGCACATTTCTCACCTTGTCCAAATGCAACTTTGAAAGTTGCTCAAGCTCCCATATCTGTAGTTCTAACAGAGACGAGATCATAAGTTTCAATTGGGGTTGATAGTATGGTAGAATGAGGTCAATACCCGTTCGAACTGTAGAGGTAGGGTGAGAAAACCCTAGGGTATTGAGGGAGGTCACACCATCTTTCATATCAGTAATATTGGGCTCGACCTGGTCAGCAGGTACCCGAGAGATCTCCATTGAGTGCAAAGAGAGATGTTGAGGTGGATCCTTAGTCCAAATCAGCGTGTGATCCATTGAGTCTGTGGAGTACTCAACGATTTCCTCATCCATATCAACAGAGTTGCCAAAAACGGTCGCAAAAGAGTTTCGTTGAGAGTGTAGTTGTCGTCTGCCATCAAATTCACTGCCTAGAAACGATGTCGCGTCCTTCGCCTTCCCCAAGATTTTTTTATCTTTCCCTGCCCCGTGTTGCCTCTGTCCGCGGGAATCGGATTCCACGGACCCTAACCGTGCCCTAGACTATCACTAGCTCTCACGACACTACAGGACTTCAAAGCCCTAGCCATCCCGCCCCCTCACAAACACCCATCCCTCTTCATTTAAAGTTTCTTTCATATCAATTAAGCTAAAATAATTTCCTCATCTAGCCATGCAGGATTAGGGTTGTAATCATTTCTTAAACAAGTAGCATGATTGGTTGCAGTTATAGAATTAAAGCCTCCTAGCAGGAGGGTACTATCTTCATTTCTTAAACTATAAATAGTTTGTTCTTAGGCTTTTGTAGGGACCATTTTAATCTAGACTTCTTTCTTATAAAATGTATAGTTCATATGCATGAAATAAAAAAGTTGATATATATATCTTATTTGTATTAATATCTGAAAACTTCATAAAATTGTATTGTTTGAGAGTCTTTCTTACAAATTCGTGAAAAGAAATGGTTTTCTTTTTCTTTTATTTTTCTTTTCTTTCCACCAATCCCTCTTTTGTGGGGATATATTTTTCCATGCCAACCACAATACAAATAATTATATGTTAGGGACCTTATATTATTCATTCTTCCAAGTTTCAACTATAAATATAATATAAATTTCCCCTCATAATCCATCAACTTAATATAAGCCTTCAATGGAAAGTTTTTTTTATCTATGCTGAATTACTCATATTGGAAAGCATGAATAATAAATAAAAATTATAGAAGGAACTTGTGCACCTAATTTACCATGGGGTTTGAATAGCAGCAAAACAACTAGAATGGAGCTCAAATATACCTCACCATAGCATCAATTAGAGATCCTTTTGAATTTAATCCATCTTTGAACTCAGTCCATGACATACCAAGAAATCACCACAAACCATAGCTCATTGTAGTTGCCTTAGAATTCAATATGCTAGGAATTTCATCACACAGATATTTCACGATTGATCTATCTCCAAAAAATTGTTTTATTTCTAGGGAAACTTCTCTTTTGCAAAGCATATATACTCTACAAAAAAAATTGTTCTCATGTCTACCTAGCGATCTCTATTTTGTGTGTAGTTTCTATGCATATGTTTATTGGATTGGATAGGTCATCTCTATATCTATGTTTCTTTTGATTTTCTTTATATATATGTTGTTGGGGTTTTTGTGCTTATGTTTGTAGTCCCACAAAACAAAGCCAGAGACAAAAGTGAATAACTAACAACATAATAGTATTTAGTAAAGACAAACATGTCACCACAAACTATTTAATATTGAGATAGATATTTCACCATGGACCATTTAAGATCAATGCAAATAAGTTTTTAAAAACCATATTCTCTTATCTATGTGTTAGAAAAGTATTTTCAAGACAAATATTTCACCACAAACCATTAGTATCATGATAGATATTTCACTATAAGAAACTATTTTATCATCAATTCTATAAAAATAAAATAAAAAATCAACTAAAATGACATAGATAATAATAGTTGTTATTGTTAATCTTACAAATAATTAATATATTGTCATTTCAAATAATGAAGAAAATTCTAAATCAAAATGGATTAGATTTTTGAATCAATTTATTTGATTACATCTTCCATTAAATCATAAAAATATATCTAATTTTTCATATTAAATATATAAATAGATTTAAGAAAGAAAAAAAAGAACCTTCAACTAAAATGATCATAAAAATAATAGTTATTAATGTTATTCTTACTAATAGTGATGATATATTGCATAGCCAATCATGAAAATAATTCTAAATCAATTTTTATCAATTTTGTAAATCAATTTTCTTGATTTAATTCATAAAAATATTTTTGAATTTTTTATAATAAATATATAAAGAGATTGAAAGGTTTTACACCAAAGTGGCCTTGACAAAAAATAAAAATTGGAAATATATAAAGAGATTGAAAGGTTTTCCACCAAAGTGGCATTGACAATTTCAGGTGTTAATATTAATGTCATTAAATAAAAACTATTCACAATTCCTTAAATAAATTGGAATTTTAGAAAAAAAAAAAAAAAACCAAGATGATAGTTGTAAATGGTTAATTTTTCGTATAAATGACTTTGGTATGTATTAGCTTTTTGGAATTATTGAAACTTGGCAATAATTAATAATGCTTAAATACATTTGTTAAATATGTTTATAAAATCTCATTAATTATTTTTTTTCCAAGGAAAAAAACGGTAACCTTTTATTAAAGAAATAATGAAAAGTTACACTAGCAGATGCATTGAAGCATTCCGTAAGCTGCCACAAGGGCTCGAGTGCTTTCGCACCCCACGCAACGTTAGAAGACTAACGTGCACAAAGAAAAAGAAAAGAGAAGAGAGGAGAGAGAAAGAAAGAGGCAAAAAACTGAATTCCGACTGTGAGTAAGACTCACTCTTCAAGTTTTTCTCCCCTTTTTCTTTTCGACCTTGCGCCACTCTCCTTGAGTGGGCTCAATCGAAGCAATGACTAACTGTGTTTCTGCATTCTGTGGGCCCGTTTCTTTGTTTGAATCTGAAGTATCTGAGTGGTGATGTCGTTTGATGCCTCCCATGCTTGGATCCACGCTTGTCATCTCTGCCTTGTTGTCTGGTGTGGTTCCCTTCTGATTCTCCATTTCTTGCGATACCTCAGTCTTCTCTGCGGGGATCTCTTCCTCCTCTGCTTCTGATTCTTCGTCCTCTGAATCTGGGGGTGAAAATTGCCATCCTTTCCTCTGCTTCCCTTTCTGCTTCTTTTTACTGTTTACTTTCTTGGCTTCTGGACATGAGCTTTGCAAGTGTCCTGTCTGCCTACAGAGCCTACATCTGAAAGCGGTGTTTTCGTAATCTAGTACTTGCAACCAGTTTTGTTGTTTGTAGATCAGCCTTATATTGTCCGGCAGCCCTTTACTTAAATCTACTTCCACACAAATACGTGCGAAAGTGTAGATCCTTTCATCAATCCTTTCCAGGTCTGTTTTGATATATTTCCCTATGCTGTTCCCAATGCCTTCCAGGACTCGTTCATTCCAAAAGTGCAGCGGAAGGTTGTATAGTCTGACCCAGACCGGCACTTTGGATACAGTCATTTTGTTTGGATCAAAATCTGGAAACCATGGGGTCATAAACAGCGCCGATGTTCCCCAAAACCATGGCCCAGCACTGATGACTGTATCCATGACTTCCTTGGATGTAAATCTTACTATAAAAAATCCCTTTGAACATAGATGGATATCACATTCCATAGTCCAGCTGGTGAAGATCCAATGGAATAGATCCAAAGGTTTAGGCCAAAAGCTGTTGAAACGGCAAATTAGAGCTTGCGTTTCATAGGACTTAACGAAATCATCAAGCCCTGTAGAGTCTAAGTTTAGGGCTGGGGTTTTCCCTGACTGATCTACTATGTATGGCCTGGGTATGTGCCCGCCTTGATCTGGAGAGGACCCTGAATCTCTGCTGCCCTGTAAAAAAAATCTCGTTAATTATTACTTAAATGCAAAATTTAATTAAAACTATGATAATTAAGAATATATACATAGTTCCCCTGATTGGGGTGTTCGGTGAAGTTAACTTGGAGGTTGGGGGGAGGTCGCCACCCCACCGCCTCCAAGTACATTTAAGAGGGGGGTGGCATCGCCAATCCACCCCATGCACTGCACATGTGAAACACTCCTTCCCAATTCATTACCATGGAAAGCCTGTGTCTATTCAATTGCTCTGTGAGGATAGACCCTGCCCTCTGAATTTTGTGTTGCGTTTAGGCTTGTTTCCTACCACAAGTGGGACTATTCTCTTAGCTATTTGGTGTGGCGGGTCTATGTGTAGTGAGAAGTTTGTAGAAACATGGCTAAATTCACTCTCTCTTCCTTAGGGGAGGTCTCTTACCTCTGACAATGGTGTCAATGTGAATTGTACATGCATGCAACCTAATCTGGCTTACTTATCTGGAGGGACCTGGTGCTTGTAGGGGAAGTTGAGTATTGGACTAGCAACTAGCTTCTGAGGCACAATGGTGGCATATGTGGATTTCTCTAAAGTTGGAGGTTACAACCGTAGACAACACCATCTGCCTTCAATGCAAGTGAATTTGACAGCGCGAGCATCATTGACCAGATTCAACAAGGTATTGTCTCTTCCATCTAGCTTAGTTCTTTTCTTTATTGGTTTTATGTCTCACTAGTGCAAGTCAGGTGGATTTGCCATATTTTCTAAGGGTCTACATTACGACTGGCATCTTTGTGTCTCCTGGTTAGTGTGTGACCCCTACCCAGAGATTTTTACCTATCTCTCTAATTTTCAAGTTGCTCAAGTCACCCAGAACCCCCAGTAACTCTTGGCTCTGCTTTCATTTCAACTTTCTCAACCTCATTCCTATCATTCTTAGGTTGTTGTGGCATAGTTGTCTTGACTGATTTTGTGTTTCTTAGTGCATTATGCCCCGGAAAAGTATACACAATCATTGCGAAGCTGGTGGCCTAAACCCTTAATGCAGGTTGTGCACCCAAGCCCAGGCCCAGGAAGCTAATGTTAACTTTCATTCCACTACCCCTCACAAAATTCATGAAGAAATCTGCCAACTCGAGACCCTCACTACCAATCATTGTCAAGATTATTATGACTCTAAAATCCTGGAGGTAAACCATTGGGTTCCTGGCCCTATTTGTACCATGGGAAGACAGATCCAATACCTGAACTCCATCACCCTTCAATAGCAGATGAAAACCCTTTTGGGTAGGATCTTGAAACATAAGCATGAGGACCATGATGACATCATCTCTTCCTCGAATGAAATTAAGTGAGTGTAACAATATCAACATTCTTGCTTGGTGAGTCTAGATGCCTGACCAACCCACCTAGAAAGCCACCTTCGATATGAACTTAAGCCTATGGATCCTACAAGTTCCAATGGTTAGGATCCAACCCTAGTGGCCTCTTCAGACTCTTGATATCATGATATGGCTTCTAGCAGTTGTTTTCTTCCTATGTGTAGTTCAGTGCATGGTAGTTTGGGTTGTTATTGGCAGTCATTGTTTATTTTTGGTAGACTGGATTTTCAATTAATGGTCAACAAATCTAGTTTCCCTCGGGGCAATTGAGACTGAATACTATAAACATCAAGTGAATTTTGATGATTTTGATGTACTTCGAAATTTTGAGGTAATACAAATTTAATTCACAAAAAAAAAAAAATATATACATAATTGGCTAGTTTATAGAAACTCTAATAAAATGACACGTCCACAAGATAATTTTTGAAATAAAACATGTACATATCACCCTTCATTGCCATCGCCCTAAATATCTTCCTACTTAGCATGATATAATTTTGTTTACTATGTCTTAGTATGAACCACTAATCTCTATCCAACACATTCTAGTAAAAAAACATTTGTTTGTGATGTTTAGAAAAACATAAGTTCTCTGGATAGAATAATTATATTATTTTTTATTCATCTTGATGCTTCTAGAGTGGGAAAATTGGAGGAATCAACTTGTAGGGTCATTTTTATGAACAATCCTAGTTTGGAAAATTCGAGTTAAAAAACTTCTTAAGCCATTTTGAGGCATTAAATTACAACCTTTTGTGGTCCCAAACTTACTATAAATCAATATTCCATATTCTACACATCGATACATTCCCAACGACACAATAATTGACTCAATTGGAGCTCATACAAGAAAGTTATGTCTCTCGTGAATTGACGTACCATGTTTGACCACCATGATTCAAGAGAATGCCACATCAACCCCTGTTACTCATGGAAAATCAGTTAACCACGAGTACTATGCATAAGGCTTTAGAAGGGTCAAATTTGTAACTCTTTTTGAGAGTTTAAGGAGTCAAATTGACCCCTAGTTGGCTATTGAGTTGTGTTAAAATTGGGCCACTAGGAGGAGAAGGGGTTCATTCATTTTGATTGTATCTTGTTCCATAGAGAGCAAAGCAATAGGGAGTGGGGGTGAGAGAGAATAACAAAGGGAGTTTAATGTTCTATAATATATTATCATTCCACAAGTCTTAGACAACTCCACAGAGAGTTATTTCTCCTTTGTACTTAAACTATTTCCATTCAAGAAAAAAAAAAGCAGAGCATCCTCACCTTCCAACTAGGTTTTCTCCTGTAATGGTTCACCATCAAATATATTGTGTTCATTAGGGTGCATGTGTTATTGTATTTTATTTTTCTCTATTTTCCACATTTATCTATCACATGCATAAGCAGAAAGAAATAATTAATGAATTTGGAATCTATGAAATTAACCCTCTTAGTATAGAATTCAATTTATTCTAGTGGAATATCCACAACATTTAATGGACCAATAAAGCTCCTTCATTTCAGCCCACATCTTTTTAGAGTTAATATATGTGAGCCCACTATCATAATATTCCTTTACATTACTTCAATTGAAGTTATCCACCATTTGCAGCTAAATTTAGCATATCATAAAGATGACAAGTCCACTTGTATGATCTTTTGTATCTTTCCAACATAACCTAAACACTCCTTTAATAAGTTCAAATCATTGTGGCTAGAAACACTATATTAGTTAAATTCAACCTCCACTCCATAATCAAGTGTGACACGTCCATCATTGGCATCCTCGGTGCAAAAATGATGTACATGTGCCCATGTAGATGGAAACAAATGCAACTATAAAAATGTTTAAAAAAATGGTGTAATATGTGTAGTAACCCGAGCGTTAATATAAAAATGCATGTTATACTTCAAATGTGCATTATAAGAAGAATAATTGACTTACAAATATTAGTATAGAGTTATTACATCTAATCCCTATGTTTAGTACATCCTCTTCACCATGAGGTTAATGATTGGATGTGTCATTTTTATTTTTGGTCAACCACCTAGCTATTGTGGCATATCATTGGTATATTTTCTTTAAAATGTTCAAGATAAGGCATGTTTCTACCTTTCTATTATTTGTATTTGTTCATGTCATTGTCCCATTTCCTTCTCTTCTCATACAATGTAGCCTGAGGTTGTGTTGCCTCTAGGTTGTAAAGAATAAATTCATTACTAGCATCAATCTCTACATTTGTTAATGTATTCATGAAATCAAAATAAATAGTATGACATTAAATATATATTACCAAGCTCATGGGGCGTAGAATAGATAGTGATGGAGCATATTGTTAACTTAGTCACTCCGAGATTTGAAGGTCACCGGTTTCAAACTACTTGGGCAAAAATACAATCATGTTAAGAGCTAGTGTGCCCTAGGTCAGGTGTGTTCCCGAGTGATTTTGATCTCTTAGATGCCCCTGGGTCACGGTTTCTCAAACCACAGATCAAGCCTGATGAACTCATACCACTTGACAAACAAACAAAATATATATATATATATATATATATATATATATATTACCAAGTTGGAGTAAAGAATTTCTCTATATACAATTGACACGTGAAAAGTGACTTCCTCTTTATCATGTGCCTTTTCTCATTGGTTTCGAGTAGCTCTCTTTCCCTTTCGTCCTCATCCCGATTGTCATCCTAAATGTTATTGTTGGGTGTGTCATTTATTTACTTTATGTACTCACTATCATAATGGAACACCTCATATACTATTTAACTCGTAGCCATAGACCCCTCGTGTCTTTCCTTTATCAAAGAAAAACCTTCAACTTTCTCATGTTGTCCAAGAATATCACTCCACCTGAACTAATTCAAACTCAATAGCTAAGTGAATTGAAAGATGAACTTTCAGGTCCATGAAATTTGTGAGCAACTCCTAAAACATATAAACAATCTCAGTTATCTCACAATTCCAACACTTGGAATGTTGACCACGTGGATATCCTCTGATGCAATCCAACATGCAGATGTTGATAATTTAGATATGGCACATCATAGGTCATAGGGTAAATCATGGTTCGTACAACCACATATAAGTAAAGGATAAGGACACTACAAAAATAGTACGTACAAAATTAATTGGCATAATAAAATTAGTACAAAGCATATAAACTACCCTACAGAAAAGAAGCATTTAATCCACATGTATGCCTTTTGGAAGGCTTGAATGGCCTGAATTCAATCCCAACAAATGTCCTATAAAGAAGTTGCATTGTAGAGTCAACCCATATAAATAAAGCATTTTCGCACTGAATATAACATCATTTGCCATAAATAAATCATATACATTAGCTTCTTCAAAATACTAAGGGATTGACCTCTCCTCTATTTATTTTTCTTAGGCGATGTTTATTTCTAGTACTCAAATAAAGAAGATACCTCATAACACCTAATGTGTTACTTTTTGTCAATGAGATGATCCCATGTAAAGAAGATGAAACATTTTGAATATATGCATGGGGTCTATTAAGTGGGCAATATTAAGATGGTCTCGATATGGAAATTCATAAAATCAAATCTCCTTTTCATACCAGTGGGAATTTTCTCAACATAAGTGTTGAAAAATTTAGGATCATCAAACATAGGTTCCTTGTTTGAATTGAACAATTCTATAACTCACTTCTCTTTCTCTATTTCATATGGCCTAAGTTAGTATGTCGATGTCCTTATTTCAAGCCCCTAGATTCTCTCTAGTTTATCATTGAAGGTAAATGCTACTCTTCTATTAGGGTGTCTTTTGGGAGGAATAATTTTGAGTAGTTATACATTGTCTTTCGTAGACCACTGGACCACTTAACCTTTATAGAAGGTCCTAATAATATTTACATCCATGATATCATTTGTTACAAGCTTGTGATGTTATTGTATATAGAACATGTTAGCACCAACGACAACAATTGTACCAATTTATGTATGCCAAATAATGTTGCAATTGTAAACAAACCAATAAGCATGCTTACTAGAGCGAACTCAATCCTAGAAAACCATGCATGGTGTATGTGCATATGTCATACAATCTAAAAGAGCTCTATTATTATTGGGATGGGTCTTGATACATTGCATAATTGCATGTATTCCCATTAGTCCTTCAATCCATCAATCAACCATTGGAGGTAGACATCAATTCCCTTAATTTGTCTTTTACTATGTGAACTATAAGAGTCAACATAAGATGTTTTCTTCATGAACAACCATACCAAGAATATTGATATTAATCACTACCACTGGCCAAATAGAATAAATGTTGGTTTGGAGGGAATGTGTGTTAGCACCATCCATGGCTATGCTCAATAAGACGATTTATATTTCATCCTTGAATTTATTGTGCCTTGCATCCTTTATATGATTCATGGTTATTGATCTATTGGGATACGCATCACTTCTAAATCACTTTATGTGAGACATACCACTCCTACAACATCATTAATTATTTTCAATAAGATATCTTTTGAATCCTTGGAATTAATAAAAGCATATGGCTCAATATATTATGAAGAGGACCATGTGTCTCACCCTTTTTTAGCTTTCCGGTACTTGTCATGTCCAAATTCTAAGTATGTCTCCTTGTCTTTGAATTTGCCTCTATTAAGAATACAATCATTCATGCAAGCATGATCTAAGAGTCACTATTCAACCATCCTTTTTAGTGGTTTATTTGCCCTTTTAGAGTTATCAAGGAGGCCATTTTCACCTCGAAGCACCTTATCTTTGAATAACCTACAATTAGTGGGAAATATGAATGTACATTATAATTGATGATTGTGTGAAAATATTCATTAAACTATAGGGAAATTAATGCTTAGTTAGTCTATTAATGTTAATAAACATGTATCTAACATACCTACATTACTTTCAAGTTGTATAGTAGAATTTTTATCCCTAGTTGGGTAGACATTGACCCATTTCCAAAGAGATGGGTGGTGGACATATATTTTAAGATTTGCAAGAAGGTATTAGTGATATGACCATCACCCCACATCTCATCTCACAAGAATGTGTTAACAACATTCCCTTTATGGCATGTGTATCTCATAAGAAACCATCCATACCAACCTTGGTGTCATTGTTTTCATTTCCAACGTGTAAATAACTAATGTTGCTATAGATGTTATGAAACTATGACTCAGAATGCAGTGGAAAGTGAATAGGTGGTTGATTCAACCATGTTTGGTATGTTTCCTCTATGAGTTGTGGTCCTTCAATATCCCTCTCTCGAGTTGATAATCATTGTGGGGTGCAAACCATAGATGGTAGACATGTCATTCGCATTATGAATCCCAACTATACAAATATTAAACGTTAAATTAATAATATCAATGATTGTAATGCATTTACTATGTTCAAACATTTACTAAAAGCATAAAAAAAAACACATTCAGTACACATGCAATCAACCACTTTATAAAGCAAATGTTCAATTAAGCACTAAATTTACATTATTCCATTGAAAATCTAGAAATACAATTACTCTAAACTTTTTTCTTCTGCCCCAAATGGGGATGTCTAAATATAGTCCCAAGTCAAGCAACCTTTCAAAAGTAGTTAGTGGTTTGAAAGTTGTAGTTTATTAACAACTCATTGCTATGCGATCAACTAGGTATCGCATGCACAATAGAAAATGTGGATGTCTTCCTTTTCATAAAGAATTGTTTGTCACTAGAGTGTTCCTCAAACAAGCATTTTGCATTGAACAATGTACAGCTATAGTTATTATGAACTTGAAATGTTTCCATGAGTGTGTGGATCACCATTGATATATAATAGGCTCTTCCTATTAAAGTTTTCAGAATAATAATCATTCGTGCACATACTATATATGGAAATGTTATATCTATAATTAACAATATTCAAGAAATAATACCAAATATAAATAGAATCATCAAATGAAATAAGTGCTACTTATTTTTTGAGAGAATCAAACACATGTGAAAGGATAAACCACACAAGATTGTAGAATCTATTTCAGACTTTGGAAAACATGTAATGATTACCACAAAAGAAGATTTTGATTCCAATATTCCACATAGTTAGGGAAGGTGACCAAGTGACATACAAGGCACACTTATAACAACTTTGTTATTTACTCTATAGATGGTTGAGAAGAAATAAGTCATCACTATGCTCGAGCAATTGAATTGATTTTGATTTGTACTTGGACATTCTTTTCTCAACTCATACAACTTTTCAAACCTCCAAGTAGAGAGGTTTTGGATAGTATCAATATCAGAGTTTGGCTTACTCGACAATGATATCTAGTTGTATCTCATACTTGCAGATATTACAGAGGCATGTTGTGTTCAACAAGAAGTATCTTTCTTGATAACATCATATATATTTATATTTCATTCTTCTAAGTTATCTAGCCCATCTAGTAGCATAGTTGTGTTTGAAAGAAAAATTTGGTTGCTAAAGAAAATTTCTTTATTAAAAAAAAAAATCCAATAAGAAAAGAACTCAAGAGGTTTGTTGTATAGCACTCACATTTCCATTTTTTGAAGAAATTCAAGAAGAAACCTTTCAAGATACTGACGAGTATCACTTCAATAAAAATGGAGAAATTTTCTTGTTTCCCAGAAGATTGTCCTCAATGTTTAATATTTTTTCAGTGCAAGGAAAAATGATCAACAAGTGGCTCCTAATTTTCATCTACCATTTACATAAGGTATCTTGTTTCAGATAAGAGCTTGTGGCTTTTATGTCTTGGTGGAATATCTCGTGCATTTGAACTCAATCTTGAATCAAGATCCTACAAGATTCAATGTGCAATTATTTAAATGTCCATGCAAAGATGGCATAAATTCAATTAGATAATCAAAATATAAATAAAATATGGCATAAATTCAATTAGATAATCAAAATATAAATAAAATATGGCATACTACAAATAACCAAGGGGAGCTTGATATGGAATGAGAAATCTAAGGAATCATCCATTTGATATTGTCACTATTTTTCCTGCATTTGAGCCCAAAACACAATCAGTATGTATGTCTCCATAAAAGAAAGTTTGGCACGCTTGTAGCACTCTAACTTCAAACAAATATTTTTAGGCCATTTTTAAGTAGGCAATGTGCTTAGTTTACATTGGCAAACCAGTGCACATTCTTCTACTAGACCCACAAGTGCACTACAACTTGATGCCCACCAAAAAAATACCTACACTAAAACCTCCTTAAAGTACTAATTGCAAAGGTTTTCACTTCTATTATTTTTGTTGAAAATGGTTAGTATGGTGGAATTATAGTAATGTAGTGCACCTATGTGCTTAAACTTGACAAGCACATCACATTTTGAACAAAATAGATAATTGAAAAATAGGTTGCATGACTTTCATCAATGTATTGTAAAATCAATTAGAAAAAATAAATAGGCTTTAATTTTATAAACATAAGTTAAACAAAACCCTAATCCTTATCCATTGTTATGCAAGAAAACGTTAAAGGAGAAAATTATGCATAGAGATTTATCAGGTAAGAGCTTAGAGTCAATAGATTTTTCTAAAAAGAAAAGGATTTATAAGGGGTCACCATGGATCACATACGAATGTAAAGAGGGGAAGTTGTAGGCATGTAACTCACCACAACATTAGGGTTTAAATTCAATGTTTGAACTGATGTTCGTTGAATGAAAAAGAATATATATATATATATATATATATATATGATGATGATGATGGTTAACGTCCACTGAGACCAAATTGGTCTATCGGACCTACAATTTTCTTAATTTTTACTTGTCTGGCTCCTCGTCTTTCTTGGCGAGATTGGTGTTGTAGCTTTCTTTCTTTTCTCTACGGTCTTCCAACTTCCTTTGTCTTGCATCTCTTCTGGTTCTTGGGACATTGGTGTCTTAGCTTCGCGATCTATAGTCGGAGAAGAAGTTTGGTTTAGGAGATCTGCTTTGCTGTTAAATGGAGATTTATTTTCTGCGGTATTCAAATCCTCATAACTGTTGATTTGTTGGGGCGGGCTTTCTCCTTGCTTGCTTTGAGAGTTGTTTCCTTCTTCCTTGATTTCTTGTGACTCAGAGTTTTCCCTAGAATATTCTTCTTTGATGACAGTGTACTGTTCTTTTTGTGCTCCTTCCCACCATGTAGACCTGTGGTGGTTTTTTCTAGCAAAATTTTTCTCAGAGGCTTTTGGGCAATTTTTGGCTAGATGCCCCGTCTCAAAGCACGATCGACATCTGAAGAGGACACTTTCATAATCAAGCTTCTGGTTCCACACATAGTCTTTACTTGTTAGGTTTATTTCAGCTGGGAATCCGGCGCTGAAATCCATTTCCACACAGATGCGTGCATAGGTGGTTCTGGCATATTCCTCTGTTTCTGGGCACCTGCAGTAAAATTTCCCAATTGCATTTCCGATGGCTTTTAGCGAGGAGAGTTTCCAGAGATGCAAGGGTAGGCTTGGCAATCTCACCCAAACTGGTGCTAAGGTTATCACTGCTGTAGAGGGATCGAATGATGGGTTCCATGGCTTCATGAATAGGCCTGATTTTTCCCAAAACCAAGGGCCGGAATCTAGAATACATTGTCTGCTTTCAGGATTTTCAAAATCTACTATAAAGAAACCTCTAGCATAGGGGTAGATATTAATTTCATCATAAATGATAGGCTTCCATACCTCCGAGATCCAATTGTGGAGTGCTATCAGCCGCGGCCAAAAACCATTGAACCGGCAAATTAGGGCACTTTCGGAGAACTTCAAAGCTTCATCGAGTGAGTCCTGGACCACTTGGATAGTGGGAGCTGGGGCTTCACTCACGATATGGGCAGGAGATTGCCCTCCAGAGACGGATGAGCCACCAGTTATTTTTGCGAAGCTCGGAGCCATATTTTAAAGCGGCTCCGGCAAGGTAGGGTTTTAGATGCGCCCACAAAGACCGAATCACTGAGAGAGTCAGAAGGCTTCTTTTTTTTCCGGTGCTGCGTGCGTGAATGAGCACTATGCAGAATTGCCCAGAATTTGGAATTCACAGGACATTTCCGAAGAGCCGCATAAAAGATCGATCAAAGATAATGCCGCAGAAGATTGATTTGCGGAGGATCGAGCCGCAGAGTCACTGGAGCCGCAGAAGAGCTGCAGAAGATCGATCTGCAGACAATAATGCCGCAGAAGATCTTTAATATACGAAGGGTAGACAACGACTTTCTCCTGCCGATACGAACCACAGAACCACAAAAGATCGATGCCGTAGAAGAGCCGCAGAAGATCGATCCCACTAGAGCCGCAGGAGATCGAGCCGAGGGATCGAGCCGCAGGAGATCGAGCCGAGGGATCGAGCTGCAGGAGATCGAGCCGAGGGATCGAGCCGCAGGAGATAAACTTCAACACCGGAATTTGGATTGAAAGTAAAACGAAAAATAAAATATATTTGCCGCAGAAAATTGAATTGCAGAGGATCAAGCCGCAGGGTCACTGGAGCCGCAGAAGAGCTGCAGAAGATATCTTCAAAATACACCATAGTGAAAAGAATGTAAATTTTGTTTTTTCTTCTTTTTATCCTTGATAAAAATCGCTTAAGTGACGATAGGCAAAAAATATCTCTTAAGTAATGTTAGAAATGTCACCTAAGCACATTCCATAAACATTTTTCTATATACAAATAGATAATGGTATGGAAAAGGTGGAAGGGAGAATAGATCTAGATGCATTGCAAACTCAAGTGTACAATTGCAAGATAAGATTTCAAGGATAGATTGTTCATTAAACAAAAACTTAATCCATAATTTGTCGTTGTGCTAGCAAAAGTTAAAGGGGCAACTTGTGCATAAAGATTTAGTAGTTAAGAGATTGGACTTTAAATATTTTTCTAATAAAAAAATAAAATAAAATAATAATATTAATATGTAAGGGGTCACCATCGATTACATAAAAATCTAATGATGAGAAGTTTTAGATATGTAACTCACTACTACATTTGGGGTATAAATTCAACATTTGAACTTGAGCTTTAATGAAAAAGACGTTTCTTATGTTGAAAATCAATTAAAAATTGTGAAATATGTCTCTATTTTTTTAACTTTTCCCCTGATAGGCATCACTTAAGTGATAGTAAGTAGCAAATATCTCTTGAGCAATGTTAGAGATGTCACTTAAGCTCTTTCCATTAAACATTTTTCTATATGAAAACAAATATCAACATTGAAAAGGTTGAAGAGAGCTTAGATCTATATGTATTGCAAGTTCAAGTGTGCAGTTGCAAGATAGGATTGCAAAGATAGACTATTCAAAGAATTCAAAAGAGAGTTTACAATGATGAATGAATGGTAAAGTATTCAATGGATTGAAATCAAGGTGTAGGTGTATTCCTTTTCACACAAATGGAAAAGGAGCAAATTCCCTACCTTGGAGGAAGCTCAAAGCAAATAAATTGATAGGGAAAGATGCCAAAAGAGGAACACCTATTTAGAAAAGTGCCATGTGGCACTAGTAGCATTTGTATGGTCAAAAAAGGATCACTTGATGAGGACCACTCCACTCCAAGGATGAATAAGAAGACCTTTTGTTGCTTGATCATGAATTTACCCTTAAAAGAGGGATGTATTGTTCGACAAGGCACCTAATGCATTCTTAGGGCTTTTTGTCTGGCACCACAAATCATTGGAGGGAAGTTGTTCACATATTTAGAGAACCCCCTAAGAGAAGTTGACATGTATCAACCTATAATTAAATCAAACCCTAACAGCTACTCTATGAGGAACACCCTAACTCTAGGGTTTCTAGTGCTCTTTTATTATTATTTTATTGATTAGGTTTGGTTTGAAAGTTTAATATAAAAGAGGATTCAATTGCTTAAGGCATGGTTGGAAGATAAGGAACTCCCCCAAGCACTTAATTGGATATCTTTGGAGGATTGGAACAAGGACAAGTCAGAGTGAGGTTTTTCTTATTTTTTCCACTTTTAATGGGTTGATTTCATGATTGTAAATTACTCTTAAAAAGTGCTGGTGTAATCCTTGAAGAATTGAAATTTTGATCCAAAAAGAAGACATTAGGGTAGAAGTTTCACCCTCCCTATCTTGTGTTGTAATCATTGTTCATTCTATGGATATTGTTGTTGTTCTACATATTGAGAGGCCATGGATGCCCCTTTCCTATTCATGCTTGCATGTTGTTACTTGGTTATTTTGCAAGTATTGTGAGGTGCTCATTAGAATGACCCTCAATATTTATGCATATTGAAGAAGATCCATGTGGTTAGACATTATTGTTTTTCGATAGTTCAGAGAATATTGTAACTAGCCTAACTATGCCTTTTTCATCATATTCAAACCCTCTTGTTCATTGATCTTAACTTCATAACCCAACAATATAGGCACTTATCTTGGTTCCACCATCCACTTTCTTCTTTACAAAACATCATAAAACATATATTTTCTAGGGTTTCCCACCATGTGCCTAAAAATACTAGCCTAAAATGAGTGGAAGAATTCTTGAGGTGACAATGTGCAATCTTCCCAAGTTTCCCTAGGTTGCACTTTGTTAAAGGACTTAGTAGCATTTAGACAGATGACTTGGGAGGTAACATTTTCTAGAGTTTCCCACCATGTGCCTAAAATACTAGCCTAAAATGAGTGGAAGAATTGTTTAGGTGACAATGGGCAATCTTCCCAGATTTCACTGTGTTGCACTTTGTTAAAGGACTTAGTAGCATTTGGAGAGATGGCTTGGGAGGTAACATGCCCCAAAGTCAGTAAGGATCTAAAATAGGAACAACATTGTTATGATTCACAAAATCCTTCGTCCATAAATGGAAAATATGGCCCTGCCTCATTAGAAACATTTGACATTCTCTCCATCAAATATGTTACTTTACATAATAGAAATCACTACCACATCATCCTGGAAGACGAAATTTGGCAAACAAACATGACTGGCCCTGGCCAAGATTTCAAACATCTTTTCTATGGTGTGCATTGTCCATTGTTATGCGTGCCATGGAGCTTCAAGAACAAAGAACACTGCTTAGCCAACATATGTGAAACCCAAGAATAGGAAGTTTAACTTGAGTCTTGACACTTGCCACAAAACTCATGCATTTTTACCGCATACAAGACAAAATTCTCAGAAGAGTGATGTAATGAAGATAAAATTGAACCTCATGGATTTGATAAACTAGAAATAGGGAAAGACTAAGCACATGGTAGGAACGGTGGTTTCTAAAAACATATGGCCTTGGTTTCACCCTCCCTATCTTGTATCTTGTTTTATAATCATTGTTCATTCTATGGATATTACTGTTGTCCTACATATTGAGAGACCATGGATGCCCATTTCCTATTCATGCTTGCACGTTGTTACTTGGCTATTTTTAAAGTATTGTGAGGTGCTCACTAGAATGACACTCTGTATTTATGCATATTGAAGAAGATCCATGTGGTTAGAGCATATTGTTTTTTGATAGTTCAGAGAATACTATAAATAGCCTAACTATGCCTTTTTCATCATATTCAAACCCTCTTGTTCATTGATCTTGACTTCATAACCCAACAATATAGGCACTTATCTTGGTTCCACCATCCACTTTCTTCTTCACAAAACATCATAAAACATATATTTTCTTGGGTTTCCCACCATGTGCCTAAAAATACTAGCCTAAAATGAGTGGAAGAATTGTTGAGGTGACAATGGGCAATCTTCCCAAGTTTCCCTAGGTTGCACTTTGTTAAAGGACTTAGTAGCATTTGGAGAGATGGCTTGGGAGGTAACATTTTCTAGGGTTTCCCACCATGTGCCTAAAATACCAGCCTAAAATGAGTGGAAGAATTGTTGAGGTGACAATGGGCAATCTTCCCAAGTTTCCCTAGGTTGCAATTTGTTAAAGGACTTTGTAGCATTTGGAGAGATGGCTTGGGAGGTAACATGCTCCAAAGTCAGTAAAGATCTAAAACTAGAACAACATTGTTATGATTCAAAAAATCCTCCGTCCATAAATGGAAAATATGGCCCTGCCTCATTAGAAACATTTGACATATTCTCTCCATCAAATATGTTACTTTACATAATAGAAGTCACTACCACATCATCCAGGAAGACAACATTTGGCAGGCAAACATGACTGGCCCAAGCTAAGATTTCAGACATCTTTTCTATGGTGTGCATTGTCCCTTGTTATGCGTATCACAAAACTTCAAGCACAAAGAAGATTGTTAGCCAATGTATGTGCAACCCAAGAATAGGAAGTTTGTCTTAAGTCTCGACCCTTGCCATAAAACTAATGCATTTTTACCACATACAAGACAAAAAATTCTCAGTAGAATGATGTAATGAAGATAAACTGAAACTTATGGATTTGAAAAACCAGAAATAGGGAAAGACTAAGCACATGGTAAGAACCATGGTTTCTAAAAAACATATGACCTTGGTTTCACCCACCATATCTTGTGTTGTAATCATTGTTCATTCTATGGGTATTGTTGTTGTCCTACATATTGAGAGGCCATGGATACCCATTTCCTATTCATGCTTGCACATTGTTACTTGTTTATTTTGCAAGTATAGTGAGGTGCTCATTAGAATGACCTTAGGGCCTATATATTTATGCATATTGAAGAAGATCCATGTGGTTAGAGCATATTGTTTTTCGATATTTAGGAGAATATTGTAAATAGCTTAACTATGACTTTTTCATCATATTCAAACCCTCTTGTTCATTGATCTTGACTTCATAACCCAATAATATAGGCACTTATCTTGGTTCCACCATCCACTTTCTTCTTTACAAAACATCATAAAACATATATTTTCTAGGGTTTCCCACCATGTGCCTAAAAATACTAGCCTAAAATGAGGGGAAGATTTGTGTGACAACGGGCAATCTTCCCAAGTTTCCCTAGGTTTCACTTTGTTAAAGGACTTAGTAGCATTTGGAGAGATGGCTTGGGAGGTAACATTTTCTAGGATTTCCCGCCATGTGCCTAAAATAAGTGGAAGAATTGTTGAGGTGACAATGGGCAATCTTCCCAGGTTTCCCTAGGTTGCACTTTGTTAAAGGACTTAGTAGCATTTGGAGAAATGGCTTGCGAGGTAACATGCCCCAAAGTTAGTAAGGATATAAAATAGGAACAACATTGTTATGATTCACAAAATCCTCCGTCCATAAATGGAAAATTTGGCCCTACCTCATTAGAAACATTTGACATATTCTGTCCATGAAATATGTTACTTTACGTAATAGAAGTCACTACCACATCATCCTGGAAAACAACATTTGGCAGACAAACATGACTAGCCCTGGCCAAGATTTCAGACATCTTTTCTATGGTGTACATTGTCCATTGTTATGCGTACCACAGAGCTTCAAGCACAAAGAATACTGCTTAGCCAACGTATGTGCAACCCAAGAATAGAAAGTTTATCTTGAGTCTTGACCCTTGCCATAAAATTCATGGCATTTTTACCACATTAAGAAAAAACTCTCAGAAGAATGATGTAATGGAGATAAAATTGAACCTTATGGATTTGACAAACTAGAAATAGTGAAAGACTTAGCACATGGTAAGAACGGCGCTTTCTAAAAAAATATGGCCTTGGTTTCACTGTCCCTATCTTGTGTTGTAATCATTGTTCACTCTATGGATATTGTTGTTTTCCTATATATTGAGATGCCATGGATACCCATTTCCTATTCATGCTTGCACGTTGTTACTTGGTTATTTTACAAGTATTGTGAGGTGCTCATTAGAATGCCCCTCTATATTTATGCATATTGAAGAAGATCCATGTGGTTAGAGCATAATGTTTTTCAATAGTTCAGAGAATATTGTAAATAGCCTAACTATGCCTTTTTCATCATATTCAAACCCTCTTGTTCAATTTACTTATTGGGTGGGGGGGCTTATGGTCGAGCCTGCTTGCGCATCCTGAAAGGTCAACCCAGTAAGGTCCTGTCCTGATCAACCCTTCTAACTCTTTGAGGGGAAGAAATCATAGTACCTTTCCCTTCTCAAGAAGGGCAGGATACTACTTTCTTCCCCTCAAACGGGACCCTTCGCTATGCTCTTTGAGGGGAAAAAATAGAGGACCGGCAACGGGGCTCGACCACCGGGAGAGGGTATAACCCTGGGAAGAAATTCTAGTCAAAACCCTATAGAGGGGGAAGGGGGGGGGGGATCCTGTTCGGACATACGGTGGTTGTTACCCTTAAGAACCATAATATCAAGTTGGTGAGCCGTGTGATGGGAAACCTCCCCGCACGGTTCGGAGAGCACTTAATTAGAATGTTCCTGGGGGTACCACATCATTGCAAGGGTAACAGAGCTCGATTCGCAGATTGGTTCGACCCGGAATTCACTTCCGACCCTGTGTTTGATAGCCCGACCGTAGTTATGCCAATTGTGGTTACAT
This sequence comes from Pinus tabuliformis, assembly GCA_031772625.1. Lineage (NCBI taxonomy): Eukaryota > Viridiplantae > Streptophyta > Pinopsida > Pinales > Pinaceae > Pinus > Pinus tabuliformis. The sequence goes on from CM062806.1 coordinate 588,440,242, forward strand.
TCGTAAGTAGCTTGGTCCATCCTCATTCCATTTCATATATGTCCGAGGATCCACATAGCCCTCGATTTATGTGTCATTGATCTTGACTTCACAACCCAACAATATGGGCACTTATCTTGGTTCCACCATCCAATTTCTTCTTTAAAAAACATCATAAAACATATATTTTCTAGGGTTTCCCACAATGTGCCTAAAAATACTAGCCTAAAATGAGTGGGCGAATTGTTGAGGTGACAATGGGAAATCTTCCCAAGTTTCCCTAGGTTGCACTTTGTTAAAGGATTTAGTAGCATTTGGAGAGATGGCTTGGGAGGTAACTTTTTCAAGGGTTTCCCACCATGTGCCTAAAATACCTGCCTAAAATGAGTGGAAGAATTGTTGAGGTGACATTGAGCAATCTTCCCAGGTTTCCCTAGGTTGCACTTTGTTAAAGGACTTAGTAGCATTTGTAGAGAAGCTTGGGAGGTAACATGCCCCAAAGTCAGTAGGGATCTAAAATAGGAACAACATTGTTATGATTCACAAAATCCTCCATCAATAAATGGAAAATATGGCCCTGCCTCATTAGAAACATTTGACATATTCTCTCCATCAAATATGTTACTTTACATAATATAAGTCACTACCACATCATCCTGGACGATGGCGTTTGGCAAACAAACATAACTGGCCCTGGCCAAGATTTCAAACATCTTTTCTATGGTGTGCATTGTCCATTGTTATGCGTACCACAGAGCTTCATGCACAAAGAAAACTTCTTAGACAATGTATGTGCAACCCAAGAATAGGAAGTTTGTCTTGAGTCTTGACCCATGCCATAAACTCGTGCATTTTTACCACATATAGGACAAAAAATTCTCAGAAGAATGATGTAATGAAGATAAAACTGAACCTAGCCCCACGGGGTAGGCGAGTTGGTAATCGCACTGCAGTGTAGTTCATCTGTAAAGCAGACTCCGTATTTGAGGTTACGAGTTCAAATCCCCAGACTTACCTTGGATATGCGTTATAGCGGGCAGGCGCAGATCCCAGGGGTTATAGTGGTGGCGGCCAGAATCGACCGCGTGTTACGCGAGTTGCGAGGCTGTCCCAGTTGTCGATTCCTCTATAATCAAAAAAAAAGAAGATAAAACTGAACCTTATGGATTTGACAAACCAAAAATAGGGAAAGACTAAGCACATGGTAAGAATGGTGGTTTCTAAAAAACATATGGCCTTGGTTTCACCCACCCTATCTTGTGTTGTAATCATTGTTCATTCTATGGATATTGTTGTTGTTCTAAGTATTGAGAGGGGCCATGGATGCCCATTTCCTATTCATGCTTGCATGTTGTTACTTGGTTATTTTGAAAGTATTGTGAGGTGCTCATTAGAATGACCCTCTATATTTATGCATAATATTGAGGAAGATCCATGTGGTTAGACATTATTTTTTTTTCGATAGTTCAGAGTATTGTAACTAGCCTAACTATGCCTTTTTCATCATATTCAAAACCTCTTGTTCATTGATCTTGACTTCATAACCCAACAATATAGACACTTATCTTAGTTCCACCATCCACTTTCTTCTTTACAAAACATCATAAAACATATATTTTCTAGGGTTTCCCACCATGTGCCTAAAAATACTAGCCTAAAATGAGTGGAAGAATTATTGAGGTGACAATGTGCAATCTTCCCAAGTTTCCCTAGGTTGCACTTTGTTAAAGGACTTAGTAGCATTTGGACAGATGGCTTGGGAGGTAACATTTTCTAGGGTTTCCTGCCATGCGCCTAAAATACCAGCCTAAAATGAGTGGAAGAATTGTTGAGGTGACAATGGACAATCTTCACAGATTTCCCTAGGTTGCACTTTGTTAAAGGACTTAGTAGCATTTGGAGAGATGGCTTGGGAGGTATCACGCCCCAAAGTCAGTAAGGATCTAAAATAGGAACAACATTGTTATGATTCACAAAATCCTTCGTCCATAAACGGAAAATATGGCCCTGCCTCATTAGAAACATTTGACATATTCTCTCCAACAAATATGTTACTTTACATAATAGAAGTCACTACCACATCATCCTGGAAGACGGCATTTAGCAGACAAACTTGACTGGCTCTGGCCAAGATTTCAGACATCTTTTCTATGGTGTGCATTGTCCATTGTTATGCGGACCACAGAGCTTCAAGCACAAAGAAGACTTCTTAGCCAACGTATGTGCAACCCAAGAATAGGAAGTTTATCTTGAGTCTTGACCCTTGCCATAAAACTCATGCATTTTTACCACATATAAGACAAAATTCTCAGAAGAATGATGTAATGAAGATAACACTGAACCTTATGGATTTGACAAACCAAAAATAGGGAAAGACTAAGCACATGGTAAGAACAGTGGTTTCTAAAAAACATATGGCCTTGTTTCACCCTCCCCATCTTGTGTTGTAATCATTGTTCATTCTATGGATATTGGTGTTTTCCTACATATTGAGAGGCCATGGATGCCCATTTCCTATTCATGCTTGCATGTTGTTACTTGGTTATTTTGCAAGTATTGTGAGGTGCTCATTAGAATGACCCTCTATATTTATGCATATTGAAGAAGATCCATGTGGTTAGAGCATATTGTTTTTTGATAGTTCAGAGAATATTGTAAATAGCCTAACTATGCCTTTTTCATCATATTCAAACCCTCTTGTTCATTGATCTTGACGCCATAACCCAACAATAAAGGCACTTATCTTGGTTCCGCCGTCCACTTTCTTCTTTACAAAACATCATAAAACATACATTTTCTAGGGTTTCCCACCATGTGCCTAAAAATACTAGCCTAAAATGAGTGGAAGAATTGTTGAGGTGATAATGGGCAATCTTCCCAAGTTTCCCAAGGTTGCACTTTACTAAAGGACTTAGTAGCATTTGGACAGATGGCTTGGGAGGTAACATTTTCTAGGGTTTCCCACCATGTGCCTAAAATACCAACCTAAAATGAGTGGAAGAATTGTTGAGGTGACAATGGGCAATCTTCCCAGGGTTCCCTAGGTTGCACTTTGTTAAAGGACTTAGTAGCATTTGGAGAAATGGCTTGGGAGGCAACATGCCCCAAAGTCAGTAAGGATCTAAAATAGGAACAACATTGTTATGATTCACAAAATCCTCCATCCATAAATGGAAAATATGGCCTTGCCTCATTAGAAACATTTAACATATTCTCTCCATCAAATATGTTACTTTACATAATAGAAGTCACTACCACATCGTCCAGGAAGACAGCGTTTGGCAGACAAACATGACTAGCCCTAGCCAAGATTTCGGACATCTTTTCTATGGTGTGCATTGTCCATTGTTATGCATACTACAGAGCTTCAAGCACTTAGAAGACTGCTTAGCCAACGTATGTACAACCCAAGAATAGGAAGTTTGTCTTGAGTCTTGACCCTTGCCATAAAACTCATTCATTTTTACCACATATAAAATAAAAAATTCTCATAAGAACGATGTACTGAAGATAAAATTGAATCTTATGGATTTGACAAACCGGAAATAGGGAAAGACTAAGCACATGGTAAGAACAGTGGTTTCTAAAAACAAATGGCCTTGGTTTCACCCACCCTATCTTGTGTTGTAAACATTGTTCATTCTATCGATATTGTTATTGTCCTACATATTGAGAGGTCGTGGATGCCTATTTCTTATTCATGCTTGCACCTTGTTACTTGGTTATTTTGCAAGTATTGTGCGGTGCTCATTAAAATGACCCTCTATATTTATGCATATTGAAGAAGATCCATGTGGTTAGAGCATATTGTTTTTCGATAGTTCATAGAATATTTTAAATAGCCTAACTATGTTGTTTTCATCATATTCAAACCCTCTTGTTCATTGATCTTGACTTCATAACCCAACAATATAAGCACTTATCTTGGTTCCACCATCCACTTTCTTCTTTACAAAACATCATAAAACATATATTTTCTAGCGTTTCCCACCATGTGCCTAAAAATACTAGCCTAAAATGAGTGGAAGAATTGTTGAGGTGACAATGGGCAATCTTCCCAGGTTTCCCTAGGTTGCACTTTGTTAAAGGACATAGTAGCATTTGGACAGATGGCTTGGGAGGCGACAATGGGCAATCTTCCCAGGTTTAGCTAGGTTGCACTTTGTTAAAGGACTTAGTAGCATTTGGAGAGATGGCTTGGGAGGTAATATGCCCCAAAGTCAGTAAGGATCTAAAATAGGAACAACATTGTTATGATTCACAAATCCTCCATCCATAAATGGAAAATATGGCCCTGCCTCATTAGAAACATTTGGCATACTATCTCCATCAAATATGTTACTTTACATAATAGAATTCACTACCACATCTTCCAGGAAGATGGCATTTGGCAGACAAACATGACTAGCCCTGGCCAAGATTTCAGACATCTTTTCTTTGGTGTGCATTGTCCATTGTTATGCATACCACAGAGCTTCAAGCACAAAGAAGACTGCTTAGCCAACATATGTCAACCCAAGAATAGGAAGTTTATCTTGAGTCTTGACCCTTGCCATAAAACTCATGCATTTTTACCACATATAAGACAAAATACTCAGAAGAATGATGTAATGAAGATAAAACTGAACCTTATGGATTTGATAAACCAGAAATAGGGAAAGACTAAGCACATGGTAAGAACGGTGGTTTCTAAAAAACATATGGCCTTGGTTTCACCCTCCCTATCTTGTGTTGTAATAATTGTTCATTCTATGGATATTGTTGTTGTCCTACATATTAAGAGGCCATGGATGCCCATTTCCTATTCATGCTTGCATGTTGTTACTTGGTTATTTTGCAAGTATTGTAAGTTGCTCATTAGAATGACCCTCTATATTTATGCATATTGAAGAAGATCCATGTGGTTAGAGCATATTGTTTTTCGATAGTTCAGAGAATATTGTAAGTAGCCTAACTATGCCATTTTCATCATATTCAAACCCTCTTGTTCATTGATCTTGACTTCATAACCCAACAATATAGGCACTTATCTTGGTTTCACCATCCACTTTCTTCTTCACAAAACATCATAAAACATATATTTTCTAGGGTTTCCCGCCATGTGCCTAAAAATACTAGCCTAAAATGAGTTGAAGAATTGTTGAGGTGACAATGGGCAATCTTCCTAAGTTTCCCTAGGTTGCACTTTGTTAAAGGACGTAGTAGCATTTGGAGAGATGGCTTGGGAGGCAACATTTTCCAGGGTTTCCCACCATGTGCCTAAAATACCAGCCTAAAATGAGTGGAAGAATTGTTGAGGTGACAATGGGCAATCTTCCCAAGTTTCCCTAGGTTGCACTTTGTTAAAGGACTTTGTAGCATTTGGAGAAATCGCTTGGGAGGTAACATGCCCCAGAGTCAGTAAGGATCCAAAATAGGAACAACATTGTTATGATTCACAAAATCCTCCGTCCATAAATGGAAAATATGGCCCTGCCTCGTTAGAAACATTTGACATATTATCTCCATCAAATATGTTACTTTACATAATAGAAGTCACTACCACATCATCCAGCGAAACGGCATTTGGCAGACAAACATGACTGTCCCTGGCCAAGATTTCAGACATCTTTTCTATGGTGTGCACTGTCCATTGTTATGCGTACCACAGAGCTTTAAGCACAAAGAGGACTGCTGAGCCAACGTATGTGCAACCCAAGAATAGGAAGTTTGTCTTGAGTCTTGACCCTTGCCATAAAACTCATGCATTTTTACCACATATAAGACAAAAAATTCTCAGAAGAATGATGTAATGAAGATAAAACTGAACCTTATGGATTTGACAAACCAGAAATAAGGAAAGACTAAGCACATGGTATGAACGGTAGTTTCTAAAAAACATATGGCCTTGCATCAGAATCAAATATGCATCATCCTTGTCACATTGAAACCTAGACTTTAATGGGGATTTAATATGATTACGCTCAAGTGTTGTAGGCAGGATGCTCAACCCTAACTGGGTGAGCATGTATTTGCTACAACAATTGCATATTGATAATACACAGGGATGTCATCAGGAGCATACGTTCATAAATATTGGATTTGTTGTATCCTGAACCATGCCTCAGCCGTGGAAAATAGTCCATTTAACAACATACGTAAACTTTTACTATAGTAGCGAATGTATACTGTCTCAACTAATTTTGTACAATTGCCATTCTCCATCTTCAATATTTGATCAGAATCAGGATAACAATTGCTTAATGGAAAAATTAATTTGCATGCAAGTATAGGTTAAGGTTGAAATGTGTGTTGAGCACCTGTTGTTTTTTCAGGAGCCCTTTTAACACACATGGCCAGAGCAGAAGACTCATGGTTAACATATTTCACCAGGAGTTGCACGGATTTTTCTATTCCTGTATAAGCCACACCCATACCTGCTGCACCCACATCCAAACAACTTCCTCTACAAAATAAAAATATCTGCATTGCTCCACTTATCCTAAACACACACGTTCAACTGTACTAGCCTCCCAATCACACCAATGCAACACTGGTTTCATTTCTTCACAAGCCTCTAATTTGAATCCTCAAAACTACAACTGTACATATCTGAATGAACAGACACAAGGCTAGTAAGATGACCATTGAAAACCATGGTTACACAAACCATGGGTGCAATCACAATTGGCAAAAGAATCCAATGTGGGTGTTGCAGTTGTTTGGAAATTAGGGATTGTGTGATCAGAGACCTAACCCTAAATTTTTGTAATAAATAGACATTTAAAAAGAAAAATGAAACCCGAATTAAAGCATATCAACTTTGTAGCCTTCATACTCATAGTGCTAATTGGGGAATCGGACAAGACCACCAAGTTTGCTGACTATTAAATGACCGCAATTCCTAGCAATTAACAAATAACATCATCAAATATTCAGGCTATAACACCAAAATAATACGAGCCAAGATGGAAAATGGTGGAAAGAAGTAAAATCAGTTCCTCTAATTGCAAGATCTAGTAGTGGAACTCTGTGCAGTGTGAACACTTCTAATTCATATTACCAAACTACAAGTGTTGATGGCTAAATACAAAGAGAGGTCCATTAAATACAGAAAGACACACTGCAGTGAACTTTAACCTTTCAGATGAGAACTACAGTTCTCTAGAAGACAGACTACAGTGATGCCAACTTACTGTACATAACTACTAAAATACAGTATTCGTATAAACATGATGATCACAACAAATCTTATGCCAACCCTAAAGTGCTCAACCAGAGCACTGGGAACAAATTGCTCAAATTTTGACAAAGTTAGAAAAATATTATTATGTAAATTGTGTGCTCACTGTTCCTAGAAATGATGATAGTAGAGATTGTCCAAAACATGCACCTAGGGGGGTAAATTTGCCACGACCCAAATACCATAAACTGATCCTATGTCAGGAAACAGATACACAAGAAAAAAACAAGAACCCAAGATTCCACAATTCTGAGGAGATTCAGATCGGGGTGCAAGGTGCCCTAAGGTGAATCTGGTAAATATGTTGAAAACCTTATTTGCGCTCTGGCAAGAAGCCCATAGGCTATACCATAGTCATCTAAAAGAAGGAATATCACACCCACCTCATGTCAAACATCACCTTAATACAGTAAAATTGACAGGTAGAGACAGCTCTCGGCTTTCGTTGCTTGCCATGCATGTCCTCCAAATACTGTGGTGCAGAGACATGATAATTGACATTATATATATATATATATATATATATAGAGAGAGAGAGAGAGAGAGAGAGAGAGGAGAATTTTCTCAAACTCAAAACTTTGTTTGAAGAAACCAAAAAAATCCACAAAAGAGTTCAGAAGACCACTTGATATTTCTAGATAAAGCTCATGTAATTGGTGTAATGTCAAGCAACTGTTTTATTCACTCAATCAGAACAACTCAAGTCATTTTTTGTGTACTTCTCGAAAATTTAGCACAACTACTAACATGGCATGATGTTTCCTTCGTTTGGGAAAAAATTGTTAAAAAACTACGAAATACTTAACTAGTATAAACAGAAACTGATTGTTGGTTACACAAAAAGGACAAAATAAAATCCAGCAATATAATAGAGCTTGTACAACATTCCTTCATGTTTAAAAAAGATAGTTAGCCTTCACCCAATTCAATGGTTCTTAAATCTTACTTCTTTTGCAAGATATGAACTCAATCACACTTGCAAAACTTGTTTAGCTTCAAGAGTCATGCATGTTTCTTGATGCTGTGAAAGCTGTGAAAGCAACTGAAGCAGCGCAGAAGACCTCTTGTCAGATTCACAACTGTCACAGCCATCCTCAGAAGAGCCACACGATAGAAATGTCATGATATAACTGGGGGTGTGATCAGTTGAGAAGGCATGGTTCTGGGAGACTGCATAAATAGAAACTACTGCATATGTAATGACATCAATTTGGTACTGATATTCTGTTGAGATGGATAAAGGCGTATATCCTAATTATGAATTAGGATCCGTGACTTTGTCTTCATCCACCATTTGACAAATAGATTGTTGAAAGAATATTACTCAGGATTTTATGTTCACGAGTAAACACTTGTTTGATACAGCCAGAGTCATTTCTCTGCTAAGTTTCTCAGTCATTTCGCTGGTAAGGGCAGGCAAATAATCAGAATATGCCATATTGATGACCCTGAATCTATCAGCCCTTACACTAATCTTGGAGATTATCTATCCAATGTGAGGCCTTAGTTACATGAAAAATAAATATTGCTTCCAGATGTGGATCCACCAGATTTTTCGATTCAAGATGGATTTTTCGCGCTGCTCTAGGGTTAGGTTTTCATGCAGTCTTTTGCCAGGTGTCGTCACTAGTCTCGAACTGGTAAGGTGCATCGAAGGCAAGCAATGGAGTGGAGACATTGTCCTTTGCATCCTTCGAGACGAGGACCAACGGGAGAGTATGGTTAAATCTGTCATGGAATGGTACAATTTCTGCTATTATTCGCAAACAGTCCTTGAGGGTAAGCAAATGCTCTGCCCTGTTAAAATCTTTTGTGAATGGGCTCCTCATGAAACTGCAGATAAAGAACAGAGTATCAAAAAGGAGTCCAAAGCTTATATCTCTGGTGGTGGCGTGGCTTGTTTGGGGTGGTTGCGTCCAATGTTGTGAAAATCGCGATCCGGATTAAATCGGCGTGGGGAACAAATCGGAAAAAATCGGAAAAAATCGGGAAAAAATCGTTTGGTACAAAAATATTCATTTTTTTTCATTTTTTTTTTCATTTTTTTTTCAATTTTTTTAATATCTAAACCATCTACAACATAAAATAAATACATTGACACAAATATGATAAAAAAAACTAATATATAAGATGTTTAATATCATTTCTAGCGCTAAAATCACACATAACATTGAATCATGTCCTGAATAGTAAGTCCTAACTCCTGAGTCCCAACTCAGCCTCAAAATATCAACAAAAAATATGACAATGTATCTCATCATCTCATAATGTCATATACAATAAAATGAAAGTCTAATCCTATTGATTTCCACTACCCCTCTTGCAAGAAAATGCCACAGCTTTCCCTTTCCCTCTAGATGTAGATGTTGGTGCCTATGCTGGTGGAGATGGCAGTGGAGTCTGATGTGCTCTAGAAGCTGAAGAACTAGAAGTAGGAGCTATAGGAGGTAGACCACGTCCTCTACTGGTGGCAGGGGTAGCCCGGGCAGGTGGTGTCACCTGGAAACATTACAATCTCGCAATCCTGAAATCCTGAAAAACTGATAAGTCTGCTGGATTTTAAATGAAATCTAAAATTCTACTTTCTCCATATGAAATCCAATGAGGCTAGAACCACTCTCAAACATCCTGAGTCATTTCATGGTAATGTTAAAAATTTAAGTAAAAGGATGAAAATGAAAGATTAAGGAGAATGTCACTTTCTCCTTAATCTTCATTTTCATCCTTTTACTTTAAGAATTTAACATTACCATGAATAGCATATCATACTAGGGCCTAGACTTGATCATTAAGCTGCCCCACTCAAAAATTATTTGTTTCTTTCAAAAAAAATGCATGAAAAAACCCAAAAAAACGTTATAAAACTATGTTGTCGCAACCCCCAGCAATTTTTTAAGTTTTTATCGCGATTTTTTCGTTTTTATCGCAATTTTTTCATAAAATCGCGATTTTTTCAGTAAAAATCGGCAAAAAAAATACCGGCGATTTTTTCGTATAAAAATCGCTATTTGATCGGCAGAAGGAAAAAATCACGATTTTTTCATTAAATTGCGATTTAATCGCGATTTTCACAACACTAACTTGCGTCAAGTGTGCCCTACAGAGATGTTTATTGAACATCCTTCTCTCCATGCACAAGGATCTTATGTTTATGCTGTCTCTAGGAATCTGAATCCGTCGAAGAAGCAACCCCTTCTGGTTGATTTGGGATCTGCAGATTTGAAGCGCCATGTGTACATGAGGGACCTATCTTCCCATGGAAATCCCCATCGTTTTTCCCTCTCTGATCTGGCCAAAAGGTAGGCTGAGACAGAAAGGAAACATTTCAGATTTTTTTTTTAAATCTTAATGGGAAGACCTCTATTTTTTGGATCAAGGACTCAAACCTGGTGGAAAACTTGAAACAGAGCATTCAGAATAGTCTTGATATATATGCAACTTGCTTGTTTTTCGAAGGGAAAATGCTACATGACTCCTTCCTGATGGAGGACTATGGCATTGTGTGGAACTCCACCATCATTTTCAATCTGAAGCTGCGTGGTGGAGCTCGAAGCTGCAAAAACCCCAGTGAATTTGTCTCTTTCAAGGATGCAGTGCAAGGGAAGGCTTACATCACATCAAATCATATCCAAAACAACCCAAGACCCTACATTGTAGAACAAATGGAACAAGCTCTAGCCATGGAAGTTAATCTTCCAGAAGTAAATTCTCTTTTTTCTGTTCTCCAATCCAGGGCTGCTATATGCAAATTCAATGGTTTCTGGCCTAGATTTGGCGCATTACACCAGTGGGTTTTCTCTACTTGGACCCCCAACTGTGATATCTATTTCTGTTCTAAAGGTTTCTTCATTGTTCAATTTGATACACAAAAAGATCTAGAGTGTGTCCTACATGATGGGCGATGGTTTTGGGGCAGAGTTGGGCTCTTCATTACTCCATGGTTCCCAGATTTTGATGCTACAAATATGGTGGTCTCAACAATGGTAGTATGGGAAAGACTACCCAATCTCCCTCTTCCTTCCTGGCACCATAAGGTCCTAGAGGATATTGGAAATACTCTAGGAAAATTCAAAAAGATGGACCTTGAAAAAATAGGAAAAGGTATCTTTACTTTCGCTAGAATTTGTGTAGAGATAGACCTCAGCGAAAGTCTACCTGACTGCATTCAATTGAAACATAAAAACTTTCAATGGACCCAAGTATTAGACTACGAGAACACGGCATTTAGATGTTGAATATGCTTTCAAACAGGACATTTGTAGAACACATGCCCACTAGCAAAAAAGTCCCAAAAAAGAAAAAGAAACAAACCCATAAGCCAAAGGGGTGGCAGGTATCTGTCCCTCATCTTTCAGAAGAAGAAGAAGAAGAACCATGGAGAACAATCCAAATGTGGATGCACAAGTTCAACATGGTAACCACGCAGAAGAAGGTGTTGTGGCTCAGTCCGGAATCGCAACCCACATTCAAAAGGGTACCGAATTAGTAGATATCCAAGCATCATAGCAGCAAATAAAAGGAAACACAACAAAAAAGGGCATGGGGGGTATAAAGAGAACCCATGTCTCTAAGAGTTCAGACTCAGATAAAGAAGTCCCCTTGCAGACAGTTGGAAATGAATTGGCAATGGCACCGGTTGATCCCAGCCCTGGGGGTTGGCAAAAGGTTTAGAAAAAGAAAGGAAAAAAGTCGAAGTTAAGGGATTTTTATCATGCTTAACTTTGGCATATTTTATGTAATTTTTACAGTTCCTTTTTTATTGCTCATAACCCAAAAGGCTTGTCTAACCAAATGTTTTCAGCATCTACAGAATGTAACTTTCTTCCTTGTTGCAAGTTCAATAAAATTATGATTTTTTCCAAGAAAAAAAAGATCCCCCATATTTTTGAAAAGTCAGAATCCAGATATGGGGAAACAAAACACACACACACACATCATTTCCATCAAAAAAAACTAAAAAATAATTCATTAAGTGGATGGTGAAAACATAGGAAAATCAGAGCTCCAAATATATTTCACTCCAAATTGCTCTAACAAACTCAAAAATGCAGACTGTTATGAAAAAATCAGGTTTGTGTGTTTGATAGGCAAAAATTAGATTGCCAATGATATATAAATGTGTTCTAGTATCTTTTACAAATAGTCTTTTTGAAGGAACTGTCAGCTTTGCCATTTCTGAAAGACTGGAAATGGATCTCAAGCAGATGCTCTAGTATTTCTAAACCAAAAACACATCCAGATCCAAATCAAAGGAAATGCAAATCCTGGATCCTCCATAAGTAGATCCAGTAACATTGTGTACAACATTTGAGATTAACCAAACTCAAAGGGGATAAGGCCCTCGTTTTGGGCTCCTTTTGATGATCTTAGCCCTCAATCTCAATGGCCGCAAATCAGAGTTGAAGTATTTTCCATTTATCAAGAGAAATTTCAAATGATTAATGTAGTTTCTGTGACCTGTCATATCCAGTTCTCTTCCTATACATATCCTTCCTTGACTATTTTGAAATGTGGCACACAAAACACCAAGCAAAAAATAAACCTCAGACATTTGATAAGATAATTATATTACCAAAGAATGACCACAAAAAGTAGGTCAGTGGAACTAAAAGAGTACAATCAGTTTAAACAAGTGGGAGTACAAAAGCAACCTATATCTACGCTAACAGCAACATGAAAAGAACTAAGATCTAAGGACATAGCCACAATAAGACTGAGAAACTAATCCAAGAGAGAAAGGGACAGACACAAAATGAAATCTCAAACTCAATAAGAGCATGTCAATTGGGGCTGCAACTAGAAACTGGGACTCAAAGAAAAGGGAAAGAAGAAACAGTCTCTTTATGTGACTCCTCTGACCCCAATCACCATGGAGTCAATGCACTATGTAAGGAGGTCATCCAAAAAGAGCATGGAATTGAGGGCCAATTATGTAATCGTGGTTAATGTAACGACCCATCTTTAATTTCACATATTATGTGCCCCTGTATAAAAAAAAAATAACAATACTAAAATATAATAATAAAGGAATAAAAATGATAATTATAAAATAGAATAAAGATTTAGTATGGTACCAATAATTAATTAATTAATCTAAAGTTTTAAAGTTATATTAAAGCAAACATAAATAAACTTTATATGTTAGAAAAAATATATATATATAAATAAAACAAAGTATATATATATAAAGTACATATCAATATAATCAAGTAGTAAAAAGTATGTCATATAACCTAATAGGGTTAATATGTATACGATGATCAAAATGTTATAATACCTTCAAACCTTATAAATATAAACCATCGCATAAAAGAACAAAACATTAAGCAAGGCAGAAATGTCTGTACGGGAGGATGACTCACAGCTGGAGGAAGCTGTCACCGCGAGAGTAAGCGGTGGAGTCGGTGTACAGGGCGGCCACCGCTTAGCCCTGACTATAAAATCACCGAGAAATGGCTGAGCAGGGGGGGAAAAATGGAGCAGTGAAACCAGAGGGGGAAAATGGAGCACTGAAACCAGAGGAGGAGAAATTGAGCAGTGAGAGAGATTTGCTACTGGCAGAGCTTTAGTTCGTCTGAGGTCCTGGGCACGGGGGACAGTGGGCTTCTGTGAGAAGCTTGCTGGATTGAGTAGCCAGCTTCTACTCAATTAGGCTGGGCGGAATTGGTCTCCCTGGGTAATTGGAGCTCAACAGCAACGGTATCGACAGCTTCACAGGATCAGCTAGCAGTTCAGGTAAGTGCAAAAATTAAGTTTTAAGCTTCCTGTTTTCCAATTTATGAATATTTACATGTTTTCTGTATTTCGAATTTCGGGCATTACAGTTAAGGAACCTGTGGTGACACATAGAATGAGAATACTCACCACTCCTAACACTCAACATGTGGGGCAAGAAACTCTAAATAAAAAACCAGTCATTCAATGAAGCCTGGAGAAAGGTACTTTGCGCCAAGAGACTCTGCCTCTGGCTTTAGGCTGGTATTTTGGGCCAACAGAGTCTGTATTTGGCTCTAGACCTTCTCCTAGAGCTCCCCTATCTCTCACTTCAATGAAGTTTATTCCAAGGTCAGGGACAAGAGCTCCTCAAAATTCTGTCATAAGAAGCATAACCCATCAGAGGGGAGGGGTAGGGGCAAGTAGAGATCCAAGGTCTCACCAATTTGATAGCTAAAGAAGTTTGGAACTATGGTTGTCATTCATCACCTAGAGTTGATTGGATAGCGAGAACGATAGAGGTGAATCCCCCTAGAGAATTCAAGGCAGGAACAAACACCCATGGATGGTAGTCTAAACCTGAGAATCTATTACTTGCAGGGTTAGTTTGAGAGTGTATACACTGTGTTTGTGGTGCTTCATGAGATTTGGGGTACATGGTATATGTTCAACCCTTAGATGGTCCAAGATGGATTGGCACATGAGAAATCGCCCTTGATGGGTTTGCATAATTGAGAAAGCATGCTTAGTGGATGGTTGACATTAGATGGTTGCTTGATTAGTGTTCTTCCCTTAGGTGTTGCACTTCTCTTGACAATTTGGTGGACACACTACATCGGAGCCCCATGAAAGAGATCCATTTGTTTGGAGAATGCCCTACATGGGATGAGGAACGTTGTGCAACATGAAGGAGAGCATTATACCCTAGTTGGCATGTGGTACCTTGGATTCTTATTTAGAGGATTGGAGATGGCTCAAGGGCACCTAGGGATTTGACAGAATTATTGTAGGGGCAGATGACTAATGGAATACATTGCTTAGGAGGATCAATGGATTCCATGGAGGTTTGTGATGGGCACATGTGGACTTGCCTTCCATAGCTACATCACCTTGGAACCATTATTGTGCACAGGATCATATTGGAGCAGGACACATTTACTTTTAAGTGTAGTGTCCCACTTGTGTTGGTCTACAAGTCCTCATTGTAGGTTGCTTGTAAGGGCTAAGACCCACATTGTATTGTTGACCTCCCTTACCTTTCATATAGAGGAAGGAAAGAGTCATTCCATTAGTATACATTTATTCCCTCATTTTTATTCTTGTGATGAGATGTGACCTAGAATTGGGTATTGTCTACTTCATTCACTAGCCTCTCTCTCTCTCTCTCAAGTTGCTAGGTTCCTTGGTCTTCTTGGAGCATTTTGGAGGGTTAGGGTTTATCACTTGGAGATTGGAGATTAGGGTTTTGTGATAAAAACATAAGGTTGAATTGTAAAAAAGAACAGGAGAGGATGTCATGCCTTGGAGAATGTGTTGGAGTGATTCTCATGTAATGGATCTTCTTGGTTGCTAGGGGTTTTGTTGAGTTGCCCTAAGCAAGGCTTGAAGAGATAAGACGATTTGTACTAGCCTTGAGAGAAGGCTATGAGATGTACATGTACTTCACTTTGAGCAGATTAATAAAGTTTCCATCTGTCCAAAACTTGTGCAATTTTCAGCTATATATGTTCTTTATGCATTGCTATTTACAGCCATATATGTCTTGTTGATTTCACTGTCAATTGAGCTTATCTCGGGTGGTTGGGAGGAATGATTGTCCTTCTCCCCACCTAGCTTCAATTTCCACAAGTGGCATGTTGAGTTCATACCAAGCATATTGTTGTAATGCCTTCAAACCTTGTTGTTAAATGGCCTTGAGCCCTGAAGAATATTTCACCCTTGCCTACAGGTTGGAGGGTCGGGTGCTCGGTTACATGGACATAAAAATGTCTTGCTGATTTGATATAAGTAAAAGGACAATAATTAAGCGATGACATCTAAGAAACAAATATAAGGGGCTGATTTTACTGATGTATCCTGTAAAAGAATTTTTCAGATATGTGGCTGATAAATTGCCCTAAAAGGGCTGAAACTTATCCCTGTGGTTTGGTATCATTTTTCCTTGAATTGCCAGGAAGTTTGGGCCGTTTGGAATGAAACGTTGTACTCTTTCTGCTGTTGTTCTGTACTTTCTTTTACAGCAGCCCTACAGCCGAAAATTTACAGAGCTAAGATCTAAGAAACCTTCTAGGTTGAAGATGAAACTTTTGTTTGCGTTGAATTTTGAATTTTGAATTTTGAGAAATTTCAACATTGTACCAGATCTTGCTATGGTTGATATCACTCTTGAGTAAGAGGAAGTTTGTATTTCAGCTGGAGCTTACCTAGGATAAGTACTTGACCAAGTTGAAGTCATTGGGTGAGAAACCCTGGGTTGCTTGGGAGAAGCATTTATACCCTATAAAGCGTTTCGTCTATGTTAAATTATGGTATGTTCTATGCCTACATCAGTTTACTCATTTTCTTCTTATTAGCCACAGATTAGCAATCACATGTACATTAAGTAAAGTACAAATAGAACATTAAACGATCAACAGAAAACAAGTCAAGACAAGAGACACATGTGGCGGCTAGCCAAGGACAAACCCCAATGCAGAGAAACCCTTTGATCAAATCTTGTTTTATCTTCAATAGTTCAGCAGAGAGAAATAGTACAAAATCAGGATTCTGTAATTTTATATCAGCCGCAGCAAACCCTAGATCAGCAAAGTCAAACTTGGTCAAACAAGTTGAAATTGACCTCCAATATGCTTGGTCAATTTCCAGTCAACTAGCCCTCGAACAACCCTTGAACAGCCCCAAAAACACAGTCAAACTGCTGTTGACTGAAGTCAACCTGCTGCCCAAAACTAGGGCAGTCAACACTGATCAAACCTGTGGACGGATTGCCTCGATTTTTGTGCCAAAATCTGCGGCCAACCTAGGAGAGGCAGCCACACCAAAACGCACCCTTGATGAGTCAACGCTTAGTCAACGCAGGTCAAAGAGACCTTCAGCAGTTTGAGCGTCCTCCTTGCCCTAATGCATCCTCCTTCCCACGTGTGAGTTGCTCCTTGTATAACCCAAAGCTAAGGGGAGAGAGAGAAGAATGAGTGAGATGAGATGATGAGAAAATGAATCAACCTCTCTTGTATTTATATGATTCACTGGGCATGTGTGCCACACTTTTAACTGCTGATGACCTTGACAATTTGTCAAGTAAATACAAATAAATTCATATCTCCATAAATACTTGTCGAAATCGGATGATCTTTAGATCAATCCTACACCTCTCGACAAGAGGAATCTAGGAAAAATATCAGCTGCCATAAATGAGGTGACCCACATGGAGTTTGGCCCTAGTTGTCAATTTTAACACTCCCTCTCAACTAGGGAGTACTCCATCTGCAATCCGTCTGGTCGTCGCTACTATCCCAGCCATCAAATGCACTGCCCTGCACTGCTTGGCCCTGCTCTGCTCGAACTATGAAGAAGAAGAGATGATCGAGGATGTATCATACCATCCTCCACTGACCCGAAGTCAGTCTCAAAGTGTGTCATACCACTCTCACTGATCCCATATCAGTATCATTGATCCCCAATTAATGGAGGTCATCCTAGCATAGGGTGTACGGTAGATACAACGAGCGTCCATCGATAATACTACTAATGGTCCCTAACCCCATTTCCCTACTCATTGATCAGATGAGAGGTACTTCCCATGAGTCCCAGACTGCATGGGTAGGATGCCTCGACAGGAGAACTAATCATCATGTCCACAGGAGAATGAATCATCCTATCCAATAGTGCCACAAAAGAACTAATCATCCTGGCCCACAGGAGAACTAATCATCCTGTTCCACAGTCGCCACGGAGAACTAATCATCCTGGCCCACAGGAGAACTAATCATCCTGTTCCACAATCGCCACGGAGAACTAATCATCCTGGCCCATAGGAGAACTAATCATCCTGTCCTACAGTCGCCACGGGGTGTCACAGGGGAAGGTTGAACCTTTCACCCTGTACATAGTGCACCACCAGGGGATGGTGAGTCGCTCTATGGTCGCATGTCGCTCCAAGAAGTACCCCGCGCCCCCCTGGAGCTCCCAAAGCTCAATACATCATACTTGACCCTCATAAGAGGGTCTCTGAACGACACCAACTCGTTTTCGAAAAGTCAAGAATTTTACCTTTCCCAGGGGCTTTGTCAAAATGTCAGCAACCCGTTCATCTGTACCGATATGTTGGAGCCTTATTGCTCCCCGTTGCACCATATCCCGAATATAGTGGTACTTGATATCGATATGCTTGGAGTGATCATGAAATACGGGATTCTCTGATATACGAATCCCACTCTGGTTGTCACACAGGATCACGGTGGTATCCAATGTAAATCAAACAGCTCACTGAAGAGCTTTCACAACCAGACCGCCTCACAAGAGGCCATACTAGCAACAATGTACTCTGCCTCGACGGTGCTCAAAGTCGTCGACTTCTGCTTCCTGCTCATCCAGGATATCGAGGCATATCCCAAAGACAAACAACACCCGGAAGTTCTCTTTCGGTCCACCACACTGCCTGCCCAATCAATATCAGTATATCCAAGTAGTTTCACATCTCCGGCAGTGTATCTCAACCCATGAGTGATTGTGCCACGAAGATATCTCAACAGATTGTTAGCACAAATCCAATGTGTGGTGAGGCTCAACCATATGTTGACTACAAAGCATATATTCAGACAGGAGTTCACCAAGAACATCAATGCTCCGATGAGTTGACAATACTCAGTAGCATTTCGTAAAACAGGTCCCGCAACACTACCGCTTAACTTCTTGAAGTCAAGCTCCATCGGGGTAGTCAAGGGCTTGCAGTCCACCATACCAAATCTCTCCAATATTTTCACCACGTATTTTCCTTAAGATAGGAAAATCTCCCCTGGTTTCTGCCAGACTTCCAGTCCTAGGTCTTTTATCTCGAACTCGAAAGCCAACTCCCTCTTACATTTGAGAATGAGTGGGTCTGCACCTGTTAGAAAGAGGTCGTCAACGTACAACACTAGTATGAGAGGTTTGTCATCTTCAACCTTAAAGTAAAGGTTAGGGTCGACTTCACTCCTAGTGAATCCCAGCTTCATCAGGTAGCTATCAATCCTCTCATACCATGCTCGGGGTGCCTGCTTTAGCCCATAGAGGGCTTTCTTCAACCTGCACACATGAGATTCTCGATCATGAGTTTCAAATCTTTCGGGTTGCTCCACATAGACCTCCTCTTTGATCGAACCATGCAAGAACGCGATCTTGACATCCATTTGATGTAGGTTCCATCCTTGCGAAGCAGCAAGGGCTATGATCGAGCGGATGTGGTATATAGAGCAACAGGTGCAAAGGTCTCGTCATAGTCTATACCTTCCTTCTGAGAGAAGCCACGAGCGACAAAACAAACCTTATACTTTTCCACACTTCCATCAACTACATGCTTTATCTTGTAAAGCCATTTCGAAGTGACAATTGCTTTGTCCTGTGGTCTGGGGACCACATCCCAGACATTGTTTTTCATGATGGACTCATATTCCTCAATCATAGCATCCTTCCATACTTGATGCTTGACAACTTCTGCGAATGACGAAGGCTCATTTTGGATGATCGTGCTCATGATGGTCAAGTATCCCTAATACCTGGTTGGCTTCTTACTTTCCCGGAAGGTTCCCCTGGGTGCAACGTGCCCTTCAGCATCATCAAGTGTCCCCCTAAGCCATGAAGGCCTCTTCCTAGAAGAGGAAGGCTCTTGCAGAGGGGGATCAATAGGATCCATAGGTTCTTCCACATCGGGCATCGTCTCATCTTCCTTTTCCTTTGGTTCCCTGGTGTCAGCTTCTTTAGATCCCCTTTGAGTAGGAAGATTGTCAACTTTGCTAAGAGCCATATCTTCGTCAAAGGTGACATCATGGCTAATCTCAATTTCTCTTTGACCAGTCACAGATTCTATTGCCCTTAGTGTTTTCGCTATAGCCCACGAAGATTCCTTTCTTTCCAGATGCACCCAATTTATTCCTCTTCTCCTTCGGCACATGAAAATATACCGGACTTCCAAAAATTCTAAAATGAGATACGTCAGGTTTCTTACCAGTGAACATCTCTTCGGGAGTCTTGGAACCCAATGCTTGATGAGGGCATCGGTTTTGCACATATACGGTGGTATTTGCAGCTTCGGCCCATAGAAACTTTGGAAGTCTTTGATCATGGAGCATAGCACGGACAGCTTCCACAATCGTACGATTCTTCCTTTTCGCCACACCATTCTGCTCAGGAGTATATGGTGTTGTAGTCTCCCTCTTAATGCCAACCTCTTTGCAAAAGTCATGGAACTCATTGGATTCATACTCAGTCCCATTATCAGTCCTTAAGATCTTGATCTTCTTTTCGGTTTGATTTTCGATCAAGGCTTTGAAGTGACGAAACCAAGTGAACACTTCATCCTTCTTTTTCAAGAAGTATATCCAGGTCTTGCAAGAAAAATCATCTATAAAAG
Organism: Pinus tabuliformis; assembly: GCA_031772625.1. NCBI lineage: Eukaryota > Viridiplantae > Streptophyta > Pinopsida > Pinales > Pinaceae > Pinus > Pinus tabuliformis. The sequence continues at coordinate 588,460,764 of CM062806.1, forward strand.
TGAGGTAATATAAATATCCTCCCAAAGAGTTCACAGGCATCATACTAAATATGTCTGAGTGAACCAACTGCAATATATCGGAGGTCTTGCTTTGGCTTGAGGGGAATACTCCCCTTTTGAGCTTCCCTTCGGCACATCCAAGACATACACCTTCTTGCTCTACTTGGAACTCGGGCATCCCTGTCACCATTTGTCGTGCATTAGGTAGAGCTTTATAATGAAGGTGAGCAAACCTCCGATGCCATAGTTCTAAATGAAGTGATGTGCCACAGGACATGACACCCAGCGGACTTCCTCCGACCTGATATAATGAAGCAACTCGAAACCCAAGAGTGAAAGCTTCCTTAAAATTCTTTTTCCATACACGTACCTTGCCATCAATGAAGGTTACCTTGTAGCCTTTGTCCTCCATTGCCGAAACAAACACCAGGTTCTTTTTGAGATCAGGTACATATAGGACTTCTTGTAAACGAATTGTATTACCCTGATTCAACTGAAGAGTGACATTCCCTATGCCTTTCACGGGATATTTTGCATTGTCCCCAAGAACAATTTCCAGGGTGGTCTCCTTTTCTATCAGTTTAGAGGGGATATTTTGCGTTGTCCCCAAGAACAATTTCCAGGGTGGTCTCATTTTCTATCAGTTTAGAGAGAGCTTCTTTGAAACCAATGAAGTGCCTTGAGGCACCACTATCAATAAGCCAATTTCCCAGCATGTCCGGGGGAGCAGTAGTAGAGAGGGTCGCTGGTAGACAATATTCATCTTGCTTATTGTTAACAATGTTAGATTCATACTTGGAGTTTCTTGCCTTCTTGAAGAGTTGTCCCCTTCCTTGATTTCTGGCATTTCTTTTACCTCTACGATTGGACCTGCCATTCCTTTGATTGCCTTGAGAGTGATTTTGTTCATCGTCATGGTGTGAGTCCCTTTTATCAGGGCACTCCCTCGCATAGTGGCCCATTTTGTTGCAGTTGTAACATCCACCTTTTCTTCCACCCTTTGGTCCAGCCTTTCCTTTAGATTTAGCCCCATAATTGTTTCTTCTTTTAGCATGAGAAGAAAAGGCAGAGGGATGGCCTTTAAGTGCGGGCATTTCTTGTTCTTCCATCCTTGTCTCTTCTTAAAAACATCTAGCCATCAATTCCTCAAATCCTGGGATGGCATTATTGTTGAGAAGAGTAGTCCTGAATATATACCATTCAGGTGGCAGTCCTCCAAGAGTTGTGATAGTCATTTCCCTGTGAGGAACTACTTCCCCAATAGATAGGAGATCATTCTTGATCTCGGTGATCCTTAAGAAATATGCTTGCATACTCTCATCTTTGCCCTTCTTAATTTCCTTCAGCTTATTTCTAAGGAACAAAACTTGATTTGCATCATTAACTTTAAATAAACTCACCAGTCTATCGTAGATTTCCTTGGAGGTTGTTAGCTCGGAAACATAGGCCACCAGGCGCTTGTCGATAGAGTCCCGGATGATCTTCCTTGCTTTGAATTCTCCCTTGGACCACTTGTTTTTGGCAGCAACGGATGCATTTGATGGAGGCAAAACAATATTGCCTCTCACATGGTCCAACACTTCTTGATATTCTAAAGTTAGATCGAGAGACATCTTCCATCTGTGATAGTCAGACTTCTCACGGAGCTTGTCTTCGGTGGGGAAGAGTGTTGAGGACCCCATGAAGTTTTTAGGATAGCCTTGCCAACCTTCTCTTCGGTGATTGCTCTTGCTCTTGCTCTTGCTTGCGCTTTGTCTTCATCTCAGCTCTGATACCATGTTAAATTATGGTATGTTCTATGCTTACATCAGTTTACTTCTTTTCTTCTTATTAGCCACAGATTAGCAATCACATATAGATTAAGTAAAGTGTGAATAGAACATTAAACGATCAATAGAAAACAAGCGAAGACAAGAGACACAAAATGTGGCAGCTAGCCAGGGACAAACCCCAATGCGGGGAAACCCTTTGATCAAATCTTCTTTTATCTTCAATAGTTCAGCAGAGAGAAATAGTACAAAATCAAAATTCTGTAAATTTTATATCAGCGGCAGCAAACCCTATATCAGCAAAGTCAAACTTGGTCAAACGAGTTGAAATTGACCTCCAATATGCTTGGTCAATTTCTAGTCAACTAGCCCTCGAACAGCCCCTGAACGGCCCCAAAAACACAGTCAAACTATTGTTGACTGAAGTCAACTTGCTTCCCAAAACTAGGGCAGTTAACACTGGTCAAACCTGTGGACGAACCTTCAGCGGTTTGAGCGTCCTCCTTTCAGCGTCCTCCTTCTTCCCACATGTGAGTTGCTCCTTGTATAACCCAAAGCTAAGGGGGGAGAGAGAGAAGAATGAGTGAGATGAGATGATGAGAAAATGAATCAACCTCTCTTGTATTTATATGATTCACTAGACATGTGTGCCACACTTTTAACTATTGGCCGACCTTGACAATTTGTCAAGTAAATACAAATAAATTCATATCTCCATAAATACTTGTCGGAATCGGATGATCTTTAGATCAATCCTACACCTCTCAACAAGAGGAATCTAGGAAAAATATCAGCTGCCATAAATGAGTTGACCCACATGGAGTTTGGCCCTAATTGCCAATTTTAACAATTTACTTAATGTACTGTTGATTTTGTATTTCAGTTGGAGTTTACTTAGGATAGGTACTTGACCAAGTTGATGTCATTGTGTGAGAAACCCTAGGTTACTTGGGAGAAGTATTTGTACCCTAGAAAGGGTTTTGTCTACTTCATATACTACTGACTTCATGCACTTGAGACTTGTTCAAGATGTGCAGGGTGACTCTCAATCTCAGAGGGTGTGACAAGTTAAATGGAGTCTCTAACTTTGTTCCATTGAAGCTTAGACTTCAATTTTTTGTGGAGGAGGCCAAAACTTTGGGAGCAAGTTGAGAAGGAGATTTCAAAATATGTTGATCCAACAACTTTAGCCCCTAATCGAAAGAAGGAAGCAAAAGTGAAGAGAAACATTCTTGATCTTATGAAGAATCACTTCATCTCACACATTTTAGATAAGACATAGGTAAAAAGATGTTTGATTCTTTGGTTGAGTTGTTTCAGAACTCTTGCGCTTCTCAACATAGATGACTTTGTGAAACTAGCTCTTAGTTGTTCGCATGAGCAAGACAAATACTATAATGAGGTACTTGACCAGAATCAGTAAAGTAAAGGATCAAGAGTTGGTGGTCAATTTCCTAAAATGGCTTGCTCCTTCTTGAATTCCTTTTCTTCAAGGTATTTGTGCTCGAAAAAATATACCAAACTTTCCTAGGCTTTGAGTTGATCTTGAACAGGAAGAAATCAAATTGCAATCTTGTTTAGAAAAACATGTGGAAAGTAAATGCTATTTGGTCTTGTCAAAAAGGAAAGCAAGAATAGCAAGAAAGGATTCAAGAAGAAGGATGGGACAAATACAAGGAAAAAAACTTGAGTAAGGTGATGTGCTTCTGATGTCACAAGATGAGACATTATGCAAGCTAGAGTCCACCAAAAAAGGGAGGGGATGCAAGAGAGGTTGTAGATGGGACTATTGCAAGACTAGAGGAGATGAGATCTCAATTTGAGACCACCTTTTCCATGACTTCTTGTTTATCTTCTAACATTGTATCGATTGCTAGTCGATATGTGGATAATTGTTAATTTTAGGTATGTTCTATGCTTAGAGCAATTTATTTCAATTTTCACAGTTAGCTCAATATCTTTTCCAAATTAGCAATCACGTCAACATAATAGTAAATTGCAGATAGAATATAAACATAAATCACAGAAGACAACCAAGATAAGAGGACACAAGATGTGGCGCTAGCCAGGGACAAACCCCAATGTGGGGAAACCTTTGATCAATTCTTCTTATATGTCCTTCAATAGTTCAGTAGAGAGAGAGAATAGTACATATACAACAGAAGTCGACACTTTGACTTATCTAAATAAGAGCATAGATCATCTCTAAGTAGATGATACATGAGGTAGCTGAACTCAGTTGAAGACATGTTGCTTCAACTGATTCTCCCAGGTGGCTCCATCACCACGCTACACCTATCATTGTGTTGCTCCTCATCATCATGTTGCACCTCACTGAGTTGCACCATGTTGCACCCATCATCATTATGCTGCATCTCATCATGCTTCACTAATCATGATTGTACCCATCACTATACTGCATCATGTACCATTGTTGTCACATGTGCCATTGCTGCACCATGTTGCCACACTACTATCCCATGTGGCATGTTGTACCATGTTGCCATACTGTTGTCCCATGTGCTTGCAACACCATGCTTGGCTCTGTTATCCCATGTGCTTGCAGCACCATGCTTGCCACTGTTGTCCCATGTGCTTGTTGCACCATGCTTGCCACTACTATCCCATGTACTTGCCATACCGTTGTCCCAAAGTGCTTGCACCACCATTCTTGCTACCATGTTCTTGTTGCACCTTGTTGTCGCTGCTATCCCATAGTAAGCTACAGCAACCCAACAATCATGCCCAAAACATACCTTGAACAACCTCAATAAACTGCGGCCTAGTGAAGGTAGATAGCTGCCTCCACATGTTGTTGTTCTGGGCATATGGTAGCCCCTAACACTTCCACGCTTGCTTGTTTTGGAGTGGCTAGGCCTGCAAACTACCACAGACCTCCGCTGCCACCTACAGCCCATTCAAAACACCTTACGTTGCCATCTAAACTGCTTGTAGGGCTTGCGGCTTACCCATAGCAACCTACACAGCCCATCACCATGAGTTAGACACCTAAGGATTCCTCCACGCAGGTTGCAACAGCCTTTCCTTGTTTTGGCCCTTTAGGGAGTCATCTCGGCCTCCCTTACAGCAAACTCGGCCCTCCAAAAGATCATGAAACAAGCCCCTATAACCACGCTATTCAACTCTCCTTTGTTGCGGCTAAGACAGAGTTCCCTTGCCTCCAACTTAGGGCTATCTCCTTCACAACATGACTGTGTCTTCTTGGATTAGGGCAGACTGTGGCTAGACATCCTTTAGGACTGCGGCAAGGGCTTCCTACTTAGGACTGTGTTTTCCTTGCTAGGGTATCATCTCTAGGGAAGCTCCCTTAGTCTCCTTTCCTCCTGCATCTAGGGCTTCATCATCTAAATTTCTCTTGCCACTAAAACCTAGAACAAGTGGAGAGAAATCAAGAGTGAAGTGTGTGTAGAAATGACTATCAAGTCACCTCCTTTTATACTAAAACGTTAAGCACATGTATGGGTTATTTGGTTGTTGGTCAACCTTGACGAATTGCCTTATAACACAAATAAATTCATAACTTCATGAATACTTATCGGAATCGGATGATCTTTAGATCAATCCTACACCTCTCAATGAGAGGGATCCAAGAAAAATATCAGTTGCCATAAATCAGATGACCCGCATGGAGTTTGGCCCTATTTGCCAATTTTAACACTCTCTCTCAACTAAGGAGAACTCCATCTATTGATCCATCTGCCAGACTGTACTATCTCTGCCATCAATGCCCTGCATTGCTCTGCTCTATTGAACCATGAAGAAGAAGAATTGATCGAGAATGTCTCATACCATTCTTTACTGACTCAGTCCCATATGAAGAGAGCGTGTCATACCACTCTTATTGATCCCAAATCAGTTCCAAAAGAGAGTGAGTTATATCACTCTTACTGACCTGAAGTCAGTTTCATTGATCCAAGATCAACATCACAAGAGAGTGTCTCAAACCCCTCATACTAACCCAAAGTCAGTTTCATTGATCCCAGATCAATATCAAAAGAGAGTGAGCTATATCACTCTTACTGGTCCCAGATTAGTGTAGGTCATCCTAGCATAGGGAGTACGATAGATACAACGATGCGTCCATCAATAGTACTTCTATGGTCCCTAACCCCATTTCCCTACTCATTGGCTAGATGAGAGGTACTTCCCATGAGTCCCAAACTGCATGGTAGGATACCTCAATAGAAGAACCACTCATTTTGTCCATAAGTCGCCACAGGGTATCACAGGGGAAGGATGAACCATTCACCCTGTACACAGTGCACCATTAGGGGAGGGTGAATCGCCCTATGGTCGCTTATTGCTCCAAGAAGTACCCAAAGCCCCCCAGAGCTCAATGCATGCATCATACAAGGCCCTCATAAGAGGGTCTCTCAATGATTCCAAGTCGTTCTGAAAAGTCACAAATTTGATCTTTCCTCGGGGCTCCGACAGAATGTCTATGACTTGCACATCAGTCCCAATGCGATGGAGCCTTCTTACTCATTGATGTACCATATCCCAAATAAGGTAGTACCTGATGTCTATATGTTGGAGCAATCATAGGATACGGGATTCCTCAACAATCGAATCCCCTCTGGTTGACACAGAAGATCATAGTGGTATCCATCATGTGTCTAACAGCTTACTGAAGAGCTTCCTCAACCAGGCAGCTTCACACGAGGTCATACTCGTAGCTATGTATTCGATCTCAGCGGTGCTCAAAGCAACCGTCTTCTGATTCCTGCTCATCCAAGATATCGAGCAGAAACCAAAGAGAACTAGCACCCAGAAGTGCTCTTGGGATCCTCCACACTGCCTGCCCAGTGAGTTCGAATAGTCATGTAGCTTCGCATTTCCAGTAGTGTATCTCAATCCATAAGAGATTGTGCCTCGAAGATATCTTAGAAGATTCTTGGCACCAATCTAGTGAGGCTCAACCATATATGAGCTCAACATGCTAACTACAAAACATATATCCGGACAGGAGTTCACCAAGAACATCAATGCTAGAATGAGTTTATGAATCTCAAAGGCATTTCCCAAATCAGGTCCGGCATCCCTACCACATAACTTCTGAAAGTTAAGATCCATCGAGGTAGTCACGGGCTTGCAGTTTACCATTCCAAATCCGGAATCCAACTCCCTCTTACTTTTGCAAATGAGAGGGTTTGCACCTGTCAGAAATGGTCGTAAGACAGAGTTCCCTTGCCTCCAACTTAGGGCTATCTCCTTCACAACATGACTGCGTCTTCTTGGATTAGGGCCCTTTAAAATTGCGGCTAGGTCATCCTCCTTAAGACTGCGGCTAGGGCATCCTCCTTAGGACTGTGTTTTCCTTGCTAGGGCATTATCTCTAAAGCTCCCTTAGTATCCTTTCCTCTTGCGTCTAGGGCTTCATCATCTAAATTTCTCTTGCCACTAAAACCCAGAACAAGTGGAGAGAAATCAAGAGTGAAGTGTGTGTAGAAATGACTATCAAGTCACCTCCTGTTATATGAAAACGTTGAGCACATGTGGGGGTTATTTGGTTGCTAGCCAAACTTGATGAATTGTCTTATAACACAAATAAACCCATAACTTCATGAATACTTATCGGAATCGGATGATCTTTAGATCAATCCTACACCTCTCGATGAGAGGGATCCAAGAAAAATATCAGTTGCCATAAATCAGATGACTCACATGGAGTTTGGACCTAGTTGTCAATTTTAACAATAATGGAGCTTCAAGACACATGATATATGAGAGGTCTTTGTTCAATACAACTTAGGAGCAAGGAGGCATGACTGTGGAGCTTGGCAATGATGCCACTTACCATGTGAGAGAAATTGGGTCCATTTCATTTCAAATGCCTTCAGGTGACGTTCTTAAGCTAGATCACATTTTGTTGGTTCCTCGTTTGACGAAGAACCGCCTTTCAGTTTCTTGTATGATATATAAACATTGGACGGTTTCCTTTGAGGGACAATGGTGCACCATCAATGATTGTAGTCTAGCTAGTCGAAGGGCTACTTGTTGATCCATGGCACGTGTATATTCCACTGGGACACTAGAAGAGCTTCCCAGCTTTGAGGAGGCACATGCATGGTGAGATATCATAGATCCAAGTTCAACACCAACTACAAATGCTCTAATAGCATATGGTGTTGATTAGGATGCAGGAACCTTCAATTCGCAAGATTCTCCTTCAATGATCAAGGAGGATGAGAAGTTCAAGGTTCCAAATTCAGAGGCTCGAGAGCATGTAGGAATTCCTAGGGACAATTGTTCCTCCTAGTACATATGCTAGTTATGTTGCATTGGTTTCTTCCATCCGTGAGACTTCTAATTGTACACTAAAGAAGAAGTATCATACTTTGAGGGAGGATGATGTTGAGATTGATTCCAAAGTTGCAAACTAATGGGAATATTAAAGAGTACAAAACTAGGAATCATGGATTCTCTCAAATAAAGGGAGTTTCCCATGATGATACTCTTTCCAAGGATCATGGACTCTCTTGTACAAAAGAAATTCACAATGATATTACTCTTACTTTAGGATTTTCTCTACGTGAGGGGATCGATCTAGTTCATCTTGGTCCAATTGCCAAAAGATTTGAGATGTATGAGAGGGACTCTCGTGTTCACAAGATGATGACCCTACATAGATTATTGCCTATAGCACAAGCTTCGTATTCTAGGATCGAGTAGTTAACATGTATGGATCTCTATATTTGCAGGCCCAATTTTCCAAAAAAGCGGCAGATCTCGGGCACAAAGTTCGAGGGAATTTTGTCAATGAAAGAGCACGAAACTCAAGGCATATCAACTAGTTGATAGTGCATTTATTGTGGCTGTCAAAAGTCAACTTGTTGAGAAATCAATGCAAGTAGATTAGGGTTTGATTCCTCTTTCTTGATAATTACTTGTGAGTTATGTTGGCTTCTTTTACTTCTTTATTATCTTATCTTCCATCAAGCAATTACCATGTTATGTGTGTATGAAGATCACAAAACAAGAGACACGAGATGTAGGCACTATGCCAGGGCAAAGCCCCCCTTGAGGGGAAAACCCAATCAAAATTTTTCTTCCTTCAATAGTATTCTTTGAGACTCTTCAACCCAGGAAAAGACCAAACCTTCCCTCCACACCAAGTCAACCTTCCAAATCTTCGACCCCTTTGCAGCAGCGCTTTCACCCCAGCAACTTCGACTATGCAGCAACTTACAGTATCAGACAGCAACTAACAGTAGAAACACTTGGAAGACTTTGACCTCCTAAACTAGGGCACGAAACAGAGAGAGCAGCGCCAAAATTTCGATTTTCTTCTCTTCCTTAGACTTAACCCAACTCGCACTTCCTTTAGCTTCCTTTTAACCACTTTGCACTTCTCCAACTTCCTTAGAGTTATTGAACTAGCTTGCGATGAGATGCTCCAAATGAATTCGACTTCCTTCTATTTATAGGCTCCAAGTTGTTGAAAAATCTAGGGCATGAAAAGTTAAAATATTTCTCTGCTTGATAATTGCTTGTGATATACTTTTACTTATTAGCTTATAGTCTTTTCTCCGTTATGTTATTATTGTGTTCTTTTCATCAAGACAATTACCAAAAATGCACAATAAAAGACAAGTGACACAATATGTAGGCTTGTCAGCTAAGGCCAAAACCTCTCACCTCTTGAGAGGAAAACCCGATCAAAATTATTCTTCTAGATCTTCAATTGATGAGTACTAAGACCATGGCAAAGACCTTTGACTCTAGTATCCTCCCAAGAACCTTGTCACTAACCTTGATGCTCTGGCTCTTCCCTCTCTCGATTTTCTTCTTGATCTTGAACTACTCTCCTCGGCTTCTTCTAGAGAATCTCGATCTCTATCCTTCACCCTGCTTCTTCTCGACTTCTCCTAGAGAATCTTAGACTTTATGATCTTACTAGCTTCCTCTAGAGAATCTCGGTCTCTAGTCTAGATCTCTATCTTGGTTACCCAGAACAAGTACCCCAGAAGAAAGACTCCTTCGCTAACCCAGGGGAAGCCTCCTTTGTTGGCCCAAAAGAAACCTTCTTTGTTGCCCCAAAAAAACCTTCTTTGCTTGCACAAAAGAATCCTCTCCTTCGCTTGCCCAGAGGAAACCTCTCCTTCGCTTGCCCAGAAGAAACCTCTCCTTCGCTTGCCCAGAAGAATCTCCTTCGCACTTCATCTTGACCTCTTCTTCACACTTCTGTTTGACCTCTTCTTCGTGCTTTTGCTTGATCAAATGCAAGTCGAGTTGCTTGCCTCTAAGTGAGGTTGAGTGAGGCTACTTATACACATCAACTCATGACCCTTAGACTAACATATTGACAAGTAGTGAGGCTGACTTCTTCTAGCATGTTCCTCCATCGTTGTAGGCCGACTTGAAGAGGATAAGTGACAAGATCTTGGAGGATACTTTACATAGACAAGTTTGACTTCATTACATGGCAATGACTCTAACATTTTATGACTAGATGACAAATAATTCCTAAAGACTCTCAATGGGAGTCTTGACTCAAAAATAAAATCTCTTGCTCATGAAACCCATGAAGCAAGCAATACAATAATTTTATTTTCCTTCTTTACATATCATTACATAAAATCGTAATTACATGTCATTATGAAGACCGAACCTAGTTACACTTTTCAAAACAAGTGAGGTCAAATTGGTGTCCTTAGGCCGACTTGATCTCTTCTAAGCCAACTTGGTGTGGAGGTTACATAAATTATATTTGACTCAATAGTAAACCTTTTTACATGATTCAAAAGCCCAAGAAGGGTCTCTTTAAATGTACAATGACTCTAGACTCAATATTAATCCTAGAAGTCCACAATGGGGACTTTGACTAATATAATGATGACCTAAGCATGAAACCCATGCTTTAATAAGTCATTGATACAATAATAATAATAAAATCTTTATTCTTTTGACAAGTACATTTCATGATGACTCAAATACATTAATAAAGACCGAACATAGTTACATTTTCCAACACTCCCTCTTAACTAGGGAGGTATTCATAATATACAAATACAATGGAAGATCTCATACTATATGAACAATGAAGAATTAGGCACCGCAATATCATGGACTAGATTCCTAACCAGAGCAATCTATCCATTGGTCTCTCATCAATTTAGGCACTGCAATGCCATGGACTAGATTCCTGACCAGGGCAATCTATCCAAGTGGGAATACAATGGACTCAAGCTTTCAGCCTCTCTAGGTACCATCAAGCTTACTTTCTAAACACCAACCGAGGGACCTAGGTGTGTATCCATGGTCAGAGCTCTACAACCCACACCACCCTCCCTACTTTGGGACCTAGACATCAACACGAAGTGTCGACCAAATGTCCTCCCAGGCGATGCTTCACTCGCAAAGCCTCAACAAATCTCTTCCAATCTCTTAACATCAATACAATCAGCAATATCTACTAAACCAAGCATGTTCCTTAGATATTCAAACTTCTTATTAGGAAGAGCCTTTGTTAGTATGTTTGCTACATGTTCATTTGTCGAGACATACTCCAACTTCACGATCCCATCTTGCACCAAGTTCCTAATAAAGTGGAACTTATTGTTGATATGTTTCGTTCTAGCATGAAACATGGGATCTCCAGACATCTTGATACAACTTTGATTGTGAAAATTAATCACAGTAGGACCCAGAGACTTCTCAAACAAATCTGTCAGAAACTTCCTTAACCAAACAGCCTCCTTTCCTACTTCACATGCAGCCACATATTCTGCCTCAGCACTACTTAAAGCAACGAGATCTTGCTTCCTACTCATCCATGAGATCATAGCAGCTCCCAGACTAAAACATCCTCCAGTAGTGCTCCTTCCATCGGTCTCACTGCCACCTCAATCAAAATTTGTGAAGCTAATTAGCTTGACTTCCTTACTATCATACTTTAGGCAGTGATGTATAGTGCCACAAAGATATCTCAACATGTGTTTGGCAGTTATCCAATGATCATGACGAGGCTCCAACTGAAACTGACTAAGAATGTTTACTGCAAAAAATATATTTGGCCTAGTATTGACCAGATACATTAGGGAACCCACCACTGACGATAGGAGGTAGGATCCACGAGACTAGAGTCAAAGCCCCTCAACTTCTTGAGATTGGTGATCATAGGAGTAATCGGCTTGGAATCCATCATCCCGAATTTCTGCAACAACTTGATGATGTACTTTCCTTGCCCAATTATATCTCCGCAAGTCTCTACCATACTTCTAGACCCAAGTAATAGTGCATCAATCCTAAATCCTTCATTTCAAATTCAACTGCCAACATCTTCTTGCATTCTTGAATTTTTCGCTCCACACCCGTGATGAATAGATCACCCACATATAGTAGAATAATGGTGGGCTCATTATTCATGACCTTGATGTAGAGATTCGGATCAGCAGAACTCTTTACAAACCCAATTCTAAGTAAATATGCCTTTATCCTTGCATACCATGCCCTAGGTGCTTGCTTCAAACCATATAGGGCCTTCTTAAGTCTGCAAACATGAGAGTTCCTACTATTAACTTCAAAACCTTAAGGTCGTTCGATACACACTTCCTCAGCAATGGTCCCATTCAAAAATGCAGTCTTCCCATCCATTTGATGGATACTCCAACCCATTGTAGCAGCCAATGAAACCAAGGATCTAATGGTAGTGTACCTTGTTGTGGGTGCAAAGGTTTCTTCATAATCAATGCCTTCTGTTTGAGAGAAACCCCTTACAACGAATCTAGCTTTGTACTTGTCTATACTTCCATCAACAGCATGTTTGATCTTATAGATCCATTTGGAGGTGACAACCAATTTGTCACTAGGTTTAGGAACGATTTCCCAAACCCCATTCTTCATGATGGATTGATATTCTTCTTGCATCGCTTTCTTCCAAACCTCTTGATGAGCAGCTTCATTGAATGCAGATGGTTCGACTTCAATTTTGTCATGTATGCAGCATAACCAGAATATGTTTTTGGTCTCTTACTTTCCCTTAAGGTTCCTTTCACAACTTCATGTCCTTTAGCATCTTCTAAAGTAGCTTTTAACCAATTTGGCCTTTTCCTTGTGGTTGGGATGACTACCTATTGAATAGGCTCACTTGGTCCTTCTTCTTGATTTGTAGTACGGTTTTCATGATGATCTTCTTCTTCAAATATTGGAACTTCTTCGTCATCGAAATCAATAGGAATATCCTTTGATTTCTTGTAGGCTTGATTTTCATCGAATATGACATCCCTGCTTACTTCAATATGTCTTCCTTCCTTAGTGTAGATTTTATATGCTTTTGAGGAGAGACTATATCCAACGAATATTTCCTTGATACTTGTCAAATCCAACTTCTTTTGCTTGTCCTTTGGAACATGGATGTATGCTGGACTTCCAAAGATTCAGAGGTGATCCACACTTGGCTTCTTTCCTATGAATACTTCTTCGGGTGTTATATTATTAAGACTTCTATGAGGACTTCTATTTTGAATGTACACGGCTGTCATTGTTGCTTCTCCCCATAAGAATTTTGGTAGATCTTCATCAAGGAGCATTGTTTGAATACCACCTTCAACTGACCTATTCTTCCTTTCAGAGACTCCAATTTGTTCGAGATAATAGGGAACAATGAGCTCCCTCTTAATTCATGCTTTCTTACAATATGCAATCAATTCCTTAGAAGTGTATTCCCCACCATTGTCGGACCTTAGAGTTTTTATCTTTCTTTCAGTTAGGGTTTCCACTTTGGACCTAAACTCCTTGAACTTTTCAAATACTTCATCTTTTGTTTTGAGAAGGTAGAGCCATGTCTTTCTAGAATGGTCATCAATGAATGTTATATAGTAGAGATGACCTCCAAGTGATTTGTCAGACATGGGCCCACACACATCAGAATGGATGAGGTCTAATATCTCTTTAGACCTAGTTTCACTATTCGGAAATGGCTTTCTTGTATGTTTTCCCAAAGAGCATCCCTTGCACACTCCTTCATGATCTAACTTCATATTAGGGATGCCATGAACTAATTGACTAAGAGTAGGGATGACCTTACGATATAGATGACCATACCTCCTATGCCATAGCTCAATGGGATTGATTTCCATGTGAACCAAAGCTTGAGGAGGTGGTGTAATAACCCTATAGAGGCTTCCTTCACGAACTCCAATAACCCTAGCTTTATCAATGCTAGAGTCTTTTCCCCAAACCAATACGTTTCCATCAACAAAAGCAACTCTATCCCCTTTATCTTCTAAACAAGAAATAAAAAAGAAAATTACTTTTCAAACCTGGAACATATAGAATGTTGTTGACATGCAGCGTCGATCCATTTTCCATCTTCAACGATGTTGATCCCGGGCCTCTAACAGCAGAGCTTTTGTTGTCACCCAATTTCGCTGCATGAGAAGATGGCTCTTTTGATAGTGTATGGAGTTGTTTACTTTCTCCTGTCATGTGTCTTGATGTTCCATTATCAATGATCCATGCATTTTCATCACTAAGAGAACCTGTAAGAGCATCCAAGAACCCTTGACTTTTGACTTTGTTGAATTAGTAGATGACCTTCTTGATCTAGCTTCCAGCAGTGTTGATATCCATCTTCATGTAGTTTATCAAAGAGGGAGAATGCATGCCAACAAAGTGATCATCAACTTTTCTTGACCTTAGCTCTAATACCATGTTGAGAAATCAATGCAAGTAGATCAGGGTTTGATTCCTCTTTCTTGATAATTACTTGTGAGTTATGTTATCTTCTTTTACTTCTTTATTATCTTATCTTTCATCAAGCAATTACCATATTATGTGTGTATGAAGCTCACAAAACAAGAGACACAAGATGTAGGCACTATGCCAGGGAAAAACCCCCCTCGAGGGGAAAACCCAGTCAAAATTTATCTTCCTTCAATAGTATTCTTTGAGACTCTTCAACCTAGACAAAGACCAAACCTTCCCTCCACACCAAGTCAGCCTTCCAGATATTCAACCCCTTTGCAGCGGCACTTTCACCCCAGCAACTTCGACTATGCATCAACTTACAGCAATAGGCAGCAACTGGCAACAACAACACTTGGAAGACTTCGATCTCCCAAACTAGGGCACGAAACAGAGAGAGTGTAGCTCCAAAATTTCAATTTTCTTCTCTTCCTTAGACTTCACCCAACTCACACTTCCTTTAGTTTTCTGTTTACCCACTTCGCACTTCTCCAGCTTCCTTAGAGATATCAAACTAGCTTGAGATGAGATGCTCCAAATGAATTCGACTTCCTTCTATTTATAGGCTCCAAGTGAGGTCGAATTGGTGTCCTTATGCCTACTTGATCTCTTCTAGGCCGACTAGGTGTGGAGGTTACATAAATTATATTTGACTCAATAGTAAACATTTTTACATGATTCAAAAGCCCAAGAAGGGTCTCTTTAAATGTACAATGACTTTATAGACTCAATATTAATCCTAGAAGTCCACAATGGGACTTTGAATAATACAATGATGACCCAAACATGAAACCCATGCTTTAATAAGTCATTGATACAATAATAACAGTTATTTTCTTTATTCTTTTGACAAGTACATTTCATGATGACTCATATACATTAATGAAGACCGAACCTAGTTACATTTTCCAACACAGCTGTGGGGCACGAATTTCTATGACAAAATGTTGAACAATGGCAAAGAAAGGGGAGATAAGTACCCTGTTGTTTGATTTTTCTTTCATCACAGTTGTGTATGTATGTGGGTTCACGGATAGGGGTAAGAGGAGGTTGAAGTTGAGCGGGGCGAAAAAAACCCTAGCGATGGAGGCGAACGGAGGCTGCAGGATTCGAGCTGGTATCACCTAGGGTTCTAGCATAGACAGGCAGCTACAGTACAGGGTTTAGGTGGTCCAGGGCAGAGGATGACAGCTACGGTACGGGTGAGACATTTGGCGGACGGTTCGAGGCGGGCAGATCTCAAGAAGGTCACGGTTTGGGAGAACTTTTGTTTATTCGGGCGGTCCTCAGCGTAAAGACAGCGGTTTTTAACCTTAACCGGAGAGACAGGGGTGTTATGGTATGTTAGCAGTCTTGTTTAGGCTTTAACTGAAGCTTAATCGGGAACGGCGAGATAAATTTCAACGGAGAAGCAGCAGCTGGTTTTCTGGGAAACCGTCAGATACCCGTTCCGAAGCATTTTTCGACAGCTACAGCTAAGCGTAGAGTGGAGTGTCAGGTACCGGGGTTTCTTTTTTACAGTTTAACTGTTATCGTTCACCATGGTAAAGTCTACCGAGAAGGTTGACCTGGAGCCGGCGCCGGAGGACCTGCTTTCTGTTTGGGGACAAGAGGTAACCGCTCAAAACCTGGTCAAGTTTTTCGGCAGCCATGCTGAGGCGGAGCCGTTTTCGGAGGCCGCGTGGAATCCTAAGAGAAACCCCGACCGTTTAGAGGTTAAGGCAGGTGTGGATGGGTCAAGCACTAAAGGAAGGAAGGTTTCCTTCTCACCTTTCCCTCCGGAGAAGAACCCATTACAGGTTTCAGTCGGGTTACAGGGCAGCAAGGTAAAACCCATCTCAATTCCAGCCAGGATCTCAGGAGGGCTCGAAGACATTATCAACTTCCCGACCAAACACGGCATTTGGAGATCAGTTGGCGGGGGTTTGAAGGCAGGTAATGTGGACTCAGAAAGAGGGAACCGGCATACGGTGAGGCGTTCTCCCTCAAATCTGCCTCAAAACCCTAGCAAAAATCTAGAAGGGTTTTTGTCTGAAGGATATGAACCGTTACGACTCGAGAAGGTGGGAAAATCCCCATTAATTGGAAGGGACTCGAGGAAATCAGGACAAGGGGAGGCCGAGACGGTGGTTCCGGAGGCCGATAGTCAGAGCGCGCGGGGAGTTTCAGTGACCCAAAATCCTGCAGTAATCAGTGGGATCCAACCAGGCATTCAAGAGGGTGAGAACCCTAACCCTCAGGGAGAGGTCTCAGATAGGGGTCAGGACAAGCCTGAGACAAGCCGAAAGAAGGAGTTCTCCTTGAAGAAGAGGACTTTTGAAGGCAATCTGGTTCTCGGCATGGATGTTCAAGTTCAAGATGCTTTGATCGTGGCGGAATGCACCCTTGTAGGACGAATCAGAGGGAGGGCTCTATCTGGTAAGTCACTAAACCAGTGGGCGGAGTCTCAATGGAAAAATTCTTTGTCGAATTCATTTAGAGTGGCGTTGTTAGTAAAAGGATGGTTCATGGTCAGCTTTGCCAAAAGAGAAGATGCTGATTGGGTTGTCGAAAGGAACTGGATTATAGGAAATCGCCCGGTCCTGTTCCAGAGATGGACGCCGAATTTTGATGCAAACAGGGAGAAGGCGGATGAGTTCCCAGTATGGGTCAGAGCTCCGGGTCTTCCCCCGTTCTTATGGGTCGAATCAGTTTTTAAAGCCATTGGGGACCTGCTAGGCACCTACCTCGATGCTGATATGTCTTTTCACCATACTTTCGAAAGAACAATGGCTCGGATTCTGGTGCGTTTGAACCCTAAAGAAGGGCTAGCAGAGTCTATAAAACTTGAGTATGGAGAATTTGTGTTTGAGCAGCCCCTGGATTATGAGCACCTTCCTTTTCGGTGCTTCAGATGCCACGAATACGGGCATTTGGCTAAGGATTGCCCTCTGGGTAATCGTAGAAGAAGACCGCAGAAATCAGAGGAACAGAGGGAGAAAAAGGTGAGAAAGGATTTTTTTTACGAATCCTTGAATGGTCAGAAGGACGGGAATAGGGCGGAAAAGAACAGTAATGCAGAGGTGCCGGTCAAAGAAGGTGCAACGCCTATGACGGAGATTCCAAAGGCCAATGAATCCCCGGCAAAGAGCGTTAAGGAACTGAATGCTGAAGATCCTGACACTGCAATGGAGGAGCCCTCTGGAGGCGGAATGAAGACGCGGATAAACTATCTAAAGATGCTCTGCAGCAGGCTCTGGGCGTATGGAAAGTGATTGAAAAAAATCAGGATCAGATTCAGGAGACGTTTCAGCCTCCATATGTCTAATTTTTGTTGTATCGGAGTCTGGGTCTTTTTGTTTCACTTGTACATATTTCTGTTAGTGACTCTGTTTTGAGACAGTCTGTTTATAGTTTCAGCCAAAACTTTCGGGCGCTTTTCTTTGTATCGGTGGGCTGTTTTCCGTCATGGAGGCCCACTTTTTGGCTTCTGTATTGGGACTTGTTTTTGGCACCTATGATGCTGGCAGGTACTGCCGTGGTTATCAGTTTTTGAAGCAGGAACAGAAATGCTGCCTCTGTCTGGGGTGGTGGCTTTTTTGGTTTTGTTTTCTTGGTCGTTTTCAGAGAAGCTCTTTCTCTGAGTCTGTCGAGGGGATCTTCCTCGCCGTTCCTGAATGCTTTTGCATCTGCTTGTAACTTTTTATCTATTTTATATATAAAAAGTTCGTTTTTTTCTCCGGAAGAAAAAAAAAAGTACCCTGTTGTTTTATTGTTGTGTAATTAATTTCCTGAGAAGGAAATATAAATCCTCCTTAAACTGGTTTGCCCCATTGTAGGGTTTATCCAAGGTCTAGCTGACCAAAAACCACTGTGTAAACTTTGTGTGAGCTTGTGTTATTTCTTCTTTATCAGCTGAAAACTAAATGGAGTAGAATAGTTCTGTATGTTTTGAGTTAATTAGCATTATCAGTTTTTATATCAGCTAACACTTCGAGGTTGTGCACATTAAACATTATGCTAATTCCTTGAAACTAGGTGGGCTACAAAATTGTAAAAAAATTCTACATAAGGCACAAGAAGTTCATCTTTCATGGTGTAAACTCCAACATCATGGCATGTTTCTTGAAGAAAATCAAAAAATAAAATTATTTGGCTCAAGTTACATAAGCTCCACACCCTTTACTCTAGGACAAGCTTCAACATATTAGCCAAACGCTTATTGAAAATGAATTTAAAGAAACCATAAGGTAAATACTTAAATGCCAATCTACCTTCCAAAATCTTGGATTATGTTGAAAATGATAGCAAGAAAGGGTTCCTTGATTTGTGCCTTAATCAAAGGGACCTCAACGAGTTCTTCCTTAGCATGCTCGAGTTCCTATAAGTTAGGAACCAATTCCTGTAAGTTAGGAGCTAATTCCTATAAATTATGATGAATTCCTATGATTTAGCATGAGTCGATATAAATTAGGACAAGTTCCTATAATTTAGGATCAGTTCCTAAAAGTTAGGGGGAGTTATGAAGCAGTTAACTAATGTGCATAAGTGGAAGGTCAAGTTTATTGTCTTGTAGTGCGAGTTAATTTGGAAAAACGACAAGTCACCGAATATCAAGTTCTAGAATTGAGATGAGACGAGTTGCATGAGTTAGTTAACTCTGTTAACTTATCAATCACAAAATCAATTCCTAAAATATAATTTGCTAGACTTAGCCATTCGAATTGTTTATAAAGAGGACGCAGGCACAATTGTAATCATTCTTCTTGAGCACAAGTATTGTGCATGAGCTTGTAAGAGTAACAAGAACAAAAGGAGCTTGTGTGAGTATTGAAGAATGAAGAATTGCCTTTAGAATGCGCTAGGAAATAGGGTCTTATTTCCTAGGATTTGCGCAAGGATTTCAGAGCTCATCCAGGCAAGGCAAGAAGGCAAGCAGAGCAAGGGTCTGACAAATTGTTTCAAGCTTAGTTCAAGCAAGGAGAGCATTGTATTCTCTATTGAAATTATATTGTATTGTAAGGGATCTATTGCTTATTCTTCTTCAATAGTATTCTCAATCAAACAAAGGGTTTTCCCAATTGGGTTCCTAGAAAAATTGTGTTGTTGAATTGTGTGATTGTGTATTTATTTATGTTTCTACTCCACTGCAAAAATAAGTAGAGAAATTATGTGTCTATATGAAAACAAATTAGTTTCAAATTGTTTATATTAATAGTTGCAAAACTTCGTGGATTTTCTACAAATTATAAGCCCAAGTGGGCTAGATGCAATGGTGACCACTGGCCAATGTTCAATTCTCATTGGGGCTTTTCTGCCCTATTTATGTAGCCACGTCGGCACCTAGAGGTAGTGGTTTAATGCTTGAACTTTGCATTGCACTACCCATGCACACATAAGCAGATCAAAGCCCACCCCCAAGTCCTCCAGGTCACCCATTTTGAGTTCACTACCTATGCTCTAGGAAGCACTTTGCTAGGACTTTATGTTACATGCTTTGCCTAGGCTAGGGCTTTACCTAACCACCTCATTGTCCTCATGGCTCCTTCCTCTTCTTCATCTGTTGTTGCCAAGGTTTTTGGTGCATTCCTCATAAATCCCTCAGTTTTTTCAAGAGTAAAAATCTTTGTTTTGTCAATTCTTCCTTTAGCCCTTGTGAGTGGTACATCTTTTAAGCAGGCCCTCATAGCTCTGCGCTTCGTTGTTCTCATAGCTCCTAAAGGTCGCTTTTTAGTTGAAAAGGTTATTGTTTTTCCAAAAGTTTCTCATGCATTGGTTTGCAAATTTCTTGTGTTTTGGTGGTGGCTCTCAGATATCCATCCTCTAGATTTCTCAAACTTGGAAAACTTCTCTTCACAAGAAAGCTGTCATTTAGCCATATACTCAGGTTTTGTCATCGTGACATTTGATTACACAAATGATAGAGCATGTTCTTCAATCAATACCTTGAGTTTTGTTAAAATTTCAGACAATGGTAAGCAACTTCTGCACTAATGCATAATGCACAACATTCAATACTGCAACTATCTTCTATTTACCAAAAGAAGGAAAATTACAGTTATAGCTTAGAACTTAAACTTGCCCACCAACAAAATGGTGAGCTCCGGATCTCTTTCATTATACAAGAGACTGAGGGAAGACACAAGGTATATGGTCACATGCATGAAGCACCCAATGTGACTCAATCCAATCTTAACCATCCTACATGCATATAAGTGCCAAGAGGATAACTGTCACATGTATGCACACTCCTCCTTGGGATCTAAGCCCTCCTCAAGTTGTCATGAAAGCACCCTAGAAGTCCTAGGGGTATGCACCCAATCTAAAAATGATAATCCATGCAAAAAACAAACTCCGAAATATAAAGGTAACTAAAGTGATAAATCTGAACAGCAATATAATTCTGGAATTGTTGTAAGGTTGATGCATGCATGCAAGCGTCCGCTCCATATCTCTCATACATAACTGTTGTGCACCTCATTTATTCCACCAGAGCTGCACCCTCATACACACTGCCCTCTCTCTGCTGCTGCGCACAGGAACCAAGAACAATGAAGCTGGAGCACCATCACTGCGGGACAAAACTAACTGAGCAACAAAGGTAAAAAATTAATAGGTTTATGGGTAAAGAAGGCTTGTGCCTAAATAGTAGTAAAACCATGGTCTCCACTTTTTTATCCCTCCCCAGGCTTTTTCATCAACAACACTATAGGTAAGGTTGCTAAAGCTGCCATTGCATTTCTAGGGACATAATCCCTAACCTCCATAGATAACGCTTTTGGAAGATTTCACTTTTGTGCCCCAAAAACCAATAATGGACTGATCTCAACTTAATCAAGTTTGTGCACACTGCATTGAGATGGACTTTGCTTCTGGTTTGCCAGAAGACATCATAATAGGGCTTAAAAGTGGCAGGCATGACCTGGAAGCAAAAGCTCAAGTATGAACAGGTGGCCTTCAAGTGTAGATCTTGCTCTTGCTTCAAATATGGCCATTTAGCATCTTCTTGCCAAAAGGTCGTGAAGGGTGAGGATGGAAAGACCATTAAAAAGAAAGAGAAGCAAGGAACCTAGTTGGTGGAAAGGAGTCGAAGATCACCACTAACTTATTGAAGTAAAATAATGGGCAACATAAGCTGGAGCTAAGGTGGAGACGAATCCAATGTTCATGGCTCCAATGTCAAAGGCCCCTTCCCTGCCTCTTCCCTATGAAGAAGAGACACACGGATAATGGATTGTTGCGAAGAAGCAAACAGAAAAAAGCTATAAAGAGATAGCTGAGAAAAGTGAACAGGTTTCATCCGACATGAGTCTCATGGAGAAGCTTCTCAAACAGAAGGTAGCCCAGTTTGTTGATTGCTAAAGGATGGGAAAATAGATGCGATCTTTAAATTTATTTTTGTCTCTTTGTCACGTTCTCCTGTAGCAGTTCACCCACCAGGTATAACTGAGGCTAAATAATGTAACTCTTTTTCTTATCTTATATAGCTTTGACTATAGTCCTGGCTTCTTTTCTAGCTGACCCACAAAACAAGACTAATCCCTTAGCCACATTGCTTGGGCTTCTACAGAGGTGGAGGATTTGCCCAGACAGCCAAAATTGGCTGGAATCCGGGTGAAAAAAATTCAAGAAATCTTTCAATAGCAGTGTTTGAATCATGTTTTTGATGGTGGAAATGAATTCAGCACCATCAAAAACGTATGGGGAATCCAAAATCTTGAAAATTGACAACTTTAACCTTGATTTACAAAAATCCCTGCCAGATTTTATCAAAATATTGCCGGAAATTCTATGATTTTCAGGGCAAAAAAGCATCCCTGCCGGATTTTATCAAAATATTGCCGGAAATTTTGATTTTCAGGGCAAAAAAGCAGTCTGGTTAGACTACTGCCATTGCTTGTGGTCCGTACCAAAGTGAAGAAAAAACAGTAAAATTGCATAATATTGACAACCGTTTAACCAAAAAGTTAATGCATTAAAACAAAGTGTCAGATTTTTATTCTTTCGCAATTGCTGGTCAGCTATACGTGGGACTCAAACTCAGACAATATAGACTGATCAGCAATCAAGACTCAGAAATTCCAAATAGAGAGGTATATTGCCATTAGGCATGCCAGAAAAGCAACAGCAATCAAATAGATAACAAGGAATTACCTTGGATGAGGTGGACCAGAGGGCAAAGTGCTATCAAATCAGATGCACAAAATTTGAACTCCTTTGATAACCCTTGACCAGAGAGAATAAACTGAAGGAATTACCCAGATAGATGAGGTTTCTTAAAAAACTTTGGAGAATTTTCCAACACAGAATCAGCTACAAAATCTGGCAAGCATAGGTACTACTCTCAAGCAAACCCTTGACCAGAAAGAATAAACTGAAGGAATGACCTAGATAAACGAGGTTGCTTAAAAAACCCCATTGAATTTTTCAACATATAATATGCTACAACATCTGGCAATGATTTCCAGTTTAACATGTAATCGAAAATTTGATATGCTTCAGCCACTTTCCCTGCCCTACAAAACGCCTTAAGAAATGCCGCATAGGTACCACTCTCAAGATAACCTTGACCAGAGAGAACAAACTTGAAGGAATTACCTCGAAAAACGAGGTTTCTTGAAAAACTTCAGAGAATTTTCCAAAACAGAATATGCTACAACATCTGGTAATGTTTTCCTGTTTAACACGTAATCAAAGACTTCATATGCTTCAGCCACTTTCCCTGCTCTACAAAGTGCCTTGAGAAACGCCGCATAAGTGCCACTCTCAAGATCAACTTCCTTCGACTTCAGCACCTCATACAGCTTCAAGGCCTGATGTAAGTGCTGACACATACAAAGGCCATGCATAAGGGTGTTGTACGTGCAACCATCAGGCTGACACACAGATTGTTCCATTTCCTCTAACAACGCAAGAGCTCCCATGGCGTCGCCTTTTCTACACATTCCATTCATAAGTGAAGTGTAAGTAATGACATCGGGAGAATGCCCTTTCCTGACCATGAGCTTCAGAAACTTCTTGGCTTCATCTATTTTCCCAGCCTTGGACAACCCAAATATGAGAGTATTAAATGTTACGACATCAGGAGCACACCCCTCTGCGTCCATCTTCTTGTAAACTCCAAGGCTTCATTGGTCTTATCGATTTTACAGTAACCCTTCATTAGGGTGTTGTATAAGAAGCTATCAGGCTTGCACCCAGACTCTAACATCTCATCCAACAAATTTCTTGCTTTTCTCATATGTTTGCCATTGCAGAGAGCATCCATCAGAATGCTACAAGTGACAATATCAGCCTTGCAATTTAAACCCGTCTTGCAGTTTAGACCCTTCATTTCCTCCAGAAACGTATATGCTGTGTCAATCTTCCCAGCCTTACACAAATGCCTGATGAGAAAATTGAGAGTACTCATATCTGGATTAACAACATATCTCACCATTTCAATAAAAATATTGCAGGCTTCTTCATCTCTGCCTGCATTACAGAATGCACGAACTAACAAACCAGAAGTGACATGATCAGGTGCACAACCATCATCAATCATCAGATCTAGTATATTTTCAATACGACCCACATGACCTAATTTGCTGGGTTCACCGAGCAAAACATTAAAAGTCACTGTATTTGGTGAAAATCCACCCTTCTGTTTCATGTGCTGAAGGAGGCTCAAGGCATCTTCAACTCGTCCAGCCTTTGCAAACCCATTAATCACTGTGTTGTGGGTAGAAGTATCTGGGATGAAATTACTACGTACCATTTTGTCATACATTCGCTTGGCTTCAGTAACCCTGGTCTCATTCAAAAGCGCATTAATGACGTCCTTCTGCGATCTTTTCGCATGTTGGTCTTTGTGTTTTGATCCCCTCGAATTCTCTGAAGGCAAATTACTTGTTGGCTCATCGAAATAGGGTTGTGGAAGTGCCGAAAAATGCGAGGAAATGACTCTCGTTAGGGTATTCTGATAAATTTTTACAGGGTATATAGATCTAATTCGTGCCATATATAGCTTTTCTCTCGTGTTTTTCTCCTGCTATGTTTGGTCAAAAAAATCTCAGAAATTTGTAGCAAACCTTTCAGAGAAGTGATCATGTGACGCTGTGCTTGACTGATCGCTCGTTCGGCCCGTCGCTCATGGTTCTGTCCCCGCGAAAGGAATCGAGTTGAGGTTTAAGGGAGGGTTTAGCAGCCTCTTCCCACTTGATGCCTTTAGCCATGATTCAATAAATATGATTTTCTGTTTAATGAAAGCTCTCTCATTCATTGGAAGCTAAGGATTGACAATTCGGGTAAAGCTTTTCTCGCTTAGCATTGGCATGATAGCTTTTAAGAAAGAATTATTATCCCATTCATTGGAAATTTAATGGAAAGATACATTATAAAAGAAAAATTATAATTATATATTTATTGAGTTTATATATGGTAAGTTAAATTAAAAATGGATCCCAAGTATGTTTTAAAATTATTTTTGTTTTTGTTTGGTTAAGAGTTTGTTTTCTTGAAATGTAAGGAGATGTAAGAAAAGAGAGTACTGCTCAAGACCGAGAGGTATCTGGCAAGAGTGAAAGTCTGTCTCTTTACAAACCACTAGCAAATTATTCCAGGTGGCGTGTTTTTCTTTGAATAATAAAGTGAGTGAAAGTCTAAAGTTGATGAGTCTGTCTCCATTTGTCTTAGGTTTTCCCACATGTAAAAAAAAAAAAAAAGTTAAACTAAGTTGAATTCGATTAGTTAAAAGAAATTTTAAAATTTATTAAAGTAATTACAATTTAAATATTAAATTAAATATTTTGAAAATTCGAAAATAATTTTAAAAATTTTTAAATTTTAAATCTTATTTTTTATTGGACATATATAACAAATGATCATTTGTATTTGGTTTTATATAGAATTGTCACAAATTACAATTATTAAAAAATATATGAAAAATCAAAAAATATAGTATCACCAAGTGTTTTAACGTGAAATCTGCCATAATAATATTTATCATCAAATTTTTATATAGTACACGCTAATATAATTTAAATTTAGGTTAATATAGTTTTTATCAAAAAATTGACTATTTTTGTTATGTCGAAATTGATTTTTTTCCATATTTTGTCATGAAATACAAGTTATTCCTTCCATCTTTCATTAGAAAATAGGCATTAGCTACTGAGGCCACACTTTTGCATAGAAAAATATTGATGAGTGATTGGAGACTTCCACAGTTTGTCATATTGTTAGTAATTTCCGGAATCATACTGTGTAAAATGTGTGATATGTCCAATGTTTCAGATGGTGACTCCATCCATCATGAGGGACCACAAAGAGCCTTCAACCATTTTTTTCTCAAAAAATCCAACCATAGGAGTGCTTAAGTCATTTTTTTATGGTAGAAACAGATTCAGCACCATCAAAAACCCTTAGGGCACCGAAAATCCTTATGCTTAACAGTTATAACCCATATTTCTCAAAATTTCTGCCTGAATTTTGTCAAAATCTTGTTGGAATTTCCACTTTACAGGCAAAATTGTTGCCTCGTTAGATTACTCTCTAGAAAATATGACATGGATATGCATCAATGAGCAATGAGAAAGTACGCCAAGAACCAAAATTATCTGACACGTGTATTATGTTTGATATGATATGTGGTTCGTACTATGAATACAGGTAACAACAATTGAAATACAATGTCCACCAAAAGGTAAGACGTGAAATATAAAACAAGAATTTTCTTTCCCCTTATTATGTCATTGCATAGCAGTGACATCTATGATCCATGGATTTGTATTATTCATATACATACAAAAAAATTGCAAAGAAAACCATGGAGTTACATAGTTCACCTTAGGATTTCATTTTTCTATGCAGT
Source organism: Pinus tabuliformis (assembly GCA_031772625.1). Lineage (NCBI taxonomy): Eukaryota > Viridiplantae > Streptophyta > Pinopsida > Pinales > Pinaceae > Pinus > Pinus tabuliformis. The sequence goes on from CM062806.1 coordinate 588,487,071, forward strand.
GGTCTTAGCACCACCGCCACATCAAAGCTACATAGCACAATGCGGTGGTGAGCTCTACCTTGGGGGTTTAAATTCTTTTTTCATTGTAAGGGCATACTGATTGTCAAACTATCACTCCAATGCACCCTTCAATATACATTGTACAAAGGAAAGATCATATCTGTGCACAATCAAAGATTTTTAGTATTCCCAAATCTAATTGTAAGTCCTGCCAATCTCCTTTGTACATTCACCAACAACACTTTTCAATTATTTAACGCATCGAGTGGTCAAAATTCATTAGTTTTGAGTTGCTATCAGATTGGCTTCACAAATTCTAATATTGGAATTTGAAATCGATGGTTTGATTATGTAAATTTGAAGTTCAATCTTCTTAACCATAGGGATACCCCCTCAATAAATTTGTTGTCAGAGGGACTCGCTTCAACGTTTGTATTGTTTTCTCACCATTGGAATTGGACTTCACTGCCTTTGGATGGATGGCAACACCAAGAGAGCACTTTGAAGAGATTCAGAAAACCAAGTTCAAAGAGAACCCTCTTACAAAAGAATTGCACCAAATAGTCAAACTTTTGTCTGCGGAATTATACAACAAACATGTTCATTTTGTTATAGTGCTAATTCAAGTGACTCATCATTTGGATTGAAAGTGCCAATCAAGCTTATCTTCTTTGTTTAGTATTTTTGTTATCATGATAATTTTGGTGACTTTGTTGCAGAATGGATAACAACTATGCACGAAATGTGAATTTGACGTTGGATTTTGTGTTTACGACTAAGGATGTCACTAGTGTGGCTGCCACTACACTGCTGGTTTCGAATGACAAGATTGGATTTCAGAAACTTCATATCAATTCTATAAGCAACATAGGATGATCGACCAAAATAAATAAAAGGGAAGGAGGTTATATCAGAGAAAAAGGTATGGATTCAATCATATTAAAATAGTTAAATATGAATTTATAATCCTTATAAAGGTATGAATTGGTTAACAAGAATCATTATCTCTTTGTTAATTTATGGTGATTACAATGACAATTTTATGGGTAACCAACTCATTTTCCCAATTTCTCTATGACTATTATAGTACCAATAGTATAGGTAGCATCCTCTCTTTTCATTGCAGGTGTTAAGTTTAAGAGTGTCTTTTTAGTGACAAGTCAACCTTACATTTTTAGCAATGGATGCAAGATAAGATTCAATGAAGTCTCTCCTGCAGACTTTGACATTGGATATATAGTCCCAAAATGGGTTGAAAGTAGGCCCAACATTTCTAAACTTGAAGAATTTTACGACGGCAGGCTTCCCAATACTTTTATGGTTCTTCCTTTGTGTGCAGAGAAGGTTGAAGTTGTGCAGAAAGAAATCTCAGGTATTCAACTTGAAATTCTTTTATTTATGTCTAGGATCAAGAAGCTTTATGTCTATGGGGTCCATGTGAATGTCAATTTTAACAAAATAAACAAAATCTCTATTTCAAGGGAGACAAAATTTCAAAATTCCAAGAGCGAAGATAGTGAATCGTTCACTCTGCATTTATCTGTTGTTGAAGGCAAACATTCCATTGGACAATCTAGTTATTACATATGTAGGCAACTTTTTGATGTGAAAAATGAGTGTAAGGTTGAGCAGAGGAAAGATGTGGAAAAATGGGTGATTACACTAGCTTTTCCCCGAGATAAACATCTTACTAAAGAAGACAAACTAGCACCTAGTATGTATTATTTTCTTCTTACATAAACGGTAAATGGTTTTCCATTTGTAATACAAGCAAACTTTTCATTGGTTTCCTCAAGAGAAAGCATTGTCTTTTACAACAAATGGAAGCAGGGAATACTTTGCCTCATTCTGTTAGCTTTATGTTCAACGTTTAGTTCGCTAGTCTATGTAAATTCGCACCCTTCATCAAACTGTGATTGTTATAAATATCATCCCACTGATAGCCCTCATTATTAGCAATTGACACAAGTTAGAGATTATATTCAAGTCCATTTAAGAATGGAAGAAATAGTTTTGTGTGATTCCAACTTTGTTGGTAGAGATTTGGGTAGGCCAACAGAGATTTGGAGAATACTGCCAACCTTTAGAAGCATTTTGGAGAGAGCAAGATAAGAAGGTCAACAAAGTGACTTAGATTCTTTATTTGTTGGTGATATCAAGATAGTTCATCATTATCTCGACAAGGATGAATTCCCTAGTGTCATTAATTTCTTAAAAGTGGAATATGTGTAAAGCCCTAATTTTTTAAATTTAACTAGAGAAACTAAAATTTGACAATTGACATCAAATTCTAATGCCTAATTTTACAACTTAACCAGAGAAACTAAAATTAACAACTCATTTGCAAGTACTTACCTCAAAATATTTTTTGAAGGCATTTCTGGTATGTTGTTGCTCCCGCTCTTGCTACCAAATCGATTGTTTCCTCCTAGCCTATCTGGGATTAACCAATCTAGTTTCCAGATCCAGAAGACTTTGAAATAGAGGTCTTTTAGCCCGCATGCCCAAAACCCCAAGAACAATTGCACAATACTTTGTGTTTCTCTCCACAATCTCTGCTTCTCCCATAGTTAAGAAATAAAACCCTCCTTTCACACTCTTTGTCCTTTGCCCCCCCTTCTCATGGTCTCCTTGACTCCCTTATATGCCCCAAAATTCCATCGTCTCTCATTCTTCTGTTGTCAGTATCCTACATTCCATAGTCATTTTTTTCCTTTGTTTAGAGGTAGTTATATTTATCAAATGTAATGGAGTGTTGCTTATAATTGTTTGTTTAGTTTATGTACTATAATGTCTTATTTTATTTAATTAAATTACTTTATCTATAAGTTTAAATAAATCACTTATTTAAAATTTAAGTAAATTACTTTATTCATATATTAAATAAATTACTTTATTTACTTTATTTAAATTAATTATATATATAATAGTGGTAGACATATCAAGTACCTCACTCGATATATTCATTATATTTTGGTGAGTTAGGAATTTACTTTGATAATCAATTCATTACCTTCAACTTAGACATTTTCCAATATTAGTGAGTATAAATACTAGTGTAGTACATGCATACGATGCAATACATGCATATGTAGCTATCATATGCATGTGTTGTATGCATGTTAATGTTTCTATGTTCCCTATAACTCAAGATGGGTCATTACATACACCCCTCTCTCAGAAAACTCCATCTTGAAGTTAAAGTTTATATAGTATATCAATAATTATTTTAGCAATTAGTGTAATCATGTAAGGATTATGTCTCGTGATTGAATACTTATTTAATGTGAGGACATTTTTTATTTTATTTGTGTTTTAAACATTTATAGGTTTACGATTTTAATAGTCATGCCCTATCCAACCAAGCTCTCAAGTTATTCTAGAATCATCTTATCCTTCCTAATCTCTTCCACTCCCATCCTATCCATCATCTACTGGGATATGTCATGGTGTGAGCTATACTGATCTAATCATTCATAAATCTCAAGGGTGAGAAAGTCGACTATATCAACCTAATTTCCCAGTAAGCATCTAGAAGACATCATCACACATTTAGGGGAGCGTGACTCGCACAGTGCTCCCATGACTCTAATTTTTTGATGATAAATAGTGGGAAACACCTCCACCCCTCCTAGTAAAACTAGTACCAATAGCCTATCATGGAATCTTATTGAGCCTCAATTGTTCTTGGAGTTTTTTCATAACGTGGTCGGTTTGGTAATGATACTATCTGCAATCTAAACACTTATCCACGCATTATAACATATGCATCAATATATTCAAAACTAATTATATTCAGATAACAATTTATATGCATTCCCAATATGTTGTCATCCGTGATATTAATATTTGAGTTCATATTAAATACTTGGTTATGTCTAGCCAATATATTTGTAAGTTATTTTTCACGTTAAATAGTCAAGTGTAGTCATTCTTTTATTTCCATCTCATCATTCATGTTGATATGTAAAATTATAGATACCACATCCATAACATAATTCATAATTTATATTAGTAGCCATGTAATAACAATGTTAATAAAATAACATACTTCATATTGGTATCGATTTCCCAACAGTGTTAAGCAAATAATTTTAAATCATTCTTACGTGTAACCTTTCATAGTTATAGAACAGTTCAAAATTATAGTCTTAAGTATCTAGCCAAATTAAAGTAAATATATACAAAATCAGGTTTTTAAGTGTTTCAAAATTAAAACAAGATGGGTTATGTTTGGCATATGGCCTCTTTGTCTTCCCAGGTAGTCGATCCAGGACTATACTTGTCCCATTGGACCTTAACTTGCTCTACCAGGTTGTCCTAAGATGTTGAACCCTACATTCTAGTATACGTAATGGTTCAACTGAAATGGTTCCCTCGTCTGATACCTGTAGTTTCTTTTATTGAAGGTTATGTGATTTGTCAGCTATATAATGTCTTAGTACATATACATGAAAAGCATTATGAACTTTATGCAAGTGGGGTGGCAGTGCAAGACGATAGGCGACAGGTCCAACTTTTTCTAGAACTTTGACTTGCCCAATAAACCGAAGTGACAACTTTGTTCCTTTTCTAAACCAAATAATGCTTTTTTTTGGTCTAATGTGGATGAAACCTCGATCCCCTACTTCATAATTCCTATTTGTCCTGCGAGCATCAACATAACTTTTTGCCTATCTAGTGCCTCCTTTAACCGTTGTCTATTTTTCAACTTATTCTTCCATCTCTTGAATTAGCTCTGGCCCCACTATCACTTGATCCTCTAACATGTCCCAACTTAACGGTGTTCTACAAGTTCTGTCATATAATGCTTCAAATGGAGGCATTCTGATTGTGGTAGTTGTTATTGTATGTAAATCAACCAAGCGTAAGTACTTTTCCCATTATGTTGTTGATCCATAACGTACATCCTCAACATATCTTCTATTACTTGGTTAACCCTTTCGATTTGTCCATCAATCTCAGGATGATATGTTGTACTTAAATTTAGTTGAGTTCTTAATGTTGATTGTATACAATTCCATAATATTGAAGTCAATCATGAATCTTTATATGATATGATTTTCTTAGGAACTCCATGAAATCTAATGATTTCATTTATAAATACTCGAGCTACATCAACAACTTCATAAGTATCTCTTACGAGAATAAAATGAGCACTTTTCATTAGTTTATCTACCACAACCACAATGACATTATGCCTTTATGGTGTAAGAGGTAGCTTGACAATAAAATCCATAAAAATCACCTCCCATTTGTTCATAGGAATGTCACGAGGATGCAGGAGACCTATTGGACGATGATGGTCAACCTTCACTTTCTAGCATTCAAGACACTTTGTAACAAATTGGACAATATCACACTTCATTCCTACCCAAGAAGAGTTTCTTTGTGTCACCATACATTTTCTTTACACCCGGATGCACATAATACAATGTTCTGTGGGCTTCCTTAAGGATGGTGTCTCAAAGATCCACACTATCACGGATGTACATCCTTCCATGGGATTGTAAGAGTCCATCATCCTCTAGTTCATACCCCTCAAACTTAGGTTCTTTTGGACCTTTACTCAAGCTCAGATCTTACTTTTAAATAACATCTATCTTCCAAGAGAAGTTAGCACTTGCTCTCTTAAGTCAACCTTGATGGGTACAAGGGAAAAGATTCTTGGTCTTCTACTTAGGGCATCTTCCACTACATTTTCCTTTCCTTTAATGTAAGAAATCCCAAAGTCATACTTGCCTAAAAATTCACACCATCGTCTTTGCCTAGCATTCAAGTCCCTTTGGGTAAACAAATATTGCAAACTTTGGTGGTTGCTTTTAAGCACAAAACTTCTCCTTACAAGATATTGTCTCCATATCTTTAATGCTAGTACTATAATGACCAATTCTAAATCACATGTGGCGTATAGTCCTTCATGAGACTTTAACTTCCTTGAGGCATACACTATTACTCCCTTATATTGCATTAATATTGTACCTAATCATTGCTTGGATGCATCAATACATACTGTAAAGTCTTTGTCCATATCAAGTACTCACAAGATTGGTGCACTGGTCAACAATATTTTTAGTTCAAAGAATGCCCTGTGACATTCCTCATTCCACTCATACCTAACTCCTTTACATTGGAGAGTTGTGACAGGCTTCGCAATTTTTGAGAACCCTTCTACAAACCTTTGATAGTATCTGGATAAACCCATAAAACTTCAGATTTCTTGCGCATTCTTCGATATCGACCACTCCATGATTGCTTTTACCTTCTCAGGATCTACTGAGATCCCTTCACCAGATATAATATGACCTAGGTAATGAATCTTCCTCTGAAAGAAGGAACACTTGGATAACTTTCCATATAATTGGTGCTCCTTGAGGCAAGATAATACTATCTACAAGTGTTCTTCACGCTCCTTCTCATTTTCGAAGTAGATGAGAATATCATCTAAGAAGACTTGTACAAAATGGTCGAGATACTTGCAGAAAACATTATTCATAAGATTCATGAATATTGTTTGTGCATTGGTCAACCCAAATGTTACCATCATAAACTCATAATGCCCAAAACATGTTCAGAATGTAATATTAGAGATATTGCTTTCCTTAATTCTTAATTGATGATAACCTAACCGTAGATAAATTTTTGAAAAGACTGAAGCTCCTTTCATTTTGTCGAAGAGGTCATTAATTCGAGGCATTGGATACCTATTATTTATTATAGCTTTATTTAAGTCTCAATAATCTATGCATAACCATAAGGAACCATCCTTTGTTGGGAATCACGATTATTGTTAGACCAAAACCCACAGGTGTTAGTCAATGATCGCATCGCCAGAGATAAGGATCCACAAGAGGTGGTTAGTCCATGTCGCAAAACAAAGGGGGAGTGTTGGCTTATCCAATGTCCAACAATATACCCCCCAACGCGAGATGGGTGTGTATCGAACTTGTGACCTACACTTTGATACCACTTGTTTGGAATCATGATTATCATTAGACAAAAACCTGCAGGTGTTAGTCAACAATCGCATCGACTGAGATAAGGATCCACAAGAGGTGGTTATTCCATGTTGCGAAACACACAGGGAGCGTTGGCTTGTCCAATGTCCAACATCCTTCTTCTTGACAAAAATTACAAGAGCTCCCCAAGGTGAAGTACTAGGTCGAATATGTCCTATATCCAGTAGTTCCTTTAGCTGGATTTGTAACTCTTGAAGTTCCAAATATGTCATTCTATAGGGTGTTTTAGAGATTGGTTATGTACCATCTTTCAATTCTATTGTGAGATCAAGCTCCCTTTTAGGAGGTAATCCTAGTAGTTCCTTCAAAAAACATCAAGAAATTCAGATAACAACAAATATTGCTTTAGAGATGGACCTTTTTCCTTGATTACTTCCTTAACTACATATACCCAACAACCTTTTCTTAGGCAACGCTTCATTTGCATTGTTGATATGAAGCGTAAATATACCCTCCTCTTAATACCATGGATTTGGATCGTCTCTCCTTCATCATTTATGCAGAGAATTCTTTTTTTGTAACAGTCTACCCAAGTTCGATGAGCTTCTAACCAATCAATCCCTTTGATGATATCATAAATTCCCAAGGTTGTGACATATACTATTAACTTAGTTGAACAAACCCTTAGATCAACGGACTGAAGTTCCCCTAAAGCCATTTCTACATGTCTGAAATCATTTTGCTTGTGGGTTGCCAACCCACATTTATTTAATGCATATGAAAAAATGAAACTATTAGTAGCACTGGCATCAAATAAGATTTTGAGTTTTATGCCATTAATAGTACTTGAAGACTCCACTACAGTGGACTGATGTTCTGCCTAGTTGTTGTTGACTACTGCATGGATTCTATGTTTGCCTTTGGTATTTGATAATGGCTCTTTTTCTTCTCATTGCATTACATTTTACGAGGCCTCTAGACACTCATGTTGAAAATGCGGTCCTCCACATCCTAACAATTAACATGGGGCGATCCCCTTGTGTCAGACTGTAAGTTTCTTGAAAATGAGCTCCATCCTCTTGTGCTACTTCCCTTGGCGCTTCTCCCTCTATTATTAGTTCCTCAAGGGTTCTAATGACTTGCATTAGATATTGATGATTCTGCATATATAGTATTAACTGTCATAGGATCCCTTGCTCCTACTCCTCTTGGAGTAAATCTATTACCATAAACATGTGGTGTCAAACTACTCCCCCTAAAGAAGTTTCAAGTCCTTGGAAATCCGACTATTGGGGGTCTTGTCGAATTGACATCTATTTTTATCCCTAGATGCTCTTTTGCGTAGAGGGTACATTCAACTGCCTCTGCTACTAATGATGGTCTCCACATTCTAACCATGACTCTGATTCGAGGATTTAATCCATACACAAAACACTCAACTTGGCGTTCATCAGTATCTGGATAAGTAACATATTTTACGAGTTCCATAAACCTCGTCTCATATTCTTCCATTGTTTTGTTACCTTGGACTAACATGTGGAAAGCTCTGACTTGCTACACTTAGAAGTAAGGTGGCAAGTATTTTGCGTGGAATCTTTCCTCGAACAACTCCCAGGGAATGTTGTTGATGTGAGATGTAATCGTTTTTCTAGATTTCCCCACCAAATCAAAGCACTTTCCCTAAGCTGAAATATAGCGATCTTTGTCTTAAAGGTAGAAGAATATTCTCTTAGCATGAAACACTTTGTTATTCCTTCGAGCCATGCTTCAACAACCTCTCCGGCTTGCCGTCCTAAAAATTTTGGAAGCGTAATATTTTGTAGCCCCTTAGAAATATCCTCCTATGGTTATCTATCATCTAAAACTTTGGACCCCTTTGGATTTACTCCCTCATGGTGAGGTCATTCTTCCTTGGCACTGGTTGTCAGCGACCCGTTTATTGTTTCTAGGATTGCTTTTAATGAGCGCATTATAATTGTTAGTTCAGGTGCCTAAGCGATTGGTGTTGATGATGGTGTTGGTGGTGGTGATGGTGATGGTGATGGCGATGCCGCTAGACGACATCGTCGTTGATATGTCTTTACCATTACAATTTTTTTTTATCACACAATAAGGTTATAAGTATCTGAGGTACAATTTAGATTAATAAATACAATTTCATAAATTCAAGCTTTTATGTGAGTATAATTTTTTTGTTATTATTACCTGCATGCAAATGTTACTGATACTTAGGTCAAGGAGGGTGGTATCGCTACCTCCTTGTCCTAAATATAGGATAATTGCTTATAAATTATGGAGTTGTCTTCAGTGCGACTTTTTGGAAGCTTTTACGGTGGGTTTTTCCGGTCAAATTTCTCTAAAATCCGGCAGGAATTTATTGGAATCACAAGCTTGATGGGTAATCCTGTGCAATCGAAGTGCCCTAGGGGTTTTCCAGGGTGCTTAATCCATATATACAGTAAAAAAACTAGTTTAAATAACACAAATCAAGATTTCACTCAAAATTTTCCACCAGATTCCAACACCGGAAAGTCCAAAAAATCACATTAAAAACAACTCCATAAATTATATAACTCTTATATATATATATATATATATATATATATATATATATATATAAATATATAAATATACTGTGCGAATTTTACTTTTTTGGATTGAAGTTAACCATAATTATATAACATGGATTGTTTTATAAATTGTTAGTATAACATACATGGGTTCAATTTATGAGTACATATAGATTTTACTTATTGGTTCAAATTAAAATACACCTAATATATACAACCATTCCTATTTTCACGGGTTAGGAGAGACGATACCCAAAGTTTAACTTAATTTTCTCTGTGATCGTTCATATACCCAAAAAAAATATGTCATTATAAAATTATACGTCATTAGATATAAATGTATTTCCCAAAAATCCAATGAGAGCTTTTGTGACTATCAAATTAATATCTAGATAAAATATAGTAGTATCGTTGGTTTCACTAGCTCTTATGCTTCACTAAATATATGTACTTTAACATATATAAAAACCCATATTTCATATATATATAATTAAATGTGCAACTCTTTATTATTATTATAATTTTTTTTTCAAATTCATTAATTAAATATATAAAATGTATTACCAAGTAACTTACACCCAGAGGCATCTGGCAGGAGTGAGAGCCTGCTCCCGATTACGGACCACCAGTAGGGTTATGTCAGGTGGCGTGGTTTTCCTTTTTAACAATGATGAGTCAAACCCAGCATTCGCGGATAGCAGCCAGAGATGGCTGTCCTCACTGTTAGTTTGACACCTGAGTTGATAGGTTTTACCACCTTCGGAAAAAAAAAACTTACACTAAGAAAGTCTATTTTCATTTCAATATATATTCTTTTTACATACAACAAAATCCTAATATATTATTAATTTATATATTTTTAATATAATAATAAACACATTTAACATTATATTATAATGAATATTAACAATGCCATATAACTAGCGTTCGTGCTGTTTAGTTTAATTATTGAATTTTGAAAGCTATGAACAGGGTCCCACATTTGAACAAGGTTAAATTAGAGTAAAAAACAACAAAAACATACAACTTTATATTAATAAAAATTACAATTAAAATAACAAGATAATTGATGATTGCATTATTTTTGGACACGTAGAGATACTAATAACTCTATTTGTAGATGATTTTTTTAATAAACTTTAATACCATATTTGTTTATCTTAATTTATTATTTGTATAGACTTGTATGCAATTTAAAAAATAAAAATAAAAATAGACAAACCCCATTTATGCATGTGAATGGAAAATTATGCATGGATGGAGAGGAGATAATAACAACTCTATTTGTGGATGATTTTTAGATTTGTATGCAAATTTATAATTTTTTTAGACAAACCCCATCTATGCATGTGAATGGAACCATCTATGCATGTGAATGGAAAATTATGCATGGATGGAGAGGACATAATAATAACTCTATTTGTGGATGATTTTTTGAATAAACTTTAATACCATATTTGTTTATTTAAATCTATTATTTGTATAGATTTGTATGGAAAATCTATGAGTTTTTAGACAAACCCCATCCATACATGTGAATGAAAGATTATGCATGGATGGAGAGGAACTTTTAGAGCAATCACCCTAGGCTACTGGTGTTGAATGATATTGTAAATAAAATCAAACAAAAGATACATTAATGCCTCAAACTCAATCATAATATACATATTACATTAAAATAAATTTAAATGATAATAATCTTGATTATATTATTTCAAAATTTTATTTTAAAATATAGTTAATAAATATGTGAATATACAATCTTTGTTATAGATATCACATTAAAAAGTCAAATTTAAAAAATTATAGATATTGTATTTTGAATTTTACATTTACTTTGTTTTCAATTAAAAAAAATGAGAATTATAATTTATTTTTCAAATTTATGATTTTAGATTTTACAAAAAATTATATATCAAATTTTATAGAAATTATATTTATATATCCATTTTTATAGAAATTTTAAATATTAAAATTTATATAAATTAATGAGTATAATTTTTTATATTATTATATATAAATTTTACTTTTATAAATTTTTATTTTTATATTCTTACTATACAATTTTTAATTAAAAAATATTACAACCCATTTCAATATATAAGTAAAATATTTGATACTCATTTGCTACTTTATACTTAACTAAAGGTCTACATCTACCCTCAAGCTTCATATTTATGTAAAAAATCCGTATCGAAACATCACAATTTTATTTAATAATTTATATATTATATATTAATATTAATTCATTAGATATATTAATGTAAAATATTTAATAATTTAATTCTTAAAAAAATCAATTTAAATGAATACTAAATATCACCATTTAGCATTCTTCATTACTATTTTTCACATTTGAAGTTCTGAAGGCCCCTGAGGCTTATCATGAGAACTCACGGCTTAAGGTCTTTAATGCCGGTGAATATTTGAAGTGTAAATTTTTTATTCACCTCATCATATTAATAATGCAGGACGCATTATATATATATATATGAATGTTTAACAACAGTGAAGTTACATAACTATCATATAATATCCAACTCAAATAAGGTGCGGAATTGAACTAGTGATTTAACATGTAGGAATGCTTTAACAAGACACTTAATTTTCATCTATCCAAGACCGCTTGGACAATTAAACTAGAATAATTAAAATATGGAATTGTTTTGCATTTTTTTTTTTTTAATTTTAATTGAGATTGACTAATTTCACTTATATATTTATAAAATAAAAATGATCTATTATTTTACTTTAATTTAATATATTAATTGATTAAATGATTTATTATTGGTTAATTATGATTGTTACTTAATTATTTTTATTCATATGTAAATTTAAAATGTAAAGGATCTAAACTTTTGATTAGAGTAAAATAAATTATTTTTAAATAGCATTATTTTTTATTTGAATGAAGAAATATTTGGATAATATTGAGATATTTCAATTTTGAATTTTCTCTCAATTATAAGTTCCTCTTATATGTATAATAAAGTGTAGTCCAAAACAAAAAGAGAATTGAAATAAGATACCATGTAATGCAATGTTGAGTTAGTGGGTTGTTTTGACTGGGTTTCAAGCATTGAGTCATTTGACTTAGGGAAGAACATATGCCACATTTCCCCTCTAAAAACATGCTACTTGTTGTATATGTGTTGAAGAATCATGGTAGATGATATTTGTTAGTAAGTCATGTTTTACTTCACTACCTTTTGAACATATCACAAGTGGAAAAGGCATATATTTTGATCAATGAACGAAATTAAGAATAAGTAAGACTACATGGCCCCTTGTCACCCTCACTCTCCATGGTGTAATATATTCCATTATTGACTATAAAAATTCATCTTCATCACTTCTTTTCTAGGAGCAAAGGCAACAATCTCTCAAGTGTCATGTTAATGTTTATTTAAGTAGATGTTGATAGCAAAGAAAGGGGTTGCATTTTACTCTAACAAATTCAAGTCCTAGCTCATTAAAGGCAACTAAGGATGAGATCTTCAATGATAACTAGTCAATTGCTCCAATAACCACAAATGAGATATTTAGTCATTAATTTGCAATCATATACAAGTGAAAATAATAAAAACTATTTCTCAACTCAACTTACATGTGCATCCTCAATTCACTTCAATCTTCCCTTTACCTATTTCAAGATTATACTAATTATATGAATATTGATAACGACAACTATTATGATTATTACTATTTACTGGTCTATAGACTTTAAGAAAAATCACAAAGAAATGAATAACTTGTTTTATAATTTTATTAATTAGCTTTTCATAATATTTTTGAAAAGACGGGTTTCCAAAAAGCAAGGAAAATAGTTTAATCTCACACTTATCTCATGATAGAGAGCAAGAGCTAGCAATCCAATAGTGTTGTTCACATTCACGACCATTTTTTCCTTTCACCAAATATGGCATTACCATGTCCCTCGCCGGCTTTGAATGAGCTTTTCTAGTTTACTTGCTTTATAGAATGTAAAATTTTGGTTGAAAATAAGAGAACATAATATATAATATTTTTAGGTCCTTCTAAAATATAACCCCTTTCCACTTACGTTTTCCATTTAATGAATGACAAAAAAATGCACTTAAAATCTTGTGTCTTTTTATTTTATTATTTATTTCTCAACATGCAAATATTAAATATTGGCTTAAACTATGAGAACAAAATATCCTCCATTTATAGTGATTAAATTATGTACTTTATAACCTTCCAAAGTGTGAAACACTTAAGATAAGTAAATAGTGAAAAATACCATCATAAATTACAAAATACCATCATGAAAAACTAAGGATCAAACTTAATCTTCAGAGTATTCTCATAGAAAAAAAAACAAAAACAAAAACTAGTAATAAAAACAATATCCAAAAACTTATGCATTATGTAAATTATGTACATGAATCTACTAGCAATGAGGATACTAGTCCTTTCTCCAAAGGAGATGAATGTATTAATGTATCAATGTAAACTCAATAACTATACATCATTAGTCAATGACCTTAACAAGTGTCAAACATGACCTCGTAAACAATGAAAGAGTTGAGATGAATGTAAATCAACCTCAAAACTTAGGTCCGTTTTTAATGTATTACCATCGTAGTGTCCTCTCCCTCCTCCTGGGGCACGCCATCTTGCCTTTGATCAGCAATTTGATTTAAAAATCAAAATCTCAGAGATTATAAGCACTCGAAACACTTTTAAAAGTAAGTATACAATGGCATATGCAAATGATCTCAGCAATCAATTAAACCTGTCTATGTCCACACAAAATAATAATAAGAAAAGACAGGGTATATTCAACTTCTCTCTCTTCCCGCATCTTATCTCATCTCCTTGCATTGCAAACAATTTATGGGAGAGGAATACCATCTCTGCGTACCTGATTGATATAGAAACCAGTTAAGGTAGCTAAATATAGAAACCTGAAAAAAGAGCACTGTAAACACATGTAAGGTATGCATAGTATACGACCATTTTGGTTAGATTTAAATGATAAGTACCTTTAACAACATTTATGAACTGACAGTGGCCGGTACACCAACGTCATTACACAATAAGACATAAACTTTTTTAACCAATCAAAATACAAAAAAATTAATCAATTTATAATGTTAACTTTAGAAAAAAGTGTTTAATTTTTTAGTCAAACTAAGATTAATTGGAGTCAACAATATATCCAATATGTTATACTACCAGCGGCAGCAAGATAATTATAATAAAAAATCCTTATTAATGAAAAGATGACCAATCAAAAACCATATATCCAACTTCAATATAAGATATTAATTTACCATCTGTACAAATTCAAGCTAACTCCCACGTGACTCACACTTATTCAATTAATACTTTACATAATTATAATAATATATAAATTATAAACATAAACAAAAACAAAAAAAATCATTTTCAAATTTTAAGTAAACTTTTTTCTTGATTTTCACTTTACTTCTTTTTTTTTTTGTAATTTTTGACCATTGATTTATATTAATTTCCAAAAAAAATTACATTAATATATCTTTCAAGCATAGTGTTATCCTGATAAAGTGACCAACTTCCAGGAAACAGTACAAAAGAGCGACAACCCAATTGTTAACACTGTTACATTTCAAGGAGTAAACTTAGTGGGTAATCCCTATAATGACAAAAATAATACTTGACGTAGTGGATTTCCAACAAAACAAAATATCCATAGGTACTGACATAACAAATTTTACAATCTAACAACAAGTAACATACTTAAAAGTAGATGATAATATCTAAAACAAAAGACTACCACTGGATGCCAAACCCAAAAGATAGGAACCAAATCAGAGATGGACTTGATTTTCACTTTACATACCTATGTAATAAAATAAGATTTACTAAAAGACTCTTAAAAGTTCTTGTCAATGAACTCTTTTCTATCGTGAATATAATAAAAGGTGTGAAGGAAAACTAGAAATAATTTTACCAACGAGCTTTTTGTGGATTGTTTGGGTAATCGACCTTGTGTGGAGCTCATCATGATGACCAACACTTTATAAACAATGATTTGTTTTTGTAACCACCCCTCCCACATTTACCCACTTTAATCGGTTTGTCATGTTAAACATGAGACGAATAGTTACTATGACATGACCCGACCTCCTAGATCCAATTAAGGAAGTGGGGTCAACAATTGGAACTTATCAACCACAAATTGACATCCTATAGGGGTTACAGGACACCCAGGAGCTAAACAACCACTCAAAGTGCCCAAACAATAAGCTACATTGTTGTTTTAATGACTTGGGTCCACAACTGCATGCATGGCAAGGCCTCCATGCAGTTATAGGCCTCCAACTGCATGCATAAGCCTGTAAGGGTGTGGTTATAGCCCAAAAATTCCAGTTCAGAGGGTCTGGTCCCGAATTTTGAGCCACCATTTCAGGATAACCTCTAGACCACTGCCCAAAACTCATTGAGACTTTCTAGAATGATAAATAACATTAGGACGAGGCCATTAATACAAAACTTGATCAAGAACTTGACCTAACCAGACCTAACCATGACAATCATTTCGTCAAACATATGGTGAACATGTAATCTACAAGTCATGAATGTATATCTGAACATAAGAGTCTAAAACTTAATCACCAAGAAGGTCTAATGCCCTCTCACAATAGCTCCAATAAAATTTGTTAGTCCATGCATTCATTAACGATTCATACATTCACCAAAACATGTTAAGAGCCATAAGTAATATACATTGCATAACCAACAAATAACCAACATAGAAACCAATGTATAAACCATGGAAACTCAACCATAATATCACCATCATAATCAATACATATGCTCATAGACCACAATAGAAAATACCTCTTATTAACATATGAAAATCTCAACCAAGTCAAGGACTTCCACATGCCACCTGAGCATAGGTTGGGCTGAACCAAATCTTTCTTTCAGCCAATCACCCTCGCACCATATTCCAAGCGTAAATGTGTGATATCATGGAATAAACCAAACAAAACCATACTAGGGCTTCCAGAGGCCAAACCACCTCAACCTTCAACCAATGTTTCCACCTCACGGTCAGACATCACTAACCCCAACCAGATCTGTCTCTACCCAAGTTGTTTAGGGCTCTAGAGTGTTTGTTCCAATCACGGCTCCAGGAACTAATAACTCAACCCCTAACCTTCCAGGGCTCCAGAGCATTTGTTCAACCTGGCTCCAGGGAGTAGTAACTCAACTCACGAAGGGATCTAAAGTGTTTATCCCAACCTAGGCTCTAGGACTAGTAACTCAACCCAAGTTGTTCTATGGTTTCCAAAGTGTTTGTCCCAACCAATGGCTCCAGGAACTAGTAACTCAACCCACATCCATAAGTAACCTAAGCACAAATCATAAAACAACAAGTGGAAAAACCCATAATACCATGACTATCTAGGAAATGGAAAGGAAAGGCTAAAACCATTGTCAATCCAGACAAATCTCCATGTCAATGACAACACATAACCAAGAAACCACATGCATATACCATGCATGCCAAAACCAGTAAGAAAATCATACATACAACTTGATACCTACAAAGCAATCCAGTTGTAGTTGTTGATCCAACTGTTCCCTTACACTTTAAAGTTTTCATTTTCCTTCTTTTTCCAAATCCAAGTGAATACTAGAGTGCTCCAAGCATGCTCCAATAATGCTCTATGTGTGAGAGAATGAGAGAATAGAATAGAGCTCCGAAAATGAATTGAAAAAAAGTTTGTGAATTGATCCTCATAAGCTTTTTTTATCATTGAGGCCTTTATTTTCTTCATTTTCCTTTATTTTTCCTTCAATTTTGTTCTCATGCAAATTTGTGACCCTTTATGTCCCTTTTCTCATAGTTTCCTTTATTTCATAAATAAAATGCCAAATATTGCCACTTTGTCTTTGCTAATGCCTTTGCCAATTTCCATAGTTGTAATAAACTAAAAGTGACACCCACTAGGATGTTTTTCCCACCATTCAACTTGGAATATGTGTCCCATGACCTTTGTCTTATATTTTTACATGGAAAATCAACTAGGGGTTGTTACAATTTTCCCTAGTTAAAAAAAACAACCAAGCTCGAATTGAAATACGATCGTCCATGTGACTACGCATTTGAACCCAATGATTCTTTAGCCCAATCATTTCATCTTTTATTTAGCGTGGATTATCTTTTCACTGGTATGAAAAAGTGCGTTACTAGTGATGGAATCACACACTTAGTCGGTCATGTGAACGCTTTAACCTAACATCGTCACCTTATGTTAAGTCAACAATTTAACTCAACATTGTCACCTTGAAAAGCTTTTACCTTAGTGATTTGTTACTTGCAAAATTTACATAGAGATTTTATTTAGATAGGCATATTATTTTGGGTCTGAGACTAACAGATAAGTAACTGAAATACAACAAAATTAATTTGTAAAATTTTGTTATTATTATTTTACTTGCAAGATGTACTAGCAAGGTTTTCTCCCTTAGAGGACTGATTTGACATCTAAAGCAAGGATCAATGGCTTCTTGGAAGAGAACATTTGCATGGTGAAGTACCAAAAGGTGGTCATTCTCAAAACCTCAAATAACATCTTCCTAAAACATCCAATAGTAAAGTAAAGAAAATCCCTTTTTTGAAATAAACGAACTACATGGACTCTTTTATGGAAACCAATTAAAGAACCTCCCCTCACAAGAGAAAAACAATTTGACCTAGGCTCTACGACATAGGATTTATTATTAAAACTACAACTGATTTATATTAAGCACAACTCTTTCCGCAAAGGTTAACGAGAAAAGTAAACTATTTGTTGTCAAGCTCCGTAAACGAAAATTAGGTGTGTGACATCTAATATATATATATATATATATATATATATATATATATATATATATCCACATTGAATGGTTTATAAGGGCGAAATAAAACTCATCCAACAACATGAGGTCAACACCATTCAACGTTTATGAGTTTGTAGTGAATATTGAATTGAAGCTCTTTGACCAATACACGGGAGAACGATTTATTAGGGGGCTCATTTAGTTGTCCATGTCGATCGTTGAATCTAACACCAAATCATATCAATAGTATATATAACATTGAGTTACTTAATTAGAGAGGAGTTAATATGAGCTTGGAAACTCACAAAGATGATTCAAGAGAGGCCCTAAGATCCACAAACTTTGAAAGACATTTGGTAAAATATTTATAAAATTTTAAAGGTACTTTCATGAGTGGTGGAGGCAATACAAGCAGATAAAATCACAAAATAATTAAAGAGAAACTCGTCATGTCCAACAGAGTTTAGAGCTCTGATACCAGAATGTAAATCCCTAATTTTTGAAATTTAACGAGAGAAACTATAATGTGACAATTAACACCAAATTTTGATGCCTAATTTTACAATTTAACCAATGAAACTAAAATTAACAATTCATTTGCAAGTACTTACCTGAAAATCTCTTTTGAAGGCATTTTTTGTATGCTGTTGCTCCCTCTTTTGCTACCTAACTGATTATTTCCTCCCAAACTATCTGGGATTAACCTGACTAGTTCCCAAATCTAGAAGACTTCGAAATAGAGATCTTCTGGCCCCCCGTGCCCAAAACCCCAAGAACAATTTCTCAAGACTCTCTATTTCTCTCCATAGACTCTTCTTCTCCCACAATTAAGAAATAAAACCCTCCTTCCATGCTCTTCATCCTCTGTCCCCCCTTCTCACAGTCTCCTCAACTCCCTTATATGCCCCAAAAATCCACTGTCAAAACTTATCATCGTCTCCCATTCTTCTGTTGTCGGTCTCCTACATTCCAGAACCACCTTTTTCCTTTGTTTAGAGGCGGTTATATTTATCAAATATAAAGGAGCATTGATTATAATTGTTTGTTTAGTTTATGAACTATATTGTCTTATTTAATTTAATTTAATTGATAATTTAATTAAATTGCTTTATTTATAAGTTTAAATAAATAACTTTACTTAAAAGTTAAATAAATTACTTTATTTACTTAATTAAATTAAATTATGAATTAAATAAATTCAATTCATAACCCATTCTATTTATTTATTTTTGGATTGATGCATTAATTATATATATATATATATATATATATATATATATATATATATATATATATATATATATAATAGTGGTATACATATCAAGTACCCTACTCAATATATTCATTATATTATGGTGAGTAAGGAATTTACTTCGATAATCAGTTCATTACCCTCAATTTAGACATTTTCCAATATTAGCTAGTATAAATACTAGTGCAATACATGTAATACACGCATATGTAGTTATCATATACATATCTCGTATGGATGCTAATATTTTTATGTTCCAAATCACTCGAAGTGGGTCATTACAATATGCTAATATTTCTATGTTCCAAATAACTCTAAGTGGGTCATTACAATATGTGACAAAATATTGGTATGCTGGCTGCATTAAATCATGTGGTTGGATGAAAAGTTTGTCTAAAGATTTATACGTGGAAGTTCTTTGTTTTATCGCTAAAAAATGGGAGTCAAAACTGTGTAGTCACCTGCAAAATACTTTGCTTTTGAAGTTCAAAAATCTTGTCAACCACACAACTTTTGCAAGTGTATGAAACGATGAAATGGGCATAAGAATATTTTTTCTTAGAAGCAGTTGCACATGTCGTGGCTGTCAAATTGGTTAGGAGAGCTTCAAAATGTAGACCAATACTATTTTATGCTTGAATCTACTCACAAATCCATAATAGATTTGGATGATAACAAAGGTAAGAAGTTGCTTCAGTGGCTGAAAAAGTATCCTATTTTTTTTTTTTTTTTCTACAGAAATGGTTATGGGGTATTTATATTCATCTTGACCTGAATGCCGAAAATCTGATTACATTGAGGACTTCTGTGTCCTGATGCATCTCACTGCTAAGAATGAGAGTGCAGCTGAAGCTTGAAGACTTCTTCCTTGATAAGGAATTTATGTTTTCGATTTCAGAGATTTTTCCCCACTTGAAGATACAAACAAATTTATTTAAGAGTAAGAAGTAAAACATTACAGTAATCAGCTTATGGGATGGGTTCCCATGATTCCTCTTCACCTTTCATCTTGACCCCGGCAGAGAGAAGGGCAACTTTGTTGGCATCATTGTCCGCCTCTTTATTATGAGTTCTTAGCACATGGTAGTAGTTCAGCTTCTGAAAAGTGTTTTCCAAGCCCTTGATACTGGATATCAGCCTTGCTAGTTTAAGATCCAATGCTGGGGAGTTGGAAATCATTGCGTTTATAATGATCTGGGAGTCACCTATAACAATAGCTTCACTTATATTTAGATCTTTGAGGATCTTGAGGCCTTGAAAGAGGGCCAAAGCCTCAGCTTGAATGCTGGTTGAATGTCCAAGCCCCCAAGCAAAGGAATGAATTTTTTCCCCAGAAGGATTTACAACAACACCTCCTGCACCAGCTTTGCCCGGATTGCCCTTTGCTGCCCCATCAAAGAAGAGAGAGTGTCTTGAGTGCGATTTGAGCCAGTCTTGAAAATCAGTTTCAGTTTTCCTTATTTTCCAGTCCTTAAGAGAAGGGGCGTTTCTGACTGCTGGTTGAAATTGCAAGTCAAGGAATGATCCCCAAGCAATGTCCTGTTGGCTGAGATTAGAATCATCTTTTATATCAGTCAAGCACTCCTTAATATGGCATTTAATTTTGATTTCTAAGGCCTTGTGATTCTGAATAGTGTTTCTGAAAATTCTTCTATTTCGTTCTAGCCATATCTGCCAACAAAGAATCTTTGGAAGGATAGCCCATGTAGTTTTGATTACTTGATTTTTAGGAGGCTACCCAGGGTATCTGATTGCCCAATTTAAAAAAAGATCAGTAGTGGAACAAGGCAACTGAAAGTTGGGATCCAAATTACGAATAAAGGAGAACCAGATCTGCTTAGAAAATTTGCACTCAAGAATCAGGTGGACTGTTGTTTTTGTGTTTTCTTTACACAACGAGCATATGGAGGGACCATGGAATCCTTTCCTCTGCAAGATGTCATATGTTGGAATTCTGCCATGGCAAAGAAGCCAAGCAAAGAAATCGACCTTGGGCCATGAAGGGAAGCGCCATACTCCCTCAATACTTTTCCAGCCTGCCCAAAAAGAGTCGCTCCAATGGGAAATATCCCACAACGTACACAACCCCTCTCTGTCCATCCAGCATCGCAACGCTCTAATGGAGGCTCTGTCTTCAATTGGGTCCTTATTCATGATTTTATCAATCCATATATTGATCTTTTTGCCATTGCTTGGGATCGAGTAGGAATGCACTTTGATTAATGGAGTAGCTTTAACATACAGTCTGAGGAAAGACGAGTTAGGCATATGAATCACATTGTCTAAACAGCTTGAACGTGGACCTCTAAAATACTTTTTCCAGAGAGCCAATTGGGCCCAGCCAGGCTTGGGCGCAATGATCCTCTAGATAATCTTAGCTGCCATGGCCACATTCTGTTGACAAAGATTTTTGAAGTTCAATCCACCCTCCCATAGTGGCTTGGAGATGGTTTTCTAGCTAATAAGGGGAATCTTTCTTTCATTCTGTTTTCCGCCCTTCCAGAAGAACCTGCGCATGAACTCTTCCATTTTTTTTAAAATGATTGCCGGAGCGAGAAGCCCAACAAAGTGAAATAGAGGGAGGCTGGTGAGAACAGATTTTATTAGGACAGACTTGCCAGCAGAATTGAGCCAGGAGAAGCCCCAGGCTTGGATCTTGGACTTGAATTTTTCAAGCTGAGGGAGCCAATCTTTGCTTGTAAGTCTCTTATGAAAAATAGGGAGGCCCAAATATTTGAATGAGGTCCAAGAAGAGGAGGCTGCAAAACCCAAACATCTAGAAATAGCGGAGAGCAATCTGGGCGTAGTATTCCAGCTGAAGATGTGGCATTTGTTCTTATTTACAACGCTGCTTGAGACCTCACTAAATTCATCCAACACAGCTTTAAATTTAGAGGCAGAGGAGAGAGAGGCATTACCTAAAAGCAGGGTGTCATCCGCAAATAAGGTGTGGTTTATCTTTTTAACCCCTCTTGCAATACACAGTCCATTAATTTCTTGATCTTGCATCTTTTTGTCTAACAGGAAGCTGAGAGTAGAGGCTTGGATGACAAACAGCATAGGGGAAAGGGGACACCCCTGCCTAAGTCCTCTCGAAGCTTTGAAAAAATCAATGGCTCTTCCATTTACAAGAGGAGCAATCCATGGCTCTGAGATGCATGCCTAGACCCATTTAATGAAGATTTCCCCAAAACCAAACTTGCTCATGACTTTTAAAAGAAAACTATGATTTACACGATCAAAGGCATTTGCTAAATCGAGTTTGATCACCATACCTTGTTCTTTTCGAAGAAGACTAGAGTGGATTGCCTCTTGAACGAGGGTGAAGTTGTCCACGATCTGCCTTCCTTTAATGAAGCCTCCTTGATTCTCTGGAATTATTCTGGGAAGAATGGGCTTCAGTCTATTTGCAATTACTTTGGTGATTAGCTTGTACCCAGTGTTGCATAAGGAAATTGGACATAATCTACTGAAGTTGTTGGCACCTTTTTCCTTGGGCATGAGGGCTAAGAAGGCGGAGTTTGTACTGCCTCCTATTTTCTGAGTATTTTGAGACTTTTGTATCATTTTGAGAAGGTCCTTTTCAACAATTGGCCAACAAACTTGAAGGAACCTAGCGGAGAAGCCATCCGACCCCGGAGCCTTGTCCGGATCCATCTCAAAGAGGGCCTTTTTAACTTCATCTTTAGTGATTTTGGCCTCTAATAGCTCGTTCATACTAGGAGTGATTGCTGAAGGGATGACGTCTAGCAGATTTGGATGTTGGATCGGATCCTTATCTTCTCTGTACAAGTTTTGGAAGTGAGAGAAAGCTGCTTTCTTGATGTCTGCAAAGTCCTTTTGAGTATTGTTATCCTCCTTGATCTCAGAGATAGTGTTGAAGCATTTCCTGGCCTGGGCTTGTTTGTGAAAAAAAGCAGTGCTCCTGTCCCCTACTTTGAGCCAGAGATTTCAAGATTTTAATCTCCAGTATTCTTCTTCAGCTAGGCAGGCCTTATGAAAGCTCTGTTGCAGCTAAGTTTCTTGCTCTAACAGCTCCTCTGTGACTGTAGCACTCTCCATATAAGTTTGATGAGAGACAAGAGAGGCTTTAATGGCTTTCCTTTTTGTAGCTGGGTTGGACAAGGATTTGGCCCAATGTTTTAGAACTCCTTTTACCCTTCTAAGCTTTTCCTCCCAGATGAAAAAAGGAGAACCTTTGACAGGTTGATTCCAACAATCCATGACTGTTTGCATGAAGTTTGGCTCCTTGACCCAGAGGGGACTAAATCGAAAGGGAATAGGACCCAGATCTAGATGGGCTAGGAGCTTTAGTTTTAAGGGCTTGTGGTCCGAGACACTGTTAGCAAGAATGTGCATTCTGGGTTCAATACCTAGTAACAGATAGGAGCTTTGAATGAAAAATCTATCTAATATGGCAGCAATATGTCTAGGACCTACTCTTTTGTTAGACCAAGAGAACTTACCGAAAGAAGGTTTGATATCCAGCAAGTCCCAGTCCTACATAAGATCCTCCGCCCATTCCCTTGCCAGATCTCGGACTGCGCTGCCTCCCCTTTTTTCAGATGAATGAAGAGTGAGGCTGAGGTCTCCAACAATAATTATGTTTTCCAGATTTATCAAGTCTGCTTGGTGCCTTATTGAATCCCAACAATCCTTTTTTTCCTCGATGTTGACTGGAGAGTACACATTGAAGAGGCAAAAGATTTCCTTGGTATCCAGATTCAACATTTTCAGCATCAACCAATGAGTATTACTCACCTCACAGATGACTGTAAATTTGTTGGCGTTCCATAGAGTACCAATCCCTCCCGAGGTGCCCCGGGCAGAGATTGCTCTTGCTTCACTTTTAAACCAAAGTTTCTTGCATGCTTACAGGAAGACTATGTCTTCCAACTTAGTCTCCTGGACGAGAAGTATGACTGGAGTTTCAGTTCTTATTAAACTTCTCATGGCTTCTTCCTTAACTTTACTCCCCATACCTCTACAATTCCAGGAGATGACCTTCATTATTTATGTTTCTGATGGGCTCCCTTGGAGCCTTGGGGCTGACTTTTCAACATCTTAGGCTTTGAGGCTAGCAGTTTTTCCAGAGTTGGTTGGCTGCCTTGTAGCTTGTCTTTGTAAGTCTCATGCTCTCTTTTTTCCTTGTCAGTTTTACGGCCTCTTGTAGATCTTCTTACCAAGGTTTGGGATTCTCCTATTTCTCCTTCCTCCTCTGACTCGTCCGTTTCCTACTCTTCTTCCTCAGCTTCTGAAGTCGTACCTTTGGGATCTTCAGCTCCTTTGATGGGGGCTGAGGGAGTACCTTTGCTTGGAGAAACTGGTTTTTGGGTCTCGATCTCCAGAGTATCTTATGTCTGTGAGAGATTTTTCGGCGTAAATCACATGGAAAACCATTTGTCGACACGTTTCGAACCAACTAGTGTGGTTCATCGTCAGGACAAGTTGTTTTCTTCTGTCTGCTGGCTTAGTGGATCAAATTTGTTTTCTTGCACCTTTTTGGGACGGGGACGTTGAACATTAGCCTGAAGAGAGCCTTTCCCAATGGGTCCTCCTAGTTTCTGCGCTTTATGGTTGAATTTTGCTCGCTTGACTTGGTTCCAACCCTCTTCGTTCCCTTTCTCTGGCTCTGCGTTGGACGAACAGTTTCTTGCAAAGTGTCCATGAACATGACATTTCCTGCATTTGAATGGCAGTTGCTCATAATCCAAGATCTGCACATGAGACCAGCTGCTGACTTTGATTTTGATTGCCTCTGGGAGACCCACCTCTAGATCTACTTCTACGCAGATCCTAGCACAGTCGTACTGATCCTTGTTGTTTGCCCGATCTATGAATTTCCCGAGAGAGTTGCCGATGTGTTTCAAGGAATCCCAGTTCCAGCAGTGGACTGGCAGATTTGGAAGACGAACCCACACCAGGACAGCCTTGGGAACATCTACAGCCAGATCAAAGTTCGGAGTCCATTTGTTCAAATAGAGGCCCTGAGGGCCCATGAAATACGACCCATTTTGGAAGATCAGATCTTTGTCTTCTTTGGAGGTGAATTCGAATAGGAAGTACCCTCGCCCAAGAAAGTAAGAGTTAACACTTTGCTTGATTAGAGGAGCCCAGTTCCTATTGACCCATTGTTCAGTAGTTTTCGGAGAAGGCCAAAGTCCCGTGAATTGGCCAATGAGACCACGATCAGCCAGAGATAAAGCTACTTGAATGGGTGTCTTTGGAGGCAATGAGATCTCAGGAATTTCGTCGAGCTTCTTAACAAATTTTGATGCTTCGCTTCTTTTCTTCGAAGGCAGATCAGCCAGAAGCAGATTGAAAGCGTCGAAGGCAGGAGCAGAAGGCAGATCCTTGAAATGACCCTACATCTCCATAGGATCGGACCTGAGGCCGGCCGCCGCAGGGCAGCCATGCAGTAGGAGCTCAACCCTAGCCTAAAATCCTGGACAACCGTAGATCGGAGTCAAACCCTCTGCGGGCACGCCCGCAGGGATCAGTTGTCGCAGAAAGAGGGCACGGACGCAGACTTCAGATTCCGTGAAGTGCGGATCTCGCTCAATATATTTTTCTAATTAAATAACAAAAAGTATCCTAAAATTACAAAACTTTCTATCTCAAGCTTCTCCAGAGGTCGTACTAGCTTCAATAAATAGTAAGCTTGTTGTAAATGACACACCTTTTCACCATTTTTTCATGTGTGAATAAGTTCATTAATTCGGGAGATCTATTTGATCTCTGATCGAAGGTTCCTATCGTGCTAATGTGAGACAACGTGATGTTGTAAAGAATCTACTACTCTCTGCATTAGTGAGTAAGTGGGATAAACTAATGGGAAATAATACGTGGATTAGGCACGACTTTGTTGCTCTTTCTAAAGCTTATGCTACATTACCTCCATGTGCAAGGGATTTGATAGGTGCAAGTCAAGATTTTATGGTTTTGTTCATTAAACAACTTCTAACATTAGATATTTTGCATCTAATCCCTCCAAGTGTTTATTTTATTGTTGCTTCCTCTCCCTTAGCCAAGGAGAATTCATTGGATATGTTGGTGTGGCTAAGGTATTTGTATTTCAACTGGTAGTTTCCTCGTTCTCTTACACATAGTGTATCAGAAGGAAAATGGATTAACGCACTTAAGGGTTTTGAATCTCCAGCTACGTCCTTTTTTATTGATTTTGAGTGGAGTTCTCCCCCTAGTAAAAGATGATGTTCCTTATATTGACGGGGCGTTTTATGGAAAATCCATTCATGATTTCAAAGATGTTCTTGAGCAGGTGGGAGTGATCATGAAGGTTGGAGAAGGATGTCACGTTATAGTTGATCATCATATTCAAGTGCATACAAATTTCGAAGCCATAACCAGATTGTATAAGTATCTCCAGGCTTCAAACCGGGAGCCTCATGGAAGTATGGAGTTGCCAATTTGGATTCCAATTGAACGAAAATGGATGTCGGGCGAATCTTGTATAATCCATTATGTAGAAGGGATTTTTAAACTAATACTAAAGGTCATGGAAGATTGGTATGATGATCAATTGCTTGAGTTCTTTTCAAATTATCTTGGTGTACCTATCCATCCAGGAATTAAGCACTATTGTTGGTTGTCGCATTATTTGGTAGAGAACGACTACCATGAAATAACTAAATTAAAATTTTCTTTGGTTTGGAATCACATTGTACAAAATTGGTCGAGCTCCTCCACTTCCCTAGTGAAACGATATCTTGGAACCGATTGTAAAGTTCCAGTCCGCACAAATAATGGAGATATTCAAGTAAGTAGCATAGGCTAAGAATTTGTTCGTGACGACTTGCAATTGAAGGAGTTATTCAATGGAGTTACAAAATTTACTCGGCACCCAAACCCTTCTCATCCTCAAATACCTTTGACATTTTGTTCTTAGTTTATAACCATATGGGGGTTCAAAATATATCTCAAGTTGTTAAAAAAACCGAGATTTTCATGTCTCAAAGGTTGTCTTTTCAGAAGCTTCAGTCAAGGGAAGGGTTGTTAGGGATGGGATTATTCTTGCATATCTTGCAAAACCTTCCTTTAAATTGTTTGCTAACAAGAAACATTAGCTTGTCAAGGCTTTGATTGATTGCTAGTCTATGGAGTGGATGAACCACTCAAGATGGAATACTCTTTATTCACATATGAGATTAAAAATATAGAAAGAGAAAATGTGGTAAGATGGGAGAAAAACCCCAAGTGCCTTTTGGTACATACCACTGGTCGTGACAATCAAAAGGCAAAGATGTTGTTCACCACTGTTAGAAAATTGGAAAGGCAGAAATATTTTCTTATGTTGATAATTACTTGTAATATTATTATGTTCTTATTAACTTTTTTATGTTCTTTGTTTATCTTATTCTCATCAAGAAATCATCAAAGCAAAAAAATGAAGATCAGGGACACCAGAAAACCCCTATATAGGGGAAAAATCAGTCAGAACCCTCCTTCAGTAAATTCAAAATGAGATGGACAAAGACTGTAGACCAAAAGACCTTCCTCCTCCACCAAGTCAGCTTTCTAAGATGATTTAGTAGTCTCTTTTTATCTAGCAGATTCAACCCAATAATATTCCAGAATTTTGACTTTTTAGCTACAAAACTTCGACCTCCAGCTACAGAATTTTGGCCCAGCTTCAAGGTTGCACCTTTGATCTTTCTTGCAACCTAGATACTTTGCACGTGTGAAATAAGAGAGAGAATTTCAATGTTCTTACCTAGATAATAACCTTCTTCTCCTTTTCTATCCCTTTCCTTATTCCTTCTTGAATTTCACACTTCTTTTGCTTCCATCTACAATTGTTCGAACTTGTAGAGTGTGTCCTCCAAATGAAGTTGAGTTGCTCCAATATATAGTGAGTTTGTGAGGCCGACTTGGTGGAGGAGGCCTATAAGATTTATTTTACAATAAAAACAATTTCTTTCTTGACAAATAAATCCCAAGAAGGGTTCTTTACATTATGACATGGACAAAGACACTTGACATAAACCCTAGAAGCTTGCAATGGAGGCTTTGACCTATAAACAATTGACCCAAGCATGAAACCCATTCTTTGATAAGTCAATTTATTTAGTAATAAAATTTATTTTTGTATCTTTTGATAAACACATTACAACATGACTCAAATACAATTATGATGACCAATAATAGATACATTCTTCAACAACCACTGCTTTTGTTGAGGTAATCTCGCATGATTTGCTAGTGAAATTTTCAGATTTGGTTAGGGGACTATGTGACATGATTAAATTGGGATATGCTTTTGATTTCGACTTGGAAGCAATCGATCTCATGCTTCAAAGCAAAAATATTTAGTTGTTCATGGAGGACAAGCGCGCTTCCTTTTTGCAAGTTTTGTGCCTAGGCACCCCCAGGCCTAGACCTCAATATGATAAATTCAACCTGTTGAAGAAAGTATTCTTGTTTGGTCCTTTCCCTTCACCTTGTCCAGGATAAGAACATCATTGGTTGCTACATTCCATCCCCGAACCTAAGCTAGGTCTACTTGGCCCCTGTGGTCCCACTTCTCAATAAAGACTATTTGTTAAGGACCATTTGGGAATCCAAGTTTCCCAAGGATTATAGAGATTGAGAAACTTGTTCATAAGCCTATCCTTTCTCCCTCAAGTCTCCAATCCTCACCCCTTATCCTTGGTGGACCAAGTCCCTTGCTTAAAGAGCAAGCAAGCTCCATTCTTCACTCCATCCTTGAGAAACGATTTTCAGGGTCACTTCTCACCTATCCATTGACATATACTTTACGAGGGAATCCCTACACTATCGAGACTCTTCCCATCGATGAAAGTCTGTAAAGAGCAGGGAGAATTAGCTGTGGTGATAGTGGGCTAAGCCTTCACAATTGCCCCCTTAGGAACCCCTTTATGTCCCCTGCTGGTTTGAGTGGTAACATTTCTGGTGTCGTTGCCAGGGACATGAGACATGTGTTTTGTTCCTCGTACGA
This sequence comes from Pinus tabuliformis, assembly GCA_031772625.1. NCBI lineage: Eukaryota > Viridiplantae > Streptophyta > Pinopsida > Pinales > Pinaceae > Pinus > Pinus tabuliformis. The sequence continues at coordinate 588,516,672 of CM062806.1, forward strand.
CATATCGACATATCATTGTTGGTGACTCCATTGGAAGAATGAAGCCCTAATTCTTCACTGAACTTTAAGGTTGATGCTTGTAGGTCATAACAAGCTTTTTCTAGGCATCTTTAATTTCACCCTGGTGACTCCTACATATGTTTCATGTATACCTCAAATAAGTTGTCCTTCTTTCATAAATTTCCCGCTTTGGACATTGCTAACATCCCTGGACATTCTAGTCATGTCGCGAGAAGGATGCTGTGTGGGATGCCTGTTTTTGATGGTGACCCAAGCTCCGCAATTGACCACGTGGAAAAAAATTAATGCACATACTTCAAAGGAGAAAATGGTCCACCAGGATGTCCTTATGTTGTTATTCTTTAGTTCCCTCTATGGTCATAACTCATGGTTGCAAAATCACGAACCTAGGAGAATCTCATCTATTGAGGAGTTCTTTGATGACTTTCTTACATATTTTCAAGCATGCCCCGCATTGAGCATTCAAGAGGAAGCCTTCATCGAGAATCATCAAGACCCTAAAAATCTAAGTAATGAATGGGAAGATGAGTCCTCCTTGGGTCCACATGATGAAAATGATGATTTACAGAACACATATGTTGGGAAGGATGAATCCATGGAAAGTGAAGTTGAGTCTAATCTTACCTTTCTCAAGGATATTACTCTTGATGAATATCCTTTTAAGAACCTTGAGGAAGGTGATCCCATTAGCCCCTTGGAAGATGACATTGAAGATTACTTCGACATTGAAAAAGGGAAATGGGAAATTTTTGGTCCTTAATTTGATTGTGCTCCCATTTATGACATCGACAAGGAAGACGAGGTTGAGAGTGGTCTCCCCTTTCTCTCAGGCATTATTTATGATGACATATCCATCGATACCCTCGAGAAGAAGAATAATTATTTTCACTTAAATGAAAAGGATTTTTTTGAGGAGGGAAAACTCGTTGAAGATAATAATTCACTCTCCCCTTATCCTCTTGTTCATCACTTCAAGTATTCCACAAGTGATTCCCTCACCCCTTTTCAAATGATCCCAAGTGACCATGAGCCCTTTCCCCTGTATGAGCATGATGTCAAGGAAGAACCCCTCATTGAATATACTTTATCTCCTTTGACACACCCTCAAGATTATGATCACCCCACAACCTCCCTCTCCAATGTGACCATCACCATGAGAAACCTATTTGTTGCATTCCCCCCTTCCTTCACCCTTCCTTCACCCTTTGTTCCCTCGTCATCACGACCTTGTGGCATCTACAAAGCATACGATTTTAAGCAATGATTGTGATAGGTAGTTATTGAGAGTGATATTTTATTCCACCATTGTGTAATTAGATGGAAACCCCTGCACTTTTAGATTGATCTATTCTCCTTCTCCAAGGGATTCCTTTTACCTCGAATGGAGATGTTTTCCCGCCTCCCACCCACTTCACCCTCCATCTGATTATGTCTACATTCACTTTGGGTTTTGTTTCATGAATAATCATACTAGTAGGCATATGTATATTGATACGATGATATGTTGGTTGCACTGAATTTATAATTACACTTAGCATTAGCATTATCATATGCATGTTAGGGTAGGATCCATTGCATGATAATTTTTGCATTAGAAATAACCATATATGATGTTTCTTATGATAGATTAGATTGCATTTAATATATATATCTATATATATATATATTGCATATTTTATTTCTTGTTGGTTTATGGGCTAACACTAAGCATGGGTGATCATAAGATACCATGAAAATCACGTTGCCTCATGGCTTTGACCATTGATATGTGCAGATAATAGGTCTACGGTGACCAAGAGATTCCTGGAGTTCTTGTGACCTCCCATTTGAGTAGCCTCGTCCACTTCTTCAAGAGATCATGTCCCAGTTAGAGCCAGATGTTACCCACCACTTTGTGGGTGATATCCCCAAGAGAAATTTTTCTCTGCAATGAGCCTCAACCGGTAGCCAACAACCCCTTGATGCCTCCTACTAGCTCGTTGTGCCATTTCTCTGCCACCTGAGCCAACCATGTGGTCCCTCACCCACCTATATTGATCGTATGTTTAAAGGTGGGCCTCCCGAATTTGAAGGTATGTCTTGTCATTTGGTAATTGAGTATTGGGTTTACTTATCTTGGATACTTGTGGGTATGGATTGATGGGGGGATTTGGAGGAAAGAGTGGGCTTAGTTTGTGCTCCTGTCCCCTTGATCTATTTTGGTTGTTACCCCTGGATCTTAGTCTTGTGGAATATGATTTATTGACCATTTGGTTCTAGGGTGGTACTACTTGGGAAACCTTGACTTTGGGTGGATGGTCCCGCTCCTTTACCCACACATATTACTCCCTTTCCACTCAATATACCCCCATTCATATTTTCTCCCACCTGGGTCCACATTCCCATTCTGGGTCCACATAGGGCTAGCCTCCCTATCCCCTTGCCCACACCTTGGGCCAGGCCTAGAATGATGCCCTGAAGGTTGAAACAATTAAAAGAAAAAGTGAAAAGCATAATTGGCCACATTTAACAAGAAATTGTACCGCAAAATGAAAAAGATGGTCGGGACAAAAGTAATTGGCACATGGGTAAAATCCATTACATGAGCTCTACTCCAATAATTGGCCATCAGCCTGGTTCCATAGGCCCTAGATGAGCCTCCTCTATCATTCAGGAACCCATGATTGTCCCAACCCTTAGAGGGCAATGAACCACCCTACCTTAAAATGGGTAATCACTTCTATATTATACACATCATACTCTTTTCCTTTGAGCCCCAAGTAGTTAATTAAAGATAATTCATAGAAGGCAAAAGGCATATAAAGAAGGGTGGAAAAATCAAGGCCGAGGCACCTCATGTACCATGACCGCTCCCTCCTATACATTATATACCCAGGTGTGGGATTCCCCTTATCTAGCTACCCCTATGCCCCACTATGTGGCCCAGGGCTGCCCCTCTCATTCCTATTACATCTCACCTATTTGTCACTTTCCACCTCCATTAAAAGGATCTACCTTGGAATACTATCCCCTTTAAGGGCTAAAACCACCTAATAAGGTACTCGGATAACCCCCTTTGGAGCCTGGAGACACTAGCACACGACAAATCCCACTACGAAAGGGCATGCCGTTACGAAGTGCCCACTTTGTTATCCATGATTTGTAAGCTCTTTTACCCGATTATTTTAATGTCTGGTTGTACTGGAAGCCTAGGGGACACTATAGATCTTATGCAGGATTGAAGGTGGTTTCCATTTGGGTTTGGCTTGCCTATATGGGATCTTGACCCCTAGAGGTCCACATTGGTGCATGTAGGTTGTGCATAGAGATCCATGGTCCTCCACAACAATAGACAACACTCCACAAATCTTCATGGATGTTCAGAGACTACTAGCGATCCCTTTTGGGAATATGGTGACCATATTGGTACACTATGCCCAACAGGCCCCCACAGGAGCCCCACACTCTTGGCAGGTGTCCCAACACTTGTACAATGTCATGGCAGCATTCATTCCACCCCCTGGACCATTGCATAGGATCTACAAACATATTTGATTCATATGGAGATCCATGGAGTCATTGATGTGCCCTCAGACCCACTGAGAGCACCATAGGTCTATTACTTTGAGAACAAGGGGTCACCCCCTTGTCCATCATATTCTAAGGAATTTATTCCTCAATATGGCACTTCAAGATGTTATTGAGCCTTTGGAGGGCCCTACAACATGTATACATCATTATTTGGCTCCTTGTGAGGCTTGTTTTTACATTAAGAGCTAGTATGGTCGGCTTGTCTCCATTAGCGGTTATTATTTGCACATTATTAGGGGCCCATAGGCTGATTTGAACTCCTTATGAGGCTATATATTGATGTTAGATACATTCATTTGTATCATCACTTAACTTGGGATCTCTCTAATCATAAAGAATTTTCACACTTTTTCCTTGGTGGATATTTTTGAAGATGGATGAATTTTGATATATGGATTTAGGATATTTCTCTTGTCTTAGAGCTTTATTAAGCAAACGAAATGTTGGTTGGATATACTCTATAACATTGTAAGTAATTTTTGATGCCATTATTTTTGTTGTTGCATACTGCTAAAATTAGGGTAGTTGTTGCATTATCGAAATGTGGAATTGAACATATTTTAGCTAATTTAATGTACGGGCCAATGTTATATGAATGAAATGTCCTAGAGAATTATTTATCTCGAGAAGCTTGCATCATTTTATCTGACGTATAAATGCTTGAAGGTCACTTTTCTTTTCTTTCTCTCAACATTGGACGAAGTTGACTTTCTAGGTCTCCTTAATCAAGAAACCAAGTTCTTACTCATCATTATCCTTGAATCCATATCCCCAAGTGAACTAGGCACTGATCCCTAAAAAAGGCTGATCAATTCAACCCTCTTTTAACCATTTTCCCCCTTTTTCGCAAGTCTAGCCCCATTAGGTCACCTAGGGCATCAATTTCCTAGGAATTGACACAAGGAAAAAATTCGATCTCCAATAGGCTACTGAGCTAGTGGTTCCCCTCCCTGTCCTCCAAATTTGAGGCAATTCAAACGATGGAATCTCTCGGAATCTCAAGACCTAGCTTTAAGTTCGAATTGTGCCTAGGCATCCCCAAGGCTAGACCTCAATAGGATCAACTCAACCTTTTGAAGAAAGTATTCTTGTTTGGTCCTTTCCCTTCACCTTGTCCAGGATAGGAACATCATTGGTTGCTACATTCCATCGCCGAGCTTGGGTTAGGTCCACTTGGCCCTGTGTGGTCCCACTTCTCAATAAAGACTATTTGTCAAGGACCATTTGGGAATCTAAGTTTCCCAAGGATTATAGGGATTGATAAACTTGTTCATAAGCCTATCCTTTCTTCCTCAACCCTCCAAACCTCACCCCTTATCCCTGGTGGACCAAATCCCTTGCTTAAAGAGCAAGCAAGCTCCATTCTTCACTCCATCCTTGGGAAAGGGTTTTCAGGGTCACTTCTCACCTATCCATTGACATATACTTTACGAGTGAATACCTTCACTACCAACAATGCTCCCATTGGTGAAAGTCTGTAAAGAGCAGGGAGACTTAGCTGTGATGACAGTGGGCTAAGCCTCCATAACTTCCCTTAGCTTAGCAGTTGCCCTCTTAGGAACCCCTTTAGGTCCCCTGTTGGTTTGAGTGGTAACAAGACTGTGATAGGCCACATTATATCCATAGAGATTTCCCACATAAACCACATAGAATAGGCCACATATGCCATAGAGAATAGGTGCAAATAAGATAGAGGTAGCCACATTAGATCCACAAGGATAGGTCATAATAGAGACAAAGAATATGCCACATATATTGCCTCCATTATGCCATAGAGAAAGCCTCCATAAATTTGTAGAGATAGCTCTATTATGTCGCAAATGATGGACAAAATAGGCCACATTAGATGCCATACTAGGTAGAAAAATATACCCTTTCTAGGCCACAAAAGATTCCATATAGATGTCCGTATTTTCAGTTACAAAATGAAGAAGGATACGTTCCAATTTGTAGTTATTTCCATATGCAAAAGGTCACGACCTTTGGGCAAACTGACTTGAATATTATGGGACTACTTTTTAAATGGAGGGAAAACTTAAATTCAAATTTGCTTTAAATATGTTTTCCACATGCTTTGATGATTACTTGCCCAAGGAAAATTGACACATCAAATAATAATATTTCTTTTGTCCAATTTGAATTCTATTTTGAGAAAGATGAATTTTCCTGGGGGAAATTGAGATTCTCATGGGGAAATTTATCCCATAGCTACCACAAATTTCAACAAATGTGACTTATTCAGATACATAGATTTAATAAGTATTGTGAGCTCGTGATCTCCTTGTCTTTAACATGGGGACAAAATTAGTTATTTGGAAGAAATAACTCATTTTGATAATCAAAGTTCTTTTTATTGCTAACCTCCACACTTGAAAGTGAAAAAATTGGTAATCTTACATGGTTTCTTACATTATGGTAATTTTTTTTGTTTGTTTTTGTTTGTGTAGCATGGTTTTTAGACAACACAACAAAAAGCCTTTTTGTAATCAGTGTTAACCTTAGATGGTTATTCAATTGGATGACAATCATCACAATTGGTCTAGAAGAGCTGGTAAGTGGTTTTGTTAACTAAGAAAGATCCTAACTTTGTTGCTGAAGCTTTAATGGATAACTTATACACGTTTTTGAGAAAGCAAGGTTTGTTAATTAGATCTTAGAGATTTTGTAGGTTTTATTTTAACGCATTACCACAAATGTCTCCACATCAAATAATGGCCATTATGAAACATCTCATTGGTACTTTTGTTATGTTCTTTACCAAGGTTTTAGGAGAAGAAACAAGTTTTCCCATTTTTTTTGTTATTACTACACGAGAAGACATTGTTGTATAGCTTTGGTGGGCAATGCCCATCTAGAATATCGCTTCTATATTTAGTTAAGTTATTGCAAGGAGAAAGGATGAAATATGTATGTGAAAATTACAAATTTAAGCTACGCACTTTATATACAAAATTACCTGAAATTTTCTGAATTTTCTTTTCAACTTGAGATTGGAAGCCACTAGGAATATGAATTGTTCTTTTTTGGCATAACAACTTTGGAAAACCATTTTCGGGGATTGTTTAATAAGTTACATTTTTTTTTCTTATATGATGAACATAATCAATTGTTGGTTTGTTTTCTATAATTTATTGGATTAATCTAGATGAATTTTTATCAAATGCATTTGACACGTTATATTGCTTAGAACTATAAACCCCAAAAAATATTTTCCACCAATCTTGAATACATGACTGTTTTTTCGGTCATTCTGGAATACATGCTCCGTTTTGAATTATTCCTAGTTTCCTGGAATAATATTCTCCTTGATGGCTGAAAATGCTTTGGATGTTGCAAAAAACTTTGGAAATCATTTTAGTTAAAATAAAAAAAAAACAGATTTCCTGACTTTACCAAGAACATTAACCTTGGATAAATTATTTGAAACCACAAATTGTTGACATACAAAAAACAAAAAGAATAGTTAATGAGAGGTTAAAGGAAAAAAACAAAGAATCAACATGGAGCATTTTTATCACAGCGAGAGGTGGTTTTTCAGTGATAATTGAAAAGTAACGTTGAAATATGGCACAACTCTTTAACTTTGGAGAAAATAAGGAAACATCATCATGGTATGTGACCACATGGTTAACAAACGAGCCAATATAACAAAGCCAATTTCTTCTAGGTTTGATTTTGAAAAATCTAGTTTCATGGCTACGTGGAAATATTGAGGTTTAAAAGAAAACAAATGCAAGCTACGCCAATAAACAACCATAATTGAAAAAAATAAAATTTACAGTGCCCCTAGATAATGGAATTGCTATGCAGTTTCTTTAATGCAAATGCAATTACTACTTTTTAATGTTAACGTTTACCAACTTTTTCTATAATAAGAAAATGTTTAAAGATCTACAAGTCTTGAAGGATAACTTGTTAGAATGAACTAACTATCTATTAGCCATTGGGTAGAGTAGTGGGCATGGGCACCATAATCATATGTAGTTTCGATGCAGTGTTGTTTTCCTTTTTTAAGGGTTGACATTGTAGAACCATTTCAACATTTGTTTTAGACCTTCTTTGTTGTGTACACATTCCATGGTTCCTTGAAAGATATGGAGAGATTGATTTGGTTGTTGAAATAATTATGCAGGCTAGGTGACATGCACAGGTAAGGTTGCTTCTTATTTAATTTTAATTTGACGCAAAGAAACAATCTACACTATTGTTATATGTGATGTTGAATCAAGGGTTGTCCAAAGAAACAACCAAATGTACAACAATATATCCAGAAATAGAAAGAATGATCAATTTATTTTGTCCCCAATATTGCTGAAATATGCAACTTTTATCTATTTTCAAAACAAAAGTATAAAGTCCCTCAATTCTTCCTTATTAATTTTCAATTCTACATGCACTCTAATTATTCTAATTTTTTTCTCTAATGGGATGTTCTTGCATCATCCTCCCCCTCTTGGAAAAAAAGTAATCTTATGATTTTTCCACTTCCAACCGCATGCGGTGGTATTCAACTTCTATGGTCCAGAGGGTCTTCTTCTGTTCCTTCATCTTTTCAGTAATCGAACCGTTATTTTGTTCTAGTTTTTTCTTACAACTTTGTAATTTGGGCAGTTATGATGTCACAATGGCAAGCTAGGGAAAAATCAACCAAATTAAGTTCATGCTTTGGATATTTTTGCTCCTTCATTCTCGTATAATGCATGCTGAAATTTCATGCAATAACGTTGGTTGGGAAATTGCAAAGTGGATACAATACTAGAAGAAGCGATTGAATTTGTTGATGAGTTTCAGCTCAAAAACCCAAATTACTATATGTTAGTGTATTGTATTGTAAGAGTTAAGTGATTTTTAGCATTTTAGGAGTCATCAAGATACAAAATGACATTAATAGTTTGAGCTTTAGCCTTATAGGGTTTGTAGCCATTTATGTTTTGGACCAATACAACATATATCACATAAGGTATGTTTCGAAGAGGGGTAATGATAGAAGATGGAAATTTTGTGGACTTGACATTCAATCTCCAATCTCGAGATTTAAACAAGAGGTGTTAATTTGGTTTCTTGAATATTTTTACATGGTCTCTTTCTGTATACATAGATATTTCTTAAAACTTTTCTTCCTTATAGACATCACAAAACCACTCTTCTTACTTGTAGATATTACAAAACATTTCGACTTTACCAATCCATGTATATATATATATATATATAGATATATATATATAATTAAAAAAATAAATTAAAGAACACTGAAAAAACTTAATTTAATATATTAATTATTAGTTGCTTGATTATGGAAATTAAATACAAATTTTTCAATTTCACAATTTTATTGGCCTCACCTTACACCTTTTGGGGCAATTACTAATATTAATAATTATATTTTAAATATTATTTTAATATAAAAATTAAAACTAATATAATATAAAAACACTGAGAAAGCGGTGGAGGATCTAGGTACCACTGGGGCTCATTTTTTCATGACAAGCGGTGGTATAAGGAGAGGATCTAGGTAGCACTGGGGCTCATTGTTTCATGACAAGCGGTGGTATAAGGAGATATTTTGTTTCATGAATAAGTGGTATATTGTTGACTTTTTAAAAAGTGTGGTTCATCTTTAGCATAGTTATATAAAATAATGAGAATACTCATCATTATTTTCATTTAATTTGATGTATAGTTTATTAAATAATAGAAAAATATAATAAAATATAATTTGAATTTGTGTGACTTAACTTTAATTTGTATCCAATAAATGAGAAAGAAAACAAAAAATAATTAAAAAAAGAGAAAAAGTAAAGGATTAAAAATGACATAGTTAAACTAATAGACAAAATTTGTTTTGCTTTTTATTATCTGGAATAGTCAATAGAATTTATGGGGAGATTGTGATTTCTTGTTATTTAAAAATCCATAAATGGATTCAACACTCTGAAAAAGCAAGGCACTTGACGAAACTTAAACTTATGATTCTAAAAAAATTCCACCAAATTTTAATAAAATTGACCCAAAAAATATCATTTTATCTATAAATTAAACTATGATATTAGAAAATATAACAATCAATTTAAATTATAGCTTAAAAATATATAGTTTTGCAACTTAAATTGTTATTAACCACAAAATTTCATAATTTCGAGCTAAAATTCACGGTATGTTTATCAAAAAAGCCTCAGACATGTACATATAGGTTTCTTGATTCAATTGAACATGTCGTTATAGAAAATATTAAACTTGTAAACAGAGAAGTGAAAACAATTTCTAAATATGTAAGTGAGTAATTAAAATCCTAAAATAAATGAGTAAAAATAAAAAGATTTTGGTAATGAGAAATAATAATACATTTAATGCATAAACAATATATTTTGAAATTATATGATTTCTAATAAATAAAATAAAAAGCCAATATTTAATAAATAAAATAAAATAAAGATAAAATGAAATTAAAAAATAATAAATTATAACCAAAGAATAAAAACATTCAATAAAATAAAGATAAAATGAAATTAAAAAATAATAAATTATAACAAAAGAATAAAAACATTCAATAAAATAAAGATAAAATGAAATTAAAAAATAATAAATTATAACAAAAGAATAAAAACATTCATTATTACTTTGATTTAAAATTTATTAGAATAATAAAAAATATCTTACAATTTCCTAGGGTTCATATTTTTTTAAGTGATATTTATTCATATTTAATTTGATTTACAATTTAATCAATTAATAAAAATATCGAATTTGTATATTTTTTATTATTTTTAACTAAACGATATAGAAAAAAAAACAAATTAAAAAGAAAATAGATAAAAATGAATAATTAAAAAATATGACAATCATATTATAAAAAAATACTTATTAGTCCTTGCGGCAGGCACCACAGGGACTATAATAATCGATATGGTAGATTTTAACATTTATCTAACCCACTTATTATGACAAATAACTAATTACTCTTATGAATAACTAAATTTTTTAACATGAATCACTAATTACTCTTATGAATAACTAATTTTTTTAACATGAATCAGTTTGGTTAATCAGTTTGCTAATCTTATTTGGCCTCTTCTCGAAGCAGGAGGATAAAATCATGGGTTATATTCATCTTTTCACTCGGCATTTCGAAATTTCGCTTAGCAAAGTGAACTAATACTAACATTAATTGAAAACATTTTTTTCCCGTAGAAAAAAGTCGTAATTTTATTCATATTGATAAAATTACATTTTGTAGATGCCAGAGGCATATGCAGATGGTTGTTCGTGTATGACAGGTAGCAAACATCAAAATAACACAAAATAGCAGATGACTGTTCCTGTAATGACAAGAAGCAACAGAAATAGAATAACAGAAAAATAATAAGTTCCAGCAAGCCTAAACTTTCCTACCCTTCTTCTTCTCCACCCGTCGCCATCCTCCAGAGTCAGGTGTGGGTGTAATAATAGCTAGCTGATTTTCCATTGGGATCAATTGAAGTTCTTTGTCAGATTCCGAGCCCTCTGATCCATGGGTTCGTTTGATGCCACTTACTTCCATTTGTAACTCTTGTTGCAGATCTGAAATGTGTGGCCCTAAATGAGTGGTTGGGGCATTTTCTTCCTGATTTTGTTTTTGTCTCATTTGAGTGTCTGGTTCTGTCTGGTTCTCTGTAGGCTCCACATTTATGTCTTCTTCTTCCAATGGGTCGGTGTGCTGCCAGCCTTTAGGCTTTTTTTGTTGTTTCTTAGTTCTCCTGGGATCCTTTCGAGCAAAAGGGCAGTCGTATTGAAGGTGCCCTGTTTGCATGCAGCCCCTGCACCGGAACGTTGTGTTCTCATAGTCAAGCTGTTGTATCCATTGAGAATTATTGAAGTTCAGCGTGATATGGTCAGGTAGCCCCTGACTCAAGTCCACTTCTACACATATTCTTGCAAATGTAAATATTCCCCTGATAGCTCTGTCTTCATCCATTTTTAGGAATTTCCCAAGGGTATTCCCAATGGCTGTTAATACTTTGTGATGCCAAAAGTGGAGAGGGAGCCCATGTAACCTTACCCATACAGGCATCATTGAGACTATCATTGTATTGGCATCGAAATCAGGAAACCAGGGGGTGGTGAAGAGGCCAGCGCTGCCCGAGAACCAAGGCCCTTGATTGATAATGCTGTCTCTTTCTTGTTCTGTGTTAAATCTAACTATGGAAAACCCTTTAGGGCATAGGTAAATTTCACAGTTAGATGTCCATATTGAGAAGATCCATTGGTGCAGGGCATCTGATTTTGGCCAGAAACCATTAAATCTACAGATTACTGCACTATTAGATAAGTCGTTATGTAAACTCGTTACCTCTGGCATAGATACTTGTAGCGTTGGTGATTCTGGCTTCTGTTCAACAATGTAGGGTCCTGGTAATTCTGATGGTGGTGCTACTTTGTTTTTTCATTTTTTCCTTCCCTTTTACTGCATCCCGAAAGGAACCTGTATTTTTTGAGCTGGTTCCTGTGCTTCCGCCCCGCAGTCGGAGATTTAGAATAATGGTTGAATCTTTGGCAATGCCATAGTACTGGAGGGTTTGGTAGTCCTGCATACTGTACCCTGAGTATATGAGGTTTTGAAGATGTGCTGGGGTTCCCAGGAGACCCTGGATTTCCTTTTTTAACTGAAGGATGCTCATTCCCTTATTGAGTCGCATGCATAAGTGTTTGCCTTCAATCGATTTAATGAAAATCTGAACCAGATCTGCGCCCGTGCGAAGTAGATCAGTCTTGTGAAGCCCTTGCTGAACCGGATCTGCGCACATGCAAAGTAGATCGGTCTTGTGGAGCCCTCGCTTTGCTGGATCTGGCCGACTGGGAGGTAGTGGCTCATCATTCTGTTCTGCCCTTATTTGCACAGCTGTTCCCGACCTGAATATTTCTCCCTTGCCTTTAAGCAAGACTAAATCAGGGTGGGTTTGCAGATCTGGTCGATGACGAGCTGCATCATCCATGCCATGACGAGTTTTAGTGGGTTCTGACGGCACACAGTGTGATAAACCCTGAGACAGTGTATGCGCCTGTGACCTGTGTGAAGAACGATCTGCCGCAGGGAACCGTTCAGCCACAGGGGTTTTGTTATCCGATCCGCCGCGGAGCCAAATCCTTGTTCGTGTATTCGATGCCGGTGACCCTGCAGCCGATTTCCTGAGGGGGCTAGCTGCTAACACATCCCCATCGCTGTTCTGCAGCATAGCGGCGGCGCTCAGAAGTCCGGAAACCCTAGCCATCGATCCCAACTTTCTTTGTTTCTCCAAAAGGGGGGGGGGAGGGTGCAACTTTTTAATTGAAAACATTAGTGAATGAATTACCTAAGCTAAAGTGGATGAGTGCAGGGAGGCAACTATTTTATGGTAATTGAAATATATGAATAAATAACTAATTGTACCGGTGTCACAAGCAAAACGATGCAACTGGCCAGCACTAAACTAAATCTCCAGGTGTCACAAGCAAAACAATGCAAATGGCCAGCATTATGATACAAGTGGCGTGCTGAAGTATAGGATACAAGTGGCGCATTGATGTATAAATTGATACAAGTGGCGCGCTGAGGCATAAACTGTTCATCATCCCTATCTTCCCTGGCTTCACATTATCAACACTGTTCATCAACCTGGTCTCCTATACCCCATCTCCACTCGCTTCACACTATCAGAATTGTTCATCAATCATGGCTTCCCATTATCATAATTGTTCATCAACTCGGTCTCCTCTGACTTCACATTTCTGCTGAGGCGTTTGAGTCCCATGTAACATTTTGGCAGCAAATTAAGGCACCGCCCTGAGTCTCTAGAGGTCTGCTTTTGCTTTTTGCTTTTGGACCTCTGATTTTGCTTTTGGAAGTTCTGGAAGTTCTCACTGTGAAATCAATTATCTAATTTTCATTTATGAGATTTTCCCTTGCGGAATTACCAAGAGTTTTATCGAGAGCTTTTTCCTTGCAGAATTATTAATTTTCAAATTCTACACTTTTCATTTATGATTTTACAGTATTGATATATCAATTTTCAAATTATGCAATTTTCAATTTTCATTTATGATTTTACAGTATTAATAAAATTTCAAAACAAGAAAAATCAAAATTTCAAATTAGTAAACACATTTTAATTTTTTTTGGTTATGGATACTTACTAAACTTCAGGATTCAAATTTGATCCACTTACATACTCCACAAGCAACGACGACGGTTAGCTCAGGCCTCCATTTACACGCTTCACTGATCACTTCATTACCTTCAGGAGCGGATCACTTCATTACCTTCAAGAGCAAGATCACGTCACATCCTTCATTACGAGGAGCAACCCGATTAGCAGATGGCTACCAGAGCAACCCGATTGGCATATGTCTACTGCATTTACTAGGCAGTCCGCAGGTATCGAACCAGGGGGAGCGGGGGAGCTGTCGAGTCGTCGGGTAATGGATTCTATGTAGACAAACCTCAGCTGCCTCAGACATGCCCTCCTTTCATATACACTCTAATTTTTATAATGATATAACCTCATAACCAGCGTCCAATCCAAGACTCCGCAAATGATTCAAATAACTCTAAGACTGAATAAAAACAAAAATTCTTCTAAGACCAACTCTGTATCAGCCAGTCGCAGCAGGAACGCATCAAACACCAAATCCTACTCAGAACATTATACTGCTATCCAAAACCCCCAGATTCATTCGTAAAGGCTTTTTGAGGGTGCAAATAAAAACTAATGTTCCAATCCAAGGCAATTCGAACACAAATTAAAAACCTAAACTTAAGAAACCCTGGAAGCCAGTTCAAGTACTAAATGAGATTTGAAAAAAAAACGCAGAACCTCATATTACAGTCGTACTGCTCCATTTTTCAAGCTTTTTCTTCGGAGAAATTCCATGATTCCCTTCTCCGGCAATCCAAGAAGAAATTCAGGCTTGAAAAGAGGAAATACGACTTCAAATGATGAAAAATTGAACTAGAGATATCTCATACAAGAAGCTCCGCAATTTCTGTTAAAAATAGGCTCGAGGGAACCCACGATCGTATGCATTTAGGCGACTGTATTTACTAGGCAGTCCGCAGAAATGGAACCAGGGGAAGCTACTGAGGATTTTCCTCCGCCCCCGACGGTTCGCCTGAACGCAACATGGTGTTTTCGTCCTTGATTTGGCATTAAGAAAATTGTATAAACACGCAGTGAAAATATTTCTTAGAATACCCCGTAAGAGAAGGAAAAGCCATAAGTGGCGACCAGTGAATACCCCCTAAGAGAAGGAAAAGCCATGAGTGGCGACCAGTGATCAAAGTGAATATCCCCTAAGAGAAGAAAAGCCATGATCAAAGTGAATACCCCCTAAGAGAAGGAAAAGCCAGGGCAGGTCTTAATTTTATTTAGAAGGGCAGATATTCAAGTCGTCCTTACATAATGAAAAGCAGCCCTTACCATTACATAATGAAAGGCAGGCCAATTCAATTGAAAACAGTAAATTATCTTTAATTTTTTTTTTTTTTAACACATAGTGAATCGGTAATAGTTTGGAACTAATCTTGTGAGTTCTAAGACAACATACTATTGGTTGTCGATGTCTTTACAATGTCGCAAACTACAAGATAGTCCTCAGTTTATCAAGAACAATAACCCCTTCAAACACAACTGCAAGAACAATAACCCCTTCAAACACAGCTGAAGTCCAGTATTCGTCATACAATTCATACGCATTGTCACTGACAAGTGACAGGCCAACTTTGTTCATAACATTTATGTTCGCCAAATGTTATGTTTTTTGTCTTTTTCCTTGAATTACTGTTATATTAAGCAAAGGTTGGTGTAAGAACATCCAAAAAAGAATTAGTTTGAGATGAAAGAAAAACTTTACATCTCAACATGCAGTTGAAGATTACACTCTGAAAACATGGGGCAGAAGAGCCTCAATAAGATGATTTCATAGTACAAATTCCACTGTGCCAAGAGTCATTTGATGTGGTATGGGAAATTGCTATTAAATTGATACGAGTAGTGAAGAACATATATGTAAGAAATACAATGTTATCCAAATAGTAAAAGGAAATGTTGTCAATGCATGATCAAACTATGGTTAATGGGATTTGTAATTACAAACATGCTACATTGGACTGAAAGAGTGCTTTTGGTATTTTTCGAATGATGAGTAAAATAGATGTGGCATTTGAATAAAGTATCTAAGGAGATGGAACTCCTTGTTTCTCTAAGGAATGGTTATATTTTACATCAATTCAACTTCCCCAATAGGACATGTTTGCCATCTGTGGGCCATTTTGCTTAGATAGCCAGATTTATGGAGTAACTGGGCCATTTTGCTAAGATAAACAGGTTTCCAATAGTTTCTAGGATTAACTGAGTATCTTTGGTGGAATAAATACCTTCACCCACACTCAGCACCTTAGCCTAAGAGTTATTCCTTGAATGTTACCTAACTAAACTAAACTCTATGATAAAATTCACAAAGTTAAGAAAAACATGCTTACCACATCAGAGTATTTTTTTTCTTTGATAAAAGAAACTCTTCTCCCTGGCCTTACAACATCAAGAATGGCCCCTTTTTAACATGTTTGTTGCATCCTCTGTTGTCTGGACTTCATGCAAATGACACTTCTGCCCTTCTTTATCTGTTTCATTTCAACAACTTACAATTCCACTCTTGGGGGTCAGGAATTCCCTTACCACAACTACTTTCTATCATGCATATTTTGTAATGTCTTGCTGCCTTTGCTTTTGTGGTTTGACATTTATCTTGCTATATCATTACTTCCTGATCTTTGGACTAATTCACCTAGAGAAGGAACTTGTACTAATCTATTTGGAGTAGGAATTGGTGTTTCCTCTCACTAGACTTCCATTCCAACCAGAATAGCTTGAAGACCTATTGATTTGCATTTACAATAGAATATATAATTGTTGCATATGGTAATTAATCTAAACTCAAGGCATGCTTTTTGATCTTCTATAAATCTTCAATTGCTAGCGTTTGAAAGGCTTCAATTTTTGATATATTGAACTTTTCTTTTATACAACAGTTCCAAGTTCGAATGTAATAATTCTCCAATGCTTAGCATGCCATTTCTTATATGTTGTTTGAGACTTTGTGAGGTTAATGTGTATTGTTTATGGATTTGTTGTTTGAGACTTTGCGAGATTAACATTTTACTTAATGTTAGAATCCTTCCACTGAGCACACCGTATATATATATATATATATATATATATATATATATATATATGTGGTACACTGTTCAATTCAGCACCTCCATATATATATATATATATATATATATATATGTGGTACACTGTTCAATTCAGCACCTCCATATATATATATATATATATATATATATATATATGGTACACTGTTCAATACAATCCAATTCCGGCAATGTTGTATGGCAAACTTTCATTCTGCCTCGTAAGATGTTTATGATAGATTGCTTTTCCTGTGCATACCAAGGTTTCTTTTATAACTTCACTATATCAGTATTTAGCACAATGTTTAATTCAATACCTCAGTTCTTCTAATTCCATACAGGTGAAATCGTCAAAATCGAATCTGTTGCAACATCTCACACTTACAACTATTGATTGTGAAGCGCTGGTGTAACTATTCTATGTTGTCAGGGTTTTTATGATATTTTCTATCAAATTTGTTTGGCATAAATTTATTAGAATCATAGTTTGATTTTTCATTGAATCTATAATATATATAATTTATTTATATATTAATAAATAAAAAAATATAATCTATTAAAAATGATTTTGCTAAATTCTAATTAAAAATTTCAAAACATGATATAACACCATGGATCATTAAAATAACATAATCCAACAAAAATTGTTTTACCAAATCTCAATTAAAAACTCTAAAACATAGTATAACGACACCTTGCTATTGCTTAGCACAGACTTATAAATGAAAAGCTATTAAGCCGCGGTGATTTTTACCATTATCAAACAGAAAGCTATTAAGCCTTAATGGTTCTTATCAGTAACAGATAAAAATAATAATGACATAATTTGAAAAAAATACTGCTCTTGGTGAGATAATTGCTCATTGAGCAGACTTCACCAACAGGAGCGGAATAGGCGCAGAAGTCTAGAGAAAAGTCTAGAGAAGTTGGGAAGGTACCTTATAATGATATTGCTTCAGAGAAACAGTGCTCAATGGAACCTTTGTACAGGAAACTCTCCACGCTACACACTCAGCAAAGTCGATAAAAACAAGAAATGAACAAACAAATCAGCTTACCAATTTTGAAAATAATTAGATGAATTATTGTTCACAAAGAAACCAAATCGATAAACACCATATTATAAAGTACCTTAAAAATATGGCTCTGTAGTAGTATTCTTACTATTCATTAAGCGCTTTGCATCCAATGCTCTGCCTTGGAAGCTAGAATCAAGAAATTAAAAACAAACCAACAAAAAAATGTTAATCCAGAAACGCCTACAGATTACAAATAACAAATGAATTACTATTAAAACAAAAACCAGAGAAATTAGAGATTCCAATTGCTCTTCATATTAATATGAAGAAACTAAAGCTCAGATCTCTCTTACCTTATCCATCCATTCAATAGAGGAATGAGCTAGTGTTTCACTGAAATACCTTTGTTTCCGAAATGTTATGCTCTTCGTTTTGCACTGGCTCGCCCTAAGTGGTTAATATCACAAATCTCGATCGTCACCAACTTTCTGAAAAAGCTAGCATGGAGAGCTTTATTCCATTTGAATCTTGCTTTATTTCATTTGAAGCTAGCATGGACAGCGTTATGGACCAATTAAAAAATGCAATTCAAAAGGAAACTGTTGTTTTTGAAATGGGAGCAATTCAGAAACTGTTGTTTCTGAAATGGGATTTAACATCAGTTGAAAAAGGAAATTTACAAGTTTAACTATTGTAATTTGTGAAAGGAAATTTACAAGTTTAACTATTGTAATTTGTGATAGACTCCCAATGCACTGACAGTTGGAAATTGAAATTCTGAGAGTGATTTCAGAAAAAATTAAATTTAAATTTTTTTTTAGACAAGTTGACAACTTAACAATCCTTCTTAAAATTTTTTATAATATTATTCCAATTTCTTTTTAAAATGGCAAAATTCAATTTTTTTTTTTTGACCAGTAAAATTTCATCTCTACTTCTGTGACGTGCCAGATGCCCTTTGAAAGGCTTTGACGTGTTCAAATTTGATCATGCAAGGCAAGGCTCCTATTCTATTTATTCTATAATCTGGGGCCGGATCTCCCAAAATATATGGGTTTGCGACTAAAATCCATCACTGGACTTATAACGAAGATGATGACAAATCACTTGATGGGTAGACTGTAGCTTTTGTGACTGCTCCGGTGGCTACATGCCACGTGTAGGATAGATGGCGACTGTCATGGTAGAAACCCTGCATTGCATATTATGTTTGTGGAAATATTTATGGTCAAGTTTCCGCCTTCTGGGCAATTGGGTTCGTCGGATTCGAGTTAAGATTTTCAAAACGAATATTAGGTAGACAACCCCATTTAGCATTGCTCTATACTG
Organism: Pinus tabuliformis; assembly: GCA_031772625.1. Lineage (NCBI taxonomy): Eukaryota > Viridiplantae > Streptophyta > Pinopsida > Pinales > Pinaceae > Pinus > Pinus tabuliformis. Next base: position 588,535,815 of record CM062806.1, read on the forward strand.
TGATTGACTCCTTGCAAAGGACTGGAAATGCCACATGTTGTCTGCATACCATTCTCCCTCATTTCAAACTGTTTTCATTGATTCCCATGCGTTTTAGTTTTATGATTGATTAAAATCTATTCATATCTATTCTTTTGGGACATTCCTTCCCAGTCAACATGAAAAGGGAAATCAAACATTTCTTTTCAGTTTTTTTTGGCCCACTATAATCAAATCCAGGAGATGTGAAAATAGTCGTGCTTTCCTCAACATGGTGCATCAACTTGGTCTGCTATAATGATGGCTTACTCAAACTCTGAACTAATAGGTGCGTGCAGCTCTTAGAATCTTCAAGGTGCCTTCCTATGCTGAACAAAACATCTCAGACATATGGACTTATAAAATCATTGGATTTCTCTTATTGCGTCCATCTGCTACTCGGGAATACCGCTACTCAATTTTCCAATATCACCTTGTATACGAAGTTATGGGTAACAAGACCCAATAATTAACTTGAAGTATGCTGTCACTAAACTGCTCATCGCCCAATAATTCACTTGAAGTATGCTGTCTCTAAACTGCTCATCATCTAGTAAACTATGATATTGAACTGTCCATCCGAAAAAGAAGTGTTGTTTGGTGATCTGAACGAAATTTCAAACAGAAAATCTATAAAAAGAAGTGTTGTTTGGTAATTCGAACGAAATTTAAAACATAAAACCTATGAAATCCTTGAAGGCTTCAGCTCTTGAAAATAGAACAAAAAATTGTGTAATGCTGCAAATCGATTTAATTTATGTTTTGTGCTCACACTTTAAGATCTTCATCTATAACATTTTCCTTTAAATTTTCAAATCCCTATTTTCATTTTGCTCTGTCACTAAGGTAGTTTCTGGTATCAACATTGGGGGTGAACAAGAAGATTGAATGGCATCCAATGCATGGTCGTTGTTATCATTAGTCTTGACAAAAGATTGGGATTTACAAGTATAGTCACAGAATAACCTTGACAAGAGATTGGGATTTACAAGTATAGTGACGGAATAGCTCGATAGTTCTGAGAGACAATGGTCAAACAACATTATGTTTGCAATGTTGGCTGCAATCTGAAATCTCCAGTGTGTGGAGCCAACAACCAATAATTCGAACTGAAAGTCAGTCTCCTCTGTTTGGCACCTCAAAGCACCACCGTACTTGCCTACTGTTTCCCCGTTCCTTTCCCGGCTCTTGTCTACTATTTCCCTATTCCGTACTGTTTCCCCGTTCCTTTCCCAGCCCCAGGCACAAGCCAGGGACTAGCTGCCATGCAGCGTAATTTGAAAATATGTAATTTTCAAAGTTAAATTATTATTAATCACAAAATTTCCTAACTTAAAACAAAAAAAATTCATTGTATATTTATTTAGAAGAACATTAAATATATAAGTATAAATTTATTAATTGATTGAAAATGTGATTAAGATAATAATAAACTAGTATACGTGGGCATGAAAACAATTCTAAAAAATGTGAATGACGAGTGTAAAAGCATGGAAGAGCTTAATAAAAATGAAAGTTTTTTTTTTTTTTTTTAAACCCTATATTTCATTATTGGTTTTAATAATGAAAAGCCATTTCCCCTCTATTTCATTCTCAAATTTCAATTTAATTACTCCATTTATATCTTTAAAAATTAATGGATTCATATTAAAATGCATGGTTTTTGATAACTCTTCAAGGTCACTTTCTATATATATTAATTGATGTAATGAGAATGTGGTAATGCTTTGCTTAATTTTTTATGAGACATAATGCCATGAGTGCTTTGCTTAATTTTGTATGAGACATAATGTCATGAGTGAGAGTTTCATATTTTAATAATTTTTTAGTTTGAAATTTAAAATTTAAAATATATTTTTTCTTGTATGTAGTTGAAAAACTTAACATAAACACTAATCAAATCTATGTGAGAATCTCTAATTAAAAAGCAAGAAAGTAATGGTCTCAAGAAAGTAATGGAATGAGACCAGATGTTTCTATGTAATTAAATAAATTATTTTTCTAATATTTTTTCTTAAAACATCTCATGGATATGATAGTGCATAAATATACATTAGTAATTTATATTTTATTATGAAAATTATGAATAGGAATTAATTCATTTTATTTTAAATATAATAAGTTTGTTATTTTATTTATTTATTTATTTATAATAATTAAATGATTAAAAAAACAAAACATCTATTTATTGAGTTTATTTATTGAGTTTTTTTATTAATATATATATATATATATATATATATATATATATAATTAACTTAATGTTATATATATATAAATTTATTTTATTTCTCATATATATAATTAGCATTGTTAAAAAATAAAAAATAGTCTGTTTAAACTTAAAGTATATATCGGTTAAAAAAATAAAAGATGGTCCATTCAAACTTAAAGTATATATCGATTATCCATGGACACATGTTTTTTAGCATTAATTTTTTTTTATTATTATTAAAAATGTTACTATTAAAATTATTTTTTTTAATAACAATTATAGCTATTAAATCTATGGGGTGTTGATAAAGTACTTTTAAATGTTAAGTTTTTGGTTCAATTCTCTTTAAGAAATATATGTATATGGTACTGATTTTTAAACTTTGTGGAATGCAGATATGGTATCGGTGAGGCCGGTAGGATATGCAGGACGAGCTGCAGCACCTGGGGCTGCAGATCGGGGTGGAACTTCATCATGACAGTGGTTGGATGACAAGGCTATGCTGGAGGACCTCCGACACATATACAACATACTACTGACTAGGTTGACAGAGTGCGAATGGCATGATCTAGAGGATCGATACATAGATGAGTGCACAAGTATTCCCTGAGAGTGGCGGGGAATCACACGACGCCTTACAATGGTCGGTGGGGCAGTATAAAATCTATGGGCTGGTGGGATGGACATTCAAGTGTTATTTTTGTACATGACCACGATGTAAGCTCACCACTACCAAGCTTAAAAAAAATAAATAATTATAATTACTTGACAATTAAATTTATAAAATTGATTTAATTTAATATAATATATATTTCTATTATCACCACTCCTGAGCTTTAAAAAACAATGATAGTTACTTGAAAATTATAATTATAATTATAATTATATATATAAAAGTGGTGAGGTTACATCATAGTTATATAATACCATGATGTAACCTCACCACTTATATATATATATATATATATATATATATATATATATATATAATTGTAAAGTAATTATTATATCTATATATATATATATAATAATTACTTTACAATTATTACCCAGCGAGAATATATATATATATATATAATAATTACTTTACAATTATATATATATATATATATATATATATAATTTTAAAATATTTAATTATAACTTAATTAAAATTAAGATAATAAAATATTGAAATTCCAAATTTTAGGTTAATATTTTATGAATTTTTATATGAATGGTATAAATAAATATATTTTACTTTTAATATGAAGGATTTTTGGGGGCAGTTTTTTTCTATTTCATTTAAAAAATAGATAGGTTTTATATCCATATCAAATATGATCTGAATGCCTCAACCTACCCATTAGGAAATCAAGTATGTTGGCTATCTAATCGTATTATATGTCATCCAAAATATGAAGAGTTTAAGATTGTCTAACAACGCTATATAGGTCTGATTGTTTTTAAATATCCTATCAACTAAATATCTATAGAAAACGATGGAGCCTACAAACCAATCATTTATACATATCAAGATAGGAAAAATAAACTGTGCCGATCAAACAGTTACTCATTAGACGAGTTTATGGGCGTTAGGTCTTTTGCATTGGACCTCGACAGTTCAATCTGAGGATGACAAGGATATGCTTCTCTATACGACAAAGGCAGGAATTTTTTTTGTTGAATTTGCCTCTAGATAAGTTGAAATTCCCTATGAATCTCCTAAAGTTTAATTTTTGGCTTAGGTGATCCTACAAGAGAGGTCATCAAAGCTTTTTCCACAATGTTTTTCATCATCCATTATAAGAACTGGCTATACCAACCTCTGGAGTGGCCTGGATCCGAGATAAGGCTCTACCATTCCTACATATCCAACTTTGTAGTTTCAAGCTACTGTTTTAATTTACTCTCCCACCCTGAAATTAACTGGCGAATTTGAGGAGGCCCATTGGCCTGAAAGGCTTGGGTTGCCTCTTGAATTAATCTTATGGTGTTTCGACGACCTTGACCCCTGGTCACTCGTGGTTGGGATGAGCGGCCCCCATGCCCTTGACCACTGCCTCGACTTCGACGACGACCTCCTCTTGCTGTGTTCCCTTTGATCGAGGAAGGTCACACCATAAGGTTATGCTGCAAACCACAATGGTGAAAGAGAAACCAATGCTCAGATGCCTGGACCATTGCCGCCGAGAACCTTGTCCAAAATGGAGACAAGCTCATAGGGGGACGACCTAGCGAAGGGTCCTGATGATTTTGAGAGAGATTCAGACATGTAAAAGTGAAACAACATAATACAGTATGGTAATAAGCATTAGACCGAGAGTGAAAATAATTCCTCACTGCAGTGATTAGGACTTGATGAAGCAAGCCCTCAACATCCTTCGACACGTCACATAACCTCCTTGAAACTGGAGCTGTAACCAATTCAAGGTTTTTCTTTCCTGAGTCATCCCATATCACACTATGCAAAAGATTAATCACAGAGACCAAATATTGAGACAAAGCCCCCATTGTAAGAGTAGCATATTGAAATCTAATGCCCATTCCAAGAATGCATGCACATTAAGGAAAGAAAAATTCCATAATAGACAGAGAGAATTTGACAATATTCATGCAGACCAATAAGATAAAAGTTTCTTTCTACCCATACATCCTAAGAGGTATTGTTACTATCCCATGATGCCATCTTAGAAACATCCATCCACAGATTTAGGAAGTAACATATGAACACAATGATAAGGGTGTGTACAAAGCAAACAAATGTAACATACCCACGACAGTCGCTTACACATTGAGCGATAATGTCATGTGCACCTGGGATTTTGGCTTGGTGAATCCCCTTATCTGTCACCCTAGAGGATTCCACAAGACTGGTTTCAATACTTGTTAGTCGAACTAAAGTCTTTACATGAAACCCTGGGTGCTTTCTTTCTAATCAAAGCCAACAGGATGCTTTAAATTCTTTAACTTGTTTTGCCACCTTATGCATGGGAGAATGTGTGGGAGGGTTGCCATTTGTCCACCCACCTTCCCTTCTCAACATTCCTCTGACCATGGCACAGATCCCATCGGTGTCTTTTCATCAGCTCTCACCTCGATCGGGGGAATATGAAGGAAATTTTGGTTATTTTTCTTAACAACTTTTTTCTTGGCTGGGTGAGGCTGCTCGAGGTGTAACAACATTGTTGGTCAAAGCTAATATGTTATTGCATGCTTGTGACTAGGTGTTCATATTTGTTGTGATTAGGTGTTGATAATTATGCCCTATTTCCCTTATTTCCTTTGTTAGATATTGTTGTCTTCTCATTCTCTTTTTATTTTAGGCCTTATGGCCTTTTTGTTTTTGTCTACTTTGTAAAGCTTGGCATATTGTTCTTAGCTTTTGTTTTTCTCTCCTGGCCAAAAAATCCGTTCGAAGTGAGGCTGGGAGAGCGAAGACTATCATGTCTATCCGATTTTGATGAATTAATATAAATTTTTCATCGACAAAAAAAAAACTGATATAAAACTAAAGTTTTTATAAAACTAAATTTTCTTAAAATAAAAGTACAAAAACCTATTTATTTTAATATTGTTATAAACCTACCACTTTAATAAAAACCTAAAATTAATAATTCAAAATAATAAAAGCTACTAGCACAACCACATTACTAAATATGGTTGATATACCATGAAGACATCATTTTCCATCATTTATATGCTAATCAACTTTTATAAATAAAGTCAATCAACACAATTTAATATATTTATTAATACTAATATTAGTATTAATATTATTTATATTAAAAACATTAATTTCATTAATAATATTAATAATTTCATATTAATATTAACATTAATTTTCATACTAATATTAAAATCAATGTTTAATAATTAAATTTAATGTTTATTATCAACTACTGCTAATAATAATATTGTTATAAACCTAAAATAATATAAAACTAATATTATTAAAAGTAGTGATCCAACCCAAGTTTCAATAACCACACTAAATGAACAGGACCTACACCAAATGTAAATGCCAATGCCAATGCCACATCTCATAATTTATTTTTACTAAATTATAAGGACAACCACTTTTCACAAATATTTTTTTTTATAAATTAAAGGGAGAAGCAAGTTTAAGAGACTGTAAAACAATTGACAATTTTTTCATATTGTTCATATTAGATGAAGAATATTAGTTTGACTGGCAATCTCAACCATTCACTTTATTGAAAATATAAATTCCTCAAACCCAATTCTAATATAGACCACACTTTTGATGTAAAAATAATAAAACCTAATATTATTATAAACCTAAAAGCTAAAACAACAAAACCTAAACCTAAAAGCTAAAGCAACAAAACCTAATATTAATACATGATACTTAATATTTGCTCACTTGCCCACTTTTCTCAAATGTTTTTTTAATAAATTAAAGAAATGAAGAAATTTAAAACACTATAAAGCACTTGGCAAATTTTTCATCTTATCCACTAGCTCATGTATTAGATGAAAAATATTCTCTTAACTTGCAATCTCAACCATTCATTTTATTGAAAATATAAATTCCCCAAACCCAATTCCAATATAAACCACACCTTTATTATAAAAATAAAAAGAAAACCTAAAACCTAAAAATAATAAAACCTAACATTATTATAAACCTAAAAACTAAAACAACAAAACTTACACCTAAAAGCTAAAACAACAAAAACCTAAACCTAAGAACTAAAGCAACCAAACTAAATATTATGCATGATAGTTGAAATTTGCTCACTTGCGTACTCTAAATTTTGATGAATATGACATCTAATCACGTGAAGCTGTCGTAACATTTACGTCCAAAAATGCCAATTGTTCCTCATGAAGAGAGTGGGACAAAAGATACAGTCACAGTAAAAAAGGAATGAATGTTCCATACAATGTATTTGGTCGCCAATTAGAAGCTTAAATTGCCACGCATGGAACCCCATGCCTCATGAAATTGCCATGCATGGACATTTTCAAAATATATTTGATCTTGCCTCAAGAATGATTCTCCTTATTACATTCTCTAGGCATTCACCAGTTTTATAGAGCCTCCTTCGTTACATAATTGTTGTTCAGTAAACTAACTGACAATAACTAATAAGTTTTTTACTCATAATTACATAAATCATTGTCACATTTCAACAAACTCCACCTTGACAAAAATTTTCCTAATCCCTTGCCCATGCCCATTCATCATCTCTTATGGAAGCCAAGAGAAGCCAAACACCATCACATCTTCTTTACTGTATCTGGCTTCGTGAATATCTCTGTGGATGGACCTTCTTGAGAGCTACTTTTCCACCATCGATCACATGTCTTAGAAAATGATACCTTACATCAATGTGCTTGGTCTTACTGTGATAAGCTGGATTTGTAGCGAAGTGAATAGCACTCTGAATGTCACAGAATACATTCACTCTCTCTCATGTCCTTCTAATCTCATCAAGTAGACCCTTTAACCAAATTGCTTCTTTACTGGCATCTGAAGCAGCTATATACTCTGCTTTGGTAGTGGACAATGCAATTGTTCCTTGAAGCTTTGACATCCAACTAATTGTTGCACCTACAAGAGTAAAGACATATCATGTACTAGATCTCCTTTTGATCTGATAATCACCCTATGAGTGACCTCAGTTGAAGATTTGTTATACAAAAGGTATTACAGACTCATGTGATTGTGTGTGTATTCTGTGTTATTTAAGCAACGGATTGATCATATTGCCAATACATAGAAAATAAGTGGAAAGACAGCAGAGAAATACAGTAAGCAACACAAAGACACAAGCAGTTTTTTAATAAGGAGTTCACCCTATTCTCCAGGGCTACGTCTCCGATCCAACTTCAGTGGTGGCCTTGTTTTATTATGTCTTTCAGCAGAGAAATTGCAATACAGGGACTCAATATGAGTTCTCATGAAGCAGATTTTGCTTGGTAGGGTGGTTCTTGGATTCCCCAAGCCACTCGGAGTACACATACTCTTGTTCTTCCTACCAGCTCTATGACCCTTGGTCTACAGTGGAAAGAGCCAACTGTGATGCTCAATCCAGATAGATTCCTCTATGGGAAGGCTTGAATCTTCAAGCTCTCTGGTGCTCGATGTTGCCTGTGGTCAGCTCGGCCCTCTGTCTCATCTACTTGGCTTTACTGTTCTCTGTGTTCAGTCCTCCTCTCAGGGTTCACTGTTCACTGTCTCTCTTGGTCGCTTAGACTCCTTTCTATTCTTCCTTCTTCTCTTCGACTGTCTCTGTTCATGGCTTTAGCCATTCGATCGTATGCCTGTTCGATTCCTTTCCCGCCTGTGCCGATTCTCCTTCCGCTTGCATGCTTGGAGTTCCCTGTTCGGCATCAACATAAATTCTTGGGAAGTGGCCACGTGTCCTCATTGGAACAGCGCCAGCCTGCTCATCGATTCATTTCTTTGGTTATGTCGTAGATACGTTCTTTCTCCACCGTGGCAGTCAAACAGATTCCAAATCCTCGTGGCTTAATTCCGTGTCGATTCCGCTTCTTTCCATCGGGCGCAATCTCAGCCGTCCAATCTGGGCTCCTCTAGATCAAACGTCATACGCACGTCAAGCGCGGTTGACTTGATCAACCGATAACGCGTGATCACGACAGTTTTTCTCTCACCTCTGCTGCCACGGGTCGATTGCTGAGTGTGATCACTCCGCTTCCTCCAAAACCTCTTACCGTTCAAGGGCGTCTCGATCAATACCGCCGGTTTCCAGGGCGGAGGTCCCGCCTTCGTACTTTAGTGCTTTTTACCTTTTTCCGCCCACGGTCCTCTGGCTCCCAACGTGACCAAGTGCTTAAGGCCCCTCCATTTTGGCCGTGTTTTCCCAGTGACGCGCATTGAAAATCAGCTCCTTTTCCTGATTCGGGGTTCCCAGGGGCTATTTTGACCTCCTACGTAGTCTTCATGGGCCTCGGTCAGCGCGCTTTGACCGAGGTCCTCGTCATTCCACGCCGGCTGCCATGGCCACTGGTTCAGGGCGTTTTTGATTGCTGTTTTGGATTTCATTAGAGATTTGTTCGACCTGATTTAGTCATGGTTCTTTGATAGTCGTTTATGGATCCGATTCGGATCACGGCCTCCCTACTGAAAAGATTTTGGACCACCAAAAGTTGGTTTTTCTTCAAGCATCAACTAAGTGAGGAAACTGCTGTCTCACTTGTCCAATCTCAATCCACTTCGCACTGCTCAGCTTCGAACCCTTAAGCCCAATCCTGAGATATTCCACCTGTCCACTGCGCGTCGTCCTTACCTTCCTGTCCAACACTATGTCTTCCTATAACTCATTAAGATATTCAGGTAGCAGGTCATCAACAGAAAGTAATTGACTCTGCTCTTTGGGGTCCTCAATCATTGAAGGTTCAAACAACCTCAAGCAATCTGCATTCACAACTGAGTAGATGTGCATGTAAGCTGCCAGATCAAGGTGAAAAGCATTCTCACCAACCTTCTCAAGTATCCTGAAGGGTCCATACCTGATAGGTTTTAGCTTTCTACCTTCACCTTGCATTCTGTCCTTGCTGATATACAACCAGACTTGGTCTCCAACTTGAAAACTATGCTCCATACGATGCTTATCATGCCTAGCCTTGTACTTGGATTGGCTCTTTTCCAGCTGTTCATGTACTGCCTGGTGGATCTCCTGGATCTGTTCAATGAACCTAGTTGCCTTGTCCACATCACTGTGTCTATCAACCATGGTATCTTTACCAAAGACAAAATCCAAAGGAGACCTTGGTATGAAACCAAAACAGGTCTCAAAGGGAGATCCCTGTGTAGAAGAGTGTTTGGCTCTATTGTAAGCATGCTGCACATAGCACAAGTGCTCACCCCAAAGCTTAGGATGTTTGCTGCAATATCCTCTCAGTAACTGGATCACTGTCTTGTTAACTACTTCTGTCTGGCCATCTGTTTGTGGATGAAAAGCTGTGCTTTTCTTTAATTTGGTGTCCATTAGTTCCCACAGACTGGACCAAAAATTTCCCACAAATCGGGTGTCTCGATCAGATGTAATAGAAGTGGGTAATCCAAAATGAACCCATACATGTTCAAAGAATAATTTTGCAGTTTGTTCAGTTGTAATCTGTTTACTACAGGGTATCAAAATACACATTTTGCTGAACCTATCCACAAAAACATATAGATAATCATGACCTTTCCTAGATTTAGGTAGTCCTCCAATGAAATCCATGGAAATGCTTTCCCAAGGGTGAGAAGGAACTGGAAATGGAGTGTATAAGCCTAGTTTTCTGTTGCTGGGCTTGCTTTTTGCACACATAGCACACCCCTTTACATATCTAGAAACTGTCTCACCCATTCTTGGCCAATAGCAGAACCTTTGCAGCTGTGCACTTGTTTTACTTACCCCAAAGTGACCTGATATCATAGAAGTGTGTGGTTCCCTAATTATCTTTGCTCTCTCAGTTTGTGGAATGCAGAGTTTCCCACAATGATATAAGAGTCGGTCCTTCACATGATAGTCCAATTCTTCTACTCTTTTGCCTTGACTCAAAGTTGCATATACATCTTTAAAGTCCATATCCTAAGCATATTGTTCTATGTAGCTTTCATGCAGCACAGAATTATGCTTAAGTATGGTAGATGCATTTATAATGGGTCTAGATAACATGTCTGCAACCTTGTTATGTATGCCCTTTTTATATCTGACGACTAAATGAAATTGTTGTAGAAACCCCATCCATCTGTAATGTCATGATTGCTACAATTTAGTTTGGGAGTGTAGGTATTGAAGTGGCTGATGATCAATATGCATTACTGTTTCTTTGCCCATTAAGTAATGTTTCCACTTTTTCACACTCTGAACTAATGCATACAATTCTTTATCATATGTAGGATAGTTAACTACTGCAGGATTAAAAGTCTCAGAATGATAACATATGGGTTTACCGTGCTGTGTCAACACTGCTCCCATGGCATAGTCACTGGCATCAGTTTGGATCTCAAATGGTATTTGTAGATCTGGCAGTGCTAGTACAGGTGCTGTAATAATCTTTTCTTTCAAGGTGTAGAAGGCTTTCTGTTGTTTGCCTCCTCACTGAAACACCTTGTTCAATCATGTCAAAGCATGTAAGGGAGCTGCAATTGAGGAAAAATTTGAAATGAACTTCCTCCAATACTGTGCTACTCCTAAGAAGCTTCTCACTTCTGTAGCATACTTGGGTTTAGGCCAGTTTATGATGACTACCACTTTAGAGGGATCTATTTTCAATTCACCTCCCCCTACTATATGACCCAAATAATTTAAAGAGGTTTTTCCAAATTCACATTTGGAGAGTTTAACATAAATTTTTTCTCTTTTGAAAACATCTAATGTCTTCTTAACATGCTTTAAATGTTCTTCCCACGTTTTACTAAAAATTAGAATGTCATCCATATACACAATAACAAAATCATCAAGAAAAGGTCTGAGTACATCATTCATTAATCTCATGAAAGTAGCAGGGGCATTGGTCAAGCCAAAAGGCATAACCAGCCATTCATACAATCCCTGCTTTGTTTTGAAAGCAATCTTTGATGCATCTTGCTCTGCAACTCTGACCTGATGGTATCTACTGTGCAAATCCAGCTTGGTGAAATAAACAACTTCCTTCAATTGATCTAAAAGATCATCTATGCGAGGAAGGGGATAACGATTTTTGATTGTTATCTTATTCAGTCCTCGGTAATCAATGCACATTCTCCACGAGCCATCTTTCTTTCTCACCAAAATGATTGGTGACCCACATGGTGATGTGCTAGGCCTGATGAACCCTTTCTCAAGCAACTCCTGCACCTGCTTCTTGATTTCAGCATTCTCTAAAGCAGATAACCTGTACATCCTAATGTTAGGCAAAGGAACATCTTGCTGCAAAATAATATCATGTACTATTCCCTTTTTGGGTGGCAGACCTTGAGGTTCTTCAAACAAGACATCATACTCGGAAACAATCTTTTCTATATCAGCTTGCTGATTAGAATTACAGCCCTCAAATACATTGGTTTTATCAGTTTCCCTTTCCTTTACAACCATTAGTAAGATCTGTTTGCATGAATTTATCATTCTTTTCATTTGTCCTGAGTTTATGAGAGTATAATTATTCTTGAGCTTATGAGCTCTTACAAAGTATTCGATTCCCTCTTTAACAAGTAGATACTTGTTCTCAGCTCTATAGAAAATAGCCTTTCTATCGTACAAGTAAGGACTTCCTAAAACAATTCCACATATATCCAAAGGAATTACATCTAACTCAACCTCATCTGCAAACGCTGACCCAAAAGAAAACTTGAGTTTGCACTGTCTAGTCACTTGTAGTTGTGCTTTATCATTCAACCATCCTAATGGGTATGGTTTCTTGTGAGGTGTAGTTGCTAATCCCAATTTTTTTACAATTGCTTCAGAAATTAGATTTATTTGTGAGCCACTATCAAACAGAGTATCAATATTTTGATTTTTGGAAACAACTCAAATATGGAAAAGCTCATGCCTTTTTCTCTCATGTTCTTCATCAATAATAGATTGAGCAGAATTACTAGTAGATGCTTCAGAATTCTTACCTTTTATACCTGTGGCTGCAATGATTGTTTCATCTCGCAAGTCTGACCCCAAATCTCTCTGAATAGCTGCAGCAGTCTTCTTCTTCTTGCCCTCGGACTTCTTAGGTCTCAGCTCTAGATGCAGAATCCAACAGTGCTCATCATCATGCCCCTCCTTTTATAGTGAGTGCATGAAGCTTTGCCTTTCTGTGCAGTGTTAGCCTTCCTTGCTTTCCAATTTTTCTTTCTTTTCTCCTTGCTCTTTCTTACAGTGGGTTGGGATGGTCCCCCAACTTCTGGATTTCCATTCTTTCCTCTAGCTTCTAGATGAGTAGCTTGTACAGATACCTCATCTATACTAGTGGGATTAAACATGAGGATGGTATGCTTCATGTAGCTGTGTAGACCACCAATGTACTTTAAAAGAGTTTCTGGTGAGTCTAACGAAATACCCAACATCAATTCTCTTTTTCTGAACTCTTGAGTATACCCTTGTACACTTTGCCTTTCAATTGCCGAAGAGTTTGCCAACTCATCATGGCTTGTTGCATGTAGGCCAATGGATATAACTGCTTTTTGATTGCAGCAACAAACTCACTCCATACAGATATGGTCTTACCATGTCTTTTCATATCAGCTTGGGTTCTACCTTCCCACCAAATCAAGGCAGTGCCTCCTAGGCATAGGCTTGCCATCTGAATCTTACTCTTGTCTGAGTCTATGTTCTGCACTCTGCAATACACATCAATTTGTCTAATCCAATTGTCCAACTTTTCAGCACTTAGCTCTCCATCATATATAGGCAAATCAAATTTGACATCTAGTTTAATCAAACATGCTTTCTTATTATGCACAGGGCTATTAGGAGGTGTAGGAAAGCTTTCTTCTTTCCCTTTTGAGTGGTCATGGGAATGAGATTCATCTTCTTCTTTACCTTGTTTAGAGCCTGATGCATCTTCATCCTTATGCTTTCTAAAGTCCCTATGCATTTCTTCTACCATAGACTTTATAGCTAGGAAAATTTCTATGAATTGAGGGTCTAGCCATATAGAACCTTCTTCCGACATTATCTTTCGAGAATAGACGCTCCCAATTTCAGGATTAATTTCCACCAACTCTCCTTCTCCTAATTTGAGCTTTGATCTAGTGAGCATTCACAGCTAAACCAACACAAGCTTGTCTAACCTTATAGCCTAGAGCTCTGATACCACTTGATCTGATAATCACCCTATGAGTGACCTCAGTTGAAGATTTTTTATACAAAAGGTATTACAGACTCATGTGATGGTGTGTGTATTCTGTGTTATTTAAGCAACAGATCGATCAGATTGCCAATACACAGAAAATAAGTGGAAAGACAGTAGAGAAATACAGTAAGCAACACAAAGACACAAGCAATTTTTTAATAAGGAGTTCACCCTATTCTCTAGGGCTACGTCTTTAGTCCAGCTTCAGTGGTGGCCTTGTTTTATTGTGTATTTCAGTAGAGAAATTACAATACAGGGACTCAATATGAGTTCTCCTGAAGCAGATTTTTCTTGGTAGGGTGGTTCTTGGATTCCCCAAGCCACTCGGAGTACACAGACTCTTGTTCTTCCCACCAGCTCTGTGACCCTTGGTCTACAGTGGAAAGAGCCAACTGTGATGCTCAATCCAGATAGATTCCTCTATGGGAAGGCTTGAATCTTCAAGCTCTCTGGTGCTCGATGTTGCCTGTGGTCAGCTTGGCCCTCTGTCTCCTCTGCTTGGGTTTACTGTTCTCTGTGTTCAGTCCTCCTCTCAGGGTTCACTGTTTACTGTCTCTCTTGGTCGCTTGGACTCCTCTCTATTCTTCCTTCTTCTCTTCGACTATCTCTGTTCATGGCTTTAGCCATTCGATCCTATGCCTGTTCGGTTCCTTTCCTGCCTGTGCCAATTCTCCTTCTGCCTGCGTGCTTGGAGTTCCCTATTCGGCGTCAGCATAAACGCTCTGGAAGTGACCACATGTCTTCATTGGAACAACACTAGCCTGCTCGTTGATTCATTTCTTCGTTTATGTCGTGGATACGTTCTTTCTCCACCGTGGCGGTCAAACAGATTCCAAATCCCTTTAAATCGCGGCTTAATTCCATGTCGATTCCGCTTCTTTCCATTGGGCGCAATCTCAGCTGTCCGATCTCGGCTCCTCCAGATCCAACGTCATACGCATGTCGAGCGCGGTTGACTTGATCGACCGATAACACGTGATCACGATGGTTTTTCTCTCACCTCCGCTGCCACGCGTCGATTGCTGAGTGTGATCACTCCGCTTCCTCCAAAACCTCTTACCATTCAAGGGCGTCTCGATCAATACCGCCGGTTTCCAGGGCGGAGGTCCCGCCTTCGTACTTTAGCGCTTTTTACCTTTTTCTGCCCACGGTCCTCTGGCTCCCAACGTGACCAAGTGCTTAAGGCCCCTCCATTTTGGCCCTATTTGCCCAGTGACGCGCATAAAAAATCAGCTCCTTTTCTGGATCTAGGGTTCCCAAGGGCTATTTTGACCTCCTGCGTAGTCTCCATGGGCCTCGGTCAGCGCGCTTTGACCGAGGTCCTCGTCGTTCCACGCTGGCTGCCATGGCCACTGGTTCAGGGCGTTTTCGATTGCTGTTTTGGATTTCATTAGAGATTTGTTCGACCTGATTTAGTTATGGTTCTTTTACAGTCGTTTATGGTTCCGATTCGGATCACCTTTTGTCCAAATCACCTGCATAATCAACATCCACATATCCGCAGACTAATCCTTCACTACCATTAAAGATGATGCAATGATCACTTGTGCCTCTTAAATATCGAAGCACCCATTTCACTGCTCGCCAATGTTCTTCACCTAGATTTGCCATGAACCTACTGACAACTCCAACTGCATGTGAAATGTTAGGTCTTGTAGATACCATCACATACATTAAATTTCCTACAAAATTAGCATATGGTACACGAGACATATATTGCTTTTATTCATTTGTTCTACGACAAAACTGAAGAAAGCTTAAAGTGGGAAGCCAACGGAACATTAACGGGTTTCACACTATTCATATCGAACTTTTCAAGTACTCTTTCCACATACTTTTGTTGTGATAACCAAAGCTTACCATTTTTCCCGTTTCTGTGTATCTCCATGCCCAAAACATGGTTTGCTGCTCCAAGATCCTTCATATCAAACGTCCTAGAGAACTGAGCCTTTAACCTGTTGATCTCTTCCATGCTTTTTCTTACAATAAGCATATCATCAACATACAAAACTAAGATAATGAATATGTCACTGAAACTCTTGAAGTATACACAATGATCATACTCACTTCTAATATAGTTATGACTCACCATGAAGGAGTAAAATTTCTTGTACCATTGCTTGGGAGATTGCCTCAGGCCATACAATGATTTCATGAGCTTGCAAACTAATCTTTTGCTGTGATTTTGTACAAAACCTTTTGGCTGTTCCATATATATTTCTTCATCCAAATCACCATGTAGAAAGGTTGCTTTAACATCTAATTGTTCTAACTCAAAGTTAAGTAATGCAGTTGGTGCCAACATAGTACGAATAGAAACAATTTTTACAACTGGTGAAAAAATCTCATGAAAGTCAATACCTTCAACCTGAGAATACCCTTTTTCTACCAGTCTCGCCTTATACCTTTTGTTACTTCCATCAACTTTCCGTTTCAATTTGAAGACCCATTTGCATCCAACAACACTTCTCCTTTCAGGAAGTTCTACAAGTTCCTAGGTATTGTTCTTGGGTAAGGAATCCATTTCTTCTTCCATAACCGTTTTCCATTTTTTGCTATTCATATCATCCACTGCTTCCTGATAACAAGAAGGTTCTCCATCTTTAGTAATCAAAGCAAAAGAAGAAGCAAAATCTTCATACCTTTTTGGAGTTTTCCTTTCCCTTGTAGACCTTCTTAAAGTTACTGGTTGCTGAACTAGTTCAGAAAATTCAACAATTTCCTTTGTATCTTCATCACCTTTTCCTTTAGAAGTCTCTCCTTCCTTTCGACTTTCAAAAAAAGGTCTAGCCTCCAACTGAATTTGTTAATTTGGCGATATCTGTTCCTGTTCAATTCTTTCAACATTTGTTTTTAAAAGAGAAGATTCATCAAATGTTACATCTCTACTAATGACTATGTTCTGCGACGTAGGATCCCACAACCTATACCCTTTCACCACATAGTCATACCCAACAAAGACATAACATTTCAATTTTGGATCTAATTTTGAACACTGATTTTTAGGAATAAGAGCATAGGCATCACAACCAAATATCCTTAAATGTGAATAATCACAAGACTGACTTGACCAAACCTCTTCAGGAATTTTACAATTAATTGCTACTGAAGTTGATCTGTTAACTAAATAACAAGCAATGGATACTGCTTTTGCCTACAAATCCTTTTGTAGGTTAGAATTGATGATCATGCTCCCGGCCACGAGAAACCGACGAATTGTTGTGCATAATGAATCGAACACAAAAGATCTTGTGACAATCTAAAGAAATGAATGGTCTATTCAAAACATTTGTTCAATGGGGAGGTGCGTAAAATATAGAATGAATGCACCACAAATTGCCATGCGTGGACGTCCACTCCCACTTGATTTTCATGTTGGTGGATGGTTGGAGACTTAATGCATCATCACAAATATGGTGATATATGCATGCTTATTTACATAAAGGATTGGGCCCCAAGGCTCCCAACCAGGGTTGGAATTTGGATTTCTCTTTTAACCTGTCATACAAGTTTTTTGTGCGTTTTGGGTCCTTATGCCTCCCATCAAGAAATGTTATGTTTAATTTTTTTCCCTTCAAGAGTTTTGTTCTCATAATAAATTAACCCTTCATTAATAAAGACTTGAATAAAAAATACCCATCAACAGCTTAATTAAGTTAAATTTTTTCACATATTTATCATAAAGAAAAAACAAAATGACCATAACAAACATGACTTATTAATTCTTAAAGTTTGGTATGAAATTACGTGGAACACTCATAAGAAAATCTTTGGAACCTAAAACCAAATGTCATGGACCCAGACATGCCATAGAATTTGTATATATGAGATATGCTTAAGGAGATCTTATGGGACATATAAGATGACCAAAGAAGCAAAATTACTGAAGTTTATCAATAAAAACTCAAAATTAGATTATTTAATATGGTTTATGTTATGATTTACATAATTTTATATTACTGGATCTAAAGATAAATTATACATTTTACCATATTTATTTTAGCATTCTTTTGGATCATGGGATATACATTTCTATTAACAAGATTGAATGGATAGTATCTATCAAACTATTTAAAAATTAAAAGACTAAACCTATAATAAATGGACATTGTGGATCTCTTAACATCATGTTATAGGATTATAATTTCTTCCATTATTACATTCTTAGAGAGAAAACACTTATAAGTATTAAATGTGGTATGTTCATATTTTAACCAAAAAGGCATAGTTTGGTTGTAGTAAGTGAAGGTTGTTCAATCCACTATGACCAAAGTGGGGAAGTGCCACATGATGAAGCATGACAAAAAGAAAAATTTCAAGCAAGACTCTTACGTTTGTGACATAAGAGCTCACCTTAAGAACATTTCTAAAATGTACAATCCACTAATATATATTCAATCCTTTATTACGATAACATTCCTTAAGAAACATATACATATTATGCATTCAAGCTAACATAAAAATCATCTACAAACGATAGGGAGAAGAGCAAAACAACCAACAAATACATTATCTCTCTTACAATCGTACCAATGGGTTTCCCATACAAGAATAAATCTACAACAACTCAAGGAAATCTAAGACTATGAGCTAATACTTGATTAATCAACCATTTTTTCCTAACATTTGAAGGCTTTGTATAATTCTTTTACCCATCTGCATCTTTAACTATATCAAAACCCTAACTTGAATAACATATATGGCTACATAATTACATTAGATAATACATAAAATAAAATAAAATAAAAGAGCCATGTATTAGAGATAAAAACATGGAGTTCATTCACATTTCTTTAGTGTGTAATTGAATTGATTAATGTTCCTTTTCTCTATGTTCCATCATTACGATTAATTAATATTGGTCAACCATATTTTTTTCACCTACAACAAGGATACAATCTTGTAAAATTACAACGATAATTCAAAGAATAAATTTAAATATGTCATAATAAATGTCAATATGTTATGGATTTTTTCTAAGTATATTTTCTAATTCAATTTTTCCAAAATATAGTTAAAATTTACTACAATTACAAAAATAATTGATATATTTATAAAATTCAAATACTCTAAAAAATTTCAAAACATTAAATTAGTTTCATATTAAAAAATACAATTTTAATAATAAGAACTTAAAAATCTTAATAGAAAATTATATTATTAAATTTCAAGTGGAATTTGTAAACGATAAAATTACAACAAATTCCAAATTAAATTAAATTATTAAATTCTATAATTAAATTATTAAATTCCAAATAGAAGTTGTAAACATCAAATTAAAATAAAATGGCCTCGTAATAAAAGGGAACCCTACTCCACCAAACCTCAACATAATACGATAAGATTTGCTACTACAAAACCAACTTCCTAACCATTAAAAGGGCTAAATAGAGATGATTCTAATCAATGACCTCTCCCCATGTGCAACCATTGAGAAAAAACAAAAGTTCATAAATGCAGCGATTGAAGATTGTGGCTCTCTTAAAAGGGTTAATAGGCAGGTAACAACAAAAACCCATTAAATCACACCACTTACAACTGTTGTTCACGAAGAGGTAAAGCATGAAACCTAGACTCCCATAGGACAAATCCAAGACTCTTATGCTATTCTCAGAAACCAACAAAAACAACAATATGATGGCATATGAGCTTCTTTTTGACTTTGGATTCTCCATTTTATGACTTATGTATGGGCAATCAACATATTTGGTATCATAAAAATGGAACTTCCAAGTCACAAGAGACGTCTCCATATTTCATGGTTTATAATTTAAAAAGAACTTAAATTGAGTCAAAAGAATGAGACTCTTTTCTTGGGTTTATTTATGTTAAAAAATTTGACAAAGTAAGAAGTTTATGAAAAGCTAAATTTTATTAAAAAAAATAAAAAAATTAGAATTGATACTGGAGAAATGGAACTTGTCAGTTACCGCATTTCTATTTATAATCTATAAGACATTTAAATTGATATTCAAAGCAAAAAAAAGATAAAAACATTCAAAGTATATGTAAAAGTTAAAAAAGACAAATTATATAATAATAGTTGAAAACATTAACTCGGTACATTTCTTAGAATTTAAATTCATCTAAATAAACTCAATAATAAAAATAGATTTATGAAAATTTAAATTCATTTATAGTGTTGGACAATTGATGGCTGGCTGTGTATAGGTGGTTGTGTAAGTATTGGCATTGATGTCAAACAAGGGTCATAATAATGATTGGGTGTTTGGAATATAGGAAAAGATGTTTGGAGTCACTTTCCTTGTAGTAGAAGGACTCAAAATCCATATCAGGCCCCCCATTGGAAAGTTCTCTAAATAAGATTTCCATTGATATGAGGAAGTCCAAAAATGGACTCCTGGTTTGAAAGTTATGACCTGTTAAAAGTTCAGGCTTTTTGAGGCCTTGAGAAGGCAAGAATATCGACGATCACAATCAGAGGTCAGCGATCAAGCTATATCGGCAATTTGAATTGGAGGTCGGCACTTAATTGTATTGGCGCATCGATAATTAGAGGTTGGGAAAATTGGCTGTAGCGCATATCAGAAGTTTATCTAGATTAGAACTTTTTGAGTGAAACTTTTTGAAATGTTGCGATAAGTGTTAAAATGTTGATTGATATGAAAGCCACTGGGTAGGAAAAAATAAAATTAACAAAGGAATTCACTGAAAAATAAGGTTGATGGCGTCCCTTTTTTCTCTCTCCTTTGGCAGACATATGGCAGCTTCAGGTGAGCTTAGAAGAGGACACGTGGCAAATAGTTTCAACCATATTGGGTGGCCTAATGGGCCATATATGAGTGACACATGTCACCACTCGTAAAGTGCCACGTGGTAGTGTGACATGATATCAAAGGTCGATGATTGGAGGTTTGTGGTTGTTGGCACTTGGTTACAATTGCAAAAGGCCGATGAGTAGGGATTTGATGTGTTAAATGCATGGTCACGAGTGTTTAAGCACTTGATCGCAGAACTGAGGGCGCAAATCTTTAACATACGGGAAAAGGCCCCTGATAGAGCGTTGAAAGACTTAACGCCTTAAGGCTAAGCCCCCAGTCATAACGCTCAATCCTATGGAGAAAAATGCAAAAAGGGGGGTAAACAAAAAGGGCTAAGGTAAATTAGAATTCATTGTTTACTATTTTATTATCTGTGTTTGTGAATGAAGTCTTGATATAGCATTGCGATGAAAAATATCCGATGAATCAAAATATAAAGGAGAAGAGGTCCCCAGCACAACCCAAAAGTGCTTAGCACCTTAAGGCTAAGCCTCAGGTCATGACCCCTAGTCCTACGATGGAATTCTAGCAAGGGCTAATCCAAAAGGGACTAGACATAATCAAAGGTCAACAGTTGACAGTTTCACAGTGTTGCACCACTACACAACATTTGGTGGAAGAACACAAATATAATGGTACAGAGATCCATTAAAGGTGTATGGGTTGACAACTGTAGTTTTTAATGTAGAGAAATAATGTTGGTGGCTGAATACCTTCGTGCATGCTTGGTAGATGTAAATGAAGAACAGTGGCGACATGTGGAGGTACAACTGATAACTGTGAGCCATGAATAAGGATGGGGAGTCTTTTTGAAATGTGAAAGGGGGACTAAAATTAAATGCACAAGCATGGAGAGTCACACTAAGAGACAAAGAAATGATTAGATCCCATTCTTATGAATTAATGCAGCGACAAAATTGGAAATGTGTGACGGAAAAAAATAATGGAGAGCCATGCTAGGGGTACACTCTTGGGTAATGTGGATGGTGATAGAGGCCTCATCGAGATCAGTGCAACAGAGGAAAAAAACACCAAGATTCCATTGAGCTGATGGGGAGTTGAGAAGATGTGTGACTGTATTGAGTTTGCAGTGAAAGATGAGTTGAGCATCTGAGTGGAATTAGTATGAGAGTGCAATGAGAACAATAAGTGTGCAACATGGAGTATGGTGAGGGTAGTGCTAGTGCACAATCAGTGAAGAGCCCTTGGAAAGTGCAGAGGAAGTGTTGCACTAAGCAACAAGAGGAGACCTGCTGTAAGCAGACACAAAAACCAGAGTGAAAAAGTTGAATCTGCAGACAACCATTTAGTGGTATTTTACTTGTAAAATTGTATGCCTTTGTTTTCAGTTTGAAAATTGTATGAAATAATAGGACAATGGCAAGGGAAGGTTGGTGCTTGCATTTTGAAGAGGTTGATGCCTCCTGTGAGTGGGTGCTCACAAAAAAACATGTGTAATTAAGTGGGTTTTTAATTTACATCATATAACAAACAAAAAATTGGTGGTTTTTTCCCTCGGGGTTTCCACATGAAAACACTGTGTCAAATGTGTGTTGTTGATGAGATTGCTATTTGAATATGTGTGTTTGAAATATTGTTGATTCATCATTTCATGAATGAATTCTCTCACAATTGAATGAACATAAGAAGGGAATATAATGATAGTAAAAATAAATAAATAAGAGTTTCTTAAATTACTTATTCACTCTCCCTCTCAGCAATTCCTTATTACATCAATTGGTATCAGAGCCAAGTTCCTTCAGCAATAGTTTAAACATTGGAAGGTAGATCTATAAGGAATTATGTCTAGGAAAGAGAGTTAGGAATTTACTCAAGTAGAGTACCAATATTTGATGGGGCCAACTATGCCTTTTGGAAAGTGAGAATGGAAGCATATCTTATGTCCTTGAGAGTAGATGTATGGACTTCTGTACTAGTAAACTACAATGTACCTGACATTCCTCCCATTGATGCAGATGAAATAAATTATATATGAGCAATGGTAAAGCCAAGTATGCCATTCTTGTTGGTCTTCGTCAAGAATAACTTGTAAAAGTTATGCATTTTAATACGGCTTATGAAATATGGGAAAAACTTAACTAGTGTCATGAAGGAGATGACAAAGTCAAGCAAGAGAAACTTCAAACTTTCAGAATGAGGTTTGAAATCTTGAAGATGAATGAGAATGAAATCATAGTAGCATACATCCTCAGAGTTGATGAAGTGGTGCATATGATTAGAGGACTTGGTGTAGAAGTCGTGGATGAGATGATTGTTCAGAAAATATTAAGATCTCTACCCATGAGATTTAATGCCAAAATATCAGCTATTAAGGAAATGGTTATTTTAAAGGATCTCAAGATGGATCAACTGCATGGTACTCTCACAACTTATGAGATGAAAGTAGGAATAGAAAAGTCTGAACCAAAGGAAGAAGCGTTCAAAGTATCCAGAAAGGGAAAGGAGCACAAAGATCACAAGATTGATCCAGCTATGAATCTGATCAGGAGCTGGCTCAAATAGCTAGAAAACTAAAGTGTGGCTTAGGAAGCTATAAATGGAAGTTTCCCTTCAAGTGTTTTGACTATGGTAAAGTTGGACATTTCTCTTCCAGCTGCCCTTATAAAGAGAAGGCTAAAAGGGAAGAGGATATGAAATTTGGAAACAAGTCTCAGATACATCAGAATAAAAAGCCCTATAAGAAGAAGGGTTCTACTCCAAAGAAGACAAATTAGCATTAGGTTCAGACTGTGAAGACTCATAAGAGAATGAGTTAAGTAAGTACCTTCTTATGGCCATTGAAATAGACTTCAAGAAACAAGGTATTATGGAATCTGAAGAGGAATAAGAACAAGGAGTAGAAGACCTTGAAGGGGAACTTATGACTGCCCTTTATGAATTAAAAAAGGCAATGGAGAAGAACAAGCAGCCGAAGGAACAATTACATATTGTAGAGGAAGGTATGTATAACTCTGATAATGAGGAGTATGCTTATAAAAAGGAAAATCTTGAAGAAGTTCTCAAGATAATGGACAGTCTATTCCTTTTATTGAAAGAAAAGCAAGGAAACTGTGAGAGACTGGAAAATGAGAACAAGCAGTTGAAATTGGAGTTACTCAAGTTAAAAAAGGAGATGAGCTCATAGGTATGAAAATATGATATTCTGTCTTTAAAAATTAAGTTGGAGGAGGCCAAACGAAAGGAAGAAGTTCTTCAAGACCTAATTCAAGAATGGGAAGAGAACTGTCAATTTCTTGAAGCAGAGGTTGTCTCTTTGAGCATGGATCTTGAGAAAAAAATGACCAGGAAGGTTTTAAATTAAAATTTTGTTAAAGGGTCAATGAAACTAGATCGGATTCTAAGTAGTCAAAGGCCTTCATGAATCAAAACTAGTCTGGGATACTCTAAGACATAAGAATATTCTATTAGGGAGATAAACTTCATGTCCGCAGGATCTGAAGAACCACAAAGTCATGGGAAGAAGCATCATGAAAGAATTAATGAAGACAAAAGAAGATCTAGACAAAGAGGATATTGTCAATGGAGAACAAACCAATCAATCAGATGAACAAGGTATTTCCTTGTTCAATCTCATAATGCTCTTAACAACATGCATGCCTATTTGTTTTATGGCCAATGTTATAAGTGTCATATATTTGGAAATAAAGCCATTTATTGAAAAAGAATTAAAGTTGAAAGAGATGGAAATATAAGATATAATACACATCGGATTTTTGAGTCTCAAGATTCCTCTCTTAGAAATCAGAATGTATTCTCTCCCTTACTAAGTGAAGTAGAATGCTTTAAATGCAATAATTTTGGGCACAAAGCAAGTGAGTGCATATGCAGGTTTGAGCACCTATCTAAGTCCCAATATAATAAACAGTTAGCTATACAAAAGGATAACGGGGGCTGGAAACGAAAGACTAAAGAAGGTATTCGGTGTGGTATTGCCTTATTACCTCATAACCAAGGAAACAAATGGTATGTGGATAGTGGTTGTTCAAAATATATGACTAAAGACAAAAGATATTTCTTACGCTTAAGGAAAAAGACAAAGGAAGAAATGTCACCTTTGGAAACAATTCCCCAGTAAGAATCAAGCGTAAAACTGTAGTGAGCCTTGGTAAAAAGACAAAAGAAAATAATGTGCTATATGTAGAAGGTCTCAAGCATAATCTGCTCAGTGTTAGCCAAATGTGTGATAATGGTTATGATGTGACCTTTCAATCTAAAGACTGTGAGATCTGCAACATAATGAATGGAAATCTAGTGGGAAAAGCAATTAGAACCCACAATAATGTATATGTGTTTGATGATTCCAAGGTTAATTGCTACTTAAGCAAAACAAATGAAGCATGGTTGTGGCACAAGAGGCTTGGGCATATGAATTGTTATAGTTTGATAAAAGTCAGCAAGTTGGGAGCAGTGAAAGGATTACCAAGATTGTCGAAGCCTGATAACACAATCTGCAAGTCATGTCAGTTTGGAAAGCATACTAGAACTCATTTCAAATTGAAAGAGTTCGCCTCATCTAAACCTCTGGATCTCATTCACACAGATATTTGTGGCCCAACTAGAGAAAAGACTTCAAAAGGAGAAAGGTATTTCATGCTACATGTTATGAAACCAACTCACAAAAATATAGAAAAGATAGATGAACGCCTTAGAAATAAGCCTCTTTGAGGGGGCAACCTCTTTTACATTACACAAATGAACAATTCTTGGATGATACAAATGACAAGACCTCTTTCTATATATAGGAGTCAAAGGGGTCATAATATAATTAGATCCGACATAACAATAATAATGTAAGGGCACAATAATAACAATAGTGGGCTTCTACAGGGCACAATAATAACAATATGGGGACTACATGGGCACAACAATATAATAAGGGGGTTGTACTAATAACAATAATGGGTTACACTAGTAGTATAGGGACCTAACATGCCCCTCTCCTTCAAAAAGTGTTGTCCTCAACTCTTGAGTAGTGCTTGATGCTTCTGTATAAAATTCTTGTCCTCCCGTGTGGAATCTTCAGTGGGTAAGTTCTTCCACTTGATGAGATACTCTGAAATCGATCGATTTTGTAGCTGTCGAGTTCTTGTTTCTGTGACTGCTCCAGGTTCTAATATGGTTTTTCCTTCCTTGTCAAGTTCTAACAATATTGTTTAAACTGGGATCTTATGCAACTTTTGCATGAGTGGCCACACTTCTTCGTCCTTCTTCCATTCATCCCTTGCTTCGTTTATCCAATCTAGTTGGATAATAGAAATAGCAAAAAACAATGCTTCCACATCCTCATCCTTTCCCTAGAGTGCATCTGCCACAACATTTTGCTTCCCTTTTTTGTAGATGATTTCAAAGTCATAACCCAACATCTTCGTGACCCATTTTTGTTGCTCTTCGGAGGATAATCTTTGTTCTAAAAAGTATTTAAGACTATCATGATTTGTTTTCACCTTGAAGTGTCTCCCCATTAGGTAGGGTCACCATTTCTTAAGTGCATGTAGTATTGCCGACATTTCCTTGTCATAAATAGATTTATATAAATACTTTCCTTTGATTGGATGACTTTTGAAAGCAATGGTTCTTTCATCTTGCATTAAAATAGCACAAATTCCATTTCCTTAAGCATCACATTCCACAATAAAGGTTTTTGTGAAGTCCAACGTAGCTAAGACTGGTGCTTGGCACATTGCCTCTTTAAGATGTTCAAAGGCCTTTGTTGCTTCTGGAGTCCATGAAAATGCATCTTTCTTCAATAATATTGTTAGAGGTGCTACTATTCTTCCATAATTCTTAACAAAATTGCGATAATACCCTGTCAACCTGAGAAATCCTCGTAGATGCTTTATGGATGTGGGGATTTTCCATTCCTTAATGGTTTTAATTTTGCTAGGGTCTACCTTAACACCTTCATGAGATACAATATGGCCCAGATATTCCACCTCTTGTACTCCAAAGAAACATTTGGAGCTTTTTGCATATAATTGTTTCTCCTCCAATAGTTTGAGCACCCTGTCAACATGTTGAACATAATCCTTCCAAGAATTGCTGTAGATTAGTATATCATCAAAAAATACTAGCACAAATTTTCTAAGGAAGGGTTTGAAAATGGAATTCATCAAACCTTGAAATGTAGAAGGTGCATTTGTAAGGCCAAAAGGCATGACCAAAAATTCATAATGACCCTCATGAGTTCTAAATGCTGTTTTCAGAATGTCTTCAGTCTTCATTCTAATTTGATGATAACCTTAACAAAGATCCAACTTGGTGAAGTAAATTGATCCATGCAATTCATCCAATAATTCATCAATGATAGGAATGGAAAATTTATCTTTAATAGTGAGCTTGTTGAGC
Organism: Pinus tabuliformis; assembly: GCA_031772625.1. Classification (NCBI taxonomy): domain Eukaryota; kingdom Viridiplantae; phylum Streptophyta; class Pinopsida; order Pinales; family Pinaceae; genus Pinus; species Pinus tabuliformis. The sequence goes on from CM062806.1 coordinate 588,562,986, forward strand.
TCCCTATAATTCGGACACATGCACCATGACCCATCCTTCTTGTGCATCAATACTACTGGAGAAGAGAAAGAACTTTGATTAGGTTGAATTATACCAGACTCTAGCATTTCTGCAACCATACATTCAATTTTACTCTTTTGGGCATAGGGATATCTGTAAGGCCTGATGTTTGGAGAAACACTTCCTGGAATGAAATGAATAGAATGATCATGATCACAAATAGGTGGGAGGCCTTCGGGAGTCTCCAATACCTTGGAATGATTGTCGAAGACATTTTGGAGATCTGGAGAAATAGATGATTTCGATGTGGGAACATCTAGCGAACATAATTGTGCAATTACCGCCTTGTTTTTCTTTCTTTAGAAGCTTTGTCAATCTGTTAGAGATGATTATCTTTCTTGATTTCCCTGTGATACCCCTTAATTCAACTTCCTTTCCTTTCGAAGAAAATTTCATGAAAAGTTCTTGAAAATTAAAAGCTATTGTACCTAGGGATTGTAGCCATTGGACTCCTAGTACAACATCAACACCACCCATTGGAATTGAAAGCATTGGGCTATTCAATACATATTCTCCCATGGATAACTTGATATTATGGCACTTTTCAGAGCAATTTATGGTTCCTCCACTTGCAACCATCACTTGACACTCTAGTGTTGGATATAGGAAGCAATTCAATTCCTTGGCTATCTTACAATGAATAAAATTATGTGTACTGCCCGAATCAATCAACACTATTACCTTTTTCTTCTTGATATGTCCTTCTATCTTGATAGTTTGAGGAGTGGTAATTCCGGCAATGCATTACAAGATATGGTCGGATTCATTTCTTCTTTCTCGATGTGATCTTTCACTTCTTGAACCTTTTCTTCTTGATATGTCCTTTTATCTTGAGAGTTTGAGGAGTGGTAAGTCTTTCCAATGCTTTACAAGATATGTTCAGATTCATTTCTTTTTTCTCTGGGGTTGGTTCCTGGTGTATATCCTCTTCTTTTGATGTTTCTTGATCCTTTTCTTCCTCCTCTTCACAATCTATGTAAAATAATTTCTTCTCAGCACACTTATGACTTTTAGTGTATTTGCTATCACAAATGTAACAAAGTCCTTTTTCTCTTTTTTCTTCCAATTGTTGTGGTGTAAACCTTGTAGGTTGTGGAAGGCTAGAAGAAAAAACACTTCCATATTTATAGTTGTGAGTGGTAGGATTCCTTGTTTCCATAATTCCGCTTTCAATTTTTCTTGCCAACCTGAATGCCTTCTCCAATGAATCAGGTTCCCAAAGATGAACCTCATGTTGAATGTTATCCTTTAAAGTCCCTATGAAGACATCAATCCTTTTCTTCTCTGGAATATCATTTACCCTTATATTCATTTTTTTGAAATCCTCAATGTGCTCTGCCATTGAACCCTTTTGTTTGAGATTTATCAATTGGCTAAAGAAGGTGTTACTCTTTGTATCCTCATAATGTGCTATCATTTCTTCCATGAAAATTGACCAAGTGACAAGTGCTTTACGAGAACACAACCCTTTATACCATAAAAATTGATTCGGTTCTAAATATGAAGATGCAATACGTACCTTTTGTAACAATTGCACCTCATGTAGATCAAAATATTGCTCCATCTGTAGTATCCAATTTACTGGATCCTTGCCATCAAACTTCCTCATATTGTCTTTTCTTGATTTTAGGATCTCAATCTTGAAACGACTGTAACTCTGTAATTTTGGATTTTCCAGTTCTGAAATCATGACCTGCAGTAGCCCTCTGTGTCCTCTTTCTAATGCCACCAGTTTGATCGAAATTGGATTCTCCAAGAAAGAGTTATGCACAATCTCCCAAGATGACCTGATTATAAACCTTTTCAAAAGAGCGAACTTGTATGAAGTGCCACGTGTCACTATTTTGACCTTCGAATCTGAAAAATATAAACACGAAACTACAGTCCGTCCTCTTTCTGTAACTTCTTATGAAATTTCAATCTGATGATCAGAGAGAAAGTTATGATGATTTTTCCAAGGTCACTTGTTTAACATGTAATTCGGGAGTCTACAACAACCCTAACTTCCTCAGATCATATATCCTAAAATATAGTGAGACAAGATCTGAAATTCGTACCCGAGGTTTAGACCTATTTCTTGTCAAATGGTTTTTTGTTTTAGCTTCTGAAACTTTGTAGCGAACAAGTTATAGCGAAACTTCCACGATGACCTGTTTTAGATGAAACTCCAGAGCTTGCAAAAACCCTAACTTCCTCAGATCATATTGCCGAAAATATAGCGAGACAAGATCTGAAATTCAGACCTGAGGTTCAGCGAGATTTACTCTCAAATGGGTTTTATTTTAGCTTTTGAAATGTAGCAGAAAAATAGTTATATCAAAAATTCCACGATGACCTGTTTGGAGCAGTGAAACCCTAGAATCCAAAGCTCTGATACCAAATGTTATGAAACCAACTCACAAAATGATAGAAAAGATAGATGAACGCCTTAGAAATAAGCCTCTTTGAGGGAGAAACCTCCTTTACATTACACAAATGCACAATTCTTGGATGATACAAATGACAAGACCTCCTTTCTATATATAGGAGTCTAAGGGGTCATAATATAATCAGAGCCGACATAACAATAATAATGTAAGGGAACAATAATAACAATAGTGGGCTTCTATGGGGCACAATAATAACAATATGGGGATTACATGGGCACAACAATATAATAAGGGGGTTGTACTAATAACAATAAGGGGTTACACTAGTAGTATAGCGACCTAACACTGCTCAATGATGATTTCACTAGGGCTACTTAGATTGTTCTCTTAAAAGAAAAACCAAAGGCATTTGTGCATTTCAAGAAGTTTAAAGCTCATGTAGAAAATGAGAAAGATTTGAAGATAAAAAGCTTAAGATCTGACAAATGCAAAGAGTTCACCTCAAGAGAGTTTGAGGAATTTTGTGAAGAGCACGACGTTAGGAGGCAATACTCAATGGCTAGAACTCCTCAATAAAATGGATTAGTAGAGAGATAAAAATAAACAATCCAAGAAATGGCTAGAGCAATGTTAGATGAAGCAGGAGTGTCTCACAATTTATGGGGAGAGGCAACCTAGGCAGTAGTTTATCTGTCTAACAGAGCTCAACTCAGGCCTAATAGTGATAAAACTCCCTATGAGTTATCGAAGGGAAGACCTGCATCAGTTAAACATATGAAGGTGTTTGGGAGCAAGTGCTTCATCAAAAGGAATGAAAAGAACCTTGGGAAGTTTGGCTCACATGCTGACGAAGGAATATTGCTCGGATACTGTATTTGAAGCAAGGGATATAAGTGTTATAACAAGTGAACAAGGAAGATTGAGGACTGCATCGATGTAATAATATATGAAATAGGATCACAACCTGAATCCTCTAACAAAAAAATGAACTCGGATGATGAAGAAATCTCAGATTTGAGGTCCGCCGATCTGAATGAAATATATCCAAACAGTGAAGGTGAAGAAGTAGGCATGCCTTCAAGTCCAAAGACACCCTCCAGGTATGTAAAGAAGGAACATCACGAGAATCAGATTCTTGGAGATCAAAGATTTGGTGTCCAGACTAGAAGGAAATTTGTGGACAGTACAAGTCATGAAAATTTGGCTCTACTATCACAGATAAAACCCAAGAACCACTATCAAGCAAATGAAGGTAAGTTATGGGTGAAATCCATGAATGAAGAATTGGACTAGAATGAAAAGAATGACACATGGGAGATTTTTCTAAGGTCGAGAGAGAAAAATGTTATTGGAACCAAGTGAGTTTTCAAGAACAAACTGAATGAAGAAGGTCAAGTAATCAGGAACAAATCTTGATTGGCCACAAAGGGTATGCCCAAATAGAAGGGGTAGATTTCAAAGAAATCTTTGCACCAATAGCTCGACTAGAAGCTATAAGAATATTTCTTTCTCTTTCCATCCATAAGAATATCAAGGTTTATCAGATGGATGTGAAGTCTGCCTTTCTCAATGGAGATTTAGAAGAGGAGGTTTGCATTGAGAAGCATGAAGTATTTCTTCTCTCCTCCAATGAAGGGCTCATATGCAAACTGAAGAAGGCCCTGTATGGTTTGAAACAAGCCCCCAGAGCTTGGTATGAAAGGCTCAATAAGAATCTTCAACAACAAGGATTTAAGAAAGGCTTAGTTGACAACAATCTTTGTGTAAAATATGAAGGTGATCATCTACTGATAGTAGTTGTGTACATGGATGACATAATATTTGGCAGTGATGAGGAACAATTGGGACATCGATTTGCAAATTGTATGCAAACAAATATTGAAATGTCCATGATTGGAGAAATGTCCTTATTTTTGGGTCGGAGATCACCCAGTCTCCACAAGGAGTGTTTATATCCCAATCCAAATATCTTAAGGAAACCCTATTGAAATTTGGGATGGAAGATTGTAAACCTATCAGCACACCCATGACTACAGGCTGCAAATTGTACAAAGAAGATGGGACACCGCCAGTAATTCAGACCGAATACAAGCCAATGATAGGAAGCTTACTATATTTGACAGCTTCAAGGCAAGACATCGTGCAAGTAGTAGGGATTGTGGCTAGATTTCAATCTTTTCCACGAGAAAGCCATGTTATTGCTGTCAAGAGGATCTTCAAATATCTTCAAGGTACAATAGAGTATTGATTATGGTATGATAAGAGTGAATATTTTAATTTGAAGGTCTACACAAGTGCATATTAGGCTGGAATTCTTGATGACAAGAAGAGTGCTTCTGGTGCTGCCTTCTTTCTAGGTGAATTCTTGGTGTCGTGGGTTAGTAAGAAACAAGGCTCTATCTCTCTATTGACTGCTGAAGCATATTATATTACTGCTGCTACCTGCTGTACACAAATTATAAGGATGAAGAAAACCTTGAAGGATATACATGTAGAGTTGTCCGATCCCATTCCAATAATGTGTGACAACAAAAGTGCAATCATCATCTCAAAAAATCCAGTCATGCATTCGAAGACCAAACATATTCCAATCAAGTATCATTTCTTGAGGGAACAAGTTGCAACCAACATTGTCAAACTTGTATATGTACCCATTAAAGAGAAACTAACATATATCTTTACCAAGCCACTGACAAGGGAACCATTTGAGTATTTGAGGGAAAAGATAGGAGTTGCGACTCCTCCCTCCAAATAACTTCATTTCGATATGTGGTGGCAACTACTCAGAAGGTGGAATTCATGTGAGAGTAGACTGCGATGGTTCAGGGGGAGTGCTTGTGAATTATTCTTTGCCACTGATGTCAAAGGGGGAGAATATTGGCATCAGAGCAAACCTTGCCAAACATGAGGGGCAACTTATTGTGTTTCCATCAATGCCAAAGGGGGATATTGTTGGAAAATTGATGGTTGGTTGTGTATAAGTGGTTGTGTAAGTATTGGCATTGATGCCAAACAAGGGTCAGAATGATGATTAGGTGTTTGGAATACATGAAAAGGTGTTTAGAGTCACCTTCCTTGCAGTAGAAGGACTCAAACTCCATATCGGACAATCCCCATTGGAAAGTGCTTTGAATAATATTTCCATTGGTATGAGGAAGTCCAAAAATGGACTCTCGGTTCAAAAGTTATGACCTGTTAAAATTTCATGGTTTTTGAGGCCTTGAGAAGCCAATAATATCGGTAAGCACAATCAGAGGTTAGCAATCAAGCTATATTGGCGATCGCAATAGGGGGTCGGAACTTAAGTATATCATCGCATCAGAAATCAGAGGTCAGGAAGACAAGATGTAGCACATATCAGAAGTCTGGAGATCAAAACTTTCTGAGTGTAACTCTTTGAAATGTTGCAATAAGTGTTAAAATGTTGATTTTGATGAAAGACGCTGGGTAGGCCAAAATAAAATTAACAAAGGAATACACGAAAAAACAAGGTTGATGGGTCCCTTTTTTTCTCTCCTCTGCTAGACACATGGCAGCTTTAGGTGAGATCCGATGAGAACACGCGGCAGGCATTTTCAACCATATTGGGTGGCCTAATGGGCCATATCTGAGTGACATGTGTCACCACTCAGAAAGTACCACGTGGCAGTGTGACATCATATCGAAGGTCAGCAATCAAAGGTTTTTGGTTGTTGGCACTTGGTTACAATTTGAAAAGGCCAATGAGCGAGGCTATGATGTGTTAAACACATGTTCACAAGTGTTTAAGCACTTGGTCATGGAACTGAGGGCGCAGAGATTTAACATAAGGAAAAAATCCCCTGACAAAGCACTGAAAGACTTAGCGCCTTAAGGCTAAGCCCCTGATCACAACCCTCGGTCCTGTGGAGAAAAATGAAAAAAGGGGGCTCAACAAAAAGGGCCAAGGTAAATTAGAATTCGTTGTTTACTATTTTCTTATGTGTGTTTGTGAATAAAGTCCCAATACATCATTGCGATGAAAAATCTCTGATGAAGAAAAATACAAAGGAGAAGAGGCCCCCATCACAATGCAAAAGGGCTTAATGCCTTAAGGCTAAACATCAGGTCATGGCCCCTAGTCCTATGAATGAATTCTAGCAGGGGCTAATACAAAAGGGGCTAGACATAATCGAAGGTCAACAATTGGTAGTTTCACAGTGTTACACCACTACACAACATTACGATGGAAGAAAGATGATATAATGTTACAAAGAGACATTAAAGGCGTATGGGTTGGAAGTTGTAGTTTTTAATATAGAACAATAATGTTGGTGGCCAAATACCTCCCATGCATGCTTGATAGATGTAAATGAAGAATAGTGACGCCATGTAGAGGTACAACTGATCTTTATGATTCATGAATAACGACGGGGAGTCTCTGTGAAATGTGTAAGGGGACTAAAATTAAATGCACAAGCATGGAGAGTCACAGTGAGAGATAGAGAAGTGATTAGAGCCCATTCTTATGAATTAATGCAGCGAAAAAACTAGAATTGTGTGAAGTAGCAGAAGAATGGAGAGCCATGCCAGGGGTACACTCTTGGGTAGTTTGGATGGCGACAAAGGCCTCATTGAGCTCAGTGCAGCAGAGGAACAAAACACTAAACTTACATTGAGATGATGGGGAGTTGAGAAGATGTATGACTATATAGAGTTTGCAATGAAAGCATAGTTGAGCATTTCAGTGGACTTGGTCTGAGAGTGCAACAACAGAAGTAAGTGTGAAACGTGGATTATGGTGAGGGTAGTGTTGGTGCGTAATCAGTGAAGAGCCCTTGGAAGTGAACACAAAGTGCAGAGGAAGTGTTGAAGTGAGCAGCAAGAGGAGACTTGCTGTAAGTGGACATAGAAAGCATAGTGCAAAAGTTGAATCTGCAGACAACCATTTAGTGGTATTTTACTTGTAAAATTGTATGCCTCTATTTTCAGTTTGAAAATTGTATGAAATAGTAGGATAGTGGCAAGGGTAGTATGATGCCTGCATTTTGAAGAGGTTGGTGCCTCTTGGTAAGTTGGTGCTTGCTAAACAAAGGGGGTTGGTGCCTCCTTTGAGTGGGTGATCGCAAACAAATAGATGAAATTAAGTGGGTGCTTAATTTATATCATATAACAAACAATAAATTTTCAGTTTTTTCCCTCTGGGTTTCCACGTGAAAACAATTTATCAAATGTGTGCTGCTTGTGAGATTTCTATTTGAATATGTGGGTTTGAAATATTTTTGATTCACTGTTTCATGAATGAAAGCTCTCAGAATTGAATGAACATAAGAATGCGTTGTAAGCATAGTAAAGAAAAGAAATAAGAGTTTCTTAAATTATAGATTCACCACCCCCTCTTAGTAATTCCTTATTCCAACATAAAGCATTGAAACTAACTAATTAAAAACAAAAATGACTTGGAAATTTTCACTTCTCTTGTTTATAAAATAAAAATAATAAATATAAAACTCACCACTGAAATCCAATCTTCTAATATTATGAAAATATTATAATTTGTGTTTTATTAATGAATTTCAAGGTCTGGTTTTGAGAAATACATATTCAAATTTAATTAATGAATTTAATGGGAAAGATAACCTGGGTGCTCATAATCATTGAGTAATGTTGTGGATGTTACCTAACGATAAATTGATCGTTGAGGGAGGCGAATCAGTCTTGACTCTTGACTCTTTGAGCCTCTACTATCTAGAGGGTCCTAAAACCCCATATTTGCATATTTGAAGCCTATGAGTGGAGTCGAAAGCACAATCATCCTCTCTGTCATTTTATATGTGCTCAACTCAGCTACTTCAGCCTCCAAGCTTCATTTCAGATTATTTGTTTCTTATTTCTTGTTATGTACGCGGGAATATATAATGTATATATAATATTTCAAACCAATAGGGTGAAACCTATTTTCCTTGGGCAGCACGTCGTTCAATGATTATAAGTATGCCATAATTCCATTAAAGGATCACTGTTTACATATTTAATGGCACTATAGGGTCATTATCTAGAATTTAAAGTGAGTGAATATAGACCTCATATCAACTCTACTCTCGGGAAAGTTGAGCCGAGTTGGATAATGGCCAGTGTGGAGCTTCATAAGGTAATTTTTAGCGATAGGTGGAAAATAAAGTGAAAATAAATAAGCATTAATAATGTTTTCAAAAAATTGTTTTCCGTCAAAAATACGTTTTAACCAATTTCAAACACCAAGAAAAGAGGGCATAATAAAATTTCCGGTGTCAAATAAGTGAAAAATGCCCCATAACAGACACAATGATTATCAAATTCCATCCCTGCTCCCAACTAAAGGAATCATATCTGTTGTAAATTAGATCGCTGGGAAATCAACACCTATCTTCCACATGTTTTATGCATATAGGAACTGATCGATGGCAATGGTCAATAATATTGTGATAGGATGAAGGGGAAATTTAATGTTGGATGTGATGAATTTGGTAGAAACTTAATGCATGTTTTGACAAGAAGAAGAGAAAATTGGTAGGAAAATTCATGCTTGTTGTGACAGGATGAAGGATAAATTTCCATGAAACTTCATGCTTCCACCATTCAATTATGGTGTCAGTTCAATATATATCACCACTTGGTTTTCTCAATGAAGAAAGAAGCTCAATAATCAACCACATCGTGTGCCCAACTATTGAGGTCTCTACACATAGAAAAGAATAGAAAATATGTAACTAGTAAGTTCTCTACACTCCTTAATCATTCAGATGCAAATATTGAGGCTAAGCGTGCTTTCTCAATCTCTGCAAAATATCTTCAATCTTATTTTTCTTTTATTCTGTATCTAATGGCATGAAGATTCTAAAAAACTTAGACAAATTTTGTAAACATAGAAAAAATATAACTGTAGAGCAAATAAAAAAACTAGACACCCTTATATCACATTGCAAATATCCAAACACAAATCTCCAGTGTATTCTCCAAAAGAATAATCATTTATTATTATTACTCACTTTTAGAGAGTTTTTGCATGATTTATTCTTACATTTAGCCATTAAAATGTTAGGTGTGGAGCCTGATTATCTTCTGTATTCAAAGGTCTCAACCGGATGTATACCCTAGGAAGACTGTACACCCCTCCACGCGGGGGGGTGTGGGGGGACATGTCCCCCTGCAGGGGTTCGGGGGGGCCGATCCCCCCGGTTGGGGGCTCAGAGGCAGCACCCCGAAGCTAAAAATAGATGTAAAATTGCCTTGTAAAAGTCTAGTAATTTCTAATCAATCTGGGCTGTTCATTAGGCAGATGATCTAACGGTAGAATTTATGTTTAATTTAGGGTTTTTTGCCCTAGAAGGCAACCCCTCACTATATATGAGGGAATTGTATTGCATCTATGTATATCTGTATTCTGAGTGAGGAAGAGAAAGGAGATTGAGAGCGAAGAAGGTGTTACAGCGGATCTGCTGTAGGTTGTATCTCTTCAGTTTGCTGGATAATAAAATAAAAGAAAGATTGACTGTTTCTCCAAGGACGTAGCCCAAACTGGGTGAACCACGTATAACTGTGTCTCTCTTGTTTTATGCATTTTTTGTGTTTATATTTCTGCAATATTTTATGTGTTCCATTGCTCTGTAATATATATTTTCTAACAACTGATATTAGAGCCGAAGGTCTATTGGCTGATAAACTCGCAGGAGAGAAGGGTTCCTGGTTCAAGTGGGAGCAATGGCGGAAGATGGTAGGTTTAGGGTCGAAAAATTCAACAGCCAAAACTACTAGCTATGGAAGATGCAGATGGAAGATTATCTGTATCAGAGAGATTTGTACCTACCATTGAGCGGAAAGACAAAGAAGCCGACGAGTATGACAGACACAGAATGGGATATTCTTGACAGAAAGGCACTTGGAACAATACGGTTGTGCCTAGTAGCATCAGTAGCGTTTAATATTTCAAAGGAAACGACAACTGAGGGTTTAATGTCGGCACTGGTCAAACTATATGAAAAACCCTCAGCCTCAAATAAGGTATTTCTTATGAAACATTTATTTAATATGAAGATGTTAGAAGGCGGATCTGTTGCAAACCATTTAAATGATTTTAATATAGTTACAAGTCAGTTAAGTTCTGTAGGGGTAAATTTTGATGATGAAGTTAGGGCTCTGTTATTTCTGTGCTCATTGCCAGAAAGTTGGAATGGTTTAGTTATGGCCATTAGTAACTCTGTCTCTAGATCTAGTACTTTAAAGTTTGATGATGTTGTCAGTGCAATCCTTAGCGAGGAAATGCGACGAAAAAGCTCTGGTGAGACATCAGGTAATGCTTTGACTGCAGAGACTAGGGGAAGAAAAATGGAAAGAGGAAAGAGCCCTGGATATCGCAGTAAGTCAAGAAAAGGCAGATCCAAGTCCAGATCGGGGATAGTGTGCTGGAAATGCGGGAAGAAAGGACACCTGAAGAAAGACTGCAAGTCTCGGAAGGGAAAAGAAGGAGACGCGCAACAAGAAACTAATCATGAAGCGAATGTAACAGGTGATGTGTTGCAAGATGCTTTGATTCTTTCTTTAGAAAATATTATTGATGCCTGGGTGGTAGATTCAGGGGCCTCATTCCATGCCACACCTGATAAGAAACATTTTCATGATTATGTTCAAGGAGATTTTGGACAGGTTCGATTGGGTGATGATAAACCTATAAAATCGTTGGAATGGGTACAATTTTCATAAAATAGCAGAATGGAAATCAATGGCTATTGAAGGAGGTAAGGCATGTTCCAGATCTAAAGAAAAATCTGATTTCAATAGGGCAATTGGGAGGTGAAGGTTGCGTAACTACTTTCACAGATAAAACCTAGAAGGTCACTAAAGGATCCCTGGTAATAGCGAAAGGAGGAAAGGTTGGTACATTGTATTTATGCAATGGTATTTCTAATTCTGTTAATGCTTTAACCTCTACAGGAGAAGATACGACATTATGGCATCATAGGCTCGGGCACATGAGTGAGAAGGGGATGCAAATTCTTCACTCAAGAAATTTGTTGCCAGGTTTGAAGCATGTTGATTTAAAATTCTGTGAGAATTGTGTTTATGGAAAACAGAAGAGAGTCAGATTCCTTAGAGTTGGGAAAGAAAAGAAGAGCGGAAAATTAGAGCTTGTGCATACAGATGTATGGGGACCTGCTCAGGTATCATCTCTTGGTGGCTCTCGTTATTATGTTACTTTTATTGATGATGCAACCAGAAAAACTTGAATTTATTGTATTCGAAATAAATTTGATGTATTTGATATTTTCAAGAAATGGAAAGCTTTGGTTGAAAATGAGACAGGGAAAAGGTTGAAGTGTCTCAGATAAGATAATGGAGGTGAATATTGCAGCAAAGAGTTTGATAGGTACTATTCAGAGAATGGAATTCGTAGAGAGAAGACAGTTCCAGGAACACCACAAGAAAATGGTGTGTCAGAAAGGATGAATAGGACAATCATGGAGCGTGCAAGGTGCATGAGATTGCATGCAGGATTGCCTTTACAATTTTGGGCAGATCCTGTAGATATTGCTGTTTATCTAATAAACAGAGGGCCTTCAAGTTCCTTGGATGGTGGTAATCCAGAGGAGGCATGGACATGTGAAAAGGTGAACTACTCCTTTTTAAAGACTTTTGGTTGTGAAGCCTTTGTCCACATTAACAAAGAAAATAGAACAAAGCTTGAGGCAAAATCAAAGAAATGTACCTTTTTTGGATATGGTGTTAATGATTTTGGTTATCGCTTATATGATTATGAAAATCACAAAATCATTAGGAGCAGAGATGTAATATTCAATGAAAAGGTCTTGTATAAGAATCAGTTGCAAGAAAAGAAACAGGAAAAAGAAAACAGATAATACACAGTGCTTGACGATATCACAGGAAAAGTGACGGTGCCTAAAAATCATAATGATCAACAGCTAGAACAACAACCACAACAGCAACAAGCACTTCAAACACTTGAAAGTGGTGTTAGAAGATCTACCAGTATAAGTAGACCCCCTGAACGATACTCTCCTTCATTATATTATGTATTGTTGACTGATTCTGGTGAACGAGAATGTTATGAAGAAGCAGTGCAGGTAGAAACCAGAAAGAAGTGGGAGCAAGCCATGAAAGAAGAGATGGACTCCTTAACACATAACCAGACTTGGGACTTAGTCAGGGTGCCTGTAGGTAAAACAACATTGCAGAATAAATGGGTTTACAAGTTGAAGGAAGAAGATGGAGGTAGAAAAAGGTATAAAGCTAGACTTGTGGTGAAAGGGTTTGCACAGAAAAAGGGTATAGACTTTAATGAAATATTTTCTCCTGTTGTTAAAATGACTTCAATCAGAACTATTTTAAGTCTAGTAGCAGCTGAAGATTTGCATCTTGAGCAGTTAGATGTAAAGATAGCTTTTCTCCATGGGGATTTGGAGGAAGAGATATATATGCAGCAACCACAAGGATATGAGGTAAAAGGGAAGGAGAAACTAGTGTGCAGGTTGAAGAAGAGCTTGTATGGCTTAAAATAGGCTCCAAGGCAGTGGTATCTAAAATTTGACAGGTTTATGTTTGAACAAGGTTATACTAGGTGTCACTCTGATCATTGTGTTTATCTCAAAAGGCAAAATGATGGCAGCTATATTATATTGTTATTGTATGTAGATGACATGCTTGTTGCAGGTTCTAACATGCAGGAAATAAATGTGCTCAAAAGGAAATTGGCAAACTCATTTGCAATGAAGGATTTGGGTGCTGCAAAACAAATCCTTGGCATGAGAATAACTAAAGATAGGAAGAATCGCAAATTAACATTGTCTCAAAGTGAGTACATAGAAAAGGTGTTGAAAAGGTTTAATATGCAGAATGCAAAACCAGTTAGTATACCTTTGGCTAGCCATTTCAAATTAAGTAAGGAGGAGTGTCCCAAGACTCAAGAAGAAATGGCTCATATGTCTAAAGTTCCATATGCATCAGCAGTTGGAAGCTTAATGTATGCAATGGTCTGTACAAGGCCTGATATTGCACATGCAGTGGGAGTTGTAAGCAAGTACATGAACAATCCAGGAAAAGAACATTGGATGGCGGTGAAGTGGATTCTCAGGTATTTGAGAGGTACCACAAACCAAGCATTATGCTTTGGTGGTTCAAACATTGATCTACAGGGATATGTTAATGCAGATATGGCGGGTGATAGAGATAACATGAGGAGCACAACAGGGTATGTGTTTACTGTAGGTGGAACAGTTGTTAGTTGGGTCTCAAAACTGCAAAGTGTTGTTGCACTCTCAACAACAGAAGCAGAGTATGTTGCTGCTACAGAGGCTAGTAAAGAAATGATTTGGTTACAAAGGTTTCTGGATGAATTGGGTAAGAAGCAGGAGTTGGGCAGGTTATACAATGATAGTTAGAGTGCCATACATCTTGCAAAGAACTCTGCATTTCATTCCAAGACTAAGTATATACAGCTCAAGTACCATTTCATACGATCAGTGTTGGAAGATGGACAGTTGAAGCTGGAAAAGATACACACTAGCCAAAATCCTGCAGATATGTTAACAAAAGTTGTAACCATGGAGAAACTGGGAATATTCTCAGTTTCAATTGGTCTTCAAGTATGATGAAGAAGATGAGAAACAACCAGGTCCAAAGTGGAGTCATTGTCTAGCAAATGAAGCAGCGGTGGAGTTGCTATAATCAGTCTCCAAGTGGGAGATTGTTGGGTGTGGAGCCTGATTATCTTCTGTATTCAAAGGTCTCAACTGGATGTATACCCCAGGAAGACTGTACACCCCTCCACGCGGGGGGGACATGTCCCCCCCGGCTGGGGGGTTTGGGGATTAGCGGTCCCCTAAAAATAGATGTAAAATTGCCTTTTAAAAGTCTAGTAATTTCTAATCAATCTGGGCCGTTCATTAGGCGGATGATCTGACGGTAGAATTTATGTTTAATTTAGGGTTTTTTGCCCTAGAAGGAAACCCCTCACTATATATGAGGGAATTGTATTGCACCTATGTATATTTGTATTCCTAGTGAGGAAGAGAAAGGAGATTGAGAGTGAAAGAGGTGTTACAACGGATTTGCTGTAGGTTGTATCTCTTCAGTTTGCTGGATAATATAATAAAAGAAGGACTGGTTGTTTCTCCGTGGATGTAGCCCAAACTGGGTGAACCACGTATATTTGTGTCTCTCTTGTTTTATGCGTTTTCTGTGTTTATATTTCTGCAATATTTTATGTGTTCCATTGCTCTGTAATATATATTTTCTGACATAAAAATAGTTTGGCAGTTAAAAACTAACATGTTGTTTTTATACCAAACTTTACGTAAAATAAAACTACAACTAAGTGAAAACTAATTGTTATTTTATATTAAATTATCATGCATCAATTACCAACATTGCATACATTAACTTTACCTCGGCCACAACCCCCTCCATGGAAATACCAACATCTATCCCTATGATGTGTTTCTAAATCATCGCGGTCCTGATGTCAAGAAAGGACTCGCTAGCCATATCTACCATCCCCTTAAATAACTTGGATTAGTTGTTTTTCTAGACTAAAAATAATTGGAAGGAGAGAAGTTCGATCCTCAAATTGAAGGGGCTATTCAAATAACCTATGTTCATGTAGTGATATGTTGGAAACTATATCACTACTGGGAGGGGGGGTGAATCAATAGTGATAGCATATATACAATTTTTCTCTAATTATTAATCTTTTTACCATGCATGAACTAAAACACGTAAACATAGATCAGATCATCATAATAAACATGGAACCATAGAAATAATCAACACAAAGGACGTGTTTCTGGTGGAAAACCCATCTCAGGCAAAAAACCACCCTCCTGCTGCTGTGCTTCTCAATTATTCTATTAATTGTTGAACAAATTACACATGGATCAGCTACTCCGATGAGCCTTGAAGACTTGACTTCTTTCAACAGTATGCTGAAACTATCAAACTGGAAACTATTTCTCTCACAGATCTATTGACTACCATTTGCTGAAATCCACCACCATCAACGATCCTTACCCAGTTACTCCTGAACTAAACATTCGACTCTATAGAATCTAATCTGCTGGTCACCACCATGATCAATGAGCCTCGCCCAATTTCTATCAAACTATCCAACCACCATTGGATGGAGAAATATATTCCATCTTTTGAATTTTCCAATCACTATATACTCAAAGCCCCCACGTCTTCACTACCTGCATGCGAGCCTCGTTTCATATATTTTCAGATTAGACTCTAAAAAATTTCTCAACATGAGCACTGCAACAACATAACATCAAAGATCAAATAAATTTTGCAGCAAAAACTGCCATAAAAATCTCCAACACAAGGAACCACATAATCTCCTCAAACTCTACTTAATCCAACATCTACACCACACACAACTGCAAACTGATTCAATAAATATACATAATGAAGCTTACACAATTTGCAGGGTCTTCTCCAAACTCACACACTCTCCATACACTAGTGCAATCAACCATCCTAACAAGGAGCTATCTATAATATAAAGACAAACTCAAGTGCTCAACTCAATAATTACTCAGAACTACTAAGCTCAAGAATCCTATTCATATGCTTGAATGGATTCAGATTCAGCTCATTGAATCAATCAACCACTAATCCCACTATCCTTTTTTATCCTTTCAATTTTAATCAACTTCTGGGGGTCCCACAAATTTTTCGGACCATAAACCGAAAAGTTCTGATTAAGGAAGTCTCCACAAGCCAAAAATTAACTCAAAAATGCGAGGAATGCAGAGAAAATCTCATCCAAACCCATATTCACACCCTTAACAAAGTCATCCATGCAAATTTATCCTCCTGGAACTATAATCACTCCCTTAGGATGCTCTCCATGCAATTATGGCCGTAAAACTGCTCCCTTGACTTAGCAAGCATGTGAATACACAAAGGAACCTTCGAAGAACCTTTCGTTTCTCTTAATCTGTACCGAATTTTGAAATTTTTTTCTTTAAAAAGCTAATTTGGTCTGTTCTGTACAAAACCCATGTCTATGAATTTTGATATCCATCCTAATTTGCTGAGAAAATCCAATGCAAAAATGCCTCTTTTATCCAAACACCATACTAAACAAATGGGCCTAAAATTGAAATAAAACATATGTTCTTTAGTCCAGGACCTTGACCATATGATGGAACATATTTTCTAGTGTTTGAGAACTTCTCCAAGCCTCTACAATAGGTATAAAACTGATGAAATAGGCTAAGAACAAGTCTATGATATGCTAGACCTATTCTGCCAATTTTAGGGCCAAGGCCAACACCTCCAGCTCCTCAAGTAGAAACGAAACATCTCCAACACTTATAACAACATCTCCATCACCTGTAACATCATATCCATCTCCTGTAGCAGAAACCTCAAGTCATCTAACTTCCTCCATCACTAATAGAGGCATCTCCAACACAAGTAACATATAAATAAACACATGAAGCAGCATATGAAATGTCTCCAAGACATGTAGAGACATATGCAACATCTGGAGCAACACTCCAACCATTTGCAACAAAAACATATCCAAGAAACACACCATGAGCAACTCTCCAGCCTCCTACAATAACACCATCTCCAACTAGCACAACATGTCTCGAATCCATCTCCTCAGCAACCACTAGGTCTAGTCATAATATGTTGACATCAATGCCAACTAAAAAGAACATCACCAATCACAAACATTCATCACTCATGCATATGACCAACAACACCAAGAGATTGTTGACATCAATGCAAACACTACAATTCCAACAAACTCCCCCTTTTGCATTGATGTCAACCTCAATACAATATGTGAGGCTGACTTATCAATCCAAAATATCTCCCCCTTTGACATCAATGGAAAAAGGCCGCCAAATCTGAAGTACAATGCCAATGATGTACTGGAAGAGAAGAGTGCTCCCATTGTCATACTCAACACCATATTTATGCAAGGTTGACGTAGACAAAGAAGCTCAACTGCCAACATGTCTCTAACCAATGCAATCTCTAAACCAACCATGCTCCCCCTAAGCATGTAATGGAGTTGGAAACATATAATGTCTGCTGAAGAAACACATGTGCCTATTGCAATGAGCCTCCTTGCTAAGTGCAAGAGACTACTCCTCATGGACCATTACTCTAATTAACTTTGGACATGATATAAAATACATTACAATACATATGATGCTTCATGGAGCAAGTACATAGCTGTGATAGGTACATATGACTCCTCTACACCTATCACCAACCATGACTCTATGGATCCAAGTTTACATTATGCACCCAATGAAGTGGGGGTACATCAAAGATATACAAAGTAGAACATGAATTGGACATCCATTGACCCATACATAGATAATGAACAATCCATACTAGACACCATTATCTCCATGAGAAATGTACCCAAAAGATGACATAATGACAATACATGGCTTTTACAATTGCACACAAAGGTGATCTCATCAAAACATGCCCAAAACATTGAATACATAAGTACATGGCATCAATGAGCATCAACATATGCTCCACATGGAAGCATCAATACAATGCATTACACGGCATACGCTTCAAGATACTTTCCCTCCATGAGAAACAATATAACCACCATGTGTAGCTGCAACAAATATGAGCACTAACCAAAACATATGCTAGTAGTAGCAATAAGTACATATCCTCATCATGAGCAACAACAATTCTTTCCATACATAATCAACCATATGAATCAACATCACTCAAACAAATGAGTAATCAACACATCATAAAGCAACATCATGCTCTCTCTCTCCATGAAATTGACACATATAATTCAACCATCTAAACTATATCAACATCATACATGATTCATCTAGAAGTAGAAAACATAATCAAGGAAGTACATAAATTCTATATGATCCATCTAGAAAAATGTGATAGCAGCTATAAAAATCATCCTGCATAAACAATGTCAACATTCTGCAAATCCATTAGGAAGCACATAAGCTCTCATTGAATGTGTGATCCTTCATCACACCTTAACCATGTGCATGAGACAACCATATGGCTATCAAATATACAATACCATCACAAAAAATCAAAATGTAGTTGCTCCAAAAACCATCAGTAATAATATAGATGAAAAATAATCAATGAATGCTGCAACAAGGCTAATAGACATGTCTTTTACACTCATATACAATAAATACACTAGCAGGAAAAATAATGAGTGAAAAAGAATAAACATAAAGAATCAAGCCTTGCAAAAACATGACTTGCCTCGAGCATGATATGCCTCATTTGAAGTGATCTGAATGATATGATAACACATGAAAGAACTAAATCAAGCTTCCAACACTCCCCCTGAGACCATGCAAGTCTCATGCATATTGCTATAGTCAAGTAGATCTAACATGCAAGAATGGACTGCAATAGGGAATGATCTCATCTAATCTGAATATGATGAGGAAGAGTACTCCCTTTCTCTCTTCTTACTCTTCTCTCTTCCCTTCAACACATACACATTATCCGATGTCTTGACTCCTCTAGCAAACACTCTCTTTGAACCTTCCTTACGAATGATGCAACCTTTGGAATTGAAGATCACTTCTTTTCCTCCATCAACCATTGGGCTCACACTCAAGATAATATGCTTTAGACCTTTAATGACCCAAATATATTTTTCATTTATCATCTTCTCACAAAGATTGGCTTTACTGCTTCCCAACACTCTAGCGGTTTCACTACCTTCAAACACAACATGGCCATCCTTGGTTTTATTGAGAAAATGAATTTTTCTCCTATCTTCTAACATATGGTGTGAGCCTCTTCTATCTATATACCACATATCATCCTAATCACGAGAAAAAAGTGTAATTCCACATCTTCCTAGTTGATTCTTCTTCCAAGTGTTACTTGGTTGCACATATTCCCTTGAACACTAATTTTGAACAAATGGCCTCAAAGGTTTAGGAATTTTACAATCCTTGGCCATGTTCCAAAAATTATGGAACACCTAACACTCTATGTGACCAAGATGTGTAGCCAAAGGATCTAATCTTTTGCTTCTCATACTAGACCTCCATCTTCTTATGCTATATCTGCAATCAATGGATTTATGCCAAAATATGTTACAAGAAAAACAATGACCATTGAAAGAAATTTTATACCTAAAAGTAGGTCCTCTACTTGGCTGATCATATTGCTGCATGGATGAGTGCATTATCATCCTACAATCAACTACCACATGACCAAAATCGTGACAATTGAAACACTCAATCTCATCCATCAAAGGGGCAAAGGAGTTTTGACTTCTCCTTTGAAAACTACTACCTCCAACCATAGGAGAAAATGATATTCTAGATGTGAAAGCTCCTTTTGGTTTTCTATTTTTTTTTGCTACTTGTGGATCACATTCTTTGCTACAGGTTTTTTTGGCTCTACTTTTACATTATTTCCTGCATGCAAACTTGTCTCACCATTTCGAAGATTGTTGCCAATTTTTCTCACTAGTATGGTGCTCTTCACTTTCTCCATCTGTTGGTTCTTTTCCTCAAGCTCCTTTCTCAATTTTTCAATCACATCTTCAAGTGCTTCAACATAATCCTTCCTATTTTTTTTCTTGCTGCAATTGACTTCTTCTAATATTTTCGATTTTTCCAACTATTTTATCAAAATATTAATTTCTTCCTTGAGATTTTTCTCCTTTTGATCACAATCCTGTAATTTCTTCTTATGCTCTTTGCATGCATTTGTTAGGTTACCAATTTCAGTAGAAAATTCCTCAATAACAACCATGGCATATTCATATTGAGCCTTAAGAAGAATATAACTATGATCATCATCTCTATCACTAAACAAATCTAAATCATTGTAATTACTGCTATCTGAAGTATAACTCAAAAGTATATAATTACAACTTATACCTTCAGATTTGTTGTCCTTTTCCACAACTGGTTCAAGTGGAGCTTCTTTCTTAATTTTGATGCTCTTCTCAATCTCTACATCATTATTGTTGCTGATTTCTTCATATAGGATATGTAATATATGTTGGGTGTGGAGCCTGATTATCTTCTTTATTTAGAGGTATCGCCGCATTGGAGCCCATTTCGTAATGTGTCGGCAACGCTACCCATTTATGCATGCCGCCAGGGGGGTCTCTGGGGGGGGACGATGATTCTTTAGAGCCACCCCTGGTGGGGGATCGGGGGTAGTGCCTCCAAAACTAAAATAGATGTAAGATTGCCTTGTAAAATGTTGTAATTTCGTAGTCAATCTGGGTTGTTCATTAGGCAGAAATGTGACGGTATAAGTTATATTTAATTTAGGGGTTTTGCCCTAGAAGGCAACCCCTCACTATATATGAGGGAATTGTATTGCAGCTATGTAGATGTGTATTCTGAATGAGAAAGAGAGAGGAGATTGTGTGAGAGAAAAGAGGGAATTACATTAGATCTATTGTAGGTTGTGTCTCTTCATTTTGCTGGATAATATAAAAGGAAGGACTGGATGTTTCTCCATGGATGTAGCCTAATTGGATGAACCACATATATCTGTGTCTCTCTTGTTTTATGCGTTTATATTTCTGCAATATATTTTATGTGTTCCATTTCTCTGTAATATATAATTTTCTAACAACTGGTATAAGAGCCTAAGGTCTATTTGGTTGATAAACTCACAGGAGAGAAGGGTTCCTGGTTCGAGTGGGAGTAATGGCGGAAGATGGTAGGTCTAGGTTCGAAAAATTTAACGGCCAAAACTACCAGCTGTGGAAGATGTAGATGGAAGATTATTTGTACCAGAAAGATCTGTACCTACCATTGAGGAGAAAGACAAATAAGCCAACGAGTATGACAGACACAGAATGGGATATTCTCGACAGAAATGCACTTGGAACAATACGGTTGCACCTAGCAGCGTCGGTAGCCTTTAATATTTCAAAGGAAATGACAACAAAGGGATTAATATCAACATTGGCCAAACTATATGAAAAACCCTCAGCCTAAAATAAGGTATTTCTTACGGAGCGTTTATTTAATATGAAGATGTCAGAAGGTGGATCTGTTGCTTATCATTTAAATGAATTTAATACAGTTACCAATCAGTTAATTTTTGTAGAGGTAACTTTTGATGATGAAGTTAGGGCTCTGTTATTATTGTGCTCATTGCCAGAAAGTTGGAATGAATTAGTTATGGCCATTAGTAAATCTGTCTCTGGATCTAGTACTTTAAAGTTTGATGATGTTTTCGGTGCAATCCCTAGTGAGGACATGCGACGGAAAATCTCCGATGAGACATCAGGTAATGCTTTGACTGCAAAGACTAGGGGAAGAAAAATGGAAAGAGGAAAGAGCCCAGGATATTGCAGTAAGTCAAGGAAAGGCAGATCCTAGTCTAGATCGGGGATAGTGTGATGGAAATGTGGGAAAAAAGGACACCTGAAGAAAGATTGCAAGTCTCGGAAGGGAAAAGAAGGAGACGCGCAACAAGAAAACAATCATGAAGCGAATGTGCCATGTGATGTGTTGCAAGATGCTTTGATTCTTTCATTAGAAAATATTATTGATGCCCGGGTGGCAGATTCAGGGCCTCATTCCATGCCACACACATGATTATGTTCAAGGAGATTTTGGACAGGTTTGATTGGGTGATGACCCTGTAAAATCATTGGAATGGGTACAATTTTCATAAAACAATAGAATGGAAATCAATGGATGTTGAAGGAGGTAAGGCATGTGCCATATCTGAATAAAAATCCAATTTCAACAGGGCAGTTGGGAGGTGAAGGCTGTGAAACTACTTTTACAGATAAAAGCTAGAAGGTCACTAAAGGAGCCCTTGTAATAGAAAAAGGAGAAAAGGTTGGTACATTGCATTTATGCAATGGTATTTCTAATTATGTTAATTCTTTAACCTCTACAAGAGAAGATACGACATTGTGGCATCATAGGCTTGGGCACATGAGTGAGAAGGGGATGCAAATTCTTGACTCAAGAAATTTGTTGCTAGGTTTGAAGCATGTTGATTTGGAATTATGTGAGAATTGTGTTTATGGAAAATAGAAGAGAGTTAGATTCCTCAGAGTTGGGAAGAAAGAAGAGCAAAAAATTAGAGCTTGTGCATACAGATGTATGGGGATCTGCTCAGGTATCATCTCTCAGTGGTTGTCGTTATTATGTTACTTTTATTAATGATGCAACTAGAAAAACTTGGATTTATTGTATTCGAAATAAATCTAATGTATTTGATACTTTCAAGAAATGTAAAGCTTTGGTTGAAAATGAGACAGGAAAAAGGTTGAAGTGTCTCAGATTAGAAAATGGAGGTGAATATTGCAGCAAAGAGTTTGATAGGTACTATTCAGAGAATGGAATTTGCAGAGAGAAAATAGTTCTAGGAACACCACAAGAAAATGGTGTGTCAGAAAGGATGAACAAAACAATCATGGAGCGTGCAAGGTGCATGAGATTGCATGCAGGATTGCCTTTACAATTTTGGGCAGATGCTGTAGATACTGCTATTTATCTAATAAACAGAGGGCCTTCAAGTTCTTTGGATGGTGGTATTCCAAAGAAGGCATGCATAGGTAAAAAGGTAAACTACTCATTTTTAAAGACTTTTGGTTGTGAAGCCTTTGTCCACATTAATAAAGAAAATAGAACAAAGCTCGAGGAAAAATCAAAGCAATGCACCTTTATTAGATATGGTGTTAATGATTTTGGTTATTTCTTTTATGATTATGAAAACATGAAATAATTAGGAGAAGAGATGTCATATTGAATGAAAAGGTTTTGTATAAGGATCAGATGCATGAAAAAGAAAACAAAGAATACACAGTGCTTGATGAGATCACAGAAAAATTGAAGGTGCCTAAAAATCATAATGATCAACTACCAGAACAACAACAACAACCACAACAACAACAACCACAACAACAACAAGCATCTCAAACACCTAAAAGTGGTGTTAGAATATCTACCAGGATAACTAGACCCCGTGAACGATACTCTCCTTCATTATATTATGTATTGTTGACTGATTCCGGTGAACCATAATGTTATGAAGAAGCAATGCAGGTAGAAACTAGGAAGAAGTGGGAGCAAGCCATGAAAGAAGAGATGGAATACTTAGTACAAAACCAGACT
This sequence comes from Pinus tabuliformis, assembly GCA_031772625.1. Classification (NCBI taxonomy): domain Eukaryota; kingdom Viridiplantae; phylum Streptophyta; class Pinopsida; order Pinales; family Pinaceae; genus Pinus; species Pinus tabuliformis. The sequence continues at coordinate 588,586,528 of CM062806.1, forward strand.
TGGGACTTAGTCAAGTTGCCTGCAGGTAAAACAACATTGCATAATAAATGGGTTTACAGGTTGTAGGAAGAAGATGGAGGTAGAAAAAGGTATAAAGCTAGACTCGTGGTGAAGGGGTTTGCACAGAAAAAGGGTATAGAATTTGATGAGATATTTTCTTGTGTTGTTAAAATGACTTCAATCAGAACTATTTTAAGTTTAGTAGCAGCTGAAGATTTGCATATTGAGTAGTTAGATGTAAAGACAACCTTTCTCCATGGGGATTTGGAGGAAGATACACACGCACACACACACACACACACACACACACACACACACACACACACATATATACAAATACATATACATATATATATATATATATGTGTGTGTGTGTGTGTGTGTGTGTGTGTGTGTGTGTGTGTGCACGCGCGCAACAACCACAAGGATATGTGGTAAAAGGGAAGGAGAAACTAGTGTGCAAGTTTAAGAAGAGCTTGTATGGATTAAAACAGGCTCCAAGGTAGTGGTATCTAAAATTTGTCAGGTTTATGTTTGAACAAGGTTATACTAGATGTCACTCTGATCATTGTGTTTATCTCAAAAGGCAAAATGATGATGGGTGTATTATATTGTTATTCTATGTAGATGACATGCTTGTTGCAGGTTCTAATATGCAGGAAATAAATGTGCTAAAAGAAAATTGGCAAACTCATTTGCAATGAAGGATTTGGGCGCTGCAAAACAAATCCTTGGTATGAGAATAACTAGAGATAGGAAGAATCGAAAATTATCATTGTCTCAGAGTGAGTACATACAAAAGGTGTTGACAAGATTTAATATGTAGAATGAAAAACCAGTTAGTATACCTTTGGCTAGCCATTTTAAACTAATTAAGGAGGTGTGTCCCAAGATTTAGGAAGAAATGGATTATATGTCTAAAGTTCCATATGCATCAACAATTGGAAGCTTAATGTATGCAATAGTCTGCACAAGGCTTGATATTGCACATGCAGTGGGAGTTGTAAGAAGGTACATGAATAATCTAGGAAAAGAACATTGGATGGCAGTGAAGTGGATTCTCAGGTATTTGAGAGGTACCAAAAATCAAGCATTATGCTTTGGTGGTTCAAACATTGCTCTACATGGATATGTTGATGCTGATATGGCAGGTGGTAGAGATAATAGGAGGAGCACCACAGGGTATATGTTTACTGTAGGTGGAACAACTGTCAATTGGGTTTCAAAACTGCAAAGTGTTGTTGCATTCTCAACAACAGAAGCAGAGTATGTTTCTGCTACAGAGTCTAGTAAAGAAATGATTTGGTTACAAAGGTTTCGGGATGAATTGGGTAAGAAGCAGGAGTTGGGAAGGTTATAAAGTGACAACTAGAGTGTCATACATCTTGCAAAGAACTCTGAATTTCATTCCAAGACTAAACATATACAACTCAAGTACCATTTCATACACACAATGTTGGAAGATGGATAGTTGAAGCTGGAAAAGATACACACTAGCAAGAATCCTGTAGATATGTTAACAAAAGTTGTAACAAGGGAGAAACTGAGATTCTGCTCGGTTTCAGTTAGTTTTCAAGTATGATGATGAAGATGAGAAACAACCAGTTCCAAAGTGGAGTCATTGTGCAAAAAATGAAACAATGGTAGAGTTGCTATGATTAGTCTCCAAATGGGAGATTGTTGGGTGTGGAGCTCGATTATCTTCTTTATTCATAGGTATCGCCACATTGGATCCCATTTCATAATGTGGTGGCAATGTGCCCATTTATGTGCACCGCCATGGTGATCTGGGGGGGTGATGGCAATTCTTTAGAGTCCCCCCTTGGTAGGGGATCGGGGGAAGCACCCTCGAAGCTAAAATAGATGTAAAATTGACTTGTAAAATGTTGTAATTTCGTAGTCAATCTGGGTCATTCACTAGGCGGAAATATGATGGTAGAAGTTATGTTTAATTTAGGATTTTTTTATCTTAGAAGGCAACCCCTTGCTCTATATGAGGGAATTGTATTGCGGCTATGTAGATGTGTATTCTGAATGAGAAAGATAGAGGGTATTGTGTGGGAGCGAAGAGGGAATTACAATGGATCTACTGTAAGTTGTATCTATTCATTTTGCTGGATAATATATAAGGAATGACTGGCTATTTCTCCATGGATGTAGCCCTAATTGGGTGAACCACATATATTTGTGTCTCTCTTGTTTTATGCATTTTCTGTGTTTATATTTCTGCAATATATTTTATGTGTTCTATTGCTCTATAATATATAATTTTCTAACAATATAACCCAAATTTACTTTGTAGATTTAAATCTCCAATTTTCTCTAAATCTATACTATGGAGATTTTTGAAAATAATTTGCCTTGCTTGAGATTTTGCTTCTGAATTTTAGATGCATGAAAATCTCCGTCATTTCCTTCACAAACCAAACTCCAAATGTTAGAACCACATTTTTTTTTTTACATTGCCTTTCCATGCTATGAAATTTGTAACATTAAGAACCAATTTCTTTGGATAACTCATTTAAAAAAAATATGAAAATTTATGTGAGAATCTCCAAGACCCACTCTCGAACGATCAAGGTGTACACAAGAGCATTTCTCTAATACCAATTTTTGGAAACTATATGTCACACAGAATCGGTCAAGGGTGCGGACACAGCTGACCTTCCTAGAAGTCTAAGACATTCTAATGACAAACAAAACAAACTGGAGCTATCCTTCTCTAAACATACATTATGATATCAGAAATCAAGGTGTTTCGTTCTTACCTCTGTCCAAATGCTATTGTAGAAGTCCAAGCTTTGTTGATCCGGATGAGCTCCTCCCGTTCTCCAAAACCTGTAATCACCAACAGTTCAAACAATTAAATAGCACCTGATTATAACATAAAACAAAGCATATTCAACATATAGACCAAGGAGTACATGAAATAACCCATTAACAACAAGCTATTGAGAAGAATGGACCAGTTTGCATTAAAGGTAATCAAAAGGAACCATTACAACCTGAGCCTTGGTGTTGTGCAAGCTCCTTCCAGGGTCCACAAGAGTCTTCCTCTACTTTGACAAAGCTCACCCACTTCCAAATAGAACAAGTAAGGGTGACAATCTCTCCTCACAAGCTTCTAAATGGGAGTCCTAATTCCTGCAGCATTTACCCTTAGAAATCTATAGCTTTCAACCTTCTTCCTTCTGGCTCAATGCCTCTTTTTATAGTGCTCAAGAGGAAGTTAATCAGGTCCACCATCAATGGGATAGTCCCCTCTTTGGATGGGATCACTCCCTTATTGATGGGATAAGTTCCTCTTTGATAGGAGTGCATGAACCATCTGGAGGCGCTCAATACTCATCCAAGAATCTTCTAGAATGCTCTAGAAATGACCACAAGTAAGTTTTTGAAGATGAAACTCGCGCATTTTAACCTTTTCAGAGGGACGCACCTGCCCCTTTAGATACAGAGCGTCCTTGGACGCAGACCTTGTGAACAAAAGGTGCGTACCCGTAGGCAAGGCTTGAGAGAACCTGCGTACCCAGAGATAAACATATTTTATAAGGACTTTCTCTCTTTCTTGGAGTTTGACATGAGTAGCAGAGGCATAAGACTTGCTCAAGAGGGTAGTATGACTGTTGATAGAGCCATACCGACTGTAAATAGCCATGGTGACATTTTTTAGTGTAACACTATATCACTACTGAGAGGGGGGGATGAATTAGTAGTGACAACACATATAAACTTTTCCTCCAATTATTAATATTTTTACCATGCATGAATTGAAACACATAAACATAGATCAGAGCATCATAATAAACATGCAACCATAAAAAAAATCAACAGAAAGGACACATGTGCTTTTGGTGGAAAACCCATCCTGGCAAAAAAACCACCCTGCTGTTGTTGTGTTGTTCAATTCTTCTATTAATTGTTGAAAAAATTACACATGGATCAACTCACTCTGTTGAGCCTTAAAGACTTGACATCCTTAAGCAATATGCTATAACTATCAGACTAGAAATTGTGTCTCTCACATATCTATGGACTATCATTTGCTGAAAGCCACCACGATCAATGATCCTCACCCAGTTACTCTTGAACTAAACATTCAACTCTACATACTCTGATCTGATGGTCACCACCATGTTTGGAAAAATACTGAGAGGGGGGGTGGGTGAATCAATATTTTAAACAATTACTTCAATTTTATTTTCTTATTCCAATTTTTATACATGACTGCTATTCAGTGAACCCCCGTATGTAGACTACTATGATGAAAGAAACATGCATATATCCAGTGAACTAACTTTTCATATAATTCATCATCTTTTTCTCTTTAACCAATGCATCAATTCTTCATTAAATATGAATTAAGAATAAACTATGAGAAGTAAGGAGAAAATAGATCATCAACACATAGAAAACATATCAACACACATGAACACTAGGATTTTTAGGTGGAAACCCAATGTGGATAAAACCACCGCTGTTGCCATCTTTGTCTTCTTCTTTTATTATAAAAAGAAAATTCTTCCAATCTTGTACTGGCGTAGACTCATAGCAGTACGCAAGCACCGACTTGGAGAAGGCTACAACCTTCTCTCGTTTTCTAGCTTCTACTGGAAGGGAGCTACAACCCCCTTTTTTGAAGATTTCTAAACTCAATTATTTGTGGATCAATTTTCATAATGTTTCAAACTAGATCCTGTTATGAAACCAACTCACAAAAATATAGAAAAGATAGATCAACACCTTAGAAATCATCCTCTTCGAGGGGGCAACCTCCTTTACATTACACAAATGAACAATTCTTGGATGATACAAATGACAAGGCCTCTTTTCTATATCTAAGAGTCTAAGGGGTCATAATATAATCAGAGTCGACATAACAATAATAATGTAAGGTCACAATAATAACAATAGTGGGCTTCTATGGGGCACAATAATAACAATATGGGGACTACATCAGAACAACAATATAATAAGGGGGTTGCACTAATAACAATACGAGGTTACACTAGTAGTATAGGGACCTAACATGCCTCTGTCCTTCAAAAATTGTTGTCCTCAATGCTTGAGTAGTTATGGATACTTCTGTATAAAATTCTTGTCCTCCCATGTGGAATCTTAAGCGGGTAAGTTCTTCCACTTGATGAGATACTCTGAAATTGATCGATTTCGTAGCTGTCAGGTTCTTGTTTCTGGGACTTCTCCAGGTTCCAATATGATTTTTACTTCCTTGTCAAGTTTTGGAAATATTGTTTGAACTAGGATCTTCTCATTATGTAGGGTCGCCATTTCTTAAGTGCATGTAGTCTTGCCAAAATTTCCTTCTCATAAGTAGCTTTGTGTAAATACTTTCCTTTGATTGGACGACTTTCGAAAGCAATGGGTCTTTCTTCTTGCGTTAAAACATCACCAATTCCATTTCTTGATGCATCATATTCCACAATAAATTATTTTGTGAAGTCTGGCGTAGCTAATACTGGTGCTTGGCACATTGCCTCTTTAATATGTACAAAGGCCTTAGTTTCTTTTGGAGTCCATGAAAATGCATCTTTCTTAAATAATGTTGTTTTTGGAATGTCTTCAGTCTTCACTCTTATTTGATGATATCCTGATCGAAGATCCAACTTGGTGAAGTAAATTAATCCATGCAATTCATCAAATAATTCATCAATGAGAGGAATGGGAATTTTATCTTTAATAGTGAGTTTGTTTAGCTCTCTATAATCTGGACACATGCGCCATGACCCATCCTTCTTGTGCATCAATACTACTGGAGCAGAGACAGAACTTTGACTAGGTTGAATTATACACCCTCTAGCATTTCTGCAACCATACGTTCAATTTCACTCTTTTGGGCATAGGGATATCTGTAAGGCCTGATGTTTGGAGGAACACTTCTTGGAATCAAATGAATAGAATGATCATGATCGGAAATAGGTGGGAGGCCATTGGGAATCTCAAAATACCTTAGAATGATTTTCCAAGACTTTTTTGAGATCTAGAGAAATAAATGATTTCGATGTGGGAACCTCTTGCAAACACAATTGTGTAATTACGCCTCGTTTTTATTTCTTTAGAAGCTTTGTCATTCCCTTAGAGCTTATTATATTTCCCTATTTCCCCATGATACCCCTTAATTCAACTTCCTTTCCTTTCGAATAAAATTTCATGAAAAGTTCTTGAAAATTAAAAGCTATTGTACCCAAGGATTGTAGCCATTGGACTCCTAATACAACAACAACACCACCCATTGGAATGGAAAGCATTGGGCTATTAAATACATATTCTCCCATGGATAGATTGATATTATGGCACTTTCCAGAGCAATTTATGCTTCCTCCACTTGCAACCATCACTTGACACTCTGGTGATAGATATAGGAAGCAATTCAATTCCTTGGCTATCTTACAATGAATAAAATTATGGGTACTTCCCGAATCAATCAACACTATTACCATTTTCTTCTTGATATTTCCTTCTATCTTGATAGTTTGAGGAGTGGTAATTTCCGCCAATGCATTACAAGATATGGTCGGATTCATTTTTTCTTTCTCGATGTGATCTTTCACTTCTTGATATGTCCTTCTATCTTGAGAGTTTGAGTGGTAATTCTTGCCATTGCTTTACAAGATATGGTCGGATTCATTTCTTGTTTCTCTGGGGTTGGTTCCTGGTGTATATCCTCTTATTTTGATGTTTCTTGATCCTTTTCTTCCTCCTCTTCACAATCTATGTAAAATAATTTCTTCTCAGCACACTTATGACCTTTAGTGTATTTCCTATCACAAATGTAACAAAGCCCTTTTTCTCTTTTTTCTTCCAATTTTTGTGGTGTAAACCTTGTAGGTTGTGGAAGGCTAGGAGAAAAAACACTTCCATATTTATAGTTTTGAGTGGTGGGATTCCTTGTTTCCATAATTCTGCTTTCAATTTTTCTTCCCAACTTGAATGCCTTCTCCAATGAATTAGGTTCCCAAAGACGAACCTCATGTTGAATGTTATCCTTTAAAGTCCCTATGAAGACATCAATCATTTGCTTCTCTAGAATATCATTTACCCTTGTATTCAATTTTTGAAAGTCCTAAATGTGATCTGCCATTGAACCCTTTTGTTTGAGATTTATCAATTGGCTAAAGAAGGTGTTTCTCTTTGTACCTTCATAATGTGCTATCATTTCCTCCATGAAGATTGACCAGTGACAAGTGGTTTACGAGAACAAAGCCCTTCATACCATAAATATTGATTTGGTTCTAAATATAAAGATGAAATACGTACCTTTTGTAACAATTGCACCTCATGTAGATCAAAATATTGCTCCATCTGTAGTACCCAATTTATCGGATCCTTGCCATAAAACTTCCTCATATCGTTTTTTCTTGATTTTAGGAGCTCAATCTTGAAACGACCGTAACTCTGAAATTTGGGATCTCCCAGTTCTGAAATTGCGACTTGCGGTGGCCCTTAGAGCCCTCTTTCCAATTCCACCAGTTTGATCGAAATTGGATTCTCCAAGAAAGAGTTATGCACAATCTCCCAAGATGACTTGATTATATACCTTTTCAGAAGAGCAAAATTGTACGAAATTCCACGTGTCACTGTTTTAACCTTTGGATCTGAGAAATATACAAAGAAAACTACCGTCCGTCCTCTTTTTGTAACTTACGAAATTTCAATCTGATGCTAAGAGAGACAGCTATGACGATTCTCCCCAGGTCACTTGTTTGGGATGTAATTCGGGAGACTGTAGAAACCCTAAATGTCTTGGACTGTATCTCCGAAAATATAGCGATACAAGATCTGAAATTCAGGCTCGAGCTTTCCCATGATTTTGGCTCAAATGGGTTTTAATTTCAAACTCTGAACCTTCGTAGAAACAAATTATAGTGAAAATTACACGGTTACCTATTTGAGATTGAATTTTGGAGCTTGCAAAAATCTTAACTTCCTCAGATCAAATCTATGAAAATATAATGAAACAAGATCTAAAATTCTGACTCGAGGTTCAGAACGATTTCTTCTCAAATGGGTTTTTGTTTTATCTTCTAAAACGTCGCAGAAAAAAGGTTCTAGCAAAAATTCCATGAAGGCCTGTTTGGAGTAGCGAAACCCTAGAATCTAAACCTCTGATACCAAATGTTATGAAACCAGCTCACAAAAAGATAGAAAATATAGATCAACGCCTTAGAAATCAGCCTCTTCGAGGGGGAAACCTCCTTTACATTACACAAATGAACAATTATTGGATGATACAAATGTCAAGACCTCCTTTCTATATATAGGAGTCTAAGGGGTCATAATATAATCAAAGCCGACATAACAATAATAATGTAAGGGAATAATAATAACAATAGTGGGCTTCTTGGGGCACAATAATAACAATATGGGGACTACATGGGAACAACAATATAATAAGGGGGTTTCACTAATAACAATAAGGGGTTACACTAGTAGTATAGGGACCTAATAGATCCATTCCCAACAACTCTGAAATCAAATACTCAAATACTGAATCATCAAGTCTTATAATGTAACCTACACAACTAGATCAAACTAGATACGTACACATCACACCAATGCATAGCCATTCATCAATATACCAAAACACTATTACCAAACACAAAAATCAACTATTGTCACTGGAAACCCTGATCAAACATACATTAGATTGTATATGCTACTTTTCTTAATCATACCTACATATGTATGCGTTTCTCTTGAAGAATACCCGCGTACAGATCTCAAAGTATTGATAACTAAATCTCAGTCATTGTACCACTGAATCAATCACCTAAACAGATACTGAAGCCAACATAAATCACTGAGCCAAATATAGTAGCATCATCACAAGTCAAAACCCAACGAGTACTTTCAAACATATATTAATATAAGAGAGACATCATCAACAAACAATAGAAGACATAACATAATTGATTAAAGATCATAGACAACTCTTACTGTAAAACCCTAGCATATGTACACACCTTTTATAAAGAAATTTCGGGTATGTACGTGATTTTTATGAATAGAATCCATATACAAATATGTCCATACTGCATAATATATACACAAGAAGTTAGAAGAGGATATGCGTATGTACACGATCTCTCAGAAGAAATCCGAAGTATAGATATGAAATTACTGAGTCATGCTGTCACTACACCACAAAATATACTTCGCAACCCTTACTGTCTCAAATTCATGTTAGAATGTCATTAAGACCACATATTTATCATTGTCAGATATTTTCAATAAGAAAACAAAACAAGTACATATGATACCATACTTCATATTTTTAGGTCTGTGAGTTTTCTTTGCTCCTTGGGGCACACCTGTTTCATATTGAATCAGTGATAGTAAATACAAAGAATCATTTATAGAAAATACAAAACTTGCACACTTAACACTTTGATATCCATCTCCTTATATAGCTTAGGCCTTAACCAATACTTTGAGTCAAACCCTTAGTAGCGTCGATGGTATTCTTGGGCGGGATCAAATATCTGTTGTCGCACTCATTACTATGGGCCAATACCATGGTAAATACCCCAGGTATTTAGAATACCATGGTGTCGAAACTGTATGCGACTTTTCTTCACAATTCCCACATATGTACGTGACTTTTATTCATAGAAACCATGTATACTTCCTCAAACTTTACCTTCATCATTCCTTTGTCTCTAAACTGATATTTCTTTGTTTAATATCTTTGTCAAATTTTTACTGCCTTGTATACTCATCCTGCTACCATCATGTTGACATTTTTTCAAGTAGGTTTCCATCAAGGACAACACATTTTTCATAATTCCAACAATCTCCCCCTTTGATATTGATGGACTATTTTGGTGTTTGGTCACCACTACCTGTAGATATTTGTAAACACATATGTAGATATAACCATCTTCTCTCCCAATCAATTTCCAAACACCAAGCTTATCTCCCCCTTTGACATCAAGGGCAAAGGGCTACCCAATGCTGAATGAAGACTTCTTTCTTCCTTTATAGAGTTGGGAATTGTAGATCTGATCTATTGAATGTGAATAATGTACACAAATCATGCTCCCCCTGAGCATATTTTGAATAATCTAAAATACATTACTCTATTACTCAACCAAGGACTCATGTTTTATTAATCACCCAACACAGTGGGGTTACATATTGCAATGTAATCATTACATAAAACACTCTTTGCTCCTTGGGGCGCACCTGTTTCATATTGAATCAGTGATAGTAAATACAAAGAATCATTTATAGAAAATACAAAACTTGCACACTTAACACTTTGATATCCATCTCCTTATATAGCTTAGGCCTTAACCAATACTTTGAGTCAAACCCTTAGTAGCGTTGATGGTATTCTTGGGCGGGATCAAATATCTGTTGTCGCACTCATTACTATGGGCCAATACCATGGTAAATACCCCAGGTATTTAGAATACCATGGTGTCGAAACTGTATGCGACTTTTCTTCACAATTCCCACATATGTACGTGACTTTTATTCATAGAAACCATGTATACTTCCTCAAACTTTACCTTCATCATTCCTTTGTCTCTAAACTGATATTTCTTTGTTTAATATCTTTGTCAAATTTTTACTGCCTTGTATACTCATCCTGCTACCATCATGTTGACATTTTTTCAAGTAGGTTTCCATCAAGGACAACACATTTTTCATAATTCCAACAATCTCCCCCTTTGATATTGATGGACTATTTTGGTGTTTGGTCACCACTACCTGTAGATATTTGTAAACACATATGTAGATATAACCATCTTCTCTCCCAATCAATTTCCAAACACCAAGCTTATCTCCCCCTTTGACATCAAGGGCAAAGGGCTACCCAATGCTGAATGAAGACTTCTTTCTTCCTTTATAGAGTTGGGAATTGTAGATCTGATCTATTGAATGTGAATAATGTACACAAATCATGCTCCCCCTGAGCATATTTTGAATAATCTAAAATACATTACTCTATTACTCAACCAAGGACTCATGTTTTATTAATCACCCAACACAGTGGGGTTACATATTGCAATGTAATCATTACATAAAACACCAAAAATATTGGGATTACATACATAATTGACTTGACCTCAATAGTCCAAACATGACTAAGTATTACAATGTTTACATCATGGCATCAAGAAACATTTATGAAACTTATAATCAGCACCAAAGACCTCAACAGTGAGGTAACAAGGCCATGATAGTTATCATCAAATATCATGCACCATATAGGATCCTGCAACATGAACATCATCATTATGAGGTAATATGGGATAATGTAACATCAATCTTCATCAGCATCAACCTGTGACCAAATATGTAATGCTTTCAAGCATCATCAAGCAATTGTAGTAACAACATATCAATAACCATCATCTTATTTCCATGTAGCATGCCTTTTCCTTATATATGAAAAATTATAATTCATAGGAAGTAGTATCATTGTCTTAGACCATAATCTTCATGCAAGAAGAATTGTTACACCATAGATAACTACAATATAATATTCAAATAAAATAAAATAAAAATGAAATAAAAAAATATAATAATAATTAATAGTGACATCATTAATTTCATTAATATAGGTTCCATTAGATAACTTTCATCAATTTTTAATCCAATTAATTTCAATATTCATAGGGTTAATTTAATGTTTATTTTGAAGTAGTTACTAAAACGTTTTAACTAAATAAATATATTATTTTAATAATAAAGTTTAATAATATTAATAATAATCTTATTAAATTTAATTTAATAATATTAATAACATTAATAGTTATATTATCATGCTAGGTTTATTTGGTTCTTATATTATTAAATATCAATAATTATATTATTAATATTAATATTATTAAGGTAAAATTGGTAGTTTAATTTTTAGCCGACCTTAATAATTTTATTTTCATTTTGTGTTTTATTTTATTATTAGTATGTATTTGTTCATACTCTTTTCGCTCTAGCTTTTCTGTCAAAGCATCGTCATGATGATGGATCCACTTTGGGAATCGAAATGTCAACAAACTATGACAACTATTGTGGATAATCTGAATTCTTCTTTAACATATAATCATCATTCAAAACTTAAGTAACATGTGATTTTTCAACAACATCACTGAAATATTTATCATGAACCTAATATGCAGAAAGGTAGGCTAAAGAAATCATAATACTAACAATGTACTAATATAGAAAACACTCCCCCTGAACCCGTGGCAATTGTTCATTGTCAGGTCTGATTATATCCAACTCATCTACCAAAGCAACTTCATCAACCAATAAGGTCATCAAAACAACAATGTCATACTCATAAGTGAATATCACATCTAAGTATTATTTGAGCAATAAAAGGCTGTAACCCATCAACATGAGGACTAGAAAGCCAAACATAACTATTTGAAGCATATCAGAACCTCTCCTCGAGTCTGTCTCACTGTTTCTTCATCTCAGAGAAACAAGCACAATTTTCTGTATAAAAACACGTGTATATACGTGATTGTCCTTCATAATATCTGCGCACATAAAGTAAACTGCAATAATTTTCAGTCATAACTCCCCCTGAACATGAAAGATATGTTAGAATAATTAATGTAGTGATGAGGCAGAGACCACTCCAAGTTTCTGTCTGCGATATTCAAAGGAATCATGTGGAAGATGTTTTGTAAATATATCCACAACTTTTTTCTTTGAGGGAACATATTCTAGTTAGACCTTTTGTTCAAGCACCCGTTCTCTCAAAAAGTGATATTTGATTGGAATATGCTTGGTTTCTGAGTACATGACAATATTTTTATAATACTTATGGAACTAGTGTTATCACACAAAATAGGTATAGGTTGAGGACAAGTGATTTGAATGCCTTGGAATATTTGCATCATCCATAGAAGTTGAGTACAACAAGATGCAACAACAACATATTCTACCTTAGCAATAGAGAAAGCAATGGAGCGTTGTTTTTTGCTGAACCATGATACCAAGTGAGGTCCCAAATAAATCTCGAGTTCCTTGTAAATATTTGAATATTCTCTTGACTGCATGGAGATGAGTTTCTTTAGGATTTTCTTGAAATCGTCCAACAATCGCAATTGCATGCATAATATCTGGTCTTGTACCTGTAAGGTAGAGAAAGATCCTGATCATAGATCTGTATTCTGGTTGATTCACTGAGGGATAATCATTATCTGAACTATGATTACATCCTGTTACCATCGGTTTGCATACAGGCTTGCGGTATTCCATTCCATATTTCTTCAAAATCTGCTTGAGGTACTTGGTTTCTGAGAGAAAGATACCATTCTTTTATTGCTGAACTTGAATACTAAGAAAGTATGTTAGTTCACCAAGTAAGGACATTTCAAATTCTTGTTGCATAACTAAAGAAAATCCTTGACTCATAGATTCTTCATTGCTTCCAAATATGATGTCATCTACGTAAACAACAACTATCAAAAGTTTACCATCATCCATCTTTATTTATAGATTGCTATATGTAGACCCCTTAGTGAAGCCTTGTTGTTGAAGATATCTGTCAAGATGACAATACCATGCATGAGGAGCTTGTTTTAGCCCATATAGTGCCTTCTTGGGTTTGCAAACAAGATTTTTATTATTTCCTAGAATGAACCCTTTAGGTTTTTCAATATAAACTTCTTCTTCTAGGTTCCCATTTAGAAATGCAGGTTTAACATCCATTTGATATACTTTAAAATTATGAAAGCTTGAAAGTGCAAGGGACATTCTTATTCCTTCAAGTCTAGCTATGGGTGAAAATGTTTCTTCAAATTATATTCCTTCTTATTGAGCATAGCCTTTTCATACAAGTCTAGCTTTGTTTCTAATTACCTCTCCATTTTCATTGAGTTTATTTTTTAATACCCATTTTTTCCCAATAACATTTTTATCATGAGGCCTCAGTACTAATTCCCATGTATGGTTCTCTTCTATTTGATCACGTTCTTCATCCGTTTCCTTAACCCAAATTTTATCTTTTCTTGCTTCATTCACATTTCAAGGTTCAAGTGTGGATAGTAATGGTAAATAAGTTGAAGTTCCAATAATAGTTCTTCTAGTTTGTACTCCTACTTCCTTTTCACTGATAATTTGAGATTCCAGATGATTTTTTTGAACATACCTTGAAGGATTCTTTTCTGATTCTTCTGTTCTTTCAATTTATTCCTTTGATGCTTCATTGATTCCCTCTCCTACAACCTTTTGGCTTGTTGTAGGAATAAATTTGTCATCTGTTGGTGCTTCCTTTTTTGTACCTATGGATGATTCATCAATCACAACATCAATGCATTCAACAATATTTTGAAGGCTTTTATTGCAACATTTATATCCTTTGATTCTAGAGGAGTATCCAAGGAGAATTCCTTCATAAACTCTAAATTCAAACATTCCAAGATTATCATCATTTTTCTTTATGTAAAATTTTCTTCCAAAGACTCTAAAATGTTTGACAATTGGAGGCTTACCAAACCATAGTTCACGAGGAGTTTTATCATTGTTTATCTGAATATGAGATTTATTGAGGATATTCATGGTTGTATGTGCTACTCCCCCCCACAAGGTATGAGGTGTTCCAAACTCATCAAGCATGACTCATGCCATTTCCTGGATTGTTCTGTTCATTCTTTCTGCCACTCTATTTTGTTGAGGAGTTTTGGTCATAGAAAATTGCCTCTTGATGCCATGTTGTTCACAAAAGTCAAAAAACTCATATGATATAAATTCTCCTCCTAATCTATTAGATCTAAGACATTTTATTTTCAAATCTAACTCATTCTCTACTAGATATTTGAAGACTTCAAATTTATCAAATGCTTCATCTTTATGTTTCAATAAGCCAATCCAACACATTTGAGTAAAATCATCAATGAATAATATGAAGTATTGTTCACCTCGAGGAGACTTCTTTCTCATGGGACCATACAAATCAATATGAATAAGTTCAAGTGGCTTACTTGAAGTACCTTCCTTGGCATTAAAATGCACCTTGGTTTTCTTACCGAATTGGCATGATTTGCATATGGTACTTTTTGGTTGAGAGATGTTAGGCAAGTCACGAACTTCTCCTGTTCTTCTTAACTTAGGTAATTGAGTGAAGCTTAGATGACCCAAAATTTTGTGCCAAAGCCATCTTTCTTATGATTTTCTCAAGTAACAATTCTCTAGACTGTCTTCCAAGACATAGACATTACCTAGAGTTCTCGTTCCCTTTATTATGATCTTACCTGTATTGCAATTCTGTACCACACAATTCTTTGATCTGAAAACAACCTCATGCCCTTGGTCACACATTTGACTAACACTAAAAAAGTTATGTTTTAATCCATCAACAAACAAAACATTTCGAGCTTTAACTTTGTCTTTTAGCAAAATAGTTCCTTTTCCTTTGATAGAAACAGGTGAATTATTTCCAAAGGTTACCTTTTTTTCTTTATTTATTTCATTAAAGGACATAAACTTATCTTTATCACCTTTCATATGCTTTGAGAATCCACTGCCAATGTACCACAAATTTTCTTGATCTCCTGCATACAAAGCTAAACCACAATTCTCAGATTTTACGGTTTTATTTTTCCATACCTTGGATGTTGTTTCCTTTTGTTCATTTTTAAGAGTTGATTTCATTTAGCTTCTGCATTCAATTTCTCTATGCCCAAAGTTATTGCAAAAATAACATTCAATTTCATCTTGAAGAGGTGAGAAGGTATTGTAAGAGTATTTCTTTAACCCAACCTCATTCTTTTGTTTACTTGTTTCCCTAGTCATGATAGTTTTATAAGTGACACACTGAGTAGCCTTATGACCAAAATCATGAAAAGTGAAGCATTGACCATTAAAGTAGAAGTTCCTGGGAGTATAATACCTCTTCTTGTAGTTTTCTGTTTGATTGTGGTAAGAATCATTTACCTCAAAAAAATTTGATCATTTATTCCTTTGTTGAGAGTTGGAATTTTGTTGGCCACTTCCTTTTAATGCATTTAGATAGCTTCCTATACCTGTTTCAGAATATTTTACAGTCTTTGATGATTCTCCACTGTATCAGGGACATGTTTTTATTAGAGGTTAGAATTGTACTTTGATGATTTATTCTAGGGTCTCAGATCCTTTAGCAAATATAAGATTTAGACCTTTTGTTTTCTCAATTTCTTTTCTTAGACTTGCTACTTCTAGTTCTAACTTTTTATTTTGCCTCTCCTTTTCTAGAATTTGTTTCTTCAGTGCTTTTTATGCTAATTTAGCTTCATCTAGACAAATTTTAAGCTGACTTATTTCTTCGACAAGGTTATATTTTTCTTCAAGGGCATCCATAAAAGCATCATCAGACTCATCATTGCATTTATCTTCAAATGCAATGAGTAATTGATATTCTTGGTCAGATTCACCTTCTTCGCCATTTGAAAGACCATCACTATCTTTGTGTGCGTAGAAGCTTCTCTTGTTTTCAAAACTTCCTCTAAATTTTACTTTTGCAGAATTCTTCCCTTTCTCATGGTTTCCTTTATAGGGGCATTTAGCAGCATAATGAAAAACTCTTCCACAAGGAAAAAATTTGAAAGGAAGCTTACCTTTAAATATTCCAGTTCCTACTTGTAGTTTCTTTATGAAGTTCGCCTCTTCTTCATATGATACATAAATTGATTCCTTAAGCTCCTCCTTTTTCTTTCCTTTGGAAGTGGCTTTGAAGGCAACTTATCTGATACCCGAGGGACCCCATTTTCTCATTTCATAAGTCGTTAAAATCCTATGAAGTTGTTCAATGGTAAGGTTATTCAATTCCCGCATTTCTTCAATGGCAGATACCTTCCAATCGAACTTTGGGGTTAGAGATCTTAAGATTCTCTCAACAAGTATTGATTCTTTTACATCATCACCAAGATTTATCATTGAATTAATGACCTTATCTACCCCAAGAAATAAACTTTCAATATTTTCGTCACTATGCATTCTTAGAGTTTCATATTGAATTCTAAATGATTGAATATTGGCACTCTTTACCTTACTTACACCTTCATAATTTTGAATGATATTGTCCCATATTTTCTTTGCGGTATTTAGTTGCATGAATTTTACAAATTTTGATTCTACCAACTTCCCAATAAAGTGTTGACAACCTTTGCATTGGTCTCATATTTTTTCTTTTCTTCTTCATCTATGGAGATGGAGTACAGATATTGATAGCCTCCTTTAATGATTCCGCAAACATAGGCTCCCAATAACTGTAGATGATCTCTTGTTCTAACTTTCCAGAAAACCAGCTTGGATCCATTAAATAATGACGACCTGATAGATGTTGCTCCCTCTTAGTTGCTCATCCTTATAAATCTTCTTTCAAGAGATCAAGCTTCTTTTTAAGGACCCGCTTTGATTCTAATTGTTAGGAAAACTACTGGGGAGGGGGGTGAATCAATATTTTAAACACACACTTCAATTTTATTTTCTTATTCCAATTTCTATACGCGATTGTTATTCAGTGAACCTGCGTATGTACACTACTATGATGAAAGAAACCCTTGTATATCCAACGAAATAACTTTACATATAATTCATCATTTATTGTTCTTTAATGAGTGCATCAATTCTTCATTAAACATGTATTAAGAAAAAAATATGGGTAGTAAGGAGAAAATAGATCATCAACACACATGAACACCAAGATTTTTAAGTGGAAACCCAACGTGGGAGAAAACCACCGTTGTTGTCATCTCTATCTTATTCTTTTATCTTAAAAAGAAACTTCTTACAATCTTGTACTGACACATACTAATACTAGTACACAAGCACCCACCTGCAGAAGGCTACAACCTTCTCTTCGAGCTTCTACAAGAAGGGAGCTACAACCCCCTTTTCTGAAGATTGTTATCCTCAGTTCTTTGTGGATCACTTTTCAAAATGTTTCAAACTGGATCCATTCCCAACAACTTTGAAATCAACTACTCAACTACTGAATCATCAAATCTTCTAATGTAACCTATACAACTAGATCAAACTAGATCAGTACACATCACACTAATGCATAACCATTCATCAATATACCAAAACAATGTTACCAAATAACGAAACCAATTACTATCGCTACAATCCTTGATCAAACATGCATCATATTATATATGCTACTATTCTTAATCTTACCTACGTATGTATGTGTTTCTCCTTAAGAATACCCACGAACGGATCTCAGAGTATTGATAACCGAATCTTTATCACTGTACCACTGAATAAATCATCCAAACATATATTGAAGCCAACATAAATCACTGAACCAAATATAACAACATCATCACAAATCAAAACTCAAACCAGTACTTTCAAATTCAGATTAATATAAGAGGGACATCATCAATAGATAACATCAAACATAACAAAACTGATAAGATATCATAGACAATTTTTACTGCAAAACCCTAGAATTTGTACACGTCTGTTGACGGTGCTAGACCCGCCAACATGTTAGGGGATCTCACCGGTAAGAAGTACCAACTAGACCTCATATCATTTGGTGTAGGAGTCCCAGCAGTTGGTCGTACGGTATTGCCTTGACCTTGGTTGCGTGCAGAGGCAAGTAAGATGTCCCTATTGTTAGCAAGGGTGTGACATATGAAGTAAGTCAAGGAAGGTGCATGAGTGGTCTAACACATGGGGGATGAGATGAGTGCACCCCTTGGAAACCTGTGAAAGCACAGAGTTAAGAAGGGAACATATGAGCAAAGATGCATCACAAACTGGAAGGAAAGTAAGCTAGCAATCAAAAGTGATGGTTAAACCAACGACACATTTCAGCAAGATTCATACATAAATATATAGAAAATAGCTACACATGCATGTGTAAGAAAATAGATACATATATCATTTAGAGTAAACAAGATAGTTGAAATACAATATGACATATGCATGAAACGTGCTGGCTCTCTTATATTAAGAAGTGAAAGTTCCATTCATACAATACAACCATGACCAACCACTAGTTCCGACAGCGGAACGTTACAGTCACTGCTGCCTGCTCCTCCAAAGAGATATACTAGCTTTGCACAGTGGAGAAGCCAAGGCTCATTACAATACTATCCAAGCTCTCTAAGATAATCCTATTGGAATCTTGGCTGAACAAAAGCCTATACAATGAGTTATGAGGGACTATTTATGGCAAAGGGTGGGGTGACCCTTGACATTCCCCTTTGTGATCATTCATCTATTCTCATGAATCTTCAACTACTCTATGACTATTACATTCAACTATCGACACTTGAACTTCCACTTGACAAGACGTTACATACAATCTGCACACGTACCCATGTGAGACAAAATGGCTTGAGCAAGCCATGCAAGACATCACTGACACTCAGACTGTTGTGGTGAGACAAAATCTTTGACATCCTTGTAATGGTCGATGGTGGCGAACTGATGCCAAGCTTTTCGTTCGTGATGGTGTCTGTGCGCTCAATGGTGACATCCTGTTGAAAGCAAACTCTTGCCTCCGTTGCATCCAGGTACACTGATATGGCTCTTCTGTCCAACTCGTATGATAACATGCACATCATTGTCTTGAGTGTAGCTGGACCAACAACATACTGATGCATAATGTTTGTATCGATCTCCAAGTGTGTGTTGGTGACCAGGCACATTAACTTGTTGGAATACATGTTCAGCTCCAGTCTGACTTGCTTCTTGTCTTTGCCTCGGTGAGTGTTCCAAACGGGTGGGATCACATGCGTGTGCACAATGAAATGCATGTTGCTGAATTCCATTGCATGCGATCAACATCATTGATCACCTTGCTTGCTCTGTGCCAGCTGCTAGGATGGATCTATAGCTTTTACGTGTGCAGTTTCATCCGTCTGTGCATGTTGCACCCCCTATTGTACATGTTCCTGCTGCAACTTGTTCTCTCGTCTATGCAGCTCCTGTTCTTCCTTGAGTTGCCTCTTCAGCACATGCAACTCCTTCTCTGTTTCTCTCTCTGCCTTTGCGTGATCTTCGTGTCGTGCCGTGACCTCATAGCTTCAATCTACAAAGCTATTTTCTCATGAATGGATTTGCTTTGAACTCACAAATTTTCTCCGCCTCTATGTTGTCAAAAACCTTCCTCCTACATTCATCACATGTGGGTGTGCTACCTTCTGCTGCTCCTGATGGTGTTGCTCGCTGTGATACTACTACCATATTATCTTGATTTCCTTGTCTATGAACAACTTGATGTCTTCATAGGTAGGAAAGCTCATAGACACTTGCTTGGCTGCAACCCTCGTTGTGCTCTCAATGGTGTCCTTTGACTCTGCTCTCCTGAAGGCCATTGTACTTGTGCTACTGAGAGATAGACGAACACCAGTGATGCTTGGAGACATAACAATGCTCATGACAAGTAACCTGTTAGTCGAAAACCAAAACAAACTAAAGGACTAACATGCAACATACCTGTGTGACTGTCTGTGAAGATTGCACAATTTTCAATGGGAGGCCGGGAGACTGACTGCCAAAATTGCACAATTCATAGTCTGGACTGTCGGGAGGCTGAATGACTACTGGAACTGTGCAATGCACAGTCCAGTCTATCCTGCTGAGGACTGAAATTAATCAACAAACTACATTGCATAGTTTCTAGGGCCAACAAGACAGTGCCTCCAAGAATTGTGCAATGCAAGCTTGGAGGTCAGTGCTGGGACAGGCTTGCACAATTTTGAGAGGGAAGGCAGAGCCTTCACTTCCAAAAATGCACAGTGCTAGTCGGGCAAGGAAAGGCTCGGGCTAAGGCAACCAAGACTCGTGGACGTGCGACTGAAAACATGAGAAGTCTGAATGCATGGTGATACTAAGTGTAAAAAAGAGTGAATGATCATGCATGCAAACAATAAGTGCAGGATTCAGAAAATGGGAAAGCATGTATGTGTGTGAAGTGAGTCGCCGCAATGACGAATGTCAGTGCAAAAATAATGTCATGCATGTGACAACAGTGAGATGCAAATGAAAACTGAAATGGTGCTTCTACAAGCTAACATACATCAAAATGATAACAAGTGCTTATTGAAATAAAGCAGACAACACTCTCACAAAGAGAAACACAAAAAGCGATAGAAACACAACGTAAAACATGAAAATCGGTCTTACCTCGAAACAACTAAGCTGAATGTGTTGACGACTCTTAGATGCAATGTGGGATGTCAGAGTTGCAAGGTCGATGTGAGGAATGAGATCTGTAGCGTCTGGTTGATGAGTTTTGATAAGACTGAGGTTATGACACACATGCCACAAATCTAGGAAATCGACACTTGGTAGGAGGTTTTTGAAATGATCCTTGCATGTAACCTCCAATTGCTAAAAATAGGTTCCTAAATCTAGGGATGCCTTTGCATGTTGCCTTGGGAAAAATAGTCCATGTATGCAAATTAGTTTCTCTCAGTCTCAGAGGGAATTGGTCAACCTGAAGGCACATGCATCGGTTTGCGAGCATGGGATGAAAATATGCGTTGTTCTTGGGCTGAGCAAAGCTGGCTATCCAAGAGGGATTGCACAATTTCTGGGAGGAACAGGTGATTGTCTCCCAGGATTGCGTAATTTCTGGGCTGAGCAGCTGTCTTGGGTAATATTGCGCAATTTTCTCAAGGAAGCCTGTTTGACTACATTGTGCAATTTCTGAGCCCAGTAGGCTACTTGACTGATTTGCACAATTTCTGCTAGTTGCTGGGCTGGATTTCCCAAAGGGATTGCACAATTTCTGGGAGCAACAGGTGACTGCTGCCCATAATTGCGCAATTTTTGGGCTGAGCAACTGTCCTGGGATGAATTACACAATTTTTGAGAGGAAGACTGTCAAGAAGAATTGAGAAATTTTGGAGCCCAACTGGGTTTGCGCAATTTCTAGAGGAAAGGCTGGTTCCCCTCCAAAATTGCACATTTCCTAGAGGGAGCTACTCAACCAGTAATTGACACTAAGTCCATAAATCGTCCTGTGAAGGAGGTGGAGCAAACTTGCATGCACAGGCTGACAAGACTATATGAAACAACTAAAGTTGATGTGCTTGACAGTGCAAGACATGCTGCCGAGGATGGTCAATAGGGAGGCTCCAAAACGAAGCGAAGGCAAAATTTTGGAGGGTGATTGTAGCCGCTACAACAACACCTTTTATAAAGCACTTCCATGTATGTATGCATTTTTTATGAATAGAACCCACGTACAGACATGTCCATACTACATACTATATACACAAAAAGTTAGAAGAGGATCCACATATGTACGTGATCTCTCGAGAGAAAACTGATGTATAGATATAAAATCACCGAGTCATTTTCTCGCTACAACCACATAATATACTTCACAACCCTTACTCTCTTAGATTCATGTCAAAATGTCATTAACACCACATATCTATCACTGTTATATATTTTCAATAAGCAAACCAAACAAGTATATTTGATACCATAATTGATATTTTTAGATCTCTGACTTTTCTTTGCTCCTTGGTGCACACCTTTTTTAGATCGAATCATTCATAGAAAACATAAAACTATCACACTTAACATTTTGGTCTCCATTTCCTTATATAGCTTAGGCCTTAGCCAATACCTTGGGTCAAACACTTAGTAGTGTTGATGGTATTCTTTGACGGGATTAAATATATATTGCTGCACTCATTACTATGGGCCAATACCATGGTAAAGACCCCTAGTATTTAGAATACCATGGTGCGGAAATTGTATGTGATTTTTCTTCAAAATTCCCCCATATGTATGTGACTTTTATTCATAGAACCTATGTATACTTCCTCAAAATTTACCTTCATCATTCCTCTCTCTCTGAATTTATATTTCTTTGTTTGATCTCTTTGTCACATATGTACTGGCTTGTATACTCATCTCGCTACCATCATGTTGACATTTTTTTCAAGTAGTTTTCCATCAAGGACAATACATTTGTCATAATGCCAACACACCATGACCAGTGAGCCTTTCCTAGTTTCTACCAAACTATCCAACCACCATTGGATGGATAAATCTCTTCCATCTACTGAATCCGCCAATCACTGTATACTCAAAGCTTCCACGTCTTCACTACCTCCATGCGAGCCTCATTTCATATATTTTCATACTGGACTCTCAAAAATTTCTCAACATGATCACTATAACAACATAACACTAGTACCATAGTGACCTAACCTGCCCCTCTCCTTAAAAAAGTGTTGTCCTCAACGCTTGAGTAGTTCTTGACACTTCTATACAAAATTCTTGTCCTCCCATGTGGAATCTTCAGCGGGTAAGTTCTTCCACTTGATGAGATACCCTGAAATTGATAGATTTTGTAGATGTCAGGTTCTTGTTTCTATGAATGCTCTAGGTTCCAATATGATTTTTCCTTCCTCATAAAGTTCTAGCAATATTGTTTGAAGTGGGATCTTTTGCAACTTTTGAATGACTGGCCACACTTCTTAATCCTTTTTCCATTCATCCCTTGCTTCGTGTATCCAATCTGGTTGGATAATAGAAATAACACAAAACAATGCTTCCACATCCTCATCCTTTCTTGAGAGTGCATCTGCAACAACATTTTGCTTCCCTTTTTTGTAGATGATTTCAAAGTCATAACCCAACATATTTGTGACCCATTTTTTCCACTCTTCTAAAGATAATATTTGTTCTAAAAATTATTTAAGACTATCATGATCCATTTTTACCTTGAAGTATCTTCCCATTAGGTAAGGTCGCCATTTCTTAAGTGCATGTAGTATTTCCAATTTTTCCTTCTCATAAATGGCTTTCTTGAGATGTAGCCGTAAAAATACCCAATCTCCTACATCAAAACTTCTTTCACTGCGATGTTGATCTACCTGTTGTTTCATTTGATTCTGCACCAAAGTGGCGTTATCCTTTAAAAGTTGGAGAACTTGTTGTTGATGCTCGATGTTATCTTTCACTTCTTGAATCTTTTTCTTCTTCATATGTCCTTCTATCTTGAGAGTTTGAGGAGTGGTAATTTCTTCCAATGCATTACAAGATATGGTTAGATTCATTTCTTGATGCTCGATGTGATCTTTCACTTCTTGAACATTTTTCTTCTTGATATGTCCTTCTATCTTTATATTTTGAGGAGTGGTAATTCTGGCCAATGCATTACAAGATATGGTCAGATTCATTTCTTCTTTCTCTATGTGATATTTCACTTCTTGAACCTTTTTCTTCTTGATATGTCCTTCTATCTTGAGAGTTTGAGGAGTGGTAATTCTTGCCAATGCTTTACAAGATATGTTCGGATTCATTTCTCGATGCTCGATGTGATCTTTCACTTCTTGAACATTTTTCTTCTTGATATGTCCTTCTATCTTGAGAGTTTGAGGAGTGGTAATTCTTGTCAATGCTTTACAAGATATGGTCGGATTCATTTCTTCTTTCTCTGGGGTTGGTTCTTGGTGTATATCCTCTTCTTTTGACGTTTCTTGATCCTTCTCTTCCTCATCTTCACAATCAATGTAAAATAATTTCTTCTCAGCACACTTATGACCTTTAATATATTTGTTATCACAATTGTAACAAAGCCCTTTTGCTCTTTTTTCCTTCCAATTGTTGTGGTGTCAACCTTGTAGGTTGTGGAAGGCTAGGAGAAACAACACTTCCATCTTTATAGTTATGAGGAGTAGACATCCTTGTTGCCATAATTTTGCTTTCCACTTTTCTTTCCAACTTGAATGCCTTCTCCAATGGATCAGGTTCCCAAATATGAACCTCGTGTTGAATGTTATCCTTTAAAGTCCCTATGGAGACATAAATCCTCTGCTTCTCTGGAATATCATTTTCCCTTATATTCAATTTTTGAAAGTCCTCAATGTGCTCTGCCATTGACCACTTTTATTTGAGATTTATCCATTGGCTAAAGAAGGTGTTTCTCTTTATATCCTCATAATGTGCTATCATTTCCTCCGTGAAAATTGACCACGTAACAAGTGTTTTACGATAACAAAGCCCTTTATACCATAAAAATTGATCTGGTTCTAAATATGAAGATGCAATACGTACCTTTTGTAACAGTTGCACCTCATGTAGATCAAAATATTGCTCCATTTGTAGTATCCAATTTACCGGATCCTTGCCATCAAACTTCCTCATATCGCTTTTTCTTGATTTTAGGAGCTAAATCTTGAAATGACTGCCACTCTGTAATTTTTGGATCTTCCAGTTCTGAAATCACGACCTACAGTAGCCCTTTGTGTTCTCTTTCGAATGCCACCAGTCTAATCGAAATTGGATTTTCCAAGAAAGAGTTATGCACAATCTCCCAAGATGACCTGATTATATACCTTTTCAGAAGATCGAACTTGTATGAAGTGCAGTCTATCCTCCTTATATAACTTCTTAAGAAATTTCAATATGATGCTTAGAGAAAAAGTTATGACGATTTTCCCAAGGTCACCTGTTTAAGATGTAATTCGGGAGTCTACAAAAACCCTAACTTCCTCAGATCATATATTTGAAAATATCGTGAGACAAGATCTAAAATTTGGAGCCAAGGTTTAGACCGATTTTTTCTCAAATGTGTTTTTCTTTTTGCTTCTGAAACTTCATAGTGAACAAGTTATAGCGAAAATTACACAATGACCTATTTTAGATGAAATTATAGAGCTTGAAAAAACCCTAACTTCCTTAGATCATATCTCCAAAAATAAAGCGAGACAAGATCTGAAATTCAGACCCGAGGTTTAGCGAAATTCCTTATCAAATGGGTTTTTTTGTTAGCTTCTGAAACGTCACAAAAAACAAGTTATAACGAAAATTCCACGATGACCTGTTTGGAGCAGTGAAACCCTAGAATCTAAAGCTCTGATACCAAATGTTATGAAACCAGCTCACAAAAAGATAGAAAAGATAGATGAACACCTTAGAAATAATCCTATTCGAGGGGGCAACCTCCTTTACATTACACAAATGAACAATTCTTGGATGATACAAATAACAATACCTCCTTTCTATATATAGGAGTCTAAGGGGTCATAATATAATCAGAGCCGACATAACAATAATAACAATAGTGGGCTTCTATGGGGCACAATAATAACAATATAGGGACTACATGGGCACAACAAAATAATAAGGGGTTTGTACTAATAACAATAAGGGGTTACACTAGTAGTAGAGGGACCTAACACATTGACTCAATCAACCACTAACGCAAATAACCTTTTTTATCATTTCAAATTTAATTAACTTTTGGAGGTCCCACGAATTTTTCTGACCATAGACTGAAATGTTCTGATCAAGGAAGTCACCACAAGCCAAAAATTAGCTCAACAATGCGAGGAATGTAGAGAAAATATCATCCAAATCCATAGTCTCACCCTTAACACTATTGTCCACACAACTTTAGCCTCCTAGAGCTACATTTTCTCCCTTAGGCTTCTCTCCATGCCACTTTATGCTCCTGGAGCTACATTCACTCCCTTAGGCTTCTCTCCATGCGTCTATGGCCCTAAAATTGCGCCCTTGACTCAACAAGCATGCGACTAGGAAGATAAACCTTTGAAGAACCTTTTGTTTCTCTTAATCTAGATTGAATTTTGAAAAAATACACCCTAAATAGCTAATTTGGTATGTTCTTTACAAAACCCTTGTGTCTGAATTTTGATATCCATCCTCATTTTCCCATAAAATCCAATTCACAACTATCACTTCTATTCAACAACCATACAAAAAAAATTGGGCCTAAAATTGAAGTAAAACATCTGTTCTTTAGTCCATAACCTCTTCCATCTAATGGGACATCTTTTCCAGTGTCTGAGAACTCCTCCAAGCCTCTGCAACAGGTCTACAACTAATGAAATAGGATAAGAACAAGTCTATGACATGCTAGATCTATTCTGCCAACTTTAGGGCCAAGACCAAGACCTTCAACCCCTCAAGCAACAACCAAACATCTCCAACACTTGTAACAACATCTCCATCACTTGTAGCAGCATATCCATCTCCTGTAGCAGCAACCTCAAGTCATCTAACTTCCTCCATCCTTGATAAAGGAATCACCAACATAAGAAACATACAAATGAACACATGAAGCAACATATGCAATGCCTCCAAGACATGTAGAGACATATGTAACACCTAGAGCAACACTCCATCCACCTGCAACAACAACATCTCCAAGAAACACACCATGATCAACTCTCCAACCTCTTACAGTAGCAACATCGCCAACCAACATATCATGTCTAGAATCCATCTCCTCAACAACCACTAGGTCTAGTCATAGGATGATGACATCAATGCCAACTAACAAGACCATCACCAATCACAAGCATTAATCACTCACGCTTGTGACTAGCAACACCAAGAGCTTGTTGACATCAATGGCAACACTACATAATTTGTCATTATGAATAAGTATTTATTTTGATAGGTTTTACTGAAAATTATCAGTATTTTGATAGAAAACATCAAGTACAGTAATACATATTAAGTATTTGAACTAAATTGACTATTATTAATTTATTAGATTTCTATTGTATCCATTAAATATCATATTTCAATTTTCTCCTGAAAACAATATAAATTCCAGTATGATTTTTAGAATTCTTTGAAATTTTGGATTACAATTGTCAAACTTGAGAATTTTGGATTTTGGGTGCCCCAGATTCCAAAATACACCTACTAGAAATTACATCAAATTTGTTGTTTTATATATTCTTTCTCTTACCAATTACAAACACCACCAACAATGTGTTGTAGAAATTTAAAGTTATGTTCCCCTTTTGAAATACAATGTTTTATTTCGTCATTTAGAAAATAAAATATATTTGAAAATATTTCAAATTTGTGATAAATATATTTCTATAAATATTATATCTAGTAATATATATAGAAATAGTTATAAAGCCCAACATCATTACATAGAATAGAGGAGATGAAGAACAATAAAACTTGTCTCTTTAGAGTAAAGACAATATCAATTTCAATAATCATTTAAATTATTTAGAAAAGGAGAGTAGATCAAGAAAAGGGAAAGGATATTAAATCGTTAGTATGAAAATGTTCATGACTCTGACCTCAAAAACACATTAAATTACCAATATCATGAAAATATAAATAAATTGTAAATGCTTTTAGATGAAGAACAATAAAACTTGTCTCTTTAGAGTAAAGACAATATCAATTTCAATAATCATTTAAATTATTTAGAAAAGGAGAGTAGATCAAGAAAAGGGAAAGGATATTAAATCGTTTGTATGAAAATGTTCACGACTCTGACATCAAAAACACATTAAATTACCAATATCATGAAAATATAAATAAATTGTAAATGCATTAAAAGCATAAAGTTACAATAAACCAACATGATAGAAAGAAATATTGTAATAGAGAAGAATTCAAAAGAATCCAATAAAGATTATCTGTCACTTCATAGTCGAAATACTAATTAATGTACTATACACACATTATATACACAACCAACATGATAGAAAGAAATATTGTAATAGAGAAGAATCCAAAAGAATCCAATAAAGATTATCTGTCACTTCATAGTCGAAATACTAATTAATGTACTATACACACATTATATACACATGTCTTGAAGGAAACCCATGTATACATCCTGGAAGGTTTTGTGAAGGAAACTTGAGTATATACACATGTCTTGTGAAGGAAACCCATGTATACATCCTGGAAGTGTTTCTCTCCACATTCCTCATGCATGTAAGGTAAATTCATGGTTTTTATGCCTTGGCTTATTCAGAAATTTTCATGTAAAGGCCACAAAATGTTGGGGAGCTTATAGAAAGTGATTAACATTGAAATATCATTTATGAAGTGGAGTTAGTGGCAAGATCTAGTCAATGAGTTGAATCCAGATCAAATCAAGCGTATGAAAAAATTTTGTGGAGCTTAGTAGTTCTTGGAAATTGTTGGGTTGAGCACCTTAGTTCATCTATATATTGGAGGAAGCTCAATGATAGTATAGTTGGTTCTTTTGATGTGTTGAGTGAGTGTGAGAGTGGACAAGAGTGTCCAAGCTGCGTGAGGGTTGTGTGATGCAGATTTTCTGAAGCAGTTTGTAGGTGTTGTAGCAGTTAGCTAAAGTATGTTCCAACAAGTATTTTGTGTAGCAATTGAGGAGGTGAAATAGAGTTTGATTGCAAGAATATTTGGAGATTGTTTACTTGTAGCATATTATCTAGTTTATTGTTTGATTGCAGTATTCAATTGCAAGTAGTTTTACATGGTTCAGAGAGGGTTTTAGCTAATTCTGTAATGTTTGGTGAGATTGCGATGTATTTGTGATGTAGTTTTGAGTTTTGATTCTATGCTTTGAAGATATTGTTGTTGTGGTGTTCATGTTGAGGAGTTCTTGATTCAAGTATGAAAATGTATGAAATGAGAACTGCATAGAGGAGTGGAGTTGGAGGACTCTAATGAAATCAATATAAGTGAGTAGTTTTCTCAATATGATGGTAGTTTTATAGTTCATGAGAAACTAGGTGAGGCTCATTGGTCATGGTGGCTTCTAGCATATAGGAGTTTGTAGAGTCGTTTGATAGTTCAGGAGTAACTTGGAAAGGATTGTTGATAGTGGTGGGCTTCAGTGGATGGTAGTCCGTAGATCCACATGAGAAGAATATATCCATTTTATAGTATCTAGATAATTCTCTATGTAAAGAATTTTCTTAACATAATAAAAATTATTGAGTAGCGCACCAGCAACAAGGGTGGTTTTTGACCCAGGAGGAGGGTTTTCCACCAAAAATATTTATGTCTCTTATGTTCAATGCTTGCATGGTTTTAATTGTGCTTGATTCTCTAATCTCTACTTATGTGTTTCAATTTATGCATGGTTTGAAGGTTTATTAATTGAAGAAAAAATTATAATTTCCTTCACTACTGATTCACCACCCGACCCTCCTCAGTAGTGATCTAGTTTCCAACATTAAAATAGTTAAATAATCTTTAATGTATTAGATAAATATGATTAAAATAAATATTATATTTTAATTTAATTTTTTAGTATAAGATATATATATATATATATATATATATATATATATATATATATATTCCCCATTAATTTATATTGTAATTTTTCAATTTAAATGGTATTGTAATTATTAATTAAAATACATAAAATTATACATTAAGAGAAATTACATCATCATCATTGTCGTCGTCGTCATCATCATCGTCGTCGTCGTCGTCATCATCATCATCACAATCATATTATAGATGTCATATCTTGGCAAGGGATTGGATCAATTTTAAATTTGTCTCTGTAGAGGATTGCAAATAAAACTTTTTTAGAATAGTATATTTATAATTTTAATTTAAAGGGGTATTTAGATTTTAAATTTAATAATTATAGTAGATGAAAGTGATTCAATCTTTATTGAATATCCATAAAATATTTACCTGATTTATCATGTATCTAATGTTTTTTTTCAAAGTTGTTTTGAAGCATTGATATTTATTTCTTAAAAATTTAATATCTTAAAAAAGTTTAGTTAAATTTTGAACATTAATTAAAAAAAAGTTATGTTTATTTTAGAATAGGGTATTGTGACACTACTATAGGGCTTTGTATTGTGATGTATGCATGCTACAAAAATAAATCGGACGTTGGATTGTGAAAACCATTATTACAAGATGACAATTAATTTGATACCCATTGTCGCAATGTTACATTACATCACAATTTATTCAATGTCAACTCTCAATGTTGGAAAATTAAGGTTATTAATCCTTCGGGTTTATAATATTAATCCCCTAGGTTTTTAATCCCTAGGGTTTACAATATTAATCCCCTTGGTTTACTAATCTCTTGGGTCTATTAAAATTAGGGTTTATGTTGTGACATTTGAATGGTGCAGAAATCTATCCAACATCGCATTGTGACAAACAATTTCATAATGTCACAAGAAATGTGAAAATCATTATCGGAACCTTACAATTTCATTGCAATTTTTCAATGTCACATTGAGACAATACAAAATCAATTCATATTGTGATGTTTACATGGTACAAAAATCAATCCAACATCACATTGTGACAAACATTGTGCAAGATGACAATTAGTGCGATACACATTGTCACATTGTTACATTGTATTGCAATTTGTTCAATGTCAACTCTCAAAATTAGAAAATTATGGTTTATTAATCCCTTGAGTTTATTAATTCCTTGTGTTTCTAATATTAATCCCTTGGGTTTATAATCCCTAGGGTTAATAATATTAATCCCTTATGTTTTTATTCCCTAGGATTTATAATATTAATCCCTTGGGTTTATAATAACATAAGGGTTTAATGTTTGGACGTCTGAATGGTGTATAAATCTATCTAATGTTGCATTGTCACTAACATTACCGCAATATGACAAGAAATATGACAATCATTGTGGGAAGCTTACATTACATTGTAATTTCTTGAACATCACATTGCAACACCACAATAGGATTTCTCATTGGGATGTTTGCATGGTACAAAATTCAATCCATTGTCACATTGTGACAAACATTGTCGCAAGATGACAATTAATCTGATACTAATTCTTGCAATTATACATTACATCGCATCTTATTCAATGTCGCCTATGAACATTAAAAAATTAGGGTTTATTAATTCCTTGGGTTTGTAACAATGTTAGGGTTTAATGTTGTACATTTGAATGGTGCAAAAATTTGTCCAAAGTTGCATAGTCATAAACATTGTTGCAATGTGACAAGTAATATGACAATCATTATTGGAACCTTACATTACATTGCAATTTTTACAATGTCACATTGTGACACTATAATAGGGCTTTGCGTTTTGGTGTTTGCATGGTACAAAAATCAATCCAACGTTGCATTGTGATAGACATTATTGCAATATGACAATTAATCTGATACTCATTATCGCAATGTTATATTACATTGAAATTTATTCAATGTTGCCTTTGAACATTACAAAACTAGGGTTTATTAATCCCTTGGCTTTATTAATTCCTTGGTTTTAAAATATTATTCCCCTAGGTTTATAATCCCTAGGATTCATAATATTAATCCCTCGGGTTTACGATTTTATTCCCTTTGGTTTTAAATCCCTATGGTTTATAGTATTAATCCCTTGGGTTTACTATATTAATCTGTTGGGTTTATTTATCCCTTGGGTTTATATTATTAGTCCCTTGGGTTGATAATATTGACAATATGAAAATAAATCATGTCCAACCATGGTCCAACATTACATTGTGACAAATATTATCTCAATATGAAAATAAGCCATGGTCAATCATGGTCAATCATGGTCATTCATAGTCAATCACGATCAATCATAAGGGTTTACTGTTCATTTTAGGGTTTGTAACATTTTTCTTAGGGTTTATATCCCTTGGGTTTATAATATTAATTCCTTTGGTTTGTGACAAAGATTGTATCGATATGAAAATCAACCATGCTTAACCATGCTCAAACAAGGTCAACCATGGTCAATTAAGGTCAACCATGGGCTCTCATCACATTGTGACAAATATTATCTCAATACGAAAATCAACCACGATCATTCATGGTCAATCATGGTCATTGATGCTCAACCATGGTCAATCATGGTCAATCACGGTCAACCATGATAAACCACAATCAACCATGGTCAACCATGATTTATAATATTAATCCCTTAGGTTTATAAATCCATTGGGTTTATAATATTAGTTCCTTGGGTTTAATATTATTCCCCTTGGTTTATAATCCATTGGTTTTATAATATTTATCTTATGGTTTATATTCTTAGTGTTTAATATTAGTGCTGGGGCATAATGTTATTCCCTTGGGCTTATAATCCCTAGGGTTTTTAATATTAATCCAATGGGTTTATTGTTCCATTGCGTTTATAATATTGATCCTAGGGTTTCTAATATTAATCATAGGGTTTATATTCATAAGGTTTAATATTAAACCTATGGTTTGTAATATTAATCTTGGGGTTTATATTCCTATAGCTTAATATTAATCCTTGGGTTTAATTTTATTCCCTTCGGTTGGTCGCCATGTTACATTACATTGGAATTTGTTCTATGTCTCATTCTTACATTACAAAATTTGGGTTTAATGCTAGGTTTATAATACTACGTCCTTTTAATATTGGGTTTATAATATTAGGTTTATAATTATTACAATAAGAGTTTATAATATTGATCTTAAGGTTTAATATTAATGCCTTAAGTTTATTAATCTTAGATTTTATATTCCTAGGATTTATAATATTTATCCTTGGGTTTAATATTAGTCCCTTAGGTTTATTAATGGCTCGAGTTTATAATATTAACAACCCATTGGGTTTATTAATCCCTTGGGTTTATAATATTAATAATCCCTTGGATTTATAATATTAATCCCTTAGATTTATAATATTAATCCCTTTGGTTTTTAATATTAATCCCTTAGGTTTATCAATCCCTGATATTTTTAATATTAATCCCTTGGGTTTAATATTATTCCCCCTGGTTTATAGTCCATTGGGTTTATAATTTTAATCCCTTGGATTTGTAGTATTAATTAGTTAGGTTTATAATATTAATCATAAAATTTCTAATATTAATCTTATGGTTTATATTCCCAGGGTTTAATAGTAATCCTAGGGTTTTGTTGTAGCAGCTACAACTACCCTCCAAAATTTTTCCTTAGCTTTGTTTTGGAGCTCCCTACCAACCATCCTTAGCAACATGTCTTGCAATATCCAAGTACATAGGATTTAGCTGAGTTTCAGTGGCTTACCAGCCTGTGTTGGTCAACTTGTTTACCTCCCACCTACAGGCTGACATTCTAGACTTAGCCATTTTTCTGGCTTAGGTGCTCACCTAGAAAATTGTGTAATTATAGAGGGGAACCAATCTTCCCTCCAGAAATTTTGTAATCCATTTGGGCTCCAAAAATGTGCAATCCAACCAGGAAACCTTCCCTATGGAAAATGTACAATTCAGACCAACATTGGGCTTCACCTAAGAAAATTCACAATTCTGACTGACAATGAGGGCTTCAGTCCAAAAATTGTGCAATGCAAGAGGGAGAACCAATTTTGCTCAGCCTAGAAACTGCACAATTGTCTTTCCCAGGCATGCAGACTATTGCATGTGCTCCCAGGTTGACCAGCCCCCTCAAGGACTGAGCAATCTTGGTTTGCATGCATGGACTGCTTTTTCCGAAAAAGAAAAAAAGAAGAAAGCAAAAAATAATCCCTAGATTTTAGGGATCCATTTTTAGAAACTGGAGGTTACATGCAAAATCCATTTTAGAAACCTCCCTCCAAGTGTTGCTTTTTGCTAGATTTGGGTCATGTGCGTCGTAGAACTTGATCTTATCAAACTTATTTATTTGACTCTTCAGAGCTCATTCATCACATTGATCTTGGAACTCTGACATCCCACATCACATCTAGGAGCATTCGGCACATTCAACTCAACTTTTTCTAGGTAAGTCTACTTTTCATGTCTTTTGCTGCTTTTCTGTCACTTTTTGTATTTCTCTTTGTGTGAATGTTGTTTGCTCGATTTAGTTGAACCCTTGCTGTCTTTTTAATGTGTGTTAGCTTGTAGAAGCACTGTTTCAAATTTTTCATTGCATCTCGTTGCTGTCACATGTAGACACTGTTTCTGCACTAACAGTCGCCGTTGTGGCGACTCGCTTCACACACATACTTGTTTTCCCATTTTCTGAATCCAACACTCACTATTTGCATTCATGATCATTCACTCTTGTTTACACTTATATTCACCATGCATTCAGAACTTTTCATGTTTTCAGACACCCATTGGCGGGTCTGGGCTACCTTGGCTCAGACCTTGCCTTGCTTTCTAGCAATGGGCATTTTTGAGAGTGAAGGCTCTACCTTCCCTCCATAAATTATGAAAAACTAGCCTAGAATGGGCCTCTAGTCTTGATTTGCGCAATTATGTGAGGCAATGCCTTGTTGGCACTAGAAATTGCGCAATGCAGTTGCTGGGTTTTCATGTCATTGCTGACTGAAATTGTGCATTGCGCGGTTTCAGTCCTTAGCAGGCCAAGCTAGACTGTGAATTTTGTAGTTCCAGTAGTCAGTAAGAATCCTTCCAGCCCAGACTATGCCTTTTGCAATTTTGGCAGTCAGTCTCCCACCCTCCCCGTGAAAATTGCGCAATCTTCCCAGTCATTCACTTGGGTATGTTGCATGTTAGTCCTCAAGTTTCTTTTGGTTTTCAACTGAAATATTTCTTGCCATGAGTGTTGCTATGTCTCCAGGTATCACAGGTGTTCGTCCATCTATCACCACTTCAGGTTCAATGGCCTCCAAGAGAGTAGGGTCGAAGGACATTGTTGAAAGTGGAACTAGAGATGTAGTTGAACAAGTGTCTATGAGCTTGCCTATCTATGAAGACACCATGCTATTCATAGACAAATATAACAAGATGAAATGGAAGGACATCAATGACACATTCTTAGGGACATTTGAGGAAAATCGGGAAGACCATAGGGTTTATGTCAACATTCACAAGTCTGGCTTATACTAGATTGCATGCAGGTATCCCGCCATCTCCATGCGTAGGCATGATCCACTAGATTGTCTAGCATACTGATCCCGAGACAATGGTTTTGAGTAGTGACAATGGAACACAACTTGCCAACTTTAAGGCGAAGGACTTTCAAGAGGTGTATCACTTGCCACAACCGGTGATCACAATGGAGAAACCCTTCAACAGACCCAACAACATTACAAACTCAAGAGATATATTGAAGAGCTACGTGAAAGAGCCAGGCAAGTTCAGGATAACACCTAGCCAAGTTTACAAGATGAAGATACTGCGGAAGTCATATCATTACTTGGTCATCTTTGCATGCCGCTTATATGACTAAGAGAGCACAAAGAGCTTCCTGCAGAGTTGGGTGATCGCATTGGACCAACTAGCTAGTGAAGGAAGACCTTTCAACTGGTCTGAGATGCTGTGTCTCAGATTGAAGGAATAGGTGACAAAACACTGACATCTGCCCAAGTGTCAGCAAGTAGAGATATACATGTTCGGTTACATTCTGAATGCAATATCTGCTCGTCAACAGTTCCTAGGCTTGGGTTGGGCATGGACACCTTCATAAACCTTTGTGCACACTTATTTCAAATTATTCTTTGAATGCAACTTCCATAGAGTTATCATACAGTTGTTAGACCACTTTGTCACCCGAGTGTACAAAATGATATTTGAGCAGGATCCACCTTGCATGTCATAGGCTATGATGGAGGCATTGATTGACATAGCAGATTGTTATGCCTCACCCCTTGGCACCTCCATATGAATGTACATCATAGAGAAGCCTCCACATGTTTTACTGAAGTTTTCCATGGACAAGATCATCATGCAAGAAGTATCGTATCACATCTCAACAGGGTTGTCAGCGAGACTGCATAGGAAGAAGAAGGCACCTTGGTCTTCTCTTCCTTTGCAGATTGGGTTGTATGAGATTCAGAATCTCAAGCATGTTGAGGTCGAGATGGAGGAGTTCAAGAGATTCACCTTTAGCACCAAAAGTTTCAATCTATATGACCCACATCGCTTGGTGAAGGACCACTATGCGAGAGTGAAATTTCATTGGATCCACAAGGCATGTCATTGGCCTGAGGAAGACCCATGGAGATATTGTTATCACTCCTCCAGGCTCAATGAACCAATCGACATAGGTGTAGAGTGGTTAGTAGAGCAGAGGGAAGCAACATATCAGAGAGCAGCATCATCAATAGCAGTAGAGGGTAGCAGACCTGCATGTGACAAAGGAAAGAAAAAGGTTGTTGGCAGCGTAGAGGCAGAGAAAAGTTGCAAGTTTAAAGCAGATCCACTTGTGTTGAAAGAAGCTTCAGAGATTGAGGCTAAGAGACGACAGTTCGACAAGAGGATTGCACAAAGGCTAAGAGAGAAACATAGGATGGAGGAAACAAAAAAGGAGTTACAGGAGTTGAAGCGACAACTTTGGGAAGAACAGGAGCTGCGCAAAAGAGAGAAGGAAGCGCAGTAGGAACATGTACAACAGGAGGCACAACATGCACATATTTATGAAACTACACCCATACAGTTTATATACTCATCCGAGCAGTTGACACAGAGCAGACATGGTGAGCAGTCGTAGGAGAAGGACTTAGCTTAAGAGATTGAATAGATGCTAGAGCAGATGGACACAAATATGGTTAATCCAGATTTAGATCAGGATATTGACCTCATGCCTCGAAACCAACAGGTCAACGCATTGACTTCACTAAATTTGGAAGCAGAGAAAGTCCCAAGGGATCAAGGAGACACATAAATCCTTGAAGACAATTCGGAGGCAGATATGCAAAACATATATTTTGATGAGTCACAACAAAGAGTTGTTTAGTCACGCAGATTGCTTACTTCATATTTCCACATATCTCCTATGTAGTTTGAAGAATGAGTGATCATATCTGATGTGCGCAAGAATATAAAAACATTGGTTGATGCTACCAAAGCATATGTCGAAGCCACCAACTCAAGTGTTAGATTCTTGATATCTGAGAACAAGTGTATGGCTAAGGAGTTAATAGCAGCCAAGCAGGGAGGAGAACATGTTACATCATCTGCCATAGTAGAGTTGAAGAGAGAAATAATAGATGAATTATTGTCCCTCGAGATAGTCATGCGAATGTTGTATTCCAGATTCGCCACTGTGCATAAGTTAGTTGTCCATCTCAACGGTTGGTAGCAGCGCTGTTCCAGGAGAGCATGCATATTGTCAAATCTGCACACTACTGTCGATCACATCCAAAGATGGATAATGAGGTACAAAGGAGCCCCATTTCACTTGTCGAAGATGATGAAGACAAAGACAGTTGAGTTGAAGGCATGCATCCGGAGTTAGATCCGAAACTATGAGGAACTCCCGCAGCTCATCAATAGTTTGTAGGCTTCACATGCACGGGTGTTCAGAATCATGGATGTCATTGTGCACATGCATGTGATCCCGTCCATTAGAACACTCACTGAGGAAAATTCAAAGAACCAAGTACGACTGGATCTGGAGATGTACTTTGATGAGTTGATGCGCGTAGCCACCAGTGCAGACTTGGAGATCAGTGCAGACACTACACATTAGTATGTTGCTGGTCCAACTACACTCAAGACTATGATGTGCATGTTATCAAATGAGTTGGAAAGAGGTGCCAAATTAGTGTACCCTGATGCAACCAAGGCAAGAGTGCTCTTTCAGTAGGATGTCACCATTGAGCATGTAGACACCATAATGAAATACCAAGCTTGACATCAGTTTGCCACCATCAATCATCGCAAGGATGTCGAAGCGTTGGTCTTCCCACATCTGTCCAAGTCTTAGTAATGTCTTGCATATCTTACTCAAGCCTATTTTGTCTCAGATAGGTACATGTGCAGATTTTAATGTAATATCTTGTAACAATGAAAGACCAAGTGTTGATAGTAGAATGTAATAGTCATGTAGTAGTTGAAGAGTCATGTGTGTAGGTGAAGTGTCACAAAGGGGAATGTCAAGGGTCACCCCACACTTTTCTATTTATAGAACCTCATAACTCATTGTATAGGATTTTGGGAGCCAAGCTTCCTATAGGTGCAACATAGAGAAAGCTTAGAGTGTATTGTAGCGAGCCATGGCTTCTCCATAGTGCGGAGCTAGTATATCTCTTTGGAGGAGTAGGCGATAGTGACTATAGCGTTCCACTGTTGAGACTAGTGGTTGGTCATAGTTGTATTTATGATTGGATCTTTCACTTTCTTAATATAATAGAGCCAACACATTTCATGCATATGTTTTCATTGTAATTTAACTATCTTGGTTACTTTAATGATATATGTAGTTGTTGTTTATGCGTGTATGTATGTATTTTTCTGTATTTGATTGTATGAATCTTATCGAAATGTAAAGTTGGTATAACCATCACTTTGGATCATTGGCTAACCTACTTTCCAGATTTTGATGTTTTTGTTGTTTATGTGTTCCCTTTTAGGCTGTGTGCTACCATAGGTTTCAAGGGCCACACTCATTCCCCCATTCCGTGTGTTAGAGCCATTCATGCACCTTCCTTTACTTGTTTCATATGTCACACCCTTGCTACTAATAAGGAACCTTACTCACCTCTATGCACAACCGTGGTCAAAGGTGATACCGTACTACCCCACTGTTGGGACTCCTACACCAAACAGTCTGAGGTCTGGTTGGGAATTTTTATTGGGGAGATCCCTTGACATGTTGGCAAGTCCAACACCATCAACATTTCTAGCCCTAGAAGGAAGTCAGATGACAAGTTGAGTCCTCACATCCTATTTTCAATCTTCGCACATCTATCATGGATATCATTAGACTCCTCCCTCCGCCATGTATGTCTCATGCTGAACTTGTCGACATCACGTGGGATTTTTATGATCTCTTATCAGAATTGATGTACAATGGTTAAGGTGAAGTGGCCTAGCTTGAGTACTTACACGACTTCCTTGCATTCCTTGAGGATGCAGATGAGTTCAATGAAGTCAAGGTCATCTTGCTTCTTTCACACACACTTCGTGAATCCCCACAAGTTGCCTCATGATTTCTTGCACTCACTTAAGCAGTTTTGTGACCTAATTGAATATACTTTCTATCATTTTGATCCTGAACCTCTTGCCAAAAAACTATTGAAACAACAAAAGGCTCTGCATGAATCACCTATGGATTTTTGGCAGTGCTTCTGTGTAATTCAGTTTGAAGCTCCGAAAAACTAGATGAAATTTCGATATCTTTGGGATGGATTTGAATATTTGCTTCACAAATAATTCTATCCAAAGATGAAGTTGAAGTAAAAACCCCGCTTAACATACTTCGGTGATGGAGCTGTGCAATCACATATGGACACAGTTGCTGTCACAAGTGATTGTCCGCCCTCCCCTCATCAAACAACTCCACCACCACAGAGTGATGTGGGAGAGCATACACACACGTCTGTTCAACTGTCATATCCTCCCAACATCACTCCTCTCAATTTTCGCGTATATTTGGTTGTGAAGCCCATGGGTTGTCACATGCATTTGTTACCTCATCCTCCGTCTTCGCATTATGTTGATCTTATGGATTGCACTGTCTTGTGTTCTTTTGTTCCAAACTCTAC
The DNA here is from genome assembly GCA_031772625.1 of Pinus tabuliformis. Taxonomy (NCBI): domain Eukaryota; kingdom Viridiplantae; phylum Streptophyta; class Pinopsida; order Pinales; family Pinaceae; genus Pinus; species Pinus tabuliformis. The sequence continues at coordinate 588,626,613 of CM062806.1, forward strand.
ACCTATTGTGAATGAGGATCAAGACACCGATGGAGTTGGTGTTGCACAACCAACCTGCCTGTCATTTATGATGAGTATGACTAGGAACCTCAATATCAACCTGCGACAAAGGATGATATCCTTTTGTTCGTGCCTCCTCTATTTTTTCCTGACATCTTTGGTAATTTTGCTATCTATGAATTTCCTTGTGTAAATCCATCCACAGATGCACCCACTACGAATCATTTACAGAACACACCTGATGTCAGTGCATCATTCAACAATGGAGAGGACCAATTATTCATTGAAAATCCACTTGATTTTTCATCTGATTTTTCTGGAAACGTAGAGGGTGAACCTTCTTACTTCTCATCTACCCATTTATTTGATTTATCTGATCATGAGGATGTCGATGAAATCATTGATTTTTATAATTGCAGCTATCGTGATCCATTTATTCTTGTATTCGATCACGATGATGATTCTTTCACTGCCATTGATCATTCAAAGCCACCTGTTTATGATGATCTATCTGTTGACCAAGTCGAAACCCCACAAACAGTCAAGGCACTTTAACCCGAGATGGTGGTTATGTCAGGCCCTCGCTGTCCTAAGGTTGGTTTCACTTTCGATTAGGAAATTATTGAAACACCAAAGGCTCCTAATCACTCATATGTATGCATCGAAGATCAATCCAACACACAGATTTCACTTCCTCCACTCGAACTACATGATCCCATTGCTCATGGATTGGAGGAATCTTACACAACAAGAACACTTGCATGACACAAGTTTTCTATGTTAATCACGTTTGCTTGCATGTCACAATCAAGAGAGTGCATATGTTTAACATCTGCACACAGTGTATCACAACACATCCACTTTCACTTTTTTTCTTTTTTTTGGATGCATTTAAACATGGAGTGTGTTTTTATTCATTGTTATATATTTTATGTTTGCTGGTTCGCCTGACTATGTTGTTCACGAACCATGCCTTCACCAAGATGGGTCGACCAATGCACTGATGGCCACATTGGAAGTATCACTTTACTTGAGTAGGCCCATGCACTGTTAGCCTACGAGTGGGAGTAGTGTTTGATTTTGCCTTGTTTTCTTGCATGCATGTTTGTTTCCTTGCTTTGTTGTTTGTTTTCTTTCCTGCTGGCTTTGCTTACTTGCATTTTTTTTTCATTTTCTTCTGCTCTTTGTCTTGTCTTTTTGTTTTCTTGTTTACGTTCGTAGGTTAGTTTCGCATGAAACTGTGCACGACTCTTGAAACAAGTAGGGTAAAGTAGAAGAGGACTCGTGGGGTTATCAATACTTGGTTATCTATTGTCCTGTATCTTTATGTAGAGCTTGTTGTCTTCAGTCAATGATACACCAATGGAAAATAAGTTATGTTCGAAGTGAACCTTGATGAAAACACAATGCTTGCGCGCTAACTAGTACCACCTAATCTAATTGGTTGTTTTGGGTTAACCCTTGTCAACTCAGTCAAGTAGAGTAAGGTGAGGGGGAAAACCTTAACATGTATATTAGAGGTATATACAAAATACTTCTCTAAAGGAACAATATCTTATTCTCTCAATAAGTCGAGATTCCTCTTCCACCTCTAAAATAAATAAGTGTTATGCATAGTTCTTGAAAAATGGAAAATAGAAAAATGAAAATGTGATTTTTTTTGAAAAATGAATAAGTCAAAAGAAGAGAAAGGCTTCCTACATAGAGAGGTGATGCAACTAACTCCACCAGGGTACTGACCAGGCTCGCTGGCAGTAGAGCGATGCTTGTGTTCTTGCGTGACTTCCTCGGGGTACTGTTCAGGTCTGTTGGAAGTGGAGCAACACCAAAGATGAAACTTAAACTCTGACTACCATATTACTTGTGTACTAATATACCCCTCATCCCCAATCGAAACAATTGTGTTGAATTGGCTTGGAATGTGTGTTGACCGACCAAGAGTATGGCAGGTTCTACAACTTTCAATCAAGCTAGTGTGGAAACCAAGATGATCTGAGAATCAAACAATACTTCTGGAGGAGCTAGACTTGCTTTTCATGAAACAAGATCCATTCAGAGAGCTAGAGTTCTACTAGTGTGTCACCAATTGTTGTAGTGGCTACAACCACCCTCCAAATTTTTTCCTTAGCTTTGTTTTGGAGCCTCCCTACCAACCATCCTTAACAACATGTCTTGCATTGTCCAAGTAGATAGGCTTAAGCTGAGTTTCAATGGCTTACTAGCATGTGTTGGTCAATTTGTTTACCTCCCACTTGTAGGCTGGCATTCCGAACTTAGTCATTTTTCTGGCTGAGGTGCTCACCTAGAAAATTCTGCAACTCTGGAGGGGAACTAGCCTTCCCTCCAGAAATTTCACAATCCATCTAGGCTACCTGCTAGGCTCGAAAAATGCGCAATCCAGCCAGGTAACCTTCCCTTTGGAAAATGTGCAATTCAGTCCAACACTAGGCTTCACCTCTGAAAATGCACAATTTTGACTGACATCCAGGGCTTCAGTCTAGAAATTGCGCAATGCAAGAGGGACATCTAGTCTTTCTCAACCTAGAAACTGCACAATTGTCTTTCCTAGGCTTGCATACTATTGCATGTGCTCCTAGGTTGACTGGTCCCCTCCAGGACTGAGCAATATTAGTTTGCATGCATGGGTTGTTTTTTCTAAAAAAGAAAAAATAAAAAAACAAAAAATCACCCCTAGATTTGAGGGATCCATTTTTAGCGGCTCGAGGTTACATGCAAATCCGTTTTAGAAACCTCCCGCCAAGTGTCGCTTTTTCCTAGATTTGTGGCATGCATGTCATAAGCGTCAATCTTATCAAACTTATTTATTCGATGCTTCTGAGCTCATTCATCACATCGATCTTGGAGCTCTGACATCCCACATCACATCTAGGAGCATTAGGCACATTCAACTCAACCTTTTATGGGTAAGTTTTCTTTTCATGTATTTTGCTGCTTTTCTGTCGCTTTTTGTATTTCCCATTGTTTGAAAGTTTTTGCTCAATTTTTTTGAACCCTTGCTGTCGTTTTAATGCTTGTTAGCTTGTATAAGAAATGTTTACAGTTTTTCATTGCATCTCACTATTGTCACATGCATGACACTATTTTTGCATTGACGGTCGCTGTTGTGGTGACTCGCTTCACACACATGCTTGTTTTCCTATTTTCTGAATCCTGCACTCACTGCTTTCATGCATTATCATTCAGTCTTGTTTACACTTAGCTTCTCCATGCATTAAGAACTTTTCATGTTTTCAGTCGCCCGTCGGTGGGTTTGGGCGGTCTTGGCCCGGACATTACCTTTCTCGGCTAGTAATGCGCATTTCTAAGAGTGAAGGCTATTCCTTCCCTCTAGAAATTGCACAAAACTAGCCCAACATTAGCCTCTAGGATTGCTTTGCACAATTCTGGGAGGTAGTGCCTTGTTGGCCCCAGAAATTGCGCAATGCAGTTGCTGGGTTTGCATGTCATTGCTGATTGAAACTGTGCATTGTGTAGTTTCAGTCCTCAATAGGCCAGGATGGACTATGTATTATGCAGTTCTAGTAGCCAGTTAGCCTCTTGATAGCCCAGACTATGCCTTGCGCAATTTTGGCAGTTAGTCTCCCAACCTCCCGGTGACAATTGCACAATCTTCCCATTCAGTCACCCGGGTATGTTGCATGTCAATCCTGAAGTTTCTTTTGGTTTTCAACTGATAGATTTCTTTCCATGAGTATTGCTGTCTCTCCAGGTATCACAGGTGTTCGTTCGTCTCTCAGCACTTCAGGTTCAATGGCCTCCAAGAGAGCAGGGTTAAAGGACACTGTTGAAAGTGAAATTCGAGATAAAGTTGAACAAGTGTCTATGAGCTTGCCTATCTACAAAGACACCAAGTTGTTCATAGAAAAAGATATAAAGATGAAATTGCAAGACATCAATGACACATTCTAAGGCACATTTGAGGAAAATATGGAAGACTGCAGGGTCTATGTCAACATTCACAAGTCTAGCTTATACCGGATTGCATACAGGTATCCCCCGTTTCCATGTGTGGACATGATCCACGGGATTGTCTCGCATACTGATCCCAAGACAATGATGTTGAGAATTTCTAGTGGAACACAAATTTCTACCTTTAGGGCGAAGGAATTTTAAGAGATGTATCACTTGCCACAATCGATGATCACAATGGAGAAACCCTTCAGTAGACCTAACAACAGTGAAAACTCAAGAGATATATTGAAGAGCTGGGTGAAATAGCTAGCCAAGTTCAGGACAACAACCAAACACATTTAAAAGACGAAGATACTATGGAAGGCAAATCAGTACTTGGTCATCTTTGCATGCCACTTATACATCCAAGAGAGCATAGAGACCTTCCCGCAGAGTTAAGTGATTACATTGGACCAACTGGCTAGCGAAGGAAGACCTTGCAACTGGTCTGACATGTTGGCTCTTAGATTGAAGGAACAGGTGACACAAGTTCGACATCTGCCCAAGGGTTAGTAAGCAGAGATATACATGTCCGCTTACATTCTGGATGCAGTCTGTGCCCGTCAATAGTTGGGTTGGGCATGGACACCTTCGGAAACCTCTGTGCACACTTATTGTAGATTGTTCTCCGAATGCAACTTCCATAGAGTTATCATATAGTTGTAAGACCACTTTGTCACCTCGTTGTACAAAATGATATTTGAGTAGGATCCACCTTACATATCATAGGAAGTGTTGGAGGTATTGATCGACATAGAAGATTAGTATGCCTCACCCCTTGGAACCTTCATACAAATTTACAACGTGGAGAAGGCTCTGCATGTTTTACCGAAGTTTTCCATGGACAAGCTCGTCATGCAGGAAGTATCGTATCACATCTCGACAGGGTTGTCAGCGAGACTGCACAAGAAGAAGAAGGCACCTTGGACCACTCTTTCTTTGTGGATCAGGTTGTATGAGATTCAAAATCTCAAGCATGCTGAGGCCGCGAGGGAGGAGTTCAAGAGATTCACCTTTGGCACCAGAACTTTCAATCCGTATGACTCGCATTTCTTGGTGAAGGACCATTGTGCGAGAGTGCAATTTCCTTGGATCCATGGGGCATGTCACTGGCTCGAGGAAGACCCATGGAGATATTGTTATAACTCCTCCAGGCTCAATGAAATGGTCGGCATAACTGTAGAGTGGTTAGCAAAGCAGAGGGAAGCAACATTTGAGAGAGCAACATCATCAGCAGCAACATAGGGTAGCAGACCTGCACGTGACAAAGGCAAGATAAAGGTTGTTGACAACGTACAGGTAGAGAAAAGCTACAAGTTCAAAGCAGATCCACTTGTGTTGAAAGCAACATTGGTGATTGAGGCTAATAGGTGACAAGAGGATCACACAAAGGCTAAGAGAGAAACAAAGGATGAAGGAAATAAAAATGGAGTTGAATGATTTGAAGCAGAAAATCTGGGAAGAACAGGAGTTACCCAGAAGAGGGAAGGAAGCACAGTAGGAACATGTACACCAGGAGGCACAACATGCACAGATTGATGAAACTGCACTCATACAGGTTATATAATCATCTATGCAGCTGGTACATAGTAGACAGGGTGAGTAGTTACAGGATCAGGACTTAGCTCAAGAGATTGAACAGATGCTGAAGAAGATGGACACGGATATGGTTCAGCTAGAGTCAGATCAAGATATTGACCTCATGCCTTGGAAAAAAGAGGTTACCCCACCGTCTTTACCATATCTGGAAGCAGAGAAAGTCCTAAGCGATCAAGGAGACACAAAAATCCTTAAAGACAATCCAGAGGTGGAGATGCACAACATATCTTTCGATGAGTCACAACACAAAGTTGTGCAGTCGTGTAGAGTACCTACTCTAGACGTCCACATATCTCTTTCGCATTTTGAAGAATGAGTGATCATATCCAATGTGTGCAAGAATCTAGAAGCATTAGCCAATGCTACCAAAGCATATGCCAAAGCCACCTGCTCGAGTGTTAGATTATTGATAACTAAGAACGAGCGTATGGCTAAGGAGTTACAAGCGGCCAAGTAGGAAGGAGAATAGGTTACATCATCTTCCATAGCAGAGTTGAAGAGAGCGATTCTAGATGAAGTATCGTCCCTCGAGACAATCATGTGGACATTGTATTCTAGATTCATCACCGTGCATAAGTCAGTTGTCCATCTCAACGATTGTCAGTAGCGCTGTGCTAGGAGAGCACACATCCTATCAACTATGCACATTGTTGTCGATCACATGCAAACATGGACAACGAGGTACAAGGGAGCCCCATTGCACTTGCCTAAGATGATGAAGCCGAAGGCAGTTGAGTTGAAGGCACACATCCAAAGTCAGATCCGAAACTATGAGGGACTCTCACATCTCATCATCAGTTTGCAGGCTTCACATGCACAGGTGTTCAGATGCATGGATGTCATTGTGCACATGCACACGATCCCATCGATTGGAATACTCACCGAGGTGAAGTCAAAGAACTATGTCCGACTGGAGTTGGACATGTACTTTGATGAGTTGATGCGCGTAGCCACCAACGCAGACTTGGAGATCAGTGCAAACGCTATGCATCAGTATGTTGCTAGTCTAGCTTCACTCAAGACTATGATGTGAATGTTATCATATGAGTTGGACAAAGGTTCCAAATCAATGTACCCAGATGCAACGAAGGCAAGCGTGAGCTTTCAACAAGATGTTACCATTGAGCATGCGGACACCATAACAAACTAACAATCTTGGCATCAGTTTGCCATTGTCGATCATCATGAGGATGTCAAAGAGTTGGTATTCCCATAGCTTTTTGAGTCTTAGTAATGTCTTGAATGGCTTACTCAAGCCTATTTTTTCTCACATAGGTACATGTGAAGATTGTTATGTAACATCTTGTAACAGTGAAAGAACAAATGTCGATAGTAGAATGTAACAATCATGTAGTAGTTGAAGAGTCATGAGGGTAGGTGAAGAGTCACAAAGGGGAATGCCAAGGGTCACCCCACCCTTTGCTATTTATAGGACCTCATAACTCATTGTACAAGATTTTGGGAGCCAAGCTTCCTATAGGTGTAACTTAGAAAAATCTTGGAGTGTATTGTAATGAGCCTTGGCTTCTCCACAGTGCAGAGATAGTATATCTCTTTGGAGGAGTAGGCGGCAGTGACTGTAATGTTCCGCTGTCGGGACTAGTGTGGTCATAGTTGTATGTATGATTGGATCTTTCAATTTCTTAATATAATAGAGCCAACACGTTTCATGCATATGTTGTCATTGTAATTCATCTATCTTGGTTACTCTAATGATATATGTAGTTGTTGTTTACGCATGTATGTATGGAATTTTTTGTATATGATTGTATGAATATTATCGAAATGTGTTGTTGGTATAACCATCACTTTGGATAGTTGGCTAACCTACTTTCCAACTTGTGATGTTTTGTTGTTCATGTGTTCCCTTTCAAGCTGCATGCTATCACAGGTTTCAATGGACGTACTCATTCCCCCATTCCGTGTATTAGAGCCATTCATGAACCTTCCTTGACTTACTGCACATGTCACACCCTTGCTACCAACAAGGACATCTTACTCACCTTTGCACACAACTGCAGTCAAGGCGATACCCTACTACCCCACTATAGGGACTCCTACACCAAACAGTTTAAGGTCTAGTTGGGACTTATTACCGAGGAGAGCCCCTGACATGTTGGCGAGTCCAACACCATCTACAAGTTCAATGTTATTCCTTTGGGTTTATAATCCCTCAAGTTTTTAATATTAATCTCATGGGTTTATTAATATCTTGAGTTAAAATATTAATCCTATTGTTTCTAATATTAGTAATAGGGTTTATATGCCTAGGTTTAACATTAAGGCTAAGGTTTATAATATTAAACTTAATGTTTAATATTAATCCCTTGGGTTTATCAATCTTGGGGTTTACATTGTTATAGCTTAATATTAATCCTAGGGTTTAATGTTATTCCATTGGGTTTTTAATATTAATCCTTTGTGTTTATTAATCCCTTGGGTTTATAATATTAATCCTAAGGTTTATAATATCAATGTTAGAGTTTAATATTTATTTTATGGTTTATAATATTTATCTTAGGGTTTATAACATTAATCCCTTGGGTTTATAATATCGATCCTTTAGGTTTATTAATCCAAGGGTTCATATTCCTATGGTATAATATTATTCATAAGGTTTATTACATTAATCATATGGTTTAATATAAATCCTTTGGGTTTATTATTTCGTTCAGATTATAATATTAATCCTTTGGGTTTAATATTATTCCCTGAGGTTTACAATACCTTTGGTTGATAATATTAATAATCCCTTTGTTTAATAATATCAGTAAACACTTCGATTTATAATAATTATAATAATAAATATTATAAATTATCATTATAAGTATTATAAATATTATCGTATTTATAATATAATGATAATAATATTTTATAATATGATTATTATTATAATTATATATTTATTGATGTCAATTGTAATTATATATTTATTATTTATAATAATATAATTGAAATTATAATATATTATATTAACCCAAATGATTATAATTATATTATAATTATGATTGTAATTATAATTATAATATAGTTATAATTATTAATTCTCATTCTAATTCTAATTCTAATTAATTAATTATTATTATAATTATAATATAACTAGCGATTGCACCAGGTGTTACAAAGGAAACGTTGTAAGGCAATAACATATAACAGTAATTAATGCTTCATTGATAACTATTGAAAGACAAAAAATATCAAGAAAATGCAAGGACCATGCTATAATGAAATCTTAGTGCAATGCACTTTCTTTGAGCATTAAAAATCATGAGGCCTATATTGAAGTTGAAGACCTTGTCTGATTATGCCAACATGAATGCCTCATAAATAAAGAAATAGATCGTGATTTTCTACCTTCGAAATCAGAGGTCATTTTGGCTTTCTATAGACAACCTTAATCAATTTTTTTGTTTTGTTTTGTTTGAAACATGTGTCTACAAAGGAATATTGTTGGAAATACTGGGGGGTGGGGTGAATCTGTATTCCTTAGCAATTAACACTTTTAAATATTTTCAGAGCATTAGTTAATATTCAAATATTATTAATGTTTATCCAGTAACAATAGTAAACAAAAGAACACAATAGGCACAAGAATTTTAGGTGGAAAACCCCCTCTGGTTCAAAAACCACGAACGTTTTTCTAATAAATTCTTTAATCTTCAGGCCCAACTAAAATGAAAGTTACAACTTCCTAGAATTCTAGAAAAGCATTCTTCTCCAGCTCCCACTGGAAGGATGCCCCGACGCCTTGGTTTCTTCAGTAATCAATTGAATGGATGCCCCAACATCCTAGACCAACCTACCACCCTAAAGTGTTCATAGGCTCCAACTTGTAGGCGACTTCATGCACCTTCCTAGCACCTCCATGCCACCCTATAATGATCAATAGTGAGACAAGAGTGTGGACCCTCATACGAGGGACAATGATCCACAATACAATGTGATTTACAATGATTTTCTTGTACTTGACCGAACACCCAATCACATTATGACCTACAACCCAACCATGACATCATCCCAATAGTGACTCATATACCTCCCAACAATGCCTCTTCGACTCTAGGTAGATTGACTCTTTTACAATAATGGCTCTTTCAATGATGACTCCTTTACAAATTTACAATGATGTCTCTTTTAAAAACTTACAATGATGACTCTTACAAATTTACAATGATGACTCTCTTACAACACTAGATTTTTGACAAGACCTAACACTTGAATTGATATTGATTCTTGGATCACTTGCAGCTTCTAAGGTACTACCATGCTTGCTTCAAGTAATGGTACTTTGGCATTGCATCTCCTTCTAGTATGTGTCCATGTTGTTTTGAAGTGTCATCCTTCCTTCACATGCATTAACAAACAAGACCCAAACACATATAAAACAATATACTTACACTATCCTGCAAAAACATATGCCAGAGATGATACTCAAATTTCAAATGAAAACACTAATCATACATATCTTGTTGTAGCAGACTTAACCTTGATGGTTGATGTGTGGTCCTTACTACAATGATCCTTGAATGCATATTTTTTCTCACCTTTTAGGAGCCCGATATTGAATCTGTTGTATCTATGTAATTTCAGATCTACAAGATCTGAAATTTTGTCCTCTGGTAGCCCTCTGAGTCTTATTTTCCAAATCCATAGGTTTGATCGAGATTGGATTCTTCAAGAAAAATTTATGCTCAATCTACCACAATGGCCTGATTATAGGCTGGTTCAGTAGAGCGAACTAGTACGAAGCTCCATGTGTGAATATTTCGACCTTCGACCTTGAAAATGATAACCAAAAAATACAGTTTGTCGTCTTTCTATAATTTTTTATGAAATTTGAATCCAATACTCAAAGATATTTATGACGATTTTTCCAAGGTTACCTGTTTGACATGGAATTCGGGAGCTTGCAAAAACCATAACTTCCTCAGATCATATCTCTGAAAATATATGAACCAAGATATGAAATTCGGTCACGAGGTTCATCAAGACTTCAGATCATTTTTATTTTTTTTAATTTCATCTCCTTAAGCCTTGTAGAAGAAAAATTATAGCGAAAATGCCATGATGACCTATTCGAAGCAGCAAAAGCCTAGAATCCAAGGCACTAAACTTGCTTCAAAATAGACCTTCAAACTTGATCATAATTTTGTGCCCTAACCAGACCCCAATGAAACCTTAAACGTCCCTACAATAGATCTTACGTTAGAAGCTCATGAGGGCCAAAAAATTACATAGGTCTTCTCACAAGATTTTCGTTGAAAAGTGCTTGCTAGAGGAGGATATGAGGGTCACTATTTATAGAAATGTCTTGAGTTAAGAGGGTCCTCAACAAGTGAATATTGGAGGGATTTTAGGAGCATAAAAATGTTAATTATTGACTATTCAATGAACACAACCAATGATGAGTGCTATGCCACAACCCCATGGGGTTTTAGCCCACTAACTGGGGTTACTAACTTCAAACACGAATAACTCTCAAACCATGAAGAACTACATGGTGTGTCATATATCAATGGAAACATATCGACGAGTAGAATCCATATAGAAGATCCTTGACTCAGAATAGGATGAGTTGTCAAGTCCAAATGCCCATGCAATATCGGGTTAGACCCTAGTGCTGCTTGGGTTTACATCAATGAAAACCACTGATCAACAATCTCCCCCTTTGGTATTGATGGAAACACAAGTACTCCCCTTGCGATCATGACACCTATTCCTACTACCTTCTCTCCCCCTTTGTCATCAATGGCAAATGGTAACTGCCCCCTGACAAATTGTCATCCTGCGACCTTGTACACACCTCCACTCCCACTTTCTACTTAGTTATGTAAGAGAAATATTCTAATGATAACTTGGGAGAATCAAAATCTTTTGGCAAAGATACTCAAATGCTTCATGAGGTAATGGTTTGGTAAAGATGTTAACAATTTGTTCCTTTGTGCCAACGTTTTCAAGCTTGATATTCTTTTCGGTGACCTGCTCTCTAACAAAATGATATTTGATTGGATTGTGCTTTGTTTTGGAATGTATCATAGGATTATTGGAGATACTGATGGAACTGGTGTTATAGCAGAAGATGGGAAAAAGCTCATAAAACTTGACTTGAAGATCTTGCAAATTTTGCTTCATCCAGAGAACTTGAGTACAACAAGTTGTTGTCACAATATATTATGCTTATGTTGTGGATAATGAGATTGAAGAATGTCTTTTACTTAACCATGAAATAATGCAACCACTTAAATAGAATGTTACTCCACTGGTACTCTTTCAATCATCAACACTTCCTACCCAATCTACATATGTATAAGCTTGGATAACTAGATCATTTCCTTTGGGATACCATAAACCATATTTTTGATATTCCCTTAAGATATCGAATAATTATTTTGACGACAATAATATGAGATTCTTTTGGTGCTTCTTGGAATCTTGCTACTTTCCCAACTGCTTGCATTATGTCTGGTCGAGAAGCTGTCACATATAGAAGATTTCCAATCATAGATCTATACAACCTCTAGTCCACACCCTTTGACGAATCTTCTAAACTTAACTTGCAACATCTTACCATTGGGGTAAGGACATGCTTGCAATCTTCCATCTTGAATTTCTTGAGAATTTCCTTGATGTACTTGGTTTGATATATAAATATTCCTTTATCCTGCTGAGATATTTGAAACCCTAAAATTATGCCATCTCACCAAGTAGAGACATTTCAAACTCACTTTGCATCTTTGTGGCAAAGTTTTTACTTAATATGTCATCATTGCTTCCAAAGATTATATCATCCACACATACCTCAATAATTGTTAGGTTATCTTAATCCACTTTCACATAGAGATTGTTGTTGGTGCTTCCTTTCTTGAATCCTTGTCGATGTAGATATCCATCAAGATGAGCATACCAAGCACTAGGATTTTGTTTGAGACCATATAGTGACTTATTTAATCTACAGATGTAGTCTTCCTTTTCAGAGAGCATAAAAAATTTGGGTTGTTCAATGTAAACTTCTTCTTCCAATTCACCATTTAGAAAGGTTGACTTAACATCCATTTGGTACACTTGATTTTTCTCGAGCATGAATAAGCAAGAAACATCCTGATAGCTTCCATTCTAGCAATGAGAGAAAATGTTTCTTCAAAATCAATTCCTTCTACTTATGCATATCCTTTGTAGACTAATATTTCCTTATTCCTAGTAACCCGTCCGTTCTCATTCAATTTGTTTCTAAAGACCCATTTAGTTCCAATAATGTTCATTTTTATCCTTTGGTCGTGGACCCAATTCCCATGTGTCGTTCTTCTCAATTTGATCCAGTTTTTCATTCATAGCTACTACCTAATGTTCATCTTAACTATATTCCTCAAAATTTCTAAGCTCAAAAGTTGCTAAAAGAGCAAGGTGGGCTTGCTGTTATGAATGAAGCTGTCGAATTCTTCTAGATCTAATTCCTTCATTTATGTTGCTAATGATTTGATCTGATGGATGATTCTTTTGACACCATTATTTTAAAACTTTTGGAGAAGTTTCTTGCACATCCTACTAATAATTTATTATTTCCTCTTGGTTGACTATTGTTTCCTTATTTGATTGGTCTTGTTCTGGAGCTTCTTCTTCATACTTCACAGCTTCTACCTCAAGCCCCTTGGAGATGACCTCATTATTATCCTTTAGAACATAATCTTTGTCAAAAGTAACATTTACGCTTTCAACTATTTGTTTTCGCCTTAGATTGTAGCATCTATAAGCCTTTATTTTTCGTGAATAACCAACGAAAATACCTTCATCAACATGGGAATCAAACTTATCCAATTTTTGGTCTTCTCTTTTGATGTAACTTTTACTTGCAAATATTTTGAAGTATTTGATGTTAGTTGGTCTTCCCTTCCATACTTCATACAGAGTCATGTTATAATTGTTCCTGAGCAGACCTCTGTTTATAATGAATACGACTGTATCAACTGCTTGAACCCAGAATTTATCATCCAATTTTGAGTCATTTAACATTGTTATAACCATTTCTTGTACGGTTCTATTTTTTTCTTTCAGCAACTCCATTCTGCTATGGTGTTCTGGTTATTGAGAATTTCCTTTTTGTTCCATTTTCGTCACAATATTGCTGAAATGATTTTGATGTGAATTCTGTGCCATTATCTGATCTTAGACATTTGATGTTTAAATTGGTTTCATTTTCAACTAATTCCTTGTAGATTTTGAAACATTCGAATGCCTCATATTTTTTGTTTAAGAAACTGACGACTATCATTTTGGTGTAATCATCTATCATTAACATAAAGTATAATTCATTGTCTAAACCTTTTGTTCTCATAAGACCACATAGATCAATATGTATTAATTCCAATGGACGTGACATAAAGTGTTACTTTGTCTTGAACTCAAATTTTGTCTGTATGCCATGTTGACCAGTTTCACATATCATATTGGCAGGTTTTGAAATTTTAGGCATTTCTCTTGTTGCTTCCTTTTAGTTGATCTTGACCAATTTTTTATGTCCCATTCATTTGTGCCATAACCAAATTTCATCTTCTTTTTCCAAAAATCACCATTTAGGTGTTTCATCCAAAATGTATATGTCATTTGGAGGTCTGCTTGTTGTAGCCATAATTTTTCCAAATTTTCCTTCCCTAATTTCACATTTCTTAGAGTTGAATAACATCATGTGTCCTTGATCGCACATCTGTCTAACACTGAGCATATTGTGATTCATATTCTCAACCAACAACACATCCTTCGCTAATGCATCCTTGCTTCCAAGTGTGACCTTCTCCTATGACGTTTGAAGACCTGTGATTTCCAAAAGACATTGTTCCATCCTTCTTTTCCTTCAAGGATATGAACTTATTTTTATCTCCAATCATATGCATTGAGCAACCATTGTCAACATACCAAAAATTTTTGTTGCTTTGAGCCTTGATATTGTTAGCACATTTTTCAGTCTTCTTTTTCCATACTTGTTCATTTTGATTTGACGAGAATTCCCTTGAAGAGCTTCTAAGTCTGCAATCTTTAGCCAAATGTCCAAAATTGTTAAATTTGTAACATTCAACATCATCTCTCAAATGATCAAATCTATTGATATTATGTTGAGTTCTGGAATATCCATTTATGAAAGATATCTTGGAACTATATTCATTGAAAACATACACGGGAAATTCTACAACTCTACGTCCAAACCTTCCACATGAATAACAATGACCATAAAAGATAGTTTGATACCTGGGAGGAAATATTCTTCGAGAAATTGTTTTCCATGGTTCTTCCCGCAAGTCTTGATCTCTTGATTTAGCTGAGAGATCTACCTGCTTGGTAGATTTTCCATATCCATCTTCTTTTGTTGTCATAGAAGGACTAGACTTCTTTTTAGATTTTTCTTTGTAACCAAGACCATTCTTCTCACTCCATGATCACTGATTTCCGGTGAGTTCTTCTAATGCCTTTGAGATGTTGGCTTAGTTTTGAAGAGTTTTTCCATTTTTTTACTTCCTTTCATAGAGAGACTATTTCAGCTTCCAATGGCTCTCTTTCCTTGTTGCTTTCCTTTAATTCATTCCTGAGCGATTCTTCAAATTTGTTTGTATTCTTCAACCTTGATTTTAAGATTTAGGACTTTTCTCCTTTTTGTCTTTAATTCATCTTCAAGAGTGTTGATTCTTCTCGGAATTGAGCTCTTTGATAACCCTGATCACTTTATTTTGAAATTCAACCTCAGACATCTCTTCTTCTCCTTCTTCATCAGATGCCTCCTGCTTATTGTGCTTGGCCATAAACAATACTCTTCTGTTGGTTTCTTCTTTTTTATCATTATCTTCATCAGGTGAGGAGCTATATTATTTGGAGAAGAAAATATTATTAAACCATTTCTTCTTGCCTTTCTTGTTGTGCCTACTAGGACCTTTCTTTCCCTTTGTAACAACCTCATTTTTGTAAGGACAATTGGCTAAAAAATGCCCAACATCACCACAATCAAAACATAATAACGGAAGTTTACCTTTGAATTTTCTCGTACCTGTTCTCATTTTCCACATGATGTAGGAAAATTATTTATCTGAAAATTCTTCTTCATCTTCTTCCTTTTCTTGATCCTTACAACTGCAAGTTTTTTCTTTCAGAGTATGCTTGTCCTTACTAGTCTTCTTGGATGCCGAAGACGTTGTTTCTATGTGAGATGTGCCATCCTATTTTTCAATCCTCATTTCATATGCTATAGTAATTTCATTCAATTCATCTATGTTGAGATTGGTCAGATTTGATCTATCTTTCAAGACAGATACCTTTGGGTTGAATCTTGCTGGCAAGGTTCTAAGGATCTTTCAGACAACAATTTTTGTATCGGCAGGTTCTCCCAAACCTTCCAATGTATTTGTTGTTTCACCAACACACTGAACATATGCAACAATATCTTCAACTTCCTTCATTATGAGTTGCTCAAATTTTTCCATGAAAATTTGAAGCTTTGCTTCTTTCACCTATGAGTGACATTCATATATATTCTCAAGCCTGCCCCATACCTCTTTAGCAGTTTTACAACTCAATACCTTAATATAGACAAATTCGATAAGCCCACTGATAATAAGATATTTAGCCTTTGCATCATATACCATATTTTTCTTACCTTGTTCATCTGGGGTTGATGTGAAGCCTTTTTGAATGATTTCCCATACTTCGTATCCTTGTGCCAGAAAATGAACGTGCATTCTTCCACTCCAAAGTGCATAGTTATTTCCATTGAACAAAGGAACTCTATTCTTGGTGTATTCCATGATATCCATCTAGTTGTTAGACTTATATTGAAGGAACCAAGCTCTGATACCAATTGTTGGAAATACTGGGGGGGGTGAATCAATATTCCTTAATAATTAACAATTTTAAATCTTTTCAGAGCATTAGTTAATCTTCAATTATTATTAATATTTATCTAGTAACAATAGTAAACAAAAGAACACAATAGGCAAAATAATTTTAGTTGGAAAACCCCCTCTGGGTCAAAAACCATCGAATTCTTTTCTAATAAATTCTTTAATATTAAGCCCCAACTGAAATGAAAGTTACAACTTCCTAGAATTATAGAAAAGGATTCTTCTCCAACTCCCATTGGAAGGACAACCCAATGCTTTGGTTTCTTTAACAGTCAACTGAATGGATGCCCTAACATCCTAGACCAACCTACCACCCTGAAGTGTTCACAGGCTCCAACCTGTAGGCAATTTCATGCACTTGCCTAGCACTTCCCTGCCACCCTACAATGATCATAAGTGAGACAAGAGTGTGGAATCCCGTACCAAGGACAATGATCCACGATACTATGATTTACAATGATTTTCTTGTACTTGACCGAACACCCAATCACACTATGACCTGCAAACCAACCATGACATCATCCCAACAGTGACTCCTATTCCTCCCAAAAATGCCTCTTTGACTCTAGGAAAATTGAATCTTTTACAATAATGACTCTTTCAATGATGACTCTTTTACAAATTTACAATGATGACTCTTTTACAACACTGGATTTTTGACAAGACCTGACACGTGACTCAACATTGCTTCTTGGATCACTTGAAATTGTTGAGGTACTATCATGATTCCTTCAAGTAATGGTACTTTGGAATTGCATGTCCTTCTAGTATGTGTCTGTGTTGTTCTAAAGTGTCATCCATCCTGCACATGCATTAACAAGCAAGACCCAAACAAATACAAAGCAAGATACTTACGCTATCATGCAAAAACATATGCAAGAGATGATATTCAAAATTAAAATTCAAACACTAATCATACATACCTTGTTGTAGAAGGCTTACCCTTGGCTATTGATGTGTGGTTCTTACTACAGTGATCCTTGAATGCATACTTTTTCTTGCCTTCTAGGAGCTCGATATTGAATATGTTGTATCTATGTAATTTCGGATCTTGAAGGTCTGAAATTTTGTCATATAGTAGCCCTATAAGTCCTCTTTCCAACCCCACAAGTTTTATTGAGATTGGATTCTTCAAGCAATATTTATGTCCAATCTCCCACGATGACCTTCTTATAGACTAGTTCAATAGAGCAAACTTGTACAAAGCTCCACGTGTCACTGTTTCGACCTTCGACAATGAAAATGATACCCAAAAAACTATAGTCTGTCCTCTTTATGTCACGATTTACGAAGTTTGAATACAATTATTAGAGAGAGTTATGACGATTTTCCAAAGGTCACCTATTTGACGTGGAATTCAGGAGCCCGGAAAATCCCTAACTTCCTCATATCATGTCTTTGAAAATATGGTGAACCAAGATTTGAAATTCAGTCACAAGGTTCATCAATATTTCGTCTCAAATTGATTTTAATTTCAGCTCCTTAAGCTTTGTAGAAAAAAGGTTATAGCGAAAATTTCACGAGACTTGTTTGAAGAAGCAAAATCCTAGAATCCAAGGCTCTAAGCTTGCTTCAAAACAAACATTCAAACTTGATCATAATTTTGTGCCCTAATCAGACCTTAATAAAACATTAAACTTCTTGCAAAAGATCATGCGTTAGAAGCTCATGAGGGCTGAAAAATTACAAAGGTCTTCTCACAAGATAGTTCGTTGAAAAGTGCTTGCTGAAGGAGGATATGAGGGTCACTATTTATAGAAATGTCTTGAGTTGAGAGGGTCCTCAACAAGTGAACGTTGGAGAAATTTTAGGAGCATAAAAAATTATTAATTATTGACTATTCAATGACCACAACCAATGATGAGTACCATGCCACAACCCCATGGGGTTTTAGCCTACTAACTAGGGTTACTAACTTCAAACATGAATAACTCTCAAACTATGAAGAACTACTTGGCATGCCATATATCGATGAAAACATCTCGACAAGTAGAATCCATATAGAATATCCTTGACTTTGAATAAGATGAGTTGTCAAGTCAAAATTCCCATGCAAGATTGGGGTAGCCCCTGGTGCTGCTTGGGTTGACATCAATGACAACCACTGATCAAGAACTATAACAATTTTGTAAATAATTTTAAAATTTATATGTTAATCATGATATACCATTGAATAAAAATGCATATATCTCCAATCTGGAAACTGAACTCAAGAATAGCATCAAGTACACCTCTTCTTGGGAATTTTGTACGCGTTTCTCTTTTGGATGTTGACATCACCTCTATATTATTTCCATCATGATCCTTGAAACTATTAAAAATATCAAGTTTCTCTTTACCACTAATATCTTTGGTGTCTTCCATGTTATTGTTTTAATCCAACATATTCTTCTTAAGTAAATCTAACCCATGTGATGCATTTCAAAATAATGTAGAGATCATTCAACAACATTTAAACCATTTAATCTTGGAAATCAAGCAAGTGTGGTCTATAAGTTCCACAATGAAATGTAGGTTTTTTACATCAAAATACAACACCTCATATGGGTTTTAAAATAATGATATAACCTACTCATCTATTTGACTAGTAAAAATTGTAAAAATGTGAAAGAGTTATTGTGAATTTTGTGTTTTAGACAAGAAGCATAGGGACAAATTTGACAAAAAAAGTTGGATGAAGAAAAAAATATGGATGTGGAAATTGCACATAATAACCTTTGTGGTCCAATGAAAATTTAGTCATTGGAAAGTCCAAATTATTTTATGACATCCATCGACCATGCTATAATGAATCTTACTGCAATATTGCTTCCTTGAGCCTTACAAATCATGAGGCCTATGTTGAATTTAAAGACCTTGTATGATTATGCCAACATGAATGCCTCATAAATAAAGAAATAGATCTTGATTTGCTACCTTCAAAATCAAAGGTTGTTTCCATACAATTCCTCCATATTTCTTGTTGATCATTTTCTCCTGCTATAGACAACATTAATCAATACAAAGCAATGTTTTTATAGTTTGAAACATGTTTATACAAAGGACTATAACAATTTTGTGAACAAATTTTGAATTTCCGTGTGAATTAAGATCTACCCTTGAGTAAAACTGTACATATCTGCAATTTGGAAATTGAACCCAAGAATAACATCAACTACACTTCTTCTTGAGAAAAATGCATGTGTTCCTCTTCTGACTATTGAGCCACCTCTCTTTTATTTCACTTATGATCCTTGAAACTATTCAAAAAATCACATTGCCTTTTACCACTAATCTCCTTAGTGTCTTCCATGTTATTATTTTAATCCAACAAATTTGCTTAAGAGAATCTAACCCATGTAATGGAGCTAAAAATAATGTAGAGATCATTCAACAACATTTCAAACAATTTTATATTCAAAATCAAGCAAGTGTGTTCCATAAGCACCCCAATGAAAATATTGATTTATTACAATAAAAGACCACACCTCACCTTGGTTTTAAAATAATGACCCAAATTTTATATAACCTATTCGTCTATCTGATTGGTAAAAACATGAAATAGTTACTGTGAATTTCACATTTTAGACATGAAACATAGGGATAAATTTGACAAAAAAAGATGGGTGAAGAAAAAAATGCATGTAGAATTTTCATATAGTGACCTTTGTGGTCCCATGCGAATTTAGTCAATGGAAAGTTCAAATTATTTTATGACATTCATCAATGCTCTTCCAAGAAAAAATTGGTTGTGATTTCTTAAGTACAAGTCATTGGCTTTGAAGTCAAACCCATATATTTATACATCTTAAAATCAAACAGATATTAGCTCAAAGCATGCATAATATTGAAGCCCTTCTCAAAACGTTTGAAGCTAAAAAATAAATGCAATCTAATAGTTTACAGTCAATGAATCAGTTGTCCCATGCGAACCCATAAAAATGTCTATTGGTTCAGGGGTGTCTCAACTTACTTTGTGTGTCCTGTAAATACTTAGTTCATCACTTACCAATGGAAACAAGGAAATATAAATATATAAATCAAGAAAAGTTTATGCTTCCTTTTTGGGAAAGGAGAAGTTGATGATGAAGTGCATGTGATGTGAAGGATGAAAAATTAAATAGTTTGTATAGCACGTTGAGTTTGGCCTCTAAACAAGTGGTTATATGAAAGATGTTTTACAACTTTAAAAGATGAGGATTGATAGTAAACAAGGAAAAAAAACAATAGAACCTGAAGATCTAAATGGTTTAATGTTTACCTAGTTTGTTCAATTTTTCCTCTAAACAAGTGAGCATTTGTATGAAAAATGTTTTAGAACTGATTATTTACAGCACACACAAAGTAAGTTGAGACATCCCTGAGGATTTTTTTGTACAAATTTTATGATAACCTTTCCCTACATCCAATAGATATTGTAGAGCCTTTTGAAGAGAGAGTCTATTCTAGTCTATAACTTGATCCACAATCAGAGAAAAGGGCTAGGGATGTCACAAGCTAAAATAAATGATCTTTGTCATTGGCACACTGATGTATTGACATTCTCAGTTGAAATGGATCCTATTAGTTGAATGGTGGCCAAAGACACTAGAAAATTCAAAACATATATTTGTTATGGCATCCAGATTGCCTACATACCATGCAACTTTACCATCTTGTAAAACAAGTTATAACAATAACCACTCAAGTTTCTCTCCAATTTTTGAAACCCCCACCCATGTTGGGGAGATCACAATGTAAAATCAAATGTTCTTGTGATTTTTTTGAATGGTCCATACATAAAATAGATAATTAGAAACTCAATATTGAGATATAATAATTGAGTTTTGAATTAGTGTGACCAAAAAAAATCACATTATATCACAAAATATATCCAATGTTGCAATGATCTGAGATAATGACTGAGGTTTGAATCATTATAACTAGGTGATAACCAAAACTAAGTTGTAGTCACAAGAAAAAAATCACATCAACTCATAAAATATATCCAAGGTTGTAATGAACCCCGATACATAGTGCTGGACCTCACAGGCATTTTAGTGCACATAGAACGCCACCCTAATTTTTTTATACTCTTGATTAATTAAGAATAACCTAGGATGTATAGAGTGGATGCCGAGGTGGGTGGTACAATAATTGAGGATGATTTTTAAAGTGTAAGGGAATTTAGATACTTTGTTTGGTATGAATCACAATGCAGCTATTATTAGGCATAAATTACTATTAAGGAAGGAGGATAGGAAAAATAATATTATAGAAGAAAGAACCTAGAATATGTAGTTCATTTAGATATGTTAAAATTGAGCATGTTGAACATGATTCTCAAGGCAATCCATCAATTTCAAGTTACATGATTTCTACTGAGTTGGTAAAAGCAAATATTTGTGGCCATTCTCTAAGGTTGAGTCTAGATGTTCAGGAGAAGGGAACTCCTATATGTTGAAAATAGCAACAAGAAATGATAAAAATAGAATCCAGAATATTCCAATTTTAATTTGTCCTTGAATTAAAATTGTGAATTAAAATTTGACTTTAGTCTCACTAGCTGCTTGAAAAATAATTAATTCATTCATTGTGGATTAATTAGTTGGAGAAATTCAAGTTAGAAGTCTTTCTGCAGTCATGCAAGAGCTATCCCTTAAATTAAGGAGATTATCCCTTAATTAAGGACATAAGATTGAGTTATATTTGAGTTTTAATTAGTTAGCTTAGTTTGTTGAGTTAAGTCCAGTTAAATTAGTTCCAAACTGTTTGAGGAATTAATTGTGAGTTATTAGTCAGTTGATGCATGCATGCACTCAACCAGTGTACTCTATATAACTGAAGATTCCCTCATCAAAAACTCATGCATGTGTATTCAGAGAAAGAACCAATTGAACTAAATGTCAAGGACAGGTTAATATCAGTTGCATGTGTTTTCCTATAAAGGAAACTCATACATGCAGTCAAGGAAAGGTTCCTTGAGGATTGCGCAGTTTTACAGTGTGTAAGAGTAGTGTTCCACTTTCATGAGGTGAGAATCATCCACTAGGAACAACACAAGGAAATAGAAGCTTGGAGGGCAGAGGAGAAGGCTTGGGAGAAGCTTTGTTTGCCTATGAGCATCCAGGAGGATTATATTGAGAGTTGGCTAGTTGTGAGAGTTAAGGCTTTGTGTAATCTTGAGATATTTCCATCTTGTATGATAACACAGATAGTGGGGTTTTTAGTTGAGGCTTTCCCCTGAGTATTTTCTGTGTTTCATGTGCATTGACTCTTCTTATGGTATATATGTTCAGCTCTGATTCAACTTGATATTTAAGCTTCTGCAAGTTTGATAGTAGAAGTAGATTATAGTATTTTGCTTTGGTATATTTCATTGTCAAGTTAATCTACAGTCAGATTTTCTACATAGATCTCAGAGGTAGATTTGTAGAGAATTTGCAAGAAATTCTACACTATATTATGGATACATTCTCTTCCAGTAGCTCCTATTAGGAAACATAATTATGTATCACCAAGGACTCAGAGATTGTTGCCACAAGTTAAATAATCTAGGGGGAACATAAAAAAATGATCGTTCTCTTGGCACTGGTAGGAATTCAATTCTCCCATAATTTGGAGATTTATCTTTGTTCATATTTCTTTGGATAAATTTCTTTAAATGCGAAAATTTTGTCTTTTTTATTTCAAAAATGGCAATCCTTATTTAAGTTGATTGGAGAAGGTGATCAATATTTGAGCTTCTCTTGATATTTTGTGCATTTGGATTGTCTTCTCAATTAATAATGATTGTGAATCTCTGGAGAGACATTTTATATATTATGAGTTTAGATTAAGTGTGTTGAACTTGATGTTCAATCTAAATGTCTTATGAACCCTAAAATGCACCAAATTATGATGTATACACAAAGAATATACCATATTTCATATTGACATGACTACCAACATACATTTTTATGGGTTCACATGGTAAAATTGATTCATTAACATCGAATGTTACAAAGGAAACACCATAAATCAGTAGTGCATATGGAAGAAAAGTATGGATGAAAAGAGATGTGATATGCTATGTGATTTAACTATAGCCCAATTTGAGTGAAAAATAAATATTAATGTTAAATGTAATACAATCATACAATATACTCAAAACAAAGGCATGTGTGACTTCCTTCCCAAGTGCTCAATCTAAGAGTTTATTTTCATTGACAATTGCATCCCAAACTAGACCTTTGTCTTTCATCACCTCAACCAGACTGAACTCTTCATCCTCATATGGTAATGGTTCCAGATCAAATTTATCTGTGAGAATTCTCTAGAGGCGTTTCCATTTATACACATCTCCAATTTCATAATTAAAATCCTGGTTCTTTGCATAAGGATCTATGGCAGCCCAAATTTCTTGTTTTGCAATCAATTCTACATTAGATGCATCTATAAATTGTTCCCATGAAACATTGTCCCATTGGTACTTGAAAGACAACCCCTCATGTTTGTAAATGGTAGCATAAACACACAGTGTGCCTAAAACATTCATCAAACTCCAAGGAGAGAAGCAAAATATGTGTGTCAAACAACGAAGTCTGTTAACCCAAACAACCCAAAAGAGATGGGTGACATCCAATAGTGAGATATTTTCTAAAGTTTGCTCTCTATCTAAAAAATCACATTGAACATATTCCACTAGACTATCTGGAGACTAATCTAGCTTAGCCCTCCTAGAAACTCCATAAACTTTCCAAGGTCGAACAGGAGTATCAAACAAAGGAAATATTTATGCCAAGCAATTTCCTACAATTCATGTTACACCTATAACCAATGCCACTTCTTGGTGCTTCTCATATTTCTCTGTGGACATCCCCAGGGCTACAAATCGATATAATGTTTCCATGAAAGCAACCTACATCTGAAACAAAGAGTAATAAAATAGAGAAGCAATAACAATCTGTAATCCAAGTAATTTAAAAATAAAAGTATGAAGCATGGTTGATAGACGTGAAATGAGAAGAAATATTACTATAGTATTACTCTTCAATGATTTCCCCAAAGTGAGAAATAGTATTATAGTGAAGAAAGAATACTGAAATACCAATGAACTACTCACCCCGAGTTTATCAAAGTTTAAAGAACCAATAAACTGACTTATAAATAGATGCACAACTATAAACTAAAACACTTACCTCGCAAGGGCTAAGGGAACCTGTCCACTAGGAATACTAACTCATTGTGATAAAATGCACACTAATCCAAACACCAAATTGTGAGAAGAAACATCAACATCTAGCCCAAGATAGGACTTCCTTCAATGTTTCTAATACACCAAGCCAAAAATAAACATCGTGAAGGATTCTTACCAAAAAAAGCATTGCTTTCAAAACTAAAGCCTTTGAAGAATGACAGGGTTTGTTTTCTATTGTGTCAGTGTGTAAGTTTCATTTTCAATAGTGAAGTCTTAGGAGGGGATGTTAAATTATATATCTTCCTTATGTAATAATGACAAGTTACTATGCATCATTATTGGATGATGGTTCACATAATCACTTAGTCACCTCCTCATGAATATAAAGTACTTAGATTTTATAACCAATTGAAATATCTGTAAAATAGACATGTGTGATTGTAACAAGAGACAATATCAAATATATTATTTGAATTCCTCTCATTGATTCATTGTTCATTCCATTTTCGTTGTGCCTCTCATTCAATTAGATCATATTCAAAATATTTATCATAGTGCCAACCTTCTTCACCCTTTAAATTGGAAAAAATATGGTAATCTTGGAACACTCTCATAATGCTTTTTGAGCATAAAAACAACATGTAAAAAAATATGAGTAATCTCTTACCTTTGGAGGTTCCATAGTATACATGGGTCTTGGTGGGCATTTATAATAATAATAACAATTATCATCATCATTATATAATTGGCTATATAATATTATTAAATAGATATCTACATTGCATTCATTTTTGTTAATCATTCTTAATTCTTGTTTAGAATTCTATAAATTGACATTTGTCTTAAGCTTGAAAAGACTAGAACTCTATTTAATTTATATTAATCTTGTTTAATTCTTTAATTCAATGCATGAAAGGTAATAATAATATTATTTTATTATTAATTTTGTAATGTTTGAAAGAATTAAAAGAATATAATATACATTTAAGTATATTTTTATATAATATTATTTAAAATCTAAATTATTGTTTAACACACATAATTTTATGAGAAAGTCTTTTTGGCGTAAATCACATGATAGAACATTTGTTGACGCGTTTCGAACCAACGAGTGTGGCTCATTGTCAGGACAAGTTGAAGAACCAGATCAAGGCTGCATATTAAATAGGGCTAGTAGATCATCCAACGGCTAGGTTTGACTAAAAACAGTTATAAAATAGCTAAAGTTGACCAAAAAACGACTAAAAATAACTAATCAATTTTTATTATATAATTTTATAATGCCAAAATATTATTTTAATATTTACCAATATTTAAATTAATAATATTAATTTTTTTTAAGAAATAATATATTAAAATTACTAGAAATAATAAAATGGTAATAAATAATAATGGTAATAAATAATAATTAGTAATATATTATTATAATAATGTTATAGTACTAGTCTTAACTCATGATTAAAATAATTCATATTGTAAATACTAGAACCTATCACAAAGGGGCAAATATTAATATTTAGCATAAATTAAAATATGTTAAATATATTCATTAATATAAATTTAATAGAATTACGGATAATATTTTAAAATGTAAGGACTAAACTAAATATAATCATCGTTATGTTATGTAGCCTAGTTCTCTTTAGATAATCTGTAAGGTCCTTGGGTACAGGCGCGTTCGGGCGCCGGGCGAAGTCACCGTGCATGGGCGCACGGGCGGGGGCGGGCGCGGGCGCACGGGCGGGTGTGGGCGCACGGGCGGACGCGGGCTGCACGACCGGCGGGCGAGCGAGGCTGCACGGCGGGCGGGTCTGCACGACAGGCGGGCGGGTCTGCACGACGGGCGGGTGAGCGCACACGGAAATGCACGAAAAATGACTAAGTGTCATTCACACTTGTACGCATGTGTTACAAGGGATATGCGAAGGTTTATATGAATTAAACATGGAGCATAAAATATAATAAAGCCGACATGTTATGGAGACATGTGTTAATGGATGGTGGGGTCGGCCATGGGCTAACACCCCCATGTAATATCACATAAAGATGCGTATATATGAAAGGAGCATGAGGCTCATTCACCAACGAATCTCATTCACTTATGCGCATAAGAGAGGGGTAAAACTGCGCATGAGAGATAAGGACTACGCATACCTCATGCGTAGGTTATTCAAGGTGCAGTTTGGTGTTCTTGTGCCGGGTGAGGTGGAGGCTAGTGTGTCGGGGTTCGTTTTGGATGCAGTTTTGTGTAGGACTTGACTAAGGGATCTTGGGTGGCTCGGGTGAGCACCTCCCTTCGTGCAAGGGTACACATGTGTTGTAAAAGGCAGGTGGCCTGTCTTTTGTAAAAATTGGTTAAGTGTGAGACTTGGTTCGGCCAAGACACACTTGTTGTAAAATCTGATATTCTTGATATAATAAAATTGTCGGGCAGACTTTCTGGGAGTTGCCCCTCCCTTTGTACTTGATTATTGTTGATGTTCTCGGTTTATTGTTCATGGTTAATAATTGAGAATGGTCTTCATTAAAGTATAAAGGATAATGCTGTTATTTGGTTATAAAACATAGACTAAGTATGTTCATGTTGAAGTAGGCGTAGTCCACGGGTGTTAGTATTGTTAAAAAGAAAGCGCTCGGTGGTGCCGCACCTCTCTACAAGCGGTTGGAAGATCATCGTAGGTGTAGGGGCGTGAAAGTTGGTATCAGAGCTCGGTTGGAGCTGGTGAGAAAAGGTTTCTCGTGACAGTGACAAGGGTACTTGCAGGGGAAGGAGACCATTTCACACGAAGTGGAACAAGGGCCAGTTCAGGTTGCAGGTGAAGATGTCTATCTTGCAGGAATTGAGTTATACATCCTTCGAAGAATTCGAAGGGAGTCTACTTGAAGAGTCAGAAGGAGTAAAACAAGGATTTGTAGAATGGGGCAAAAGGTTGTTTGAAGCAAAGGATGCTCTTCGTGCCTTGGTTAAGGAAGGGATTTCTGATGAGAATAGAGAGGAAGCTCTTCGACTTGCAAAGGAAGTAGACTTGATTGAAGCAGAACTCAAGGAGCTCAGGATAAGACAGAAATTGAACCAAAAGAAGTGGGATTGCCTAGCTCTTGAGAGGCATCTCCTAGCCTTGAAGAGGAAGGCTGAAGCTGAGAAAGAACTTCTTCAACCCGGTTGGGAAATGGAGCAAGGTGAAGTTGCAGATTGTGCCAACAAGGAAGAGGAATCCGTGATAAAGGAAGATGTTGCAGACATGACTACGATAGAGGATGAACTTGAAGATGATCAAGTTGAACTAGGATCGTGCAGTTTGTCAACATGTATGAATGAGGTCACTCACATGGAGGAGCCTCATGATGATGAAGTAAGTGATGATACTTGTGTTTCATATGGGCATTTGGGAGATGGACCATGTGCAGGGAAGGGCAAAGCCAGTTTGCCAAGGCAAGAGGACATCTTACCATGGATGACTATGATGGAACCTTGTATGGAAGAGCAAGGATTGTCAGTTGTTGGAAAGCTTGTTGGGGTTACTTGTGACCTTGTGATGAAAGGCGCAAGGACCCAGAACAAGGATGGAACTTGATGATCGCTGTGGGTGATTGGGTCATGCTTTAGCCACATGGAGAATTGGCTAAGTGCCCGGCATGACTCATGGACAGATTAGAGGGCACACTCTTGGGGTTGACGATGCTTGGGTGGACTTCTCATGGCCGAGACCAAGAGGTAGTCTTGGTGGACACTTTGGTGGAGGAGCTATGATGAAGGGACTCATGACATGATGATGAGATGGTTGGGTGACCGAGTTCACTAAACCAAAAGTTGAAGACTTGGATGGGATGGTTAGATGTTGTGATGTGTCTACTTGGTTGGACTACATGGGCAACTTAGTCATGGACATCAGGTTGGAGACTTGAAGACATGGAGCATGGCAGACCTATGCAAGGACATTGTGTGGAAGCACTTGTAGAGATGTCAAGGGACATCCAAAGAGGAGTGCTAAGGCAGGAATGTTATGCAGGAGGACTTGCTAGTGTAACATGGGAACTTGAGGATGGCACATTGCAGATGATGAAGAGGACTTCATGGACCTGAATGGGGCACATCAAGAGTTGATAAGATTGGAGACTTGAGGATGGCACATTGCAGATGATGAAGAGGACTTCATGGACCTGAATGGGGCACATCGAGAGTTGATTACTTGGATGGAGTTGTGAGCAACTATGGAGCATTCCTACTACATGGGGAGCTGAGGAATATTGTATGCTTGCTGAGATATTGGTTGGAGATGGCTCATGGAGCTCATGATGACATGAGATTGTTGTGACTTTCAGGGACTTCATGTACGGTGGACTTAGAAGATCTGATGCATTGAGGAGCTGAGGTCAGATGACTTTGATGCAGTATGGGCTGCATACTTTCAAAGTGCATGTATGAGCATGGCTTGGAAGAGTGACTTGATGTGGAGGATCGATGAGGCACTTTGGAGTGATGGAGTTACAATGATGATGATGATGATGCTTTGGTGATACACTTGAGCATGGGTTGAGCCGAGACTCAACGACTTTCTATACATGGGAGCTGATTTGATCAAGGATCATGGGCAACACATGGATAGGTGAGACAAGTGCATACTTGTTTCGATGGCAGACTTGAGGAATGGCACATTGTAGATGTGATGAAGGGTTGCTTCATGGACCTAGATGTGGCACATCGAGAGTCGGTTTGATGAGATGGTCTCTTCACGTTGAGGAGGCACGCATATGGATGATGATGCAGGGATGGCTTGGAATCAAGCATCATGACATGTTGCAGATGAGATGGATGGAGTTTCCATGGACCTGAGCATGGATTATGGAGATACATACTTTGGTATGGGGAGCTTGGTGGCAGTGGTCACTAGGCCGAGACATAGTGGAGAAAGAGTCTCTACATATGTTGCAAGGATGTTTGCCTTGTGTAGAAAGGTCGACATCCTGGATGAATGATGATCTTGGTGGAGAGCTACCGAGATGGTATGTTGTTGAGGACGACAACGATTTCAGGTGGAGGAGGATGTAAGGTCCTTGGGTACGGGCGCGTTCGGGCGCCGGGCGAAGTCACCGTGCACGGGCGCACGGGCGGGCGCGGGCGCACGGGCGGACGTGGGCTGCATGACCGGTGGGCGGGTCTGCACGACCGGCGGGCGGGTTTGCATGGCGGGCGGGCGAGGCTGCACGACGGGCGGGTCTGCACGACAGGCGGGCGGGTCTGCACGACGGGCGGGTGAGCGCACACGGAAATGCACGAAAAATGACTAAGTGTCATTCACACTTGTACGCATGTGTTACAAGGGATATGCGAAGGTTTATATGAATTAAACATGGAGCATAAAATATAATAAAGCCGACATGTTATGGAGACATGTGTTAATGGATGGTGGGGTCGGCCATGGGCTAACACCCCCATGTAATATCACATAAAGATGCGTATATATGAAAGGAGCATGAGGCTCATTCACCAACGAATCTCATTCACTTATGCGCATAAGAGAGGGGTAAAACTGCACATGAGAGATAAGGACTATGCATACCTCATGCGTAAGTTATTCAAGGTGCAGTTTGGTGTTCTTGGCCGGGTGAGGTGGAGGCTAGTGTCCCGGGGTTCGTTTTGGATGCAGTTTTGTGTAGGACTTGACTAAGGGATCTTGGGTGGCTCGGGTGAGCACCTCCCTTCGTGCAAGGGTACACATGTGTTGTAAAAGGCAGGTGGCCTGTCTTTTGTAAAAATTGTTTAAGTGTGTGACTTGGTTCAGCCAAGACACACTTGTTGTAAAATTTGATATTCTTGATATAATAAAATTGCCGGGCAGACTTTTTGGGAGTTGCCCCTCCCTTTGTACTTGATTATTGTTGATGTTCTCGGTTTATTGTTCATGGTTAATAATTGAGAATGGTCTTCATTAAAGTATAAAGGATAATGCTGGTATTTGGTTATAAAACATAGACTAAGTATGTTCATGTTGAAGTAGGCGTAGTCCACAGGTGTTAGTATTGTTAAAAAGAAAGCGCTCGGTGGTGCCGCACCTCGCTACAAGCTGTTGGAAGATCACTGCAGGTGTAGGGGCGTGACATTATCCATTAAAAGGGGCATATCCATAAAGATATACATCTTTTATTAAAGATAGTATATGATATGATAAAGGACTTATTTTTACTTAGCGTTTTAATATAAATTAATCTAATATAATCAGCGTTACTATTATTCAAGACTAGTAAGGATCTATCTATTGAATTAAAAGTAAAGGTCATAAATTAATATAAATTCAATAATAAATTCGTGTATTAATAGCTTATATATGCTCTTTAAATATTTTATATTATGTAATTTAACTATTTAGGAAAGGAAGGATAATGAGAGAACAAGGAAGATCCTAAGAAGGACCCACAAATTATGGCTAAAGAAAGAAGGTTATAGGAAATCAAGGGGAAAAAAACTCTAGGATAAGCTATAAAAAGAGAGAGGGGAGGTAAGGGAGAGAATAACTATGAGGCGAGGGCGGGGACCAAACAACTACTTATCTTCCAACCATCCTTTCTATTGAGATTGCTTGGTCTCATTTCAATCTCAATGGCTTCCCTAAATTTTCGGTGATGGAATTGCGAGACTCTAGCAATAAAATTGGCTTCCTCAATACAAACATGATGTTTGGTCTTCTCCGCATGCTCGGCGAGTGTGGAAGACTTGGTTCTCCTATGTTTAAGATCAGCTACATGCTCACTAATTCTTTGATTAATGGATTGCCTAGTCTCACAAATATAGGGGGTTCCATAGGAACAAGGAATAATATAGACCCCCTTCATGTCATTAGGCTCGATAGGATCCTTTACCGATCGGAGGGAATTGTGAATGATGTTAAGGGGTCTAAAGGTTGTGGGAACACTATGCTTCTTAAGAATCCTTGCAATCTTATAAGGGGTTCCTTGAACAAATGGTAGATGGATCCCTGGGACTCGATCTTTAGGTTCTTTTTTAACTACCGAATTTTTGGCAGCTTTGAGAAAAGCCTTCTGACCCAGGTATCTACTATAACCATTCTCAACAAAGACATTAAGGAGATGGGTTTTCTCTTTCGCAAAACTTTTTTCATCAGAAATCCTAAGGGCAATGAAAATTTAAGTATAAATTAACATTCAAACAATTTAATTAAAAAAAAGCGAATATTCATTTTGTTAAATTAAATTAAATTTAAAAAAAAATTACATTAAAGTTTATTAGTATTATTAAATTTATAAATTATTAGATTGACATTTAATTATATCAGAAAAATGAAGTTATTATTAAAAATCCATTTAATAATAAAAGATAATAAAAATCCATCCCACAATTTATGTAAATTTAAAAGCTTTTTCAATTAATTATTAATAAATTTCACTAAAAATGTTAAAAAATATTTATTTAGGTAAAATTTGAAACTTTTTCGTTTAGTTATCAATAAATTTTTTTTTGTAAGCTAAGGAGAGACCATTCTTTTTCTATTACTTCGAATTGAAACCACTACATTTTCATGGTGGCCTCAACCTGCCCCAAGGGGAAACCGGGTCTGTTGGCCACCTTAAGTTTTTAACAGCCATCCAAAAACAAAAAATCCTAATTCTTCTTATCCAAGCTAAATAGACTAAAAATTAAAAATGATTACTGTTGTTTCTTGTCTGCATTCTAAAATTCAAAAAGAAACTAAGGTTATCCAGCTATTATAAAAAACCATTAGACAAGATATACATATCTTCAACTACTCATCCGCCATGCCTTCCTGCTGCTCCTCTTCTTTCTTTATGCTTGGGTTGCTTTCTTTTATCTGCTGCTGTATTTCATCCAGTTTTTTATCCTGCATTATCAAAGTGACCTGAATGTTTTGTAATTATTTCTTCAGATTTGGGATTCCCTGAGATAATTCTGCCATCTCCATGGCTACTTGCTCCATGGCCTTAGCCAACAGCCTTTTCATGACCCAGTAAACATGCAAGGTCTGCTTGTACAGGGTCATGCAACCTCTCGTGTTTCCTGGATTTGGGAGGAGGTATTCCCAATCTTCCATTTCAGATTCTGATTGTCCCTGGGTTGCCTCCTCTTCTAGTTGCTGAATTATCCTTTTGATATCCTTGTTGGTGTTCTCACAGTAGGCTCTCTCTACGAACTGTATCTTTTTCTTCAGTGTTTTCCTAGATTTTCTTACTGGCGCTGGTGCATGCTCTTCCCATTTTCCTTCCGACCATCCTCTTCCTCTGCTGAGTTGTCCTCGTCTCCCTCCTGCTCTTCCTCTGCTCCTGTAGCTTCCCCTGCCTCCCCGACTCCTCGTGCCTGAGGTGCTGCTGAAGTCACCTCCTCCCTCTCGCCCTTTGCTGTCCCAGTCTCCATGTTCCCTGATCTCTAGCATGTTATCCTTCGCCGACCTTACGTCCCTCCCAATCTTCTTTCTCACCTGCTCCCCTCTATCATGGTCCGAGTCGAACATTTCTATTTCTTCTTCAGTATCGTCTTGTACAGTCAGGATCTCCTTTGCCATTTCTTCCTCCTCTATTCCTTTCCCTCTCTTTTCCTGGCTTCTCCGTCCTCTGCTGGCTTCGCCCTCGTCATTTCTCATCCTCCTTCTCGTCGCCATTCGGTTCTTCACTTATGTGTTGCTTGCTTGTTTTTTCAATCTCCTCTGCCTTTCTATTATCCTGACCCGAGCTTTCGCCACCCTACCTCTTCGCAATTCCTCTGTAAATTCCTTTCGCATTCGCCTTTCTCTGCCTCGTCTTCCTTCTTTATGCTGTCTCCTTCACCAATTCCCCTTTCCCTTCCTCACTCGCTTCACTTGCCACTTGCTGATTTCTTCACTGCCCGCCTCCTTTCGTTCTTCTTCTGTACAACCATACCCACGTCTAATCCCTGGCTCATTATCTTTCCCACCTTCCTCCGTTATAACTTCATCTGCATCCCTCCTTGAAATGATATCCTTCCTGGTGATCCCTCTGTCCCTCTTCATCATTACCTGACCATCCTTTGCCTTTTCATTCCCCCTTACCTGATCTGAATTGATTGCTCTGTACGTCGTCAGTATCACCCCGATCGGGGGTCTCTTGGTATCTTTTTTATTGATTTGTGGATTCATTATGGTCTTGAGTGATTATGGTTGTGAGTTCCTCCCATCTCGGATTATTCATTATTGTTGGCCAGCTGTTGTCAATTTTCCTTTCCTGTTCTTTACTCCCCCAGTTTGCAAGGATGTCTGCAGTCTTCTTTCCCTTCCTCCTGATGTGATTAATAATTTTGTATTCTATTCTCTTTAGTAATTCCGCCAAGTCTTGGACAATCCCAGCTATCCTCCAGCTTCTAGCTACTTGCTCCCAGTCTCTCCCGTTGTTGAGTTTTCGTAACATCTCTACTGCTACCTGTGAGTCACCTTCTATCTCCAAATTCATATAGCTATTCCTTACTACTATCCTTAATCCTTGATACATCACCCACAGTTCTGCTTCATTGTTGGTCATTTCACCTCCCCATTCCGCATACACCCATCTTGTGTGTTTCTCACTGTCTCTAAAGATGCCCCCAAAGCCTGCTGGCCCTGGGTTTCCTTTGGAAGCCCCATCAAAATTCAACTTAGTGAAATTTTTTCTAGGGTATCTAAACTATTCTGGACTTCGAATCTGAGCTCTTTGCTGCATTTCTTTTCTGGGATATATCATGTCAAATCCCATATTTAATTTTGTTAAGATTCTTCCTTCCTCCTCGTCCACTTTCCAATCTTCCTCCTCCCAGACCTCAGCCAGAACAATTTCTCTAATTGAGTTTAGTATTCCTTTCCATATTCTTTCTGGTTTATTACTCTTGTTTAGAAAAATCCTTCGATTTTGTTCCTTCCACAGGAACCATATCACAAATCCTACCGCTAGATTCCAGATTCTCCTTATAACTCTACAAGAGAATTGTCCCTTACCCCATTGAAAGATGGTCTTTTTTATGTCACTGGGGTCTCTATTTGACTTACCAAAGAGTGTTCTAACCTCTTCCCATTGATGCTGAGTGAATGGGCAGTTGTTCAAAATGTGTTCCTAGGTTTCAGTTCCCATGTTGCAAAGGCTGCATCTCGAGGGTTCGAAGAAGCCTCTCTTCTGGATCTTATCCCATGTTAGGATTCTTTCTCTTCCAACTAGCCACGCAAATATGGCTATCTTCGGCCACCACTTGCTGTCCCAAATAGCTTTCCATTCTGTGATTTCTTCCTCCCTCTCTTGATGAGTTGTCAAATAATATGCTTCCTTAACTGTAAAGGCTCCTGTCGTTGATTTTACCCATCTAAGAATATCCATCCCTGGTCTGGCTTTTATTTTCCTCGATTCTAGTTCTTTTAAATATATTCCTTGCTGTTCTAGATTTATGTTTTCATCCCATTCTTCTGGCTTTCTCCATATTCTCCATATCCCATTTGTCTCTCCTTCTTTCCAGTAGTCCCTTACATATTCTCGCCCCTCCTTGATTGCTTTTTGTTGTATACTTTGCAAGGCTTGTATATTGATCAATTTGTTTCTTTGTTGCCACTCCTCTTCCCAAAATATAGCAGTGCCTCCTCCTCTTATTTCCTAGAAGGCATAATTGTTTATGATATTTCTACTCTGGCTTGCTAGTTCCCAAATTGTAGAGCCTTTTGGGGTTTCTTCAATTCTAAGGATTTCTGCTGTTGTTGCAAGCATGTTATATTTCTGGGTCCATATTCTCTTCCATAAGTCATTTCTTCCCCTCATCCACCTCCACCACAGTTTTCCTCCTAGCACTTTGTTCAGCACTTCCGGGTCTCTCAGACCTAGACCCCCTTCTTCTTTTCTTTTCATCAAACTTTTCCACGAAACCAGAGCCCATTTCCTCTGTTGATTTGGCCCACCCCAAATGAATTTTCCAAATATTTCTTTCATTCTTGTGCAAACCCCTTTAGGTACAACCATGATAGATAGGGGATAAATAGGTATCGCTTGGAGGACTGACTTCAAAAGGACTACTCTGCCTGCTATGTTCAACAATCTAAAAGACCAGCTTGCCAGTTTATTCTTGAGTTTTCCAATAATTTGCTGCCAGTTTGCCATTCTTGTGGGATTTGTATCTAACTGATTCCCCAGGTACTTTGTTGGAAGTTCTCCATGCCTGAACCCTAGCGTTCTGGTTAGATGAGCCTTGATTGTGTCCGGAGTGTTGAAGATGAAGGTACATGATTTCTCTTTATTTATCTCCATACCTGATGCCTCCATAAACAGGTCTAGGATTCTTTTAACGCCCCTTACCTCCTTTATTGAGACTTCACAAAAGAGCATGATGTCATCTACAAACTGCTGGTGGGTGATAGGCAAATTGTTACCCCATAGCCTTAATCCTTTAATTTTCCTTTCCCTCAACTCTTTTTTGAAGTATCTTCCCAACCCCTCCGCTGCCATTATAAATAAGAAAGGGGATATTGGATCCCCTTGTCTTATTCCTCTAGTAGCACTGAATGTTACCGAAGGCACCCCATTTAACAAGACTGAGAAATTAGGGGTTGATATCATACTATAAACCCAGTCTATCCATCTGCTACTGAATCCGAGGGCCCCAAGGACTGCCTTAAGGTATTTCCAGCTTAAACGATCATAGGCTTTTGACAGATCAAGCTTTATCATCATTCCTTTCTGTTTTTTCTGTTTTAGAGAGTGTATCATTTCCTGGGTTACTACTAGACCATCGAGAATTTGTCTTCCCTCCACAAATCCTGTTTGCTCTGGTGAGATTATGCTAGAGAGAATGGGTTTTAATCTTTTTGCTATCACAGTAGCTAATATTTTGTATATTACATTGCACAAGGCAATTGGTCGGAAGCCCTGGGAATTTTCTGAATTATCATTTTTTGGGATCAAAGTAAGGAAAGTCGAATTGAGACCTGGCCATACCTTTTGTTTCATGCAGGATTCCTCTACTGCCTCCAGGATCTCCTGTCCAAGAAAATGCCATCCTGCTTGATAAAACTCCACTGTGTATCCATCTGGTCCTGGCGCTTTGTTTTTACTCATACCCTTCACAATTTCCTCCACTTCCTCTAGAGTGGCTGCCCTCATCAATGCCTTATTCTGTTCTTCTGTTATTATTCTAGGGATCTCTTTACAGATAAGGTCTGTAGCTGCTTCTCTGTCTACTTGTGGTTCTGTCAAGATGTCTTTATGGTAGCCTACCAATACTTGTTCAATTCCTTCCTGTTCAATTATCCTTTCTCCTTCTTCGTTTTTAATGGAAAAGATCCTGTTCCTTTGCCTATGCTGAATCATAGCTTGGTGGAAAAACTTAGTGTTTCTTTCTCCTTCGCGTAACCAGTTGATCCTAGATTTTTGTTTCCATAGGATCTCCTCCTGTTTCCTCCGCTCTTCAAGTTGGCTTATTATAATTCCTTCTTCTTTACTTCTTTCCTCATTTCTGCCTTCTGTAATAATTTTTTGTTGTATCTCTTCCATTTCTTTTTCTAGCTTTTGTTTCTCCTCCATTATATTCCCAAACTATTCCTTATTCCATTTCTTTATTTTCCCTTTGAGTTCTTTGAGTTTTAAATGAAAGGTATGCATCTTCCCTTTTCCTTTTAGTGTACTTTGAGTCCACCATTCCTCTACTTTAGGTAAGAACTGAGGGTTCCTGAGCCAAAAGGCCTCAAACCTGAAGGGTTTTTTGCAGGAGTTTTTCTTAATATCTATTTCCAACCTGATTGGCCAATGATCTGAACCCATTGCTGGCATTATTTTGGCTTCCACGAATACATCCTGGTTCATTATTTGTTCAGATATAAGGAATCGATCTAATCTGGAAGCTATTTGGTTTCTTCCTCCCCTCCGGTTATTCCATGTGTGGATGTCGTTGATTGTTGGTATATCTACCAGTCTTTGTTCTGTAATCATCTCATTAAACTCCTCCATGTTTTGATCCGGTCTTCTTATGCCACCTTTTTTTTCTTCTGTTGTTCTGATCATATTAAAATCTCCCCCTACTATCCACGGTATTCCAGGGAAGATCCTTCTAGTTGCTTGCAGGTCCTTGAGGAAGTTTTTCCAATCCCTTGGTATGTGTGGTCCATAGACCCCTGAAATGAGGATCCGTTCCGTTGATCTTGTCATTCTGAATAAGCCTGTGAGGATTCTGGGAGAGCTTATCCAGTTTTCAAACAATACCTCCTCAGGGTTCCAGAGGATTGCTAGACCCCCTGCTGTACCATTCGCATCCTGGCCCATTACCTCATATTGTATTTTTTGTTTTTTAATTATTCCTTCTAATTGTTGGGAGCTAATTTTCGTCTCTTGGATTATCATTATGCTAGGCTTATCTTTCTTTAACCTCTCCTTTAGATACCTCTGCTTTCGTCTCCTGGATTATCATTATGCTAGGATTATCATTAACCTCTCCTTTAGATACCTCTGCTTTCCTTTGCTGTTGAGTCCCCTAATGTTCCAACTTGTGACTATCATTTTATAACTTTTTGGATGGTTGTTGAAATACCTCTGATAGAGGTATAACCCTGCCTGAGTTGACCAATATTTCTCCAACCGCTTGTATGGTTTCATTCAGTGTTCGTCTGCCTCGTTTCCTACCTCCTTTGCCAGTACTGTCCATTCCCAGGCTTTGGTTTCCTTGCGTTCCTGTTTGATCTATCTGATTTTCTAAAGTGCTGCCTTTCTTCTCCTTGTATTTTTGGAATGTTTCTTTATACAATTGTTTTTGGGCTTCCGGGATGAATCTTTCATCAAGGTTTTTCCAATCCTGTAACAATCTTCTCATGATTCTTTCCTCCTCATTCCCGCTATCCTTTTGTTTTTCTGTCCCCATCTGGGTTGCCTTATTGTCATTTCCATGCTCTCCCCAATCCCTCCTTCTGCCTCCCTGTTCTGATTTAGATTTGGTTCCTTTGTCTCTTTTATAATTTCCATTGGTTCGTCCTCGTTGTCGTCTTCTCCATTCCCTTTTCCTTTGTTCTCTTCTTCTTCCTCCTGTAGGACCTGAAATTTATTTTGGCTTTCAGCTATTACAGGTTTCGCCGGTCGTTGTATCCTTATTCCTTCCTTTCCTGGCCTCTTTTTCCTATGGGCCTCCTGGAAGCCCGTTTCCCCGGCATCTGATCTTTCTGTCCTCCTTTGCTCTTCTTCCTGTTTCCTTGTTATTTCCTCTTCTTTATTCAGTGGGCATTGTTTGAAGAGATGTCCATATTCATGGCATCTTCTACACCTGAAGGGTATGTGTTCATAGTCCATTGGTTGCTGCCATATTTCATTGTGGTATTCTAGCTCTATATACTCCAGCAGTGGCTCTGCTATATTCATATAGACGCATATCCTTGCATAAGATGTAGACTTCCCTCTTTTTTTTGACTCAACCACCTTGACAAAAGTCCCAATTGTGTTACCGATCCCTTCTAGAATATCAGGGTCCCAGAACTCCATTGGTAGGCCAAATAAGCTAACCCAGATGGGTGCTGCTAGCATCTTCTCGTTGTCCGGGTTGTATCTGTCCTCCCAGTGCCTCATAAATAGGCCGACATTATTCATAAAATATGGCCCTTCTTCAAAGGTTCTTTCCTTATCCTCCAGGTTTGCAAATATCATTGTGAAAAAACCCTTTGCTCCTAGTTTTAGATCTATATGCCCTTTTGGCTTCCATCTTTGTTGTATCCATTTTGCTAGGTCTCTTTCTGATGGCCAAAAACCTACAAACTTGCATATCAAAGCATGGTCTCTCATATAGCATCTGTAATCTTCAAGTTTATTGTTGGGTATTACATACCTTGGTTTCTTCTGTGCCCTGGGTAGACATCTGCCCCCAAGCTTTGTTTGCCATCGATTCCCCAGCACTGGTGCGTCTTTGCTATTCTCCTTTGGGTTTCTCTGCATCCCGCTCC
Source organism: Pinus tabuliformis (assembly GCA_031772625.1). Lineage (NCBI taxonomy): Eukaryota > Viridiplantae > Streptophyta > Pinopsida > Pinales > Pinaceae > Pinus > Pinus tabuliformis. The sequence goes on from CM062806.1 coordinate 588,666,104, forward strand.
CACTTGATTCTCCCGCCGCCATATTTTTGTAGGAGGGGATCTCTCCCCTCCCCTGCTCTCCTTCCATGGTTTCTTTCAGCCCTGCTTAGCATTGTTTACCCCCCTCCTCGTGTTATGTCTTCTCGGCTCTGATTGCGTGCAGAAGATTTACCCTTCTGCCTTTTCCTCGTCACTGATTCTTGACCGCCTCTGTCTCTGTTAATCCTAAGTTTTCAAACCCTTGCTCGTCCTTCCTTGCTCGACGCTCCCATCCATCCGCCACATGCTAATCCTAGTTATCAATAAATTTAACGAAAAATGTTAAAAAGTATTTATTTGGTAAAATTTGAAACTTTCTCGATTACTTATCAATAAATTTAACTAAGAAGGTTAAAAAATATATTTTTAATGGGAAAGATTTAGTTTATTTTTTAATTCTTCATTTTCCACTTAATTAAAATTATATTAATATTAAAATAATATAAGTTTTTACTTAGTTGACATAGTTTTAATAATAATAAGAAAAAAAGTCTAGTAATTTATTTAAACGGTTATAAATGGAAATAAATATAACTAAAATAACTTATTAATTATTTTTCTATTCGCTGGTCTAGTCCAATTTTCGGGCCCAATATAGAATAAATATAACTAAAACACATTATTAATTATTTTCCTATCCCCTGGTCCAGTTCAATTTTTGAGTCCAATATAGCCATTTCCTGGTCAAATATAATTGTTTCCTAATCAAATATAGCCGTTTTCGGGTCCAATATAGGCGTTTCCTGGTCAAATATAGTCGTTTCCTAGTCAAATATAGCCGGTCAAATATAGTCGTTTCCTAATCAAATATAGCAGTTTTCGGGTCCAATATAGTCGTTTCTTGGTCAAATATAGCCGTTTCCTAGTCAAATATAGCCGTTCAATGATCTGCTCTCTCTATTTAACCTGTAGCCATGATTTGGTTCTTCAACTTGTCCTGATGATAAACCACAATGGTTGGTTGAAAATGCCTACATATGAATTACGATGTGATTTTTACCGAAAAATCTTATCTATAAATTTGATATGAATCACATAAACCTAAAAACTCTAAACTATTTATTATCTTAAGAAATTTAAATAAAAATATTATATTTATATTTTAATTTTCAATCTTTAAAATTCTGGATTTATATTTAAGTACTTATATTTATTTTAACAAATTTAAGTCTTAATATATACATCTATCAAATTTATAAAGACATAAAATCATAAAATCAAAAGTTTTTAATATGCATATTTATTTTTCTATATTTTTTATTTAAAATATATGTTTTTTTAATGAAATATATATTTATGTACTAAGTTGTTCTAATTTCTAAATTTCTCAGAGATTTTTGAAGATTTGGATCTGAATTGTTTAATCTGTAAGAGTCGTGTATCTCAAGATTAGGTGTTGAATCCATTTATGCATTCAAAATTGTAGTTTAAATAAGAAAAAAACACTTTTTTGCTTGAAATTATATAGCAAGATTCTTGTGAGAAAAGCTATTTCGTCTATACTACGCCTTCCTTTATTGGTGAATTATAATTTATGTGTATTTTTTTAATATTTTCTCTTTTCATTTTTTTTAATTTATAAATTTTTATATGTATATTTACATTTTTCATCATTAATCTATCTTCTGGCCCAACTAACATTATATAAAGTTTTTCCTTTAAAAATTTTTAATTAAATTTTTTGTATAATTTTATTAAGTATCGTATTTTATTAATTTATTAAAATTAGTGTAATTTTAAGCTTTCCGTTTACTTATATGCTTATATGTAATTAACTAAATAGATATTTATGAGGTGTAGATTAATTGGTTTGCGTGACTTTTAATTCCCATTAAATTACTAGTTCAAATTTTATGGAGAGGGAGAACGTGTAAGGGATAAAATTGTCTAAACCAATAATATTTATGTTGCATTTATATATATTTGGAAAAATAAACCTATTGAGTGTGTGTTGTATTATATTGAAAAATGTTTAACAAAAACTGATTGTATATTTAACAATTAATTTAGTGAGAGCTAGATTTTCATGTATAGCATCTTCACTCTTTGTAGAGTAGAAACTACATGTAATTTTTCATTGCACCCACTCTCCAACTTGTAACTGCGAGAGCTATTACTCACAACTCAAAAAGAGTTTGTAAAAGAAATTTACTCGATCAAAGATCATGAACTCCCTTGTCATGTTTACATTGGGCCCATTTGAAGTATTACTTCAATAACATAAAGTTGTTACTCCTCCCTTTGAATGATTGATCCAGATAACTCTTTTGAAAGTTCCCTTGGATAGAAAGGAAATAGGCCATTGGGTTGTTTCTAAGGATCACTCCTTGGGAACTTTCGAAATATTTTCCTAAGGGAAGGAAATAGGTCATTTGGCGATTTTAAAATATTGCTTGTAAGGATATTTGAAAGGTTAACCCAATGCAAGGAAATAGGCCATTGGGGCATTTGAAAAATTGTCCATAAAGAAATTTTGAAACAGATGTAAGTAAATGGACCATGAGGCTATTTTGAAAAAGCGTTCATGGGGCATTTTCTGAACGTCTACAAAATGCAAGGAAATAAATCATCAGACCATTTCAAAATATTATGTATTAGGCTCTTTATAAATATCCTCGTGACAGAGGAAATGGACCACCAAGCCATTTTGAAAGATCCCTCATTAGATTCATTCAAAAGCTCTCATTGACACAAGGAAATAGGCCATTTGCTTGTTTTGAAATACTGCCCATTAAAGGATTTTGAAAACTTGTCCCTCTACATTGAGCCTCTTTGAAGATGTGATCAAGCCACTTTGAAAGATGGAACAAGCTATGAGCTTACTTTGAAAAATTCGATCACTTGATTTCAATGTATCACTCAACTGCATTAAATAAGGTAATAGGATCCTAACAAACAAAGGTCACAAGCCTTATTTAAAGTGAGTTCTTCAAATTTCAACATAAAGGATCTTATAGAGCTTATTTGAAGAACACCTTGAACAAAAATGAAATCATCTCAAAATCAACTTGAATAAAAACAAAATCATCTCAACACTTATTTGATGTGAGCACGGACACGGTCCTGTCAGTTATTGCACCATAATAATCGCAACTGCGACTGCAATTAAAATTAGTTTGAAATATTTCATTTATTAAGATTAAGATTGTTTTCAAATATTTCAATTTATGGTGCACATGTTCATGATGAAAATTCATTCTATCATTATTTAACATGAGCCACGTGGTGGCATGTCACTGCTTATTTGTATACATGATTCGTGTGCATTTAGTTTTTAGTTTATCTAGTTATAATGTTATTTGTGAACTATTTCATTTCAATTTCTAATTTCAAAATATTAAAACTTAATTCCTAAGTGTAATTTTGTAGAGTATTCTTAATTAAAGAAAAAAATGAGCTTTCGATAACACACACACACACATATATGAACTCAATCTACTTTTATTGGTATAGTTTTTTTTTCAAAACTTATTTTTACTTAGTTTTTTGCAAAATGGCATTTGTGTCTATTTTTTTTTTTTTTTTTTTTTTTTTTTTTTTTTTTTTTTAATTTGAATAGGTGACAACATTGTTGTTTGCTTGTGTACTAATACTTACAGTTATTAATTTGATAGAAAGTTTATTTCTTAAAATAAATTAGTAAACAATTAGAGTTGTTTGACATTTGTTTCACTTTCTGTCAGACCAACGAACAAGAATAGACAATATAAAAGGGGTTTTACTAATTATTAGTGTTCATGAGTTTCACTTTCTATGTGAAAATTTTCAGCCAAGGTTTTGGTAAGAGTTCCATTGTAAAAAGAATGTACATATGTTGTAATATTTAGAGTAACAAAAAAAAGGACACTGAGTCTAAGGACGTGGATTGTGGAGCTAGGAATGCAGAATTTGTTGTAAGGATGATATAGTTTATTGTGAAAATAAGATACCTGACCTTGACGATAGGCATTAAACACTAGTAGAAAATGATGAAATTAGTGACTAAGTGACTAAAAATGTTAGTCACCACACTGATTTCAAGTGAATTACTACTAAATTTGAGCAATTTTAAGTGATCCAACTAAAAACGACTAACTTAAATGACTAGTTTAGTCAAGGGATAAAATATATGACTAGATAATAAGTGACCCAACTAAAAGTGACTAACTTAAATGACTAATTTAGCCCAAGGCTAAAATATATAACCAAATAATAATTGACAAAATATATGAATTGGTCATTTATGTTAGTAATCTTTAATTGTGTCACTTTGGAAATGAAAAATTGCAATTTTGATACTGAAGTGTCACATTTTACTAAATTTTAACACTGTAGATGGATTCAAAGACCTCCTTAGAGGGATCTCTAATTCCATCTGCAGTGTTAAAATTTAGAGACATAGGGGCCTTTGAATCCATCTACGACATTAAAACTCTAAAGACCCTTTCATTGTCTCTAAATTTCAACATTGCTGATGAATGCAGAGACCCTCTTCTCTAAATCAAGTTGCAGTGCTAAAATTTAGAGACTAGGGGTGGAGTTATCCATTGGAAATTAATTGTTTTAATATTGAATTTGTTGTTTGCACCAATGGTTTGCATATATAGTCAAATCAAATATTGACATTTATATTTATTTGGGTAAAGTTTAATTTTGTGTTTGCACTAATGGCTTCATTATAATCTTAGTAAAGGTAATTTTCAGATAGTTAAATATTAATATTTATATTTATTTGGTGATAAAATTTAATTTTTAAATTTCATTGTTTCATGTGAGTTCCTTTAAATCTAGAGTTAAATCTTCATATTTACATTTAGTAAATAAATAATCATAACCTTACTTCATGTTAAAATTAGTTCGAATTTATTTAAATATAGGATTAAAATATAAATAGATAAACCTAATATATCTATATTTAGCATATAAATATATTTCTATAACACACACACACACACACATATAATATACAAATATATTTATAAATAAATGTTCATAACTTAATTGTATACTTGTTTTTATTTTTATTTTTTATCAATTTAATTGTTTTTTTTTAATCAATGTTATTGGGTAACTATCATGCTCGCTATGAATAACCTAATATTATCAAAAACCCAAACTCATTTTATGTGTTCTCTATCAATAATCTTAGGTTCCAGTTTCAATGAAAATGGGAAACCAACTGGCTGGCTATGAAGTTTATGTCTTTGACACCTTATGAAACCCTCATGAAAACTTGACTATGAACCCCGTTTCCACGAAAACTGGTCATTCTTACCCCGTGACATATGACTATGAACATTATTTCTATGAAAACCGATTATTCTTACTATGATGAACTCTCCACGAAATCTAGATGTTTTGAACCATCCAAGAAACTGGTTTTTGGAGCCAATTTTTTTCCCTTTGGTGGGAGTGTTTTGGTTATTTTTGAGACAAATTCATATGTGGTTAGGGATTTTTAAGGGTTGGGAAATTCTATATATATTTGTAGCTTCTGCAATGGATAAAATGTCATTGGAGAGAACTTGGAGGTTCTTGAAGAGGCGGGAAATAGCTAATTCGCAGTTGAAGTGTGAAACTTTAGAGAATTCATAGGTCAGTTGGGTTTGTATATGTCTTATGTCCATGCATTTTTACATATCTAGATTCCTGTTATAATAGTGAAAAGATAGATGCAACTTTTGGTATATAGAAATTATGTATATACTTGAAACCTTAGTGTAGCCAGAAAGAGCATACACATGTGTGTTAAGGTCACCTATTAGTAATGGTGCATCCCATTTGGCTACAATTGCCTTACATTTATTTGAGATATTGACGTACAAGGGTTTGGATTTAGGGGTTTATGTTTTTAATGACAAAATTGAAAAAATTGATTTGAAGGTTTGAAAATGAAGTAGAGAACCATGGCAGGTGTGTAGGTTTTAACCCCGTATAGAAATTACCTGCATACGAATTCTAAAACATAGAAAATAAACAAGGCGACATCATAACACATAAAACAGATATACATAGATATTTTCCCTTGGATCCCAAAATCGGGACTACCAGCTTGATTTTTCATTATATTCCTTTCAATGTTACAATACATATTTATACATGCCGAAGCATCCAATACCATGGACCAAAAACCATCGCATCCAAAACCATGGACCGAAAACCATAGGTAGGTTTGCCCAACCTAATATAGGGTCCAATTTTTTTTTCTCGGGGCGCTGCCCTGGACCCTGTAGAGGGGGGCTACCCGCTCCCCTCAAACCCCCCTGTGACCCCCCCGCTGCGCAATCGGCACAACGAAGGGGGGGCTCCGCTCCCCCTCTAACCCCCCAGTTCACTATGTAGGTTAGTCGTGGAAAGAATATAACACAATCCAACACTCTCCCATTTGCTGTTTTCTTTCCACAGGGGGCAACAGGAGAGTTTAGTCATTTTTCCAACCCTGAAACGCCCATTGTTTCTCTACACCAGGAAAACTTCTCAGAGCTCACAAATTTTGTCAATGCATCTGCAATATTCTTCAAAGTGTCCACCGTTACCAGCAACACCTTTTTGTCTTCTATCATATCCCTCACAAAATGATACTGAACATCAATGTGCTTTGTCTTTGAATGATAAGAAGGCTTCTTTGCCAAGAAACTTGCACTTTGGCTGTCACAGTCTATCCTTATAGCTCCCTGTACTAACCCCATACTTGAACACAATATTTGCAACCAAACTACTTCCTTGCTTGCATGAGTGGCTGCCATGTATTTTGCCTCTGTAGTTGATAGTGCCACTACAGATTATTTCTTACTCATCCAACTGACTGCACCTCCAAATAGGTTAAACACATACCCACTTGTAGATCTTCTTTGATCCAGATCTCCAGCCCTGTCTACATCAAGAAAGCCATGAATATCCAACACTCTGTCCAATCCTAGTCTTCCTTGGTAGCACAAACCATAGTCACTAGTGCCACGCAAATACTTGAAAACCCGCTTCACTGCTGTCTAGTGCTCCTTCCCCGGTTTTGACATAAACCTGCTTAATACTCCCACTGCATGTGCAATGTCTGGTCTAGTATAGACCATTTCATACATCAGGCTACCAACTGCACTTGTATATGGAACACGAGACATATCCTCTTCCTCTTCTTGTGTCTTGGGACACTGTTCAACAGATAACTTTACACCTACAGGAATAGGAACCTTCACTGGTTTACTATGCTGCATATTAAACCTCTGCATTATTATCTCGACATACTTCCTCTGGTTTAACCAGAGCTTCCTCTTTGCCCAATCTCTTTTAATTTCCATACCCAAAATATAGTTTGCAGCACTAAGATCTTTCATGTCAAATTTGGAGGACAATTGGGTCTTCAAATCCTGGATAATTTCTTTTTCATTTACAACCAGCAACATATCATCCACATACAAGACCAGATAAATAACATGGTCACCAATTAATTTAAAATACACACAGTGATCTTCTTTGCTTCTGGTGAAGCCAAGTACCTGTATAAATGTATCAAATTTCTGATACCACATCCTTGGTGACTGTTTTAACCCATACAGAGAGTTCTTTAACTTTCATACCAATTCTTTCTTACCCTTCACCGCAAAGCCTTTAGGTTGCTTCATGTAGATCTCCTCTTCCAGATCCCCATGAAGAAATGTTGTCTTCACATCCATCTGTTCTACCTCAAAATCAAAAGCAACAACAACAGATATAAGTAATCTAATATAAGTTACCTTGGCAATAGGAGAAAAAATATCACCAAAATCAATTCCCGGCACCTGGGAATAACCTTTTACTACCAAGCGAGCTTTGTATTTCTCCACCTTTCCTTTTGCATTTGTCTTCTTCTTGAACACCCATTTGCTGCCAATGAGTTTCCTTCTAGCTAGAAACTCCACTAGATCCCAAGCCTCATTTTTGTGCAAAGATGCCATTTCATCAACCATGGCCTCTTTCCAAAGTTTTCCATCCTCTGAATCTATTGCTTCCTTCACAACTCTGGGATCATCATCAGTAATAGATAAAGCAAAATTTGAACAGAAAGCAGATGGACTATACCTTTCTGATTGCCTTCTTTCTTGAACTAATCTTCGTACACCCCGAGTTTGTGGCTCTTCATCTTCTGATTCCTCCTCTGCTGTAGAGTTTGATTCTTCCTCCTTTAGCTCAAAATCTATCTTCTCAAGTTCCTTTGGTTTGACTTCATGTTTTATAACATATTTCACCTCTCTAAACACAACATCTTGTCTATACACAACCTTCCTTGTTGCTGGGTTCCAAAGCTTATAACCCTTTAAACCATCTTATACCCAATAAATATGCACTTTTCAGATTCACTATCCAACTTGGTTCATTTATCCTTTGGAACATGTACATATGCATCACATCCAAATACCCTCAGATGTGAAAGAGAGGGTTTCTTACTAGTCCATACCTCTTGTGGAGTCTTAGCCTCCAACACTGATGAAGGTGATCTATTGACCAGGTAACATGCTGTCTCCACCGCCCCTGCCCAGAATTCCTGTCCTAACCCGGCACCACTGAGCATGCTTCTTGCCCTTTCCATCAACGTCTTGTTCATTATTTTTGAAACTCCATTTTGATGAGGTGTATATGGAGTAGTCTTCTGCTATGCTATACCACACTTCTTACAGAATTCTTCAAATTCCTTACTGCAAAACTCTCCACCGTTATCTGTTCTCAGCACCTTTATCTTCTTCTTTGTCTGGTTTTCCACTAGAGCCTTAAATTCTTTAAACCTGTCAAAAACTTTAGATTTCTTCTTAGGGAAATATATCCATGTATTCCTTGAGAAGTCATCTATAAATGATACATAATACACAGACTTACCCAGTGATGGAACATTCACAGGTCCAAACACATCACTATGCACAAGCTCTAATATCTCTTTCGCCCTCTTACCACCACAGGGGAAACTTACCCGATTCTGCTTCCCATATACAAAATTTTCACAGAAATCAAAATCCAGAGAGCTATTACTCATACCTTCTACCATACCTTTACCATGAAGTATTCGAAGGCCCTTCTCTCCAATATGTCCAAGCCTTTGATGTCACAACATGGTATTCTCTCCAGAGACCACTAGATTTTTTGCTTCACTTTCAGGAACCACAGAACTGTTGCACCCATCAACAACAATGCTACCTTGCAGCTTGTACAAAGTTCCAGTTCGAACTCCCCGCATCAATACTAGTGCTCCGCGAACCATCTTGCAAGTAACCTTCTCAAACATTGTTTTTACACCTACATCATCCAACTTGCTTACATAAATCAGATTTTTGGCCAATGCAGGAATATGTAGAACACCCAGAAGTGTTCTAACCCTTCCACCTTGCAACTTCAACTTTACTTTTCCACGACCAATGATTCTAGCCTTCCTATCATCCCCCAAGAAGACATCACCACCATCATATTTCTCATACTCATAGAACCACTCTCTATGGGGAGTGAAGTGAAAGGATGCACCTGAGTCAATCAACCATGCCTCATGATCTACATGTGTACTAGAAGAAGCCAAGTACACATCCCCACCTTCATCTGAGGTGGTTTTTGCCTCTGTAGAAGGAGCATCATTAGATCGCTTTCCTTTATCAGGAGCTTTAGATTTACAGTCCCTTTCGTAGTGCCCTTCCTTTCCGCATTTCCAGCACACCACCTTTATAGGTTTTCCTGGAGATTTAGATCTCCCTCTAGATGTAGATCTCCCACTCGATGAATTATTTTGTTTCTGTTTTGGGACCGTACTCATATAGACAAGACATCACCATTCTAGCTCTCCATATTTTTCCGTCTCATCTCCTCCGTCAGCAAGGATGAGACTATTTCATCAAACTGCAAGGCAGTTGCATTGCTACCTATTGCAATAACCAGACTATCCCACGAATCTGGTAGAGAACACAACAAACTGATGCAGTTATCTTCATCTGAACTTTTAATATCAACAGATGCTAACTAGCTTACCACAGTATTAAATGCATTCAGATGCTTTGTCACCGAGTCTCCGTCTTTCATCCTCAGGTTATACAACTTTTTTTGTAGGAGCAGTTTATTCACCAGAGACTTAGATTGGTACAAAGTCCCTAACTTGTCCCACAAAGCCTTCATCGTAGCTTCTCCTGATACATTCAGCAATACTGAATCTGAGACACACGATCGTATTGTGCTCTTTGCCTTTTGATCCAACTTCTTCCATTCTTCATCGGACACTCCCGTTGGTTTAGTACCCATATCTACCGTGATCCATTGATCTTTATCCACCAACAAATCCTCCATCTTGAGTTTCCACAACTCAAAAATCTGATCATTAAATTTCTTGATCTCTATCTTTCCACTGCTCGCCATCTTCTTTCACCACCAGAATCGATCTCGCAGATCTCCCACTGAACAGGGTCTACCACAGGCCCGAGCGAAACCCCTCAGCAACAAAGGTGTCCCCTTGAAGCCAAAACAACTCTGATACCAAATGTAGGTTTTAACCCTGTACAGAAATTACCTGCATACGAATTCTAAAACACAGAAAATAAACAATGCGAGAGCATAACACATAAAACACATATACACAAATATTTTCCCCTGGATCCCAAAACCGGGACTACCAGCTTGATTTTTCATTATATTCCTTTCAATGTTACAATACATATTTATACATGCCAAAGCATCCAATACCATGGACTGAAAACCATTGCATCCAAAACCATGACCAAAAACCATAGGTAGGTTCACCCAACCTAATATAGGGTCCAAATATTTTTTTCCCGGGGGGCTACCCTAGACGCCGTACAGGGGGGCTACCCACCCCCCTCAAACCCCTCAGGTGAGGGGGGGGGGGGGGGGGGGGGGGGCTGCTGCCCCCCCATGACCCCCCCCGTTGCGCAATGGGCGCAACGAAGGGGGGGCTTTGCCCCCCCTCTAACCCCCCGGTTCACTATGTAGGTTAGTCGTGGAAAGAATATAACACAACCCAATAGGGTGTTCCCGATTTTCTTTTTTTTTTGTCTATAACGAGTGTGATTACAATGATTCGAGGGCTAGGAACAGCCATAGGGTTTCGAATTTCATCATTTCAGTTTTATCTATTATCCTTCTCAGGTTCTGAGGTTACAATTTCCAATGAGCAGTCGCGGATTATGAACTTGCATCGTCACAATTGTTATATATATCGGTTCCCACTTCAAATACCTTGGAAAAGGATGTTGAATGTGATTGGTAGAGTCATTACTCCTAGTAGCCTGAGCTAGGAAGATGGATACCGTTATGCTTCTCTAAACTTTCATTCTTGTGCCTTTCAAGGGGGGTTTTCTGATAACCTCCCTTAAAAATAATGACAATATAACTTTTGGAGGCAGTTTTGGGCCATCCCCCAACCGCCCTCCCCCCCAAAGTCATTAGAATTAAGATTTTAGAGGTAGTTGTTAAATGACTCATCCAAATGTTTAATTCTCATGAATTTTGGGGCAGGAGGATCTTTTGGTGTATTGAAGGAGGCAAAGGGACGTAAGAGTAGCATGGATGGGTAGAAGTGAGAGGTTCAAGCATGGTTTAATGACAAGTGCATCATGGGGTTATCCTGACAAATGAATGCCACATAAGAGCAAGATACATCACTAGTCCCAAAATCTACCAAATTAGAAAATCCACTGGCATAGAAGATCATAATGAAGCAACCGCGAGTGATAGAATAGTCCCCAAAAGATTTTTCATCCAAAGCAAAGTTAGTAGCCTACTTGAAAAGAAGCGTGACTGATGGGCTAGAAAGACCTAGCCACCAATATCAGACCCTGAATGACCCAATTTAAAACTCTTAGGAGATATATAAAAACGAAAAAAATGCCTTTCACCAACACCAACAAGACCTTGGTCGAAATCCGTCCATTACCAATTATTTACATATCATCATCAAAACATTATTTTATAAAAATAAATAACAATTAGATTTGAACTTTAATTATTTGTTCATTTCAAATTTTTAAAATTTATTAAATAACAAAACATATTATTTATTACATTGTATATTTATTAATAAATATTAAATTTTATTTCAAATAAATTTGGCGTTGCCGAGTCGAAAGCAGGTGCTTTCATAGCCCTGAACAGAGGCATATAGTTACCAAGCACTTATTAATAAATATTAGACCTGAATAGAGGCATATAGTTACCAAGACCTTATTAATAAATATTAAATTTTATTTAAAATAAATTTTGCCTTGCACAACCGAAAGCAGTGATTTTTGTAGCTGTGAATAGAGGCATATAGTTACCAAGCACGAGCTGGCTCCCCGTCCCTCTGCCAACAAAGGGAAGAGGAGCAAATGAACATATTTTGTGAGGAAGTTGATAAGGGAAATGGTAGGTTTTTCCCCATATGAGAACTAGATCACCAAGTTGTTGAAAGTGGGGAAGGATAAGCGTGCTTTGAAAGTGGCAAAGAAGAAGCTGGAAACACACAAGAGGGCCAAGAAGAAGAGAGAGGAGATGTCCAATGTCCTTAGAAAGATGAGGATTGTTGGAGCTAGCGAGAATAAGAAATAAACTACTAGCATTGTTGGACAGATTTTGTGGTGGATAACTTGTTTTTGTTTTTTCCTTAGCTAGAGAGAAGTTTAATAGGAATTTGTATAGGTTGCAATAATTTAATTAGTATCAATGCATTTTGTGCAATTGATGAGGTTTCTATGCATCCTCATACATCCTTTTACATCCTTTTTGCATGGAGTGTACGAATAAAGCAACATTAATCTCAAATCTTAACGATAAGAATTTGAGCTTTTCTCATTGGGGAGTGAGGAGTGAATTCATTCACAAATCATTGTATGGTATACGGTTAGATTCGTTGCAATCACCAAATTCTCAGCTACATATCTTCCTTCTCACTCCTCGGTTGATCTAAAATCTGTGGAACTTCAATAATTTACAGAGAAAAAATCGAAGAATTTGGGTGTTTGCATCGTATCCCCGGACTGAACGGTGACCACGGGAACCAATAACATGTAGGCCAAGCTGGTGGGGTTTGATTATTAGCTCATCATTATTTTTTCTAGTAATGAATATAGTATTCTCATCCTTGATGGGTTTGATCATCTTTTTGATTTTGAAGGGGAGCTTGTTATGGATTTATTTGAGAATGAATTAGATGTGGGGTGTGTTTATTTTGTCCCTAAGGATTTTTATGCCCTCTCCAAGTGTTTATTTGCAACTGATAATGAATCAGTAAAGGATCAGAGAAATGAGATGATTATATGGATAATATTAGGTGTATTGAGTGCTTCCTAGTTCATTTTATTGTAGGCGTGGCTTTGTTAAATTCACAGTGGGCGGGTCTTGTTAATTTGATAAAATGATCTTGATGTTTATTGTCTAAAGAAGCTGATGGCTTAGATGTAACTTATTTTGTATTAGGCACCAACCAAGAACATCTGTCTTATGATGGCTGCATAAGGTGCTTCTCAATCGTTGAAAAAACAAACGCCTAGCCAAAACCCAAACATGGCCACAACAATATCCGAGAAGCCAGCAAGATCCAAGAAAATCATTCATAGCTCAAAAGAACCAGAAGAATGAATGCTTCCATCAATCCATAGCTCATAAAACATAAACCCGGAGATACTATCTAGCCCCCACTTAGATAGGCCATCAACCTCCATGTTTGTTCTCTATACACATGGATGAAAGATAAATCAGAGAAAGAAGAATGGAGGGCATCAATATTAGCCATCCAGTGATGTAGCAAAGGAACATCTAGAGAGCTCCTCCCCTGCAACCGGTCAATGACAATTTTGGGAATTTCCAACAATCCCAATGGATTCAATGGCCATCCAAACAACACTCTGAAGTAAAACCCCACAGTGCCACAATCTTGGCCTTGCAATTAGTGCCATCACCCCAAAGTTCAATGAGAGCTACATAACCACATTGTCCCCCAACAAAAGCCCCATTGAAAAATCCAGTAGGGAAGAGTGTCCCCAGATCCAAAATTCGAACAGTCCTCTGAGGAGACCTAGGAACCCAGGGGCCTATCTCAATAAAGTAACCAACAATTTAACACTGGCATAATAGCAGTCAGGGTGTCTATCCTCAAATATTGTAGCATTTCTAGACCGCCATATCCCCCAAAGAACATACATGGAGAGCACCATGTATGGTCTTAGATTATGTTATCACTGAAAATTCTAATGCCAAAATTTCAAAACCGCTCACAAAGCTCTTTAGGTTATTTCGTAGCTCATGTAATAATTTTTAAGTGTTTTTGCAGCGCATGAATCCTTTTAGCAGTTTCGCAGCGTTACCTGTTTAGGTGATTTCGTAGCGTGCTACGAAACTGGGGTTTTGTTCGAATCCATAGCAATTGTCATGCAAAATAGCTCTAGGGTGGATGCATTTTACAGACGGCATGTTCTCAAGCTCCTACATGTGTGCTTGGTGACTTTTATGCTTTGCATCCACCACTTTTGCCAAATCCCTCTGGGGAAAGATTCAAATTTTATCAGATATCAAAATCAAAGTGTAGCATTGAGCAACCTATTGCAAATGAACAACAAATCGCCCTCCAGAACTACATGATACAGGAGCAGATCAAACAATAAATCAGTGTTTAGAGCCACACCAGAGCCTTTTTGGTCCATCACAAACAGTTGTTCAGTTGCAGCTTATTAAAATTAATCTTCAAGAGGAATCATGTTTAAGAATTACTTCTTTTGTGGCTGATGGCATTGTGGTAATTCTTGGTGAGGTTTTACTTGATACTTCGGTGAACGCCCTTTACTTCACTCTCAAGGAGATTGACTTTACAATTCCGGTAGATGCAGCAAAGCTAGATCAAGACATTTGCATAATTGTTGATAACTGCTTCATAGGGGCAAGTCTTCATGTTGAAAGATCGTTTTTATACAGTCACTATATTTGTCATTTGAACTTCTCAATCTTGAAAAGGATCCAGCTTGCTTTTCTTTATGGAAAAGCCTATTCGGATAATAAGCTGCTTGGTGAGTTTGAGCTTGTTGTCACACATTCCAAGGTAAAGAAACTCAAGACAGTCGGATTTTGGCAATAAGCT
Organism: Pinus tabuliformis; assembly: GCA_031772625.1. Lineage (NCBI taxonomy): Eukaryota > Viridiplantae > Streptophyta > Pinopsida > Pinales > Pinaceae > Pinus > Pinus tabuliformis. Next base: position 588,681,168 of record CM062806.1, read on the forward strand.
GTGATTTTTGAAATTACACAGCAGTTTCGCAGCGCGCTGCGAAACCCCTGTAGCAGCCTGTTTCAGCAGAAAAAACTCTGTTTTCTGCGTTTACTAGCAAATTTCCAGAAGGGATTCTGAGCAGCTGAAAACTTAATTTTGAAAACTGAAAGAGGCTTTTATTCCTAACATACCAAACTACAAAAACCTCTTTCAGTTTCTTCAAATTCGTTCTGAGGTGGGAGGAATTTATGTTTAAACTTGCGCTACGAAACTGCGAAACTGCTGTAGGTGCTGATTTATAAGGAAAATGAGCAGTTTAATGGTGAGGTCAGCAGATTTCTGAAGGAAACGCCAAAGTAATGAAAGAGATATCACTCAAGGCTATCATAGCCATTTAGAGAATGACAGGTGGACCTTTTGGTAAAGGTAAAATTTTTATCTCAAGTCAAACTTTTGTAAAGCTACTTTATGACAAATTAGGGTTTAGCAGAATGGCATACGAGGGATATCTTTTTGGTTCATACACCTGGCTATCCATGAGGCTTCCAACGCATTTGAAGTATGGTGAGGCTCGTAAGTTTTGGGATATTAAAGGAGCTGGGACATGTTGCTTGATTTTCTGAAGATGGTAGGAGACAGGCACCATAAAAATAGGAATTTTGATCCTAATGATAAATGATCCATCAGCGCCTTCAGGTATCCAAAGTCAGCGTTCCTTGCACCTGTAGCTCAGTCATCTTGAGCCTAACCAACAAAAGACAGCTGTCAAAGATCAAGAAAGGAATCAGGCATACGAGGAGATGAAGTTAGAGTTTTAGTGTGATTAGGACTCTTTGTAATTACAGCTCAATACGTTATGTATTTAATGAGTTTGTTTAAAGTAGATAAGGATAGTTAATGATAGTTCATCGAGCTCCCCTCATGCTTGTTGAGGAGACTCAAGATAGTTTTAGTTTTGGTTTTCCTATATATAGTGAAAACTCTGATGTAAGTAGGGTTGGAGATTTATGAAAAAATAGAGTTTTTATCAGCTTGTGTAAGAAGACTTTTGACAGTAATATAAGAATTACTTTTTCTTCCCAAGATTCATCATGTGTTCAATGCTCAGAATATGTATGGTTTTGTTATTATCCTTTATGTATTTTACAGCTCACTAAATATGCAATCACTCTGAATTCACCTAGTGCTCAGACTTCCTGTGTATATTTATGAGTTGAGGTTCTTTTTGAGAGATGTTTTGAGTGTTAAACATTATATGCCTTGGCTTCTATGATTGAGTGGTTAATAGTTTACTGCAGAAGTGTTTGACTCCATGAGCCCAATGGAAGAAGTGTTATTTTGTTGTTCCAACCAGCTTGTTTCCATAAACTGTTTGAAGAGTTAGCCATCTTTTCTTGTTAATATTTCCTATCAAAAATCAGTGAGAGAGCCCTCTCTGACTAAGGAGGCTAAGCCTTAGTCTAAAGCCTGGTTGAAATAGTTACATGAGATCTTGCTAGGTAGCAGCCCTTAGTACTGATTTTGTGATAACATTTTGGTGCGTCTGCCGGGAGCCTGAAGCTTACTCTCTCCCGTAATTTTAAGATTGAATTTCTGAAGGTAGCAGGAGTTCAAAGAAGGTTTTCGAGGCTGCAAAACTACCTTGGCGACTCCATTGTTGAAGAATTCAAAGTTCATACATTCATGGTGATTCCACTGGAGTTATGAAGGACCCAGAAGCTGCCATTCTTAGTTCAAGGTATGCATGCATAGATTTCTCAGGAATTCATGGTTTCCCAAATCATTTTCCCAAGGATGCATATTTTCTAAGGAATGGTCCCAAATTCAACGGAGAAAATTTGAGTTTAACCTTGAAGCATATATCAGATTTTTGTGAATTTTTAGAGCTTCTTAGAGTTAAACATGAGGATGTTTGTATAAGGTTATTCTATGATTCACTTCAAGGGAAATGCAAACAGTGGGTTGAATGCTTTCCTGCCAAATCTATTAAGTCATTTCAAGACCTTTGGCTCATGTTTTTGGAGGAATGGATAGATAGGTCAGAGTTGGTGGCAGACTCTCCCTCGGTTGAAGATTTTAAGAAATGGAATAATGATTATAGTAAAGAAGAAACAAATGAATATTTTTCTTTGTCCTTGTCCTCATATCTAAAATCCTTTGACTGCAAGGCAGAGGATAAGATGAAATTTTTTGATGAATTTGCCAAAGACATTGAGAAAGACATTGAAGGTTTAGAAGCTCAAATTCAGGCATATAATTTTCATAATCATGATCATTATTTTCAGCAGCTTTCTATGGTAGAACATAAGGAGAGAGTATTGTTTCCTTTCTCTTTTACACTTGAGGAAATGCACACTGCTGTTGAAGGTCAGTTTGCACAGCCGAAAGGTTACGAGAGAAATCAAGCTGATCATGTATTCTGGGATCTTGTAGCTGATTACATGGAAGAGTTTTACTCTCCAGTATTTCAGTTTTTCAAAGAAGATCAGAGACAATTTCAGTGGCAGCGGTCATCACACTATCACATTGGCTCTGAAATCCGATGCAGTCAGAGACAATTTCAGTGGCAGCGGTCATCACACTATCGCATTGGCTCTGAACTCCGGTACAGTCAAAGAAATCAAATATCAGATGAGACAAATGATTGGCTGCATTGGAAATTTCATATTGATTGAGCTGAGGGAAGTTTGAATTGTTAGGGTAGGTAGGTAGGAAATTGCAAATAAGCTCAAGGTTGACTGAGCATTTATTTTTCAGTAGATGTAGTTTTCTTTCTCCTTCAGTCATCATCAAGCTTAAGCCCGAGGTGAAGGCCCCAAAAGCTTGAAGGGGATGATTGTCGAGCAAATTTCAGTTTGTCAAAATGGATAAGGCACTGGAGCTGCATGTTCTTAGTGTACCTCAAGGGCACACTATCCCAAGTGGAGCCACTGTTATCACTGAAAATTCTAATGCCAAAATTTCAAAACCGCTCACAAAGCTCTTTAGGTTATTTCGTAGCTCATGTAATAATTTTTAAGTGTTTTTGCAGCGCATGAATCCTTTTAGCAGTTTCGCAGCGTTACCTGTTTAGGTGATTTCGTAGCGTGCTACGAAACTGGGGTTTTGTTCGAATCCATAGCAATTGTCATGCAAAATAGCTCTGGGGTGGATGCATTTTACAGGTGGCATGTTCTCAAGCTCCTGCATGTGTGCTTGGTGACTTTTATGCTTTGCATCCACCACTGTTGCCAAATCCCTCTGGGGAAAGATTCAAATTTTATCAGATATCAAAATCAAAGTGTAGCATTGAGCAACCTATTGCAAATGAACAGCAAATCGCCCTCCAGAACTACATGATACAGGAGCAGATCAAACAATAAATCAGTGTTTAGAGCCACACCAGAGCCTTTTTGGTCCATCACAAACAGTTGTTCAGTTGCAGCTTATTAAAATTAATCTTCAAGAGGAATCATGTTTAAGAATTACTTCTTTTGTGGCTGATGGCATTGTGGTAATTCTTGGTGAGGTTTTACTTGATACTTCGGTGAACGCCCTTTACTTCACTCTCAAGGAGATTGACTTTACAATTCCGGTAGATGCAGCAAAGCTAGATCAAGAAATTTGCATAATTGTTGATAACTGCTTCACAGGGGCAAGTCTTCATGTTGAAAGATCGTTTTTATACAGTCACTATATTTGTCATTTGAACTTCTCAATCTTGAAAAGGATCCAGCTTGCTTTTCTTTATGGAAAAGCCTATTCGGATAATAAGCTGCTTGGTGAGTTTGAGCTTGTTGTCACACATTCCAAGGTAAAGAAACTCAAGACAGTCGGATTTTGGCAATAAGCTGTGATTTTTGAAATTACACAGCAGTTTCGCAGCGCGCTGCGAAACCCCTCTAGCAGCCCGTTTCAGCAGAAAAAACTCTGTTTTCTGCGTTTACTAGCAAATTTCCAGAAGGGATTCTGAGCAGCTGAAAACTTAATTTTGAAAACTGAAAGAGGCTTTTATTCCTAACATACCAAAATACAAAAACCTCTTTCAGTTTCTTCAAATTCGTTCTGAGGTGGGAGGAATTTATGTTTAAACTTGCGCTACGAAACTGCGAAACTGCTGTAGGTGCTGATTTATAAGGAAAATGAGCAGTTTAATGGTGAGGTCAGCAGATTTCTGAAGGAAACACCAAAGTAATGAAAGAGATATCACTCAAGGCTATCATAGCCATTTAGAGAATGACAGGTGGACCTTTTGGTAAAGGTAAAATTTTTATCTCAAGTCAAACTTTTGTAAAGCTACTTTATGACAAATTAGGGTTTAGCAGAATGGCATACGAGGGATATCTTTTTGGTTCATACACCTGGCTATCCATGAGGCTTCCAACGCATTTGAAGTATGGTGAGGCTCGTAAGTTTTGGGATATTAAAGGAGCTGGGACATGTTGCTTGATTTTCTGAAGATGGTAGGAGACAGGCACCATAAAAATAGGAATTTTGATCCTAATGATAAATGATCCATCAGCGCCTTCAGGTATCCAAAGTCAGCGTTCCTTGCACCTGTAGCTCAGTCATCTTGAGCCTAACCAACAAAAGACAGCTGCCAAAGATCAAGAAAGGAATCAGGCATACGAGGAGATGAAGTTAGAGTTTTAGTGTGATTAGGACTCTTTGTAATTACAGCTCAATACTTTATGTATTTAATGAGTTTGTTTAAAGTAGATAAGGATAGTTAATGATAGTTCATCGAGCTCCCCTCATGCTTGTTGAGGAGACTCAAGATAGTTTTAGTTTTGGTTTTCCTATATATAGTGAAAACTCTGATGTAAGTAGGGTTGGAGATTTATGAAAAAACAGAGTTTTTATCAGCTTGTGTAAGAAGACTTTTGACAGTAATATAAGAATTACTTTTTCTTCCCAAGATTCATCATGTGTTCAATGCTCAGAATATGTATGGTTTTGTTATTATCCTTTATGTATTTTACAGCTCACTAAATATGCAATCACTCTGAATTCACCTAGTGCTCAGACTTCCTGTGTATATTTATGAGTTGAGGTTCTTTTTGAGAGATGTTTTGAGTGTTAACATTATATGCCTTGGCTTCTATGATTGAGTGGTTAATAGTTTACTGCAGAAGTGTTTGACTCCATGAGCCCAATGGAAGAAGTGTTATTTTGTTGTTCCAACCAGCTTGTTTCCATAAACTGTTTGAAGAGTTAGCCATCTTTTCTTGTTAATATTTCCTATCAAAAATCAGTGAGAGAGCCCTCTCTGACTAAGGAGGCTAAGCCTTAGTCTAAAGCCTGGTTGAAATAGTTACATGAGATCTTGCTAGGTAGCAGCCCTTAGTACTGATTTTGTGATAACAGATTCAAGGACCAAAACATAAGACACTCAATAATGGAAGACCAATTCGAACCAACCCTAAGCTTCAGTGATCTTGCAACATTTTCCCATATGGCCTTGGCAAAGGGACACTCCAAAAAAAGTGAACAATGTATTCGATGGCAAAATTGAAAAAATGGCATCTACCCGGACCCTGAAGGTCCCTTTTCATCAAGTTCTCCCACATCAAGATTCAGTTTAAAAGGGTCAACCAAGAGAAACATTTGATCTTCAAGGGTGCATCCCATTTTCACATAGGCATGGTCCATTCATCAAAGGAACTGGGGGATGGAGAACCAAAAATGAATGCATAATTTTTTTTTGACTTCTATGTTGCCTCCAACAGCTCAGCCACTCCATGAAAGAAAATTGTGCCTATCATTTAATGTTATCCTTGCCTCAATAAGTTTGAGTCTATAAGACTCCCATTCAAGATCCAGTTCTGCATTCAGTCCCAACTCCCAAGAATGTGGCCATGTATGTAAGGGGTTGTCCAAGGAAGTCCACTCCAAGTGTCTATGCCCTCTACAAGTGTTTATTTTCAATTGAGAATGAATCAATAAAGGATCAGAGCAACAAGATGATTATATGGATAATATTAGGTGTATTGAGTGCTTCCTAGTTCATTTTATTGTAGGAGTGGTTTTGTTAAATTCACAGTGGGTGGGTCTTGTTAATTTGATAAAATGATCTTGATTTTTATCGTCTAATGAAGCCGATGGCATAGAGGTAACTTATCTTGTATTTGGCAGAAACTGAGAACATCTGTATTAGGATGGTTGCATAAGGTGCCTCTCAATCGTTGAAAAAACAAACACCTAGCCAAAACCCAAATAAAGCCACAACAATATCCGAGAAACCAAACAAATCCTAGAAAATCATTCATAGCTCAAATGACCCAGAAGAATGAATGGTTCCATCAATCCATAGCTCATAAAACATAAATCTAGAGATAGTATCCAACCCCCGCTTGGACAAGCCATCAACCTCCATGTTTTGTTCTCTGTACACATGGAGGAAAGATAGATCAGAGAAAGAAGATTGGAGGGCATCAATATTAGCCATCCAGTGATGTAGAGAAGGAACATTTAGAGTCATCCTCCCCCACAAACAATCAATGATATTTTTGGCATCTCCATCAATCCTAATGGATTCAATGGCTAGCCAAACAACACTCTGAGGTAAACCCCACAATGCCACAATCTCGATCCTATAGTTAGTGCCATCACCCCATTCCAATAGAATAAAAAAACCCTACTAGGAAAAAGCTCAATGAGAGCTCCGCAACCACATCGTCCCCCAACAAAAGCTCCATCGAAAAATCTAGTAAGGAAGAGTGTTCCCAAATCCAAAATTCGAACAACCCTCTGAGGAGACTTAGGAACCCAAGGGCCTATCTCAAGAAAGTAACCAATAATCTAACACTAGCAGAATAGGAGTCAGGGTGTCTGTCCTAAAAAATTGTAGCATTTCTAGACCACCATATCCCCCAAAGAACACTCCAAAAAATAAGTGAACAATGTCTTCGATGGAAAAATGGCATCTACCCGGACCCTATAGGCCCCTTTTCATCAAATTATCTGAGGTCAAGATGCGGTTTAAAAGGTTCAACCAAGAGAAACATTGATCTTCAAGGGTGCATCCCATTTCCACATAGGCACGATCCATTCATCAAACGAACTGGGGGATGGAGAACCAGAAATGAATGCATAAATTTCTTTGACTTCTATGTTGCCTCTAGCAGCTTGGCCATCCATGAAAGAAAATCGTGCCTATCATTTAATGTTATCCCTGCCTCAATAAGATTGAGTCTATAAGACTCCCATTGAAGATCCAATTCTGCATTCAGTCCCAACTCCCAAGAATGTGGCCATGTATGTAAGGGGCAGTCCAGGGAAGTTGGGTTCATTAAGTCAACAAGAAGTCTAAACCCCAAATGGTGCAATGCCAAGATAATTTGTGGTGATAATGAATGATCCCTATTCATCCCCTTCATCGCATCCAACCCGATATGTATCTTAGCCCCATTTCCAACTTGCCATTTTAGATTTGCACAAAGCCAAATCTTAGCAGGCATCAAGATGCCCCATATAACATATTTTTTACATTTAGAGGGAGCTCTCGCTGCAGCCCACTCTTCCATACTTTGTGGATGAAGATATTTCTTTAATATTATATCTCTCCATAAGCCTTGAGCATTAAAATCCCCCCAAATATTACAACAGAGGAGGGCTAGACTAAACCACTTTGTGTCCCTTAATCCACAGCCACCGAAATCTTGAGGGAAAGAAAGCATTCCAAGCTTGATGAGGTGGTATTTTTTCCCTGGGCTAGATCCCGCCCACAAGAACTTGACAATGATAATGTTGATTTTGTGAATGACCACCGATGGGAGAAGAAATAAGTGCATCCAATACACATAAATTCCTTGAAGCACTGATTTTATCAAGATCACCCTACCCCCGAGGGTCAAGCATTGATGGTACCAAATAGAAAGCTTTTTCTGGACTTTTGTGATTAGTCATTCCTAGTCCAGCAATCTGTAACAATTAGGTTTGAGAAAGAATACCAAGTATTTGAAACTTGAAGACAAAGGGATCAACTAAATCCCAAACAGAGCTTCTATTTGCTAGATGGTTGATACATCCATCTCATCCACTATAAACTCAGATTTTTCCTTATTGATAATGAGACCTGAGGCTCTACCAAATTTAGAAAGAATCCAATATATAATTTCCCATTCTGAAAAAATTGGTCGCACCAAAAAAAAGGACATCGTCTACGAAGAAAAGATGAGTTGAGGTGGCTGTGGAAGAGACCCTACAACCAGTAATATCCCTAGTTTAATTTTCTATCCTCAAGCTTCGACTAAGCGAATCCATGACTAAAATAAAAAGGAGCGGGGAGAGAGCACATCCTTGCCTCAGGCCCCTGGAAATTTTGAATAAATTAGAGGAGTACCCATTAACAAGGATAACCATAGATGTCAAAGTCACACATGCCATTATCCATCTAACCTGATGATGTGGAAAGCCAATCTTGTGAAGGATTAGACAAAGAAAATCCCAATCTACCTGATCATATGCCCTCAGTGGATCTATTTACATGAGGTAGGTTTTCTGTTTGTTTGATTTGATTTAATGTATGCTTTCTAATGCGATTGCAACTGCATCCTGTATTCTCTTGTTAGGAAGAAATCCAAATTTCTCTGGGCATATATGAAGAGCAAGAACCTTTTTAACTCTATTAGCTACAATTTTAGAAATCAAATTATAAACAGAGTTACAAAGGGAAATAGGTCTAAAGTCATAGAAACAAGTAGATTTTGATTTCTTAGGAATCAATGCAAGGAAAGTTGCATTGATGGCTCCTGAGATGCGACTAGATTCCCAATATTCTTCAACCACCTGCAACAATTAAGCTCCCTTGAGGTCAAAATAGGATAAGTAGAGCTCAACTGGCCAACCATCAGGGCCCAGACTTTTATCTTTGGCCATCTCTTTGAACATATGGAGGAGATACTTTTCAAAAACTGGACAATCCATGCGACTGATGTCATCCTCATTAAAAAAAATGGGAAAGAGGTTTGCCAAATCTAATTTATCCGTAAAGTTATCCTCCTCTCGTTCAGTGATCTATTCGTTGAAAAACCTATGTGCTTATTCCATAATGTCCTTGAGAGAATGTATCAATTTACCCTTAGAGTTCCTAATATTCCAAATAGTATTAGCAACCCTTCACTTAGAAGGAACCATGTGGAAGAATTTAGAATTTTGATCCCCTCCTTTGATCCAAGCGGCCCTGCTCTTAAGACACCACTCCTCCTCTCGGGCTAAAAGAAGTTTATTCTTCCTTTGAATTGGATCTAGGCCTTGAAAATGCCTTTAAGTCTCTTCAGTTTGTAGCTGAAGGCATCCATTTTCGAATTGAAGGGATGACAAAGAGGCTGAGGTCATGATTGAACAACCAATTCCTTGAAATATGGATCCTCGATCCAATGGTGGTTAAATTTAAAAGGAAGTGCTCCCCACTTCTCAACACCCTTCCATTGGATCATAATTGCATGGTGATTAGAGGTTTCAGAAAAAAAGGGATAAGGCCTCAAGATTGACTAGCCTCATTTTCAAGAAAGAATGCACTAGGAACCGATCAAGCATTTTGGGTATACCATCATCTCCAGACTGCCCATTCCCCTAGGACGGGCATAGGGGTTGTGGAACAATGTCCAAGAGAAGTTTCCGATAAAAGAGGTCCTTAAAGTATCCAACCAAGGGATCCACCCTAGCTTTCTTCCCCCAACATTCATGGTCCTCAAGAGTAAGGTTCAAATCCCCAGCTACTATAAGATGTTGCAGGTCTAAGATACCACTCCCATCAATTCTATCCCAGAACACTTTTCTATTAATGTAAGGCCCATAAATATTCAGAATTCGAATTCTTTGACTTGTTCCTTGGCAATATCCTGATAAAATCATGCCAATATCTGTCTTATATACTTTGAGAGCACGACAATGGATGATTCTTATTTTAAAACTATATTGTCCCCATATTATTTGTTGGACAAGTTAAGAATATGCAAACTACAAACAACAGTGAAACCTCTAACATTTCTAGAGTGTAAGCTATGCTAATCATCAGGATTTCGTGGATGTAAATAATGTAAATAGTATAAGCTGTGAAAAATAATTTATTTTTTTGAAGCAATATATTTAAAGGAAAGAGTAGAAATAGGGTGAGTTAATATATAGGTGAAGGGCATGATATGCCTTTAATGGTAGAAAGAACAACAAGCTTGTAGGTTAGCATGGGATGGATGCACGAGTACAATGCAAACCAATGACCGGATGTTCTCTCCTACGATATCCACATTTTGTGGTGAGAGCTTGAAAAGAGTGTCATTGCAGCTAGTTAAAGAGCCCTCTACATCTCTCTTGTGGTATGCATAAATTCCCCACATACAGTTGTTGTAGTCATAAAACAACGCTTTGTCTGATATTTTAGTACTTTTCTGGCAATACTTTTTGCAACAATCTTCTTTAGAGTGGATACAAAACTATTCAAACTCTTTGGGAATTTTAATTCCCCTTGGTTCAAGATTTGTCAAATTTAAGAGGAATGAAAGGTTGTGCCAACGTCACTAGTAGTATCCTCTTGTCTGCAGTATCTGAAAGCAAGCCCACATAGTAGGTTCCTTTCTTCTAGATATTAAGAACACTATGACACACAAGGGGTTCCTTCATTTGAACAACAATGAATCACCTTTAACGAGCAAGTACCAAGGTATTGGTGTTGTTAGTATTTCATTTGTTTCATTGTTATATTTAGGAAATGATTTTATGAACTTTTAAGTAAGCTAATACCTAAGGAAGACCTGTTGTTCATTTTTGTTCTGTGAGATCCTGCCTATCTTTGGAGTTTTAAATACAAAATTTAGAAATTGGTGTTTAGATGGTTTTAACTCAAGTGAAATAAAGAAGGTAAGTGAAATGGCTTGATATTTTCTTGTGAATTGAGTAATTTGTTCCTTTGTATTATGGGCTATGGATTGTGTTAGCAAACATTCTCATTCCTTTGTTTCTCTGTAGCAATGAAGTCTGTAGTGATCATGTAGGTGCATTCCCTTCTACCTATAATACCCGTTTATGGATAAGTGCTATTCAGTATGATGTGTTTGTTTGATTATTAGAAATGTGCTATGCCTTGACACAAAAATTGTCCAGTTCTTGGTGTTGCACCTATAGGTATGCCCCGATATTCGGCTCCTTACCCTCCTATGGTGCATCCCACTTTTCCTCCACGTCCACCAAGAACCATCGGTGTGATGCCCCTTCCACGACCTCCAATTCTAGGGGTTCGTGCAACGACCCCAGTTCTGAAGTTTCCTCCAACCACAGGTTCAACTCCCACTTCAAAGGGTGCTATACCACTTATACTTCCCAGTAGTAACCACAAACACCATTTCACATTTTCATGCCTACTGAACTACAGTTATCCCATGGGCTTTCAGTGCCCATTATTGCATTGCACCTTTTTTTTGAATTGGAGGGGAGGTCAATTTATTTTCAATTTATCTTCATTTATTGGAAAATATAGTTATGATAGCTTTCTAGATAGTGAAGGATGAAGTAGGTCTTATGGAGATTGGTTACATATAGTCTATGCCAGGATACTAGGAATTGGTATTGCATTAATGAGCATGCAATACATAACTGATGTCACTGATGTTAACTAGATTAGGAAATTCTATATTGACATTATTCACATGCATATTCAGATTTGGATTTGACACACAATAAACTAAATTAAAAGCGGATACAAGATGACAGATACCAATTGTTAGATTTTAAATGATAAGTAGTTTCATATCCAATGATACACATGGAAGTGTCCCCACAATGAGGGGATGTGTTTTGTGCACAAATTCCATATTGAAAATGTTGGGGACATCTTGGGTGTGGTCTAGAAGTACTGTGTATGCTGGATAGTTTAGGGAAGCAGCTGGGTGTGTTCTCATTCTAGTTATTGACACCCCCTGCAAATGGGGATGTCCTGTAGTTCCTTGTCAGTTGGGTTTTCCTGGACGTTGTTCTTGTTGTGGCTTGGGGCTTTGTTGGAAGTGAATGAAAAGGAAAAAAGCATGGAATTTGAAAGGAAATTATGGCAAGGGATTTTATTTCCTTAGTTAGACTGGTATGAACTTTGCAAGGAATCTCATGCAAACTTTCCCATTTATTCCATGAAACCTCTCACCGTTTTGTTTAGTAATGATTCTAAACATGTTTGTACTCAGCTGAAAATTATTTTCATTCCTTATGTCTTCCTAAACTATTTGTTATTATTTTTGGTTGTGTGAAGGATTTCACCAATAGTAAAAAAATAGTACAACAATCCATATCACATTCCTCAAATGGCTTGGTTTAAAAGCCAAAATAAAATGGCTTAATAGAAAATTATAAGTGATGTGTTCTACTAAAATAAAAAGGACATAGGAAGCTTCTATCATTATGTTTCTTCTCAAGAGAGAGGTAAGACTTGTTCACATTACGCCAACAGACTTTCATCAATTTCCAGTATGTATGATTGAACAATACCTCTTCAAACTTGTTATGTGTTCTGTCAATGCATCACCTTTGAAACAAACATCCATGGACTTATTCTCTTTTGTACCCTGACCTAGCCATTCCCACATATTTTCTTTATCAGCATTGGGAATTAAGGAGACATGAAAACCCAGATTGATGATATATTGCTTGAATTGACATTTTCTCCCCAACTTAATAAATCTTTCTGCTCCTAAGCTTGATAGCAACTTTAGATAGATGGATTTTGTAGATCTCTTACCCTTGTTCTTGTTTTCTACCCAAGCCTAACTCCTCCCCATATAACAACCACCTTATGTCCCATTTTTTACTGTTGGAGTATCATTATAACCCTTGTTTATAATAAATATTTTCAACTTTGAAGGTTTTTGACTAGGTCCAAAGATATCTTGAAATCTTGGCTCATGCCGATCCAAGGATCCATACCCACTCCAACAAGTACCACCCCCAATCTTGTAGGTAAGACAATCCCCTACAAGGTTGGTTTAGACAGTGGCTCTAAAAAAAATGAAATTCGCACATAGGGTTTCTCTAGGCTTCTAATCCAATTTAAATTATTGCTTGGGAAAGGTATTTCTATAGAATTATATTTTTTTTATAAAATCCTTCTAGAGATCAAAATCCATATAGATTTAGTAGCCATTATGAGTCTCATGCATTTTACCAAAGGGTATTATCCTCCCTAGAACCCTTCCAAAGGAAATTGAATGACAACTTCTCTTTCTTGTGGAAGATTGATTTTGGAATTAAATCGGGAGCCATCTAATACTATAATGACTTATAGTACACTCTTGTACAATACTAGTTTTCCACCTAAACAAAGCCATTTGTGGCTTTGTGAGTCATCATCTAATGAATTTTATTTGTCAACCACAACTAGGCCTCGATGTCATAGTTGTTAGGAATGAGACCAAATCCTAGATATTTGAAAGCAATTTTTAAGTCTAATCCTTGATAGTGGATGGAATTGAATATCATTCTAGTCCTTGATGCCATAATTGTTAGGCATAAAATTAAATTCTACAAATTTGAAAGTCTACTTAAATCCTTGAATTTCCTTACATTGGTAGAAAGTCTCTACTTTTATCTAGGTTCAGATGCTAATTGGATCAATCACATATCCATGCTAGATATATTTTTAATTTCCTAGCACTAGTTGCATATAGATATGTGGAGGGTGTGGATGTATTTTCTTCATCAGCAGACCCTTCCTCTTTTTCCTTGCTTGTATCAAAAGAGACCTTCTATCCCTTCTATTGGACACTTACAATTTTCTTGGACTTGTTTCGAATTCCCAACCCCTGTTTACCTATTGTAGATTTATCCGGTACAATATTATGAAGATTTTGTTGGTCCTCCTCACAACATGTATTTTTGAAAACTTGACCATTTCCCACATCACTATACATACTTTTTCTCAATGCTATAGGATTCTTCACTCCAGACTCGGCTCTAAGAAGACTTATCATCAACATATGCAAAACGGATCTGATCCCATCATCATCATCATCATATGCAACACAAATCTGACTTTCCTGAAAATATTCACTAGTTTGATCGCATTCATTTATAGTTGGAAGAGGTTGCTTGCTCACGTAAACATGGACAAAATTGCCTCTTGAGAGTTGTTTCCATCTCTTACCTTCAAACAATACCCATGAATTACTTTGAGTAGCACTAGAAATATTTGATTCAAGCTGAGTTGAATCTGGAAGTATCATAGGATGAAATGATAGTGAGTGGCAACATATTGGGGTAAAAAGAATGCATGGGACATTAGGATGCACTATGGAGCTTCCAGCTGATGTAGAATAGGTTGTGCTTCCAGTAGGGGTGGCTACTATGACTCCATCAACTTGCACTTTAGTTATAAGGTGGTTGTGCTCATAACATTCATTCTTACAAAGGTAATGATTGGAAACACGATCATCCCAACTTTATTAAGGACATCAAACACGTTTCCTGGTATAGCTTTCCCATTGTGGAATATACCATTACCTAGTCGCATTTTGAGTGTTACATAAACTCCATCTATTGTAATATTTCCATGAATAATGGATTCCAAATCTCTTCAAAAACCTGTAAAATGATGTCCAGTGAAAAATCCCAGAGAATCAAGATTGCAGGAAACCACAGTGGAAATTGTTTCATGAAGTATCACATCATCCCCATCCAGGCATGCAACTAAATCTTCTCTTTCATGGAGATAACATGCATAATGAATATGGATGGTTTGAATGAAGTTGAGTCTAGGAAGGATGGAAAACATATTCTACACCTCAAGCTTCACTAAAAAATTCATTTTTTTTAAGTTCCCTGGTTGGTAATATTGACAAAACTCCCTGGCACTTTTCTTGCATTTCTGTCTGTGGTAAGCTTATTATATTGACAACTTCCTTTCCTTGCCAATGTCTTCTTCAAACTGTCCATCTGTTTTTTAAGTTCATGAAGTTCTCCACTCTTTTTATTCAAGCGAGAAGTACCTGGTTCAAAAAGGGACACCCATTCGACAATTTTCAGGGTGCTTATTGACTCCTCATATGAATCTGGCTCAGGACTTATGTGCCCAAACATTAAAGGCTTTTCCTTTTCCCCTAATGAAACCTGAAGCAATTGAATCAATTTTCTATTTTGATATGGCTTGTGGATTCGTATGTTCCAATGTTGCAATAAAATCCCCTTGAGATGAAAGGGACTTATTTATGTATTGCGCCTCCTTCAAACAATCTCCAGTAACTTCAGGTTTATCCATCCTCTTACTTCCAACAAGATCTACCAATTTGGGATAGCTATAAAGGTTACAAAGCTACCGGATTTTGCATCATTTAATCATCTATGAGGGTCAACATAGACACGGGTCTCCTAAAATGTCATTCATGTGTATCACTTCTTACTTTCTTGCAAGACAATGTGTTATTTAATAAAACTACACATCTATGTGTTTGTTTTTTTTATATATTGTGCCCATACATACCCATTTTGGGGGTTCATGTTTCCAGGCATCCCCATTTCAGAAAATTTTAGATGTTTATGTGTTTTGTCCAACTTAGTCATAGGGAGATTCTTCTATGATTAATTTCAACATCCAATGATTCAAATGTAGCCCTTGAGAGCTTAGGAAGTAGGGACTACTTTTGAAGATCAGGCCATGGGCTCTTCTTAATCTGAAATAAGAAATCCATATCCTCTTTTGTAAAGAAAAACAATTACCAAGCCCTTCATAAAAGGGATTCAATACTCGATTATCTAGACATCATGGTCCTTGTAACTTAGCCATTGCCCCATTAACTTTCCAACTAAGCTTTTATCTACAACCAAAAGGGTTTTTCTTTGGAGAGTGGGGGTTTTGATCATTATTTCCAGGAACTCTTCTAACTTCCTCACGAAGTGCCCATGATTTGAGTGCACCTTCCTTCCTTGCTTTGTAGATTCCACAAAAAGGAGTTGGAAATATGCTACCTCCTCCTTGAAATCCTGATCACTAGGAGTTTTGAGATATGCCATGGAAAAGAGCTCATCTGAGTAGGGTTGTCTAGCTATTATTAGAAGAGCAAAGTGGTTTCCAAAAAGTAATTCCTAACCGCAAAAAATAACTATACTTAATCTTTGCATCCTTTTCCTATATAACCCCATTATTTTCATTATATATAATAGGTTGTTATTAGTTTATATCTTCATCTTTTGTTGTGAATGGATTTGTTCATTATCCTTTTTTTTTGCTTTAGAAATTATCCATTGCCTCTTTGTGTTTGTTTGATGGCCTTTCTTCACTGAGAGAAATGCATGCACAACTTTGCATTTTTTTTTAAAACAAATTGTTATAAATTCATAAGTTTGCGTAACATGTCTCATATTTCTAGTTACTTTTATGAAATATGGGTGAGAAACTACCACACCACACATTATATAAGAAATTGTGGAAAAAATATTTTATGGCTAATTTTGGTGCGAGTAAATATTTTCTTCAGGTTATGATTATCATACATGACATTCTATATTTTATTGCTACTAATTTTCTCTAAGCTCATATATATTTGGTGAAATGTTTATGCAATGTGATAACATTGGAGTTACGAATGGTTTTAAAAGCGTTCTCTATGGACTTGAACCAACCACTTCTTTTTCAGGTTGGTGATGGTTCTTTTTTATTTAAATTTTCTGTGGTTTAGTTTTTGTTGCAGAATAGAATATTTTGAAGGATGGTTTTCTTCTCACCATTTGGTGGCCTAAAGACTATTTAATTTCTTCAGTCAGAGTAAAGGCTCTTTAATTTCTTCAGTCAGAGTCAAGTCTTGTGATAACATATAGTAGTAAGGGGACTACTGAGTTTTCAAAGCTTTTGTGTTGTTCCAATTAGCAGTAGGGTTGGAGATTCTATGTTTGGGAATTGCTGGGATGACTTCAATGATGAAACTCAATGATGACAAACATAAATGACACTAAAGAATGTAAGCTATTTTGGATGCAAGAGTTCCCTTTAAAATGAGGCATCATGCCTGGTTCATTATGTACATGGTGCTCCCAGCTGAAAGAAAGTTACACAAAATAGCATTAATAAACCAGATTAGAGCAATTGCCGTAATCTAGAAGATGGTGGTCATGATTTTTGGAGGAACCCATTTGCTATATGAAGGTCTAGACTAGGATACAAGGCCTTTTTACAGGTATATTTATTTTACAACTCTACTAGCATGCAGTAAATCTTAGGAGTCCTTGGTGCTGCCACAAATATGTCTAAATTGTCTAACAATTGACTAGGATGGTCACTTTCTAATTTTCACCTTTTGTGGAAAAAGTGATATGCTATCAAATTTGAAGATTGCCCCAAAAGAGGAAATTAAAATTGACAAATTCTGGATTTTCCGCTCCATAAATATTCAATGTTCATTTTCGTGATTTCCTTAAGAAAATATTGTAAAAAGCTAGATGTAGGACCTGGACCTCCTGCATTTGTCATATTTCAATGGATAGGATAAAAGGAACGCTATTTTGATTAATGATGGCTTAGCATATTCGATGACTTAGTAATAGTATGTATTCTTCGAAGGAATGATCAATGTTACCCCTTTAGTAATATAAGGTTAGGGAATTTCCGGTTTGGAAAAAAAAACATTTAACAATATTTGCAAAGGTCCTACAGAGGGGGCTTGATGTTAATGATGGGAAGCCAAAAACTTTACCTGGCACACGAAGATACTAATGAGGACACTCAGAGGTGGGATCGAACTTATGGCAACACATGGTGGCATCCCATCAAGATGGATTGATCATGCATGTTAACAGGTAGTTAGCTCATGTGACCAGATTACAAGCCCAAAAGATAATTTTGTGCCCTCCTTAAGGCCTTCCATTTTTTAGTCCAAACAAATTGTGATCAAGTGGCTAAGTCAAAGCATATTATTGCTCTCACCAAGGTTCAACATTTCTAAATATAACAATAAATATTTTATTAGAAAGCAAAACTAGATATATGGTGTAACTCACATCATATACCATAATTTCAACAAGAATGACATATCCAACTTTATCTACAGTTTTGACATTGTATTCCTTGCAGAAGGCCATGATGTTAACTCCTTTTGATCCCAATGTTGGAGCAACAAGGGAGCTGGAGTTTCCTTACCAACTTCCAATGCCAACTTCACCATAACAATCACTGTTGTTACAAAAACAAATGGGCACGCACTTGGTCACATGGGCATTCCATAAACCAACCGAAAAAACACAAACACCTATGAAATGAACTGGCACCCAAAAAAATAATTCCAAAACACATAATCGAAGAGACTTGTACACAACGTTGTTAGAAAGAATGACCATATAATTTTGTTGACCTTTCTTGGGCTTCCCTTCTGGCTTGGGAGGAGCCATGGCTAAGAGATTTTGGTATATCACCTGCCTCTAGAGTCCCTATTTGGAAATAATATTCCATGTACATTTGGTAGCTAGAACGTTTCCAAAGAAGTGAATGTCTTTGAAATCCCAACCTCTAGTTTCTTTTGGTTTAGACAAGGACTAGCATTTGACAAGTGGAATGCCCTACTCGTTCGCAAAAAATTTAAAGCATTTCTTTCTAATTATTTCAATACCCCTTAGGGATGTAGGTCTTAACATGCCAATAGATTGGACTTGCTTCCAACACTGCCTTGGCCAATGTCAATCTACCTCCCAAGAAAGCTATTGATTACACCGTTGGTTAGTTTTTTTTTCCCTATATTCTTTATCAACCACTTCTAATGATTCTTGAAATGTGGATGCTTAAAGCCTTCTTGAAAAGTTGAGCTCTAAAACGAGGAGACATACAAGATAATTCTAAGTTATTTTTCCTCTACCCAATTAAAACCAAGTGAATATTTCTACATATTGATTTCCATCCTAGAATATGTACAACAAGCATTTCCTCTAACTTATTTAAATATTGTCAATGCGAAACTATTCAATGGTCTGATGAAATTTCACCGATAAAGACACGATTCCGCCAATCCATGTTGCATCTTTCCATTAACAATGTTTATTTGTGTAATACAGTGTTGTAATTTGGAAGGTGATGAGATACAAGAATATAATGTTAGCTAGATCTTCCTTAATCTTAAGAAGAAAACATCATTTGGAGAGGATAAAATAGCTTAGAGACCTTAAAATAGGAGCACCATACTCTCCCAACAGAAATAGACTACAACAGTCTCACAAATCCTAACAAAACTGATAAACATTTTTTAACAAAAACCACCCAGTTCTTGGCTGGAAAAGGATTGGTCAAAATTTGGGAACATATCGCTCTGGGAATTCTCGGGTGGAGTCCATAAAGGAATGCACTGATAATAGAAGGTGGGAAAGTTGTGGTAAAATCCCATCAGCCTACGGCTAGGCCATAGCCCAATCAACAAAAAAATTGAAAGCATAAACCCAAGATAGGAGCAGGTTCATAACATAACAGAGTTTGAATAGTATGTCTATCTAGATTGAATGGAAAGCCTATCATAAAGAAAATGACATAAAATTGAGCAAATAAATTATGTTGTGTGTAAAAAAATGTAGATGAAAAGATGATATTGGTGCTTATACTCTATCATATTTTTTGGAATGATAGTGTCGACCCAGTATGTTTCTTGGGAAGGACTAAGCATAGACTTTTCGAAGTGTGAAGAGTTTCACGAGAAACTAGAAAGAGAAGCTGGAGCATGGGAAAAGGCACACCCCACTGATTGCTCATGGCTATACCCTCCTAAAAGGAATAAAAGAGATCAATCTCTTGAATTAGAGGATAAGAGGCACACAGGTGATGAGGTCGGAAATCATATATCTCTTGGTGAAAATGATATGGGTCATGACCATTGTGATTCATTGGCATTGCGTGTTGTTACATTAGATGGCTCTGGCAATGAAAATAGTTTTAATCTATCCATTGTTGTATCACAAGGAATTTCCAACTCTGCTAAAGACACTTATACTGGAAGTGAAATTGGTAAACAAGAAATTAGCAATGCAAGCTAAGAGATGCTTCTTCAAGCACCAACTAACAAACACCTTACCTTAATTCCAGAAATTGATGCATCCTGTAAAGCAGAGCAGGGGATAGCTCTTGTAAAGGATTCCATAGAAGTATCAAATGAAATTTCTAAAGGAATTTATTATGGATATAAGGGAGATTTTTCTTCTCTTGAGTAGGTTTTGGGGCATGTCAAGCATGAGATTGAAGTTGGCAATGGCACGAAGGTTCCAAAAGGTGACACTGGTTTTGACTTAGCTTGTAACACTACTGACAATGGACAAAATGTTGATGTGTCTTCCCCTTCTTTTGAAATGACTAACACTAAACTGGTTCATACTACTTTCCCAGTTGTTGAAAATTCCTATAAGGTTGTTGCTCCTACCATTGCAATTGATAAGAGTGTATGAAAATTGGATTTTAATCTACCAGTTGATGAAGGATTTCATAATGTTGATATGACTATGGCTGTTAATAATTTATGCAATGATGATGATCTGGAACAAAAGATGAAGTCATGGGCATGGTTGAAGAACCTATGGCAATTGATGAGAGTGCTTCTACAGTTGACACTCCCGTAAGACATAATTTGAATGTGTGCAAGGTTGGTGTCTCTATTTTAATTAATCAGATGATAACGTTCATGACGTTGTAGTAGTTCATGAGAGTGTCTCTAAGATTGATGCCCATGTAACTATTAATGAGAGTGTTTGCCTTGTTAATGACACTTTAGCAGGTTATGAAAGTGCCTGCAAGGTTGAGTCCTGTGAGGCCACTGAAGAAAGGAAGGTCAATACTGGGTTTCTAGTGGCAGTTAAGGAGAGCGCTTGCAATGTGAAAAACATTGTAGCAATTGGTCAGCGTATGGTTCATTTCCATGTGTTTTTTGATCATATTATTTGCAAGATGGATGCTATTGTAGCTGATGATGCATGCACCAACATTAGGAAGTCTAAAGAAGATGATGAACCTGTTTCTTACACTGGAAAGATGATGGGTGGGCAAAGAAACTTTCCTATTGTGCTACCAAATGTTGCTCCCTATTCTCATGCATTAACAGTGGATTTGTAACTATGTGAAATTCTAGCCACATCTGGAATCAATGCTTATTGCTTTCAAAATACACCAGTCCCAGTCAATGAAAGTTGAAGGCAAGAAGTGCTCGTATTCTTGTCCAACGAAATAAGTCTTGCAAAAAGAAGGTTAGTTGTTCCACTGGGGAGGAAACCATGCCAGGAATGGCTGTTATCAGATGAGGAACTCTTTTCACATGACCCAACTATCTCAACACTTAGAAATGAAGTATTTTGTGACTATTTTGAGCTGGCAGTAAAAGGAAATCATTTCTCAGAAAGATGTATGCTAGGAAGAAACATTGAGCATGAAACAAATATTAAGTCTTCAATTCAAGAAATATTATTAGGTAAAACCAAATATTCTTATAAACAAACGCAAAGTGAGGAAGACATAAGAATATCAGCAGGCAGAATGATTCAACAACATGGGAACCTTTTAGAGGACACTGTTAACAAATATGAGCATCATAATAGCAAAGATGTCCTGGAAATTTTTGAGTATATCAAATCTAGCCCTAATGGAGTAGCTAATTTGGAAGTGACCGCAACATCAAATTCTGATCATGGTCAATTAGATGAAATAATGAGACCAAGTAAGGGACATTGTTTGGAACCCAAGCCCTGTAAGAGGAATCTTGAACAAAATTCTGGCCTGCCTCTGAATAATATAAAATCTAGTGGATCACCGAATACAGTGCTTAGGCAAATCCTTAGATGAAAACATAAATTCTCTTAGAAAAATTGGATGGGGGGACAGGAAAAATCTATCCAATTGGTCCAAACAATCCAAGAACGACACTGCTAACCTAGTCAACAATGTTGGACAAAGACGAAGGTTAAAAGAAATTTATGAGAATATATATCAGATGCAAAATAGGATTGAGCACAAGAGTATGATATTAAAGGAAGAAAGGCATTTGTTGTATGATATGAAAGAGACATTTGGCCACATTAAGGAAATTCAAGAATGTAGCAAATTTCTAGATCAAGGAATGGATTCCCTGAGAAAGCATATCCTTCAAGCAGAAAGGAATGTGTAGGCTATTAAGGAAGAGTTTGGTACCTTGAACTTGGCTTAAGACAATGGAAAAATCACTGAAAAATTGCAAACCTTGTTCGGCAAGGAGCATTCAAGGCTCCAAAAAAGCAAGTATATGAGCCACTGATCACCCAGGATGGACTAATGTCAACACTTGTAGTCCCTGAGTCTAGTAAGGGTTTTATTATGAATGCAAGCCACAATCTGGGAGGACCAGAAATTTACGGGTATCAAGATTAATTACAACAACAGACAACATGCACATGAACCTATCACTCACTATATGGCAACAATCAGTGCTAGAAATCCAATTGGCAAACAATTCAGATGTGTGTTTATCTAGATTGGGAATTACCAAGTTTAGAAATTTCACTGTAGAAGTTGCTGATCCTATCTTTGAATACATTGGACCTGCTAGATTCCTTGGCAATCTCATGGATGCAAGGAGATTTTCAATATGTGAAGAAGGCAGTTTTGAGACTAATTCTGATCACATTCGTGAGAAGGATGAAAATTGGGTGTGGTAGTTTGACCCTTAATTATTGCTCATGAAAATAAAAATTAACAAGTTGGTGAAATGCTGGCATCTGTCACAGACATTGCTAAAAACCATTAGGAAACCTATGATTGGCATGATTATAAGGAAGGAGCCATAAAAATGGTTGAATATCTACATGGTCTAATTTTTAACATCAAGGGAAAAAAAACAAATTGTGCAACACCCAAACATGCAATTGCTAGAGGACAAGCAATGTCGGGAAGGGGGGACAGTAATTCTCTCTATGGATTAATTGCCCTAGGAAGGACGAAATAGGCTATCTAATCTCGTATGCTATAGCCTTTGATAAAGGGGTAAAACCCATTATCCAATGTTTTGGGGCAACATTCGGTAAATTTGGGGTAGCTAGGGACAAAAACCCAAATTGTGGTGATCCAGGAGGATCCTCAAATGTCGACATATTCTGGTTGGCCTAAGATATAACCAACACAGTCCAGCCAACAAAGAACTCACATGGAGTTTTTTTGATGCAAAGGGAATGAAGTTCATATGTCTTCATAGGCTTGGAAAATATTCTTGTTGCTATTTGGGAAAAATGGCCATGTAAAATGATTAACATATGAGATAAGATTCTCATAATAATGTATTTTTTAATTAAAAAATGGGATTATTGGTGCAAAACCATGTGGGCTTGCAATCCCTAGTCTCAAGGAGAGTCCTATGGAGGAAGTTGAGATCCTTAAGGATGGTTGAGAGATTTGTTCCAACCAATTCCCTTGAGATATGCCAAGGTCCTAATCAAAGGGGACCTTGAGAGATATTGTCTCCATAAAAATCTTTAGGTGGTTTAGATGGAGAGATTTTAAAAGCTCTTCTTGGGAATCAAGAAGAGGAGAAGAGATCTTGTGGAGAGCTTCTTCAAGGCTTATTGATTCAGGGATTTTGTAAAGAGAAGTAGATTGTAGGTCTACTTATTTTTCCTTTTTTTCCTTCAAGAATCAATAAAGTAGGTTCATGGGATTTATGAACCCAGAGAGGTAGCTAGGGAGGTTTTGGTGAACTATGTTATCAAATTTTCTGTATCATGTCTCTATCTTGATTGCTTATTATAGTTTGCATATGTTTTGTTTGTATGTCTTTAAGCAATGATGAGAATGAATATTGTAAGCCAATTTTCCATTATGTTTAAGTGGAGAATTGAGAGATGAATTGAATTGAAATCTGAATTAGTAGCTAGGGCACTAATTTTAGATCAGGTGGTATCAGAGCCTCAAGATCAGAGGTTGTTTCTGTGGATTGTTAAAGGACAACCATGGGCAAAGGTTTGAAGCGATGAGATGGACCGAGATTGGTGGATTTGTGGCTAAGCACTTTTGAAACAATCATTGTCAGTAGCACCTTCGATTGGTGGATATGCAGCTCGATTCATGGATCTGTATGGTCTTGTTGGATCATTGGCGGAGATTGTTAAAATTGTAATTTTACGCCGCGCGGTGGTTTTTGAAAACCAGCCCGGTCTCCCCGCACCGCCATTCTCCAAAGACTGTACGAGCAGGAGGAGGACCCGACACAATCAAACGCTGCCACGCGTGCCTTGTACAAACACCAAAACCGCTTTCCCCGGACAGTAAAGGTCGATTGGTTTGCCCGAGGAGGGTGTGCGAACCACGTTGGATCAGCTGGGCGCGCGATCTCCGCCGTCGTTTTCCCAAAGGTGCTGTCTGCCCTCGACACATCAAATTTTGTCGTTTTTCCCGTTGACCGCCGTAGGTGATGAATTTATGGTTTTTAATGCTGTACGTAGATTAGATGGATGCCTTCAATATCGTTGTGGGCATACCTTTAATTTTGGTTATGGGCATATGTCCCATATGACATACGCTTTATTTTTTTATATTTTTTTATACACGTTGTCAAACGTTAAAAATATGTCTACGTGTTGTAGTAGTTAAGTGCTTTTTTTTTTGTGAGTGGTGGCTACGCACGAGAGTGCGATTTTCTCTTGTAAATGCACAGCAGTGCGACATAGAAATTAGAATGTAATGTTTTGTTTTAGCCATTGAAGAACAGAGGGCTGTTTATGTAATATCCACAGCAGTGGAAAATCTGTGACTGCAACAGAGTTTTTTTTGTGAATCCCTCTTTGCACAGAGGATGGAATTTGTATCAGTCTTTCAGTTTTAAATTAATAGAAATGTGTTGTGACTGTGTAATGGACTGTGTTCTGAGTTAATTTTTTTTAAAAGAGGTTCTCTGCAAAAGATCCTGGACAGAGGAAACAGAGCATTGTCTCTGTGGTGGTTATTTTATCTGGTTTTGGTATTTCTCCATTTAAAAAATACCCAACAGTGGTATCAGAGCAAGGCTCAGGCTCTTTAAAGAAGTTAAAGAAGCTGAAGGGAGAAGGTTGTTGCTGCAGCAAAACTTCTCAGGCAGATAGAAAACTCAGACAATGAAGGATTCAGGTATTCCCCAAAAGCATTTCTCTTGTTATTGCTGAAGACAGTCAGTTTTTAAAAAAAAAATCACAGTCAAGGATTTAAAACCATAGTTCAAGATGCAAGGAATGGCAAGCACAAGCATGGGTATGTTCAACACCCAGCTCCCACACTTTAATGGGAAGAACTATGACTACTGGTCTATAACCATGAGAGCTTTGTTCATCTCTCAAGATATATGGGAACTAGTAGAATATGGGTTTGAGGAACCAGCAGATGAAACAACATTTAATAACCTAACTCAGGGAGAGAAGGACCTATTGAAGCTCAATAGGAAGAAGGATGCAAAGGCCATTGTCTTGTTGTATCAAGCAGTGGACCAGAGTATATTCCCAAGGATAGCAGCAGCTACAACATCACACAATGCATGGCAAACCCTAAAAACTGCCTATCAAGGCATGGAGAGAGTGAAGACAGCAAAATTGCAAATGCTGAGAAAGGATTTTGAAAACTTGAACATGAAGGAGTCAGATAACATTGACTCATTCTTCACTCATGTGATTGGTGTAATCACACAAATGAGAACTCATGGAGAAACAATTGAAGATAGAAGAATAGTGGAGAAAATATTGAGGGTCTTACCCTCAAGGTTCGATGCCATAGTCACCACCATTGAAGAGACAAAGGATCTCTCAAACTATTCAGTTGATGAGCTACATGCATCACTGATAACTCACGAGCAGAGGTTGAGTAGGAATGAAAACTCATCCCTAGAGCAAGCCTTCAAGACCCAGATGTCCTTTGGAAAAGGAAGAGGTCAAGGAAGAGGAAACCGAAGAGGAAGAGGCAGAAGCCAGAACAGAGGTGGAAGGAACAACCCATCAAATGCACAAGGAAGAGGTAGCAATCCAAATCAGAACCAAGGTCAAGGCAACAGCCAACAAAGAGATCAGTATCAGGCTCAAGGACAAAGGTATGATAAATCTAATGTTCAATGCTATTATTGCAAAAAGTATGGACATTATGCTAGTGATTGTAGAAAGAAACAGCATGATATGAACAACAGAAAAAATGCAAATGTTACAAGAGAAAACAACAGTCAAGAAAATGTCCTGTTAGCTTGTAACATGGCTGAAACACATAGTGAGGACATATGGTTTCTAGACTCAGGTTGCAGCAACCATATGACAGGGAATATAGCCCTCTTTTCAGCCTTAAATCAGAATTTGAAATCAGAGGTCACACTAGGAACTGATAGTAAAGTGTCTATTATGGGAAAAGGGGAGGTAAAAATATTTACAAAGCAAGGAGAAAGGAAAACCATAGCAGATGTCTACTATGTCCCCGGAATGAGATGTAACCTCTTGAGTATTGGACAACTTGTCCAAAAGGGTTACAATGTTTACTTTGTAAATGATGTGTGCACCATCATGGACATACCACCCAACAAAAGATGCATTGCTGAAGTGAAGATGACAAGGAACAGGATGTTCCCTCTCCGGATCAGGGTAGACATGAAGAACAAAAGGGAAATGGTAGCAGTTACACAAGAGGCCTTCCAAAGCGTGCCAAAGGATGAGAACTGGTTATGGCACTTGAGATTCGGGCATCTAAATTTTGGAGGTCTAAACTTATTGAGCAGAAAAGGAATGGTAAAGGGATTACCATTGATAGAGAAGCCGGACAGCCTTTGTGAAGGTTGTATATTGGGAAAACAACATAGAGAGAGTTTTCCATCAGGGAAAAGTATAAGGGAAAAGGCACCCTTAGAGATTATCCACTCAGATTTGTGTGGACCGATGCAAGCTCCATCATTAGCAGGAAACCTATATTTCTTGACATTCATTGATGATTTTACAAGAAAGACTTGGATATATTTCCTCAAGAACAAAAGTGAAGTCTTTGAGAAATTCCAAAACTTCAAAGCACTTGTGGAGAACCAAAGCGGGCTGCACATAAAAGTATTGAGAACTGACAGAGGAGGTGAGTATATCTCAAATGAATTCCTAAAGTTTTGTAGAGAAAATGGAATTCATAAACAGTTTACAACTGGGTACACCCCACAGCAAAATGGAGTTGCTGAAAGGAAGAACAGAACCATCATGGAGATGGCAAGGAGCATGTTGAAGGCAAAGCATTTGCCAAATGAGTATTGGGCTGAAGCTGTACATTGTGCAATTTATATTTTGAACAGGTGTCCTACAAAAGCAGTCATGAACAAAGTGCCAGAAGAGGCATGGAGTGGGAGAAAGCAAGGAGTCACCCACATGAGAGTTTTTGGATGTGTGGCCTATGCACACATTCCAGATCAGCTAAGGAGGAAGTTGGACAACAAAGGGGAGAAGTGTATCCTTGTTGGATACAGTGATGAATCCAAAGCCTACAGGCTGTACATCCCATCTACCAAGAAGTTCTTTGTCAGCAGGGATGTTCAATTCATTGAAGAAGAAGCTTGGGATGGAAGCATAGAGAAAACAGTCAATGTTAAAAACTGTTTGTCTCATGATGAAGATGAAGAGGAGGTGGCTGAAATGAATCCCCAAACAGCAGCACCAACACAAGAACAACAAGGTACACCATTGAGGATCAATGAGAGTGCTTCTCCAAGCACACCACAAGGAGGAAATTCAAGTGCATTTTCAAGCACTTGCACACCAAGTGAACGAGGTAAGAAGTTTAGAAATCTAAGTGAAATTTATGAAGAAGGAATGAATTCCTTATTTGCCTTGTTTTGTCATGTTGATGATCCTATTCATTTTGAAGAAGCTATTAAAGATAGGAAATGGATAGAAGCTATGGATGAGGAAATCAATGCCATAGAGAGAAACAAAACATGGGATTTGGTTGAGCTACCAAAAGGCAAAGAAGTCATTGGTGTGAAATGGGTCTACAAGACCAAGAGCAATGCTGAAGGTAAGATTGAAAGGCATAAAGCAAGGCTGGTTGTCAAAGGCTACAAGCAGCAGTATGGGAGAGACTATGAGGAGACTTTCGCCCCGGTTGCAAGAATGGAAACAGTGAGAGCAGTGCTGTCCATAGCAGCTCAAAACAAATGGAAAGTCTACCAAATGGACGTGAAGTCAGCATTCCTAAATGGAGTGTTAAAAGAAGAGGTGTACATTGAACAGCCTCTCGGATATGAGAAGAAAGGTGAAGAGCACAAAGTGTGCAAATTGAAGACAGATCTTTATGGGCTGAAGCAAGTGCCAAGAGCATGGTATAGCAGGATAGATTCATATCTATTGGATAATGAATTTGACAAATGTGAAGGAGAACCCACAGTCTACATCAAGGAAAATGATGGTAAAATTTTAATTTTTGTCTTGTATGTTGATGATGTTATTTTCACTGGAAATGATATTTATCTTATTGAGAATTTTAAATCAATCATGAAAGATGAATTTGAAATGACTGACATGGGTGTGTTGAGATACTTCTTAGGCATAGAAGTAGAGCAAAATGAAAAAGGAATTTTTATCTCAAGCAAGATATGTAAATCAAGTTTTGGGCAGATTTAAGATGGAAGAATGCAAGGCAGCAATCACTCCCACAGTGATGGGATTAAAGCTCAGTAGAGAGGACAACAGCAAGGATTTTGATCCTAGCCTGTACAAAAGAATTGTGGGCATCCTTATGTATTTAACAGCAACTAGGCCTGATTTAATGTATGCTGTTAGTTTAATTTCCAGGTTCATGGAGAGGCCGAAGGAGGCACATTGGCAGGCAACAAAGAGAATTTTGAGGTATGTCAAAGGTACCAAAATGTTTGGAATTCTATATCATGCCTCAAAACATTCAGATTTGGTTGGGTACACAGATAGCGATTGGGCTGGAAGTGTAGATGATCGGAAGAGCACTTCCGGTTATGTTTTTAATATGGGTTCAGGAGCCATTTCATGGGCTTCTAAGAAGCAGTCCATTGTAGCATTATCTACAGCAGAGGCAGAATATGTGGCAGCGACAGCAGCAGCATGTCAGGCAGTTTGGATGAGGAGGATGTTGAGAAGCTTAGGCCAAGAGCAGGCAAAAGCGACAGTGGTCTTCTGTGACAATAGCTCAGCTATTGCTTTGTCAAAGAATTCAGTGTTTCATAAGAGAACGAAACACATCGATACAAGGTTTCACTACATCAGAGAATTAGTGAACAATGGAGAAATTGTCCGAGAACATTGCAGGACTCAGGAACAGGTTGCAGACATCTTGACAAAGCCACTGGTTCAGAAGAGTTTCGAATTTTTGAGAAAGTGTTTGGGAATGACCGAACGCGCGGCTATTAAAATTAAAGGGGAGTGTTAAAATTGTAATTTTACGCCGCGCGGTGGTTTTTGAAAACCAGCCCGGTCTCCCCGCACCGCCATTCTCCAAAGACTGTACGAGCAGGAGGAGGACCCGACACAATCAAACGCCGCCACGCGTGCCTTGTACAAACACCAAAACCGCTTTCCCCGGACGGTAAAGGTCGATTGGTTTGCCCGAGGAGGGTGTGCGAACCACGTTGGATCAGCTGGGCGCGCGATCTCCGCCGTCGTTTTCCCAAAGGTGCTGTCCGCCCTTAACACATCAAATTTTGTCGTTTTTCCCGTTGACCGCCGTAGGTGATGAATTTATGGTTTTTAATGCTGTACGTAGATTAGATGGATGCCTTCAATATCGTTGTGGGCATACCTTTAATTTTGGTTATGGGCATATGTCCCATATGACATACGCTTTATTTTTTTATATTTTTTTATACACGTTGTCAAACGTTAAAAATATGTCTACGTGCTGTAGTAGTTAAGTGCTTTTTTTTTTTTGTGAGTGGTGGCTACGCACGAGAGTGCGATTTTCTCTTGTAAATGGATAGCAGTGCGACATAGAAATTAGAATGTAATGTTTTGTTTTAGCCATTGAAGAACAGAGGGTTGTTTATGTAATATCCACAACAGTGGAAAATCTGTGAATGCAACAAAGTTTTTTTCGTGAATCCCTCTTTGCACAGAGGATGGAATTTGTATCAGTCTTTCAGTTTTAAATTAATAGAAATGTGTTGTGACTGTGTAATGGACTGTGTTCTGAGTTAATTTTTTTTAAAAGAGGTTCTCTGCAAAAGATCCTGGACAGAGGAAACAGAGCATTGTCTCTGTGGTGGTTATTTTATCTGGTTTTGGTATTTCTCCATTTAAAAAATACCCAACAGTGGTATCAGAGCAAGGCTCAGGCTCTTTAAAGAAGTTAAAGAAGCTGAAGGGAGAAGGTTGTTGCTGCAGCAAAACTTCTCAGGCAGACAGAAAACTCAGACAGCGAAGAATTCAGGTATTCCCCAAAAGCATTTCTCTTGTTATTGCTGAAGACAGTCAGTTTTTTAAAAAAAAATCACAGTCAAGGATTTAAAACCATAGTTCAAGATGAAAGGAATGGCAAGCACAAGCATGGGTATGTTCAACACCCAGCTCCCACACTTTAATGGGAAGAACTATGACTACTGGTCTATAACCATGAGAGCTTTGTTCATCTCTCAAGATATATGGGAACTAGTAGAATATGGGTTTGAGGAACGAGCAGATGAAACAACATTTAATAACCTAACTCAGGGAGAGAAGGACCTATTGAAGCTCAATAGGAAGAAGGATGCAAAGGCCATTGTCTTGTTGTATCAAGCAATGGACCAGAGTATATTCCCAAGGATAGCAGCAGCTACAACATCACACAATGCATGGCAAACCCTAAAAACTGCCTATCAAGGCATGGAGAGAGTGAAGACAACAAAATTGCAAATGCTGAGAAAGGATTTTGAAAACTTGAACATGAAGGAGTCAGATAACATTGACTCATTCTTCACTCATGTGATTGGTGTAATCACACAAATGAGAACTCATGGAGAAACAATTGAAGATAGAAGAATAGTGGAGAAAATATTGAGGGTCTTACCCTCAAGGTTCGATGCCATAGTCACCACCATTGAAGAGACAAAGGATCTCTCAAACTATTCAGTTGATGAGCTACATGCATCACTGATAACTCATGAGCAGAGGTTGAGTAGGAATGAAAACTCATCCCTAGAGCAAGCCTTCAAGACCCAGATGTCCTTTGGAAAAGGAAGAGGTCAAGGAAGAGGAAACCGAAGAGGAAGAGGCAGAAGCCAGAACAGAGGTGGAAGGAACAACCCATCAAATGCACAAGGAAGAGGCAGAAATCCAAATCAGAACCAAGGTCAAGGTAGCAGCCAACAAAGAGATCAGTATCAGGCTCAAGGACAAAGGTATGATAAATCTAATGTTCAATGCTATTATTGCAAAAAGTATGGACATTATGCTAGTGATTGTAGAAGGAAACAACATGATATGAAGAACAGACAAAATGCAAATGTTACAAGAGAAAACAACAGTCAAGAAAATGTCCTGTTAGCTTGTAACATGGCTGAAACACATAGTGAGGACATATGGTTTCTAGACTCAGGTTGCAGCAACCATATGACAGGGAATATAGCCCTCTTTTCAGCCTTAAATCAGAATTTGAAATCAGAGGTCACACTAGGAACTGATAGTGAAGTGTCTGTTATGGGAAAAGGGGAGGTAAAAATATTTACAAAGCAAGGAGAAAGGAAAACCATAACAGATGTCTACTATGTCCCCGGAATGAGATGTAACCTCTTGAGTATTGGACAGCTTGTCCAAAAGGGTTACAATGTTTACTTTGTAAATGATGTGTGCACCATCATGGACATACCACCCAGCAAAAGATGCATTGCTGAAGTGAAGATGACAAGGAATAGGATGTTCCCTCTCCGGATCAGGGCAGACATGAAGAACAAAAGGGAAATGGCAGCAGTCACACAAGAGGCCTTCCAAAGCGTGCCAAAGGATGAGAACTGGTTATGGCACTTGAGATTCGGGCATCTAAATTTTGGAGGTCTAAACTTATTGAGCAGAAAAGGAATGGTAAAGGGATTACCATTGATAGAGAAGCCGGACAGCCTTTGTGAAGGTTGTATATTGGGCAAACAACATAGAGAGAGTTTTCCATCAGGGAAAAGTATAAGGGCAAAGGCACCCTTAGAGATTATCCACTCAGATTTGTGTGGACCGATGCAAGCTCCATCATTAGCAGACAGCCTATATTTCTTGACATTCATTGATGATTTTACAAGAAATATTTGGATATATTTCCTCAAGAACAAAAGTGAAGTCTTTGAGAAATTCCAAAACTTCAAAGCACTTGTGGAGAACCAAAGCAGGCTGCACATAAAAGTATTGAGAACTGACAGAGGAGGTGAGTATATCTCAAATGAATTCCTAAAGTTTTGTAGAGAAAATGGAATTCATAAACAGTTTACAACTCGGTACACCCCACATCAAAATGGAGTTGCTAAAAGGAAGAACAGAACCATCATGGAGATGGCAAGGAGCATGTTGAAGGCAAATCATTTGCCAAATGAGTATTGGGCTGAAGCTGTACATTGTGCAGTTTATATTTTGAACAGGTGTCCTACAAAAGCAGTCATGAACAAAGTGCCAGAAGAGGCATGGAGTGGGAGAAAGCAAGGAGTCACCCACATGAGAGTTTTTGGATGTGTGGCCTATGCACACATTCCAGATCAGCTAAGGAGGAAGTTGGACAACAAAGGGGAGAAGTGTATCCTTGTTGGATACAGTGATGAATCCAAAGCCTACAGGCTGTACATCCCATCTACCAAGAAGTTCTTTGTCAGCAGGGATGTTCAATTCATTGAAGAAGAAGCTTGGGATGGAAGCATAGAGAAAAGAGTCAATGTTAAAAACTGTTTGTCTCATGATGAAGATGAAGAGGAGGTGGCTGAAATGAATCCCCAAATAGCAGCACCAACACAAGAACAGCAAGGTACACCATTGAGGATCAATGAGAGTGCTTCTCCAAGCACACCACAAGGAGGAAATTCAAGTGCATCTTCAATCACTTGCACACCAAGTGAACGAGGTAAGAAGTTTAGAAATCTAAGTGAAATTTATGAAGAAGGAATGAATTCCTTATTTGCCTTGTTTTGTCATGTTGATGATCCTATTCATTTTGAGGAAGCTATTAAAGATAGGAAATGGATAGAAGCTATGGATGAGGAAATCAATGCCATAGAGAGAAACAAAACATGGGATTTGGTTGAGCTACCAAAAGGCAAAGAAGTCATTGGTGTGAAATGGGTCTACAAGACCAAGAGCAATGCTGAAGGCAAGATTGAAAGGCATAAAGCAAGGCTAGTTGTCAAAGGCTACAAGCAGCAGTATGGGAGAGACTATGAGGAGACTTTCGCTCCGATTGCAAGAATGGAAACAGTGAGAGCAGTGCTGTCCATAGCAGCTCAAAACAAATGGAAAGTCTACCAAATGGACGTGAAGTCAGCATTCCTAAATGGAGTGTTAAAAGAAGAGGTGTACATTGAACAGCCTCTCGGATATGAGAAGAAAGGTGAAGAACACAAAGTGTGCAAATTGAAGAAAGCTCTTTATGGGCTGAAGCAAGCGCCAAGAGCATGGTATAGCAGGATAGATTCATATCTATTGGATAATGAATTCGACAAATGTGAAGGAGAACCCACAGTCTACATCAAGGAAAAGGATGATAAAATTTTAATTGTTGTCTTGTATGTTGATGATGTTATTTTCACTGGAAATGATATTTATCTTATTGAGAATTTTAAATCAGTCATGAAAGATGAATTTGAAATGACTGACATGGGTGTGTTGAGATACTTCTTAGGCATAGAAGTAGAGCAAAATGAAAAAGGAATTTTTATCTCAAGCAAGATATGTAAATCAAGTTTTGGGCAGATTTAAGATGGAAGAATGCAAGGCAGCAATCACTCCCACAGTGATGGGATTAAAGCTCAGTAGAGAGGACAGCAGCAATGATTTTCATCCTAGCCTGCACAAAAGCATTGTGGGCAGCCTTATGTATTTAACAGCAACTAGGCCTGATTTAATGTATGCTGTTAGTTTAATTTCCAGGTTCATGGAGAGGCCGAAGGAGGCACATTGGCAGGCAGCAAAGAGAATTTTGAGGTATGTCAAAGGTACCAAAATGTTTGGAATTCTATATCATGCCTCAAAACATTCAGATTTGGTTGGGTACACAGATAGCGATTGGGCTGGAAGTGTAGATGATCGGAAGAGCACTTCCGGTTATGTTTTTAATATGGGTTCAGGAGCCATTTCATGGGCTTCTAAGAAGCAGTCCATTGTAGCATTATCTACAGCAGAGGCAGAATATGTGGCAGCGACAACAGCAGCATGTCAGGCAGTTTGGATGAGGAGGATGTTGAGAAGCTTAGGCCAAGAGCAGGCAAAAGCGACAGTGGTCTTCTGTGACAATAGCTCAGCTATTGCTTTGTCAAAGAATTCAGTGTTTCATAAGAGAACGAAACACATCGATACAAGGTTTCACTACATCAGAGAATTAGTGAACAATGGAGAAATTGTCCTAGAACATTGCAGGACTCAGGAACAGGTTGCAGACATCTTGACAAACCCACTGGTTCAGAAGAGTTTCGAATTTTTGAGAAAGTGTTTGGGAATGACCGAACGCGCGGCTATTAAAATTAAAGGGGAGTGTTAAAATTGTAATTTTACGCCGCGTGGTGGTTTTTGAAAACCAGCCCGGTCTCCCCGCACCGCCATTCTCCAAAGACTGTACGAGCAGGAGGAGGACCCGACACAATCAAACGCCGCCACGCGTGCCTTGTACAAACACCAAAACCGCTTTCCCCGGACGGTAAAGGTCGATTGGTTTGCCCGAGGAGGGTGTGCGAACCACGTTGGATCAGCTGGGCGCGCGATCTCCGCCGTCGTTTTCCCAAAGGTGTTGTCCGCCCTCGACACATCAAATTTTGTCGTTTTTCCCGTTGACCGCCGTAGGTGATGAATTTATGGTTTTTAATGCTGTACGTAGATTAGATGGATGCCTTCAATATCGTTGTGGGCATACCTTTAATTTTGGTTATGGGCATATGTCCCATATGACATACGCTTTATTTTTTTATATTTTTTTATACACATTGTCAAACGTTAAAAATATGTCTACGTGTTGTAGTAGTTAAGTGCTTTTTTTTTTTTGTGAGTGGTGGCTACGCACGAGAGTGCGATTTTCTCTTGTAAATGCACAACACTGCGACATAGAAATTAGAATGTAATGTTTTGTTTTAGCCATTGAAGAACAGAGGGCTGTTTATGTAATATCCACAACAGTGGAAAATCTGTGAATGCAACAGAGTTTTTTTTGTGAATCCCTCTTTGCACAGAGGATGGAATTTGTATCAGTCTTTCAGTTTTAA
Source organism: Pinus tabuliformis (assembly GCA_031772625.1). Classification (NCBI taxonomy): domain Eukaryota; kingdom Viridiplantae; phylum Streptophyta; class Pinopsida; order Pinales; family Pinaceae; genus Pinus; species Pinus tabuliformis. The sequence continues at coordinate 588,716,429 of CM062806.1, forward strand.
ATTAATAGAAATGTGTTGTGACTGTGTAATGGACTGTGTTCTGAGTTAATTTTTTTTAAAAGAGGTTCTCTGCAAAAGATCCTGGACAGAGGAAACAGAGCATTGTCTCTGTGGTGGTTATTTTATCTGGTTTTGGTATTTCTCCATTTAAAAAATACCCAACAGTGGTATCAGAGCAAGGCTCAGGCTCTTTAAAGAAGTTAAAGAAGCTGAAGGGAGAATGTTGTTGCTGCAGCAAAACTTCTCAGGCAGACAAAAAACTCAGACAGCGAAGGATTCAGGTATTCCCCAAAAGCATTTCTCTTGTTATTGCTGAAGACAGTCAGTTTTTAAAAAAAAAATCACAGTCAAGGATTTAAAACCATAGTTTAAGATGCAAGGAATGGCAAGCACAAGCATGGGTATGTTCAACACCCAGCTCCCACACTTTAATGGGAAGAACTATGACTACTGGTCTATAACCATGAGAGCTTTGTTCATCTCTCAAGATATATGGGAACTAGTAGAATATGGGTTTGAGGAACGAGCAGATGAAACAACATTTAATAACCTAACTCAGGGAGAGAAGGACCTATTGAAGCTCAATAGGAAGAAGGATGCAAAGGCCATTGTCTTGTTGTATCAAGCAGTGGACCAGAGTATATTCCCAAGGATAGCAGCAGCTACAACATCACACAATGCATGGCAAACCCTAAAAACTGCCTATCAAGGCATGGAGAGAGTGAAGACAACAAAATTGCAAATGCTGAGAAAGGATTTTGAAAACTTGAACATGAAGGAGTCAGATAACATTGACTCATTCTTCACTCATGTGATTGGTGTAATCACACAAATGAGAACTCATGGAGAAACAATTGAAGATAGAAGAATAGTGGAGAAAATATTGAGGGTCTTACCCTCAAGGTTCGATGCCATAGTCACCACCATTGAAGAGACAAAGGATCTCTCAAACTATTCAGTTGATGAGCTACATGCATCACTGATAACTCATGAGCAGAGGTTGAGTAGGAATGAAAACTCATCCCTAGAGCAAGCCTTCAAGACCCAGATGTCCTTTGGAAAAGGAAGAGGTCAAGGAAGAGGAAACCGAAGAGGAAGAGGCAGAAGCCAGAACAGAGGTGGAAGGAACAGCCCATCAAATGCACAAGGAAGAGGCAGCAATCCAAATCAGAACCAAGGTCAAGGCAGCAGCCAACAAAGAGATCAGTATCAGGCTCAAGGACAAAGGTATGATAAATCTAATGTTCAATGCTATTATTGCAAAAAGTATGGACATTATGCTAGTGATTGTAGAAAGAAACAACATGATATGAACAGCAGACAAAATGCAATGTTACAAGAGAAAACAACAGTCAAGAAAATGTCCTGTTAGCTTGTAACATGGCTGAAACACATAGTGAGGACATATGGTTTCTAGACTCAGGTTGCAGCAACCATATGACAGGGAATATAGCCCTCTTTTCAGCCTTAAATCAGAATTTGAAATCAGAGGTCACACTAGGAACTGATAGTAAAGTGTCTGTTATGGGAAAATGGGAGGTAAAAATATTTACAAAGCAAGGAGAAAGGAAAACCATAGCAGATGTCTACTATGTCCCCGGAATGAGATGTAACCTCTTGAGTATTGGACAGCTTGTCCAAAAGGGTTACAATGTTTACTTTGTAAATGATGTGTGCACCATCATGGACATACCATCCAGCAAAAGATGCATTGCTGAAGTGAAGATGACAAGGAACATGATGTTCCCTCTCCGGATCAGGGCAGACATGAAGAACAAAAGGGAAATGGCAGCAGTCACACAAGAGGCCTTCCAAAGTGTGCCAAAGGATGAGAACTGGTTATGGCACTTGAGATTCGAGCATCTAAATTTTGGAGGTCTAAAATTATTGAGCAGAAAAGGAATGGTAAAGGGATTACCATTGATAGAGAAGCCGAATAGCCTTTGTGAAGGTTGTATATTGGGCAAACAACATAGAGAGAGTTTTCCACCAGGGAAAAGTATAAGGGAAAAGGCACCCTTAGAGATTATCCACTCAGATTTGTGTGGACCGATGCAAGCTCCATCATTAGCAGGCAGCCTATATTTCTTGACATTCTTTGATGATTTTACAAGAAAGACTTGGATATATTTCCTCAAGAACAAAAGTGAAGTATTTGAGAAATTCCAAAACTTCAAAGCACTTGTGGAGAACCAAAGCGGGCTGCACATAAAAGTTTTGAGAACTGACAGAGGAGGTGAGTATATCTCAAATGAATTCCTAAAGTTTTGTAGAGAAAATGGAATTCATAAACAGTTTACAACTGGGTACACCCCACAGCAAAATGGAGTTGCTGAAAGGAAGAACAGAACCATCATGGAGATGGCAAGGAGCATGTTGAAGGCAAAGCATTTGCCAAATGAGTATTGGGCTGAAGCTGTACATTGTGCAGTTTATATTTTGAACAGGTGTCCTACAAAAGCAGTCATGAACAAAGTGCCAGAAGAGGCATGGAGTGGGAGAAAGCAAGGAGTCACCCATATGAAAGTTTTTGGATGTGTGGCCTATGCACACATTCCAGATCAGCTAAGGAGGAAGTTGGACAGCAAAGGGGAGAAGTGTATCCTTGTTGGATACAGTGATGAATCCAAAGCCTACAGGCTGTACATCCCATCTACCAAGAAGTTCTTTGTCAACAGGGATGTTCAATTCATTGAAGAAGAAGCTTGGGATGGAAGCATAGAGAAAACAGTCAATGTTAAAAACTGTTTGTCTCATGATGAAGATGAAGAGGAGGTGGCTGAAATGAATCCCCAAACAGTAGCACCAACACAAGAACAACAAGGTACACCATTGAGGATCAATGAGAGTGCTTCTCCAAGCACACCACAAGGAGGAAATTCAAGTGCATCTTCAAGCACTTGCACACCAAGTGAACGAGGTAAGAAGTTTAGAAATCTAAGTGAAATTTATGAAGAAGGAATGAATTCCTTATTTGCCTTGTTTTGTCATGTTGATGATCCTATTCTTTTTGAAGAAGCTATTAAAGATAGGAAATGGATAGAAGCTATGGATGAGGAAATCAATGCCATAGAGAGAAACAAAACATGGGATTTGGTTGAGCTACCAAAAGGCAAAGAAGTCATTGGTGTGAAATGGGTCTACAAGACCAAGAGCAATGCTGAAGGCAAGATTGAAAGGCATAAAGCAAGGTTGGTTGTCAAAGGCTACAAGCAGCAGTATGGGAGAGACTATGAGGAGACTTTCGCCCCGGTTGCAAGAATGGAAACAGTGAGAGCAGTGCTGTCCATAGCAGCTCAAAACAAATGGAAAGTCTACCAAATGGACGTGAAGTCAGCATTCCTAAATGGAGTGTTAAAAGAAGAGGTGTACATTGAACAGCCTCTCGGATATGAGAAGAAAGGTGAAGAGCACAAAGTGTGCAAATTGAAGAAAGCTCTTTATGGGCTTAAGCAAGCGCCAAGAGCATGGTATAGCAGGATAGATTCATATCTATTGGATAATGAATTTGACAAATGTGAAGGAGAACCCACAGTCTACATCAAGGAAAAGGATGGTAAAATTTTAATTGTTGTCTTGTATGTTGATGATGTTATTTTCACTGGAAATGATATTTATCTTATTGAGAATTTTAAATCAGTCATGAAAGATGAATTTGAAATGACTGACATGGGTGTGTTGAGATACTTCTTAGGCATAGAAGTAGAGCAAAATGAAAAAGGAATTTTTATCTCAAGCAAGATATGTAAATCAAGTTTTGGGCAGATTTAAGATGGAAGAATGCAAGGCAGCAATCACTCCCACAGTGATGGGATTAAAGCTCAGTAGAGAGGACAGCAACAAGGATTTTCATCCTAGCCTGTACAAAAGCATTGTGGGCAGCCTTATGTATTTAACAGCAACTAGGCCTGATTTAATGTATGCTGTTAGTTTAATTTCCAGGTTCATGGAGAGGCCGAAGGAGGCACATTGGCAGGCAGCAAAGAGAATTTTGTGGTATGTCAAAGGTACCAAAATGTTTGGAATTCTATATCATGCCTCAGAACATTCAGATTTGGTTGGGTACACAGATAGCGATTGGGCTGGAAGTGTAGATGATCGGAAGAGCACTTCCAGTTATGTTTTTAATATGGGTTCAGGAGCCATTTCATGGGCTTCTAAGAAGCAGTCCATTGTAGCATTATCTACAGCAGAGGCAGAATATGTGGCAGCGACAGCAGCAGCATGTCAGGCAGTTTGGATGAGGAGGATGTTGAGAAGCTTAGGCCAAGAGCAGGCAAAAGCGACAGTGGTCTTCTGTGACAATAGCTTAGCTATTGCTTTGTCAAAGAATTCAGTGTTTCATAAGAGAACGAAACACATCGATACAAGGTTTCACTACATCAGAGAATTAGTGAACAATGGAGAAATTGTCCTAGAACATTGCAGGACTCAGGAACAGGTTGCAGACATCTTGACAAAGCCACTGGTTCAGAAGAGTTTCGAATTTTTGAGAAAGTGTTTGGGAATGATCGAACGCGCGGCTATTAAAATTAAAGGGGAGTGTTAAAATTGTAATTTTAGGCCGCGCGGTGGTTTTTGAAAACCAGCCCGGTCTCCCCGCACCGCCATTCTCCAAAGACTGTACGAGCAGGAGGAGGACCCGACACAATCAAACGCCGCCACGCGTGCCTTGTACAAACACCAAAACCACTTTCCCCGGACGGTAAAGGTCGATTGGTTTGCCCGAGGAGGGTGTGCGAACCACGTTGGATCAGCTGGGCGCGCGATCTCCGCCGTCGTTTTCCCAAAGGTGCTGTCCGCCCTCGACACATCAAATTTTGTCGTTTTTTCCGTTGACCGCCGTAGCTCATGAATTTATGGTTTTTAATGTTGTACGTAGATTAGATGGATGCCTTCAATATCGTTGTGGGCATACCTTTAATTTTGGTTATGGGCATATGTCCCATATGACATACGCTTTATTTTTTTATATTTTTTTATACACGTTGTCAAACGTTAAAAATATGTCTACGTGCTGTAGTAGTTAAGTGCTTTTTTTTTTTTGTGAGTGGTGGCTACGCACGAGAGTGCGATTTTCTCTTGTAAATGCACAGCAGTGCGACATAGAAATTAGAATGTAATGTTTTGTTTTAGCCATTGAAGAACAGAGGGTTGTTTATGTAATATCCACAACAGTGGAAAATTTGTGACTGCAACAGAGTTTTTTTTGTGAATCCCTCTTTGCACAGAGGATGGAATTTGTATCAGTCTTTCAGTTTTAAATTAATAGAAATGTGTTGTGACTGTGTAATGGACTGTGTTCTGAGTTAATTTTTTTTAAAAGAGGTTCTCTGCAAAAGATCCTGGACAGAGGAAACAGAGCATTGTCTCTGTGGTGGTTATTTTATCTGGTTTTGGTATTTCTCCATTTAAAAAATACCCAACAGAGATTGCATGGTAGCTGGTAGTGTTTCTGTTGCATTATGGAATTGCTTCAATAATTTTTTTTCGTGTGGTGCCTAGTTTGTCTTCGTGGTCTGCATGTTGCGTGGAAGCGTGTCGATATCGGAGATTTCATTCGATGATCAAGGGTGGCTTGATGTATCATCGTGAACTGCGTAATGCGTGGAAGCGATGGACTACGTGTTGTGTGTTGCAGAACTGTGTGCTGCGTGGAAGATGCCAATATATCCTCCTGCAAATCATTTGAAGCAATGATTGTATAACATATATTGTGGTGATATGATCCATTTGAGATTCTATTTTGACTGGCCAAAATCACAACAAGATCGTATTTTGGGTGGCTCCAATCAATGATCTTCCTAGATCTGCAATCTATTGTGTTCAAAAGACGTTATATGGCTCACCCTTCGATGCAAAAGAGGTATCACTCAATTTGGTAAGTGGGTTTTACAAATGTAGATCAGGCTTATTCCCTTGGAGATGCACCAACAAAAGATCTGTGGCAAGAATTGCCGAAATGGGTGTCTATCCTCCTGCACAGGGATTCTGTTTGGTCGATATGGAAGATCAAAGTTGGATATGAGCAACTTGATTAATTTATCGACCTATCAGATCTTTTTCCCAACATATATGAGGGTAATCGAGGAAAGAATCTTGCCTATGAAGTTTTGCTGAAGAAGTGCAGTCACAGGCCAAGGGCCTTGATGCAAGAAATGCTGAAGACCAATTTTTGCCTTCAACTACCCAAAAATGTCATGGCAACAACAAATGCAAGAGGTTGATTCTACATACATGCAGTGCATGTACAAGTTCAGAACATGACCATCATTTATTGTGGAGTTTTCGAATCGATTGCTATGGAGCTTTCGAATTGTTTTGGTGCTTTCGAATTGATGAAGGGGCACAAAATATTACAGAATGTTTTCTTGTTGCTGTGGAGTAAAAGGCGAAAAATCAGTCTCGATGCGATGCACAGAGAGTTACATGAAGGCCAATATAAGTACAAACACAACATAACTTGAACGTTGCAACTGGTATTTGGACGTAGACACAGGCAATAACCATGCGCATCTGGAGAAGTTGGACCCCTGTACGTGATTTGGTTGCTATGCATAGATACGTTGAGGCAACTCCTTCGTTAAAGGCAAAATTCCTTAATCAACAGAGGGATGTGATAGAGAACGTGCTGCCAGTCAAACCATTGTTAGTATCTGCGCATAGGAGCTTGGATCTCTAGATTGCGTGACAGTGTTGCGGGTATGCGGTCTTCTGTTACATTGCTGCGGATTTGATCTTGTGGTTACAGATGTTGTGGTAATCTAGGAAGAGAGGAACGTCCACCCTTTTCATTTTGAGGGTGACTGCTTTGCTTGGTCCATCCATGTGGCTTTGAATATCTTGAGAGGTTGGTTTGGTTTTCAGCGAGGGTTACGCCCAAACCGGTGGAGAGAAATTCCCTATTTATGCCCAATTTTGAATTTTGATTATAGTGTAAAGAATTCATATACGGGAAGAGCAGAGATATGTTTTTGAAGGTCTGGGAGTTTGAAGGCTGTGTTGGTTCCTGTTCTTGGTTTCAGGCTCAAGAAAACGAGCAGCGAACACTTGCAATTAAATCCCAGGCTGAAAGGATATCGACATCTCATAAAGAAATAATGGCTTGCAAAAAGTCCGTCGAGCGACTCCTCGGTAGGGCATCCATCATGGCAAGATCGATTATGTGGAGGTGGATCGTGTGCCCATGACTTGTTTCTGAATGAGTGAATTGGTCGGTGGTGCTTTCACGCAGGAGGCCGAGATCGAGATTCATTTGTATACAACCACGGGCAATGGTGTCAAGCGGGAAGAAGTGGTCGAAGTAGCGCTCCGAGTTCATTTGTGCAGAACAAGGCTGGGTGATTGGACCGGTCCTGAGCTTGGAAACTTGTGGAAAGTTCTGGTATTCAATTCGATGCAGTTTATTCGGAAAGCATAGTGTTGCCTCACTGGAAGGTGAAAGATGTCTCGAATTTGGTGGTGATGTGGTAAGGAATTGCCTACGAAACCCTTCACTCAGAGCTCTTGTAGGATCTTCTCAAAAATAACCTGGGGAGATTTGTTCACAGGAAACGGAAAAGTTGATGGCAGTTGTGCTAGCGTGACGATAAATGCAGTGAAATCTTGAACGTAATTTATGGTATACCATTCAAATTGGGCAGATAAGTCCGTGACTTTCACACATCCATCTTCAACAGACAAGATTTCTATAATTCTTGCACAACAGTTGGGAGTCCAGAGTGGGATCCCTTCACACCTTCCTCTACGGAGTTTCATTCTGAAGGATATCCGTCTAACAACTGTGATTAAGATGGATATGGAGAAGTTACGCATTAGACAAAAAATGTTGTTGGGCCATCTGAGCACTGCTCATCTCCCAAGGTTTCCACAAATCTTATGGGTTTAGTATGTGTTGCTGGAGATAGCTTATGAACAGATCTTAGGTAAACCTCAGAAGACATGGTATCCCAATTTTCTGACTCACTCTTTGCCACTTAAGATGTCCAACTTCGTTTTGTAGAAGATGAAAGTGATGTTGATACTCTCAAAATATTTCTATTGCTTAGCAGTGTCATCTTTTCCAAAATATAAAGTGTTTTAAATGACCATCAATGGGATTTGTAGCCACTTTGAGGTGATGAGAGAGTGAGGCATTATGCCTAATTTTTTTGTAATGGGTTTTGTAACCATCATTATGTAATCAATTTGAAAGAAGCAATTTGCCTAAACCATCTTGAAAATTCCATGTAAACTTGTTCAATGAGTATTTTATAAACTCTTGGCAAGTAAATTGCTTCATTGTAATCTCAATAATGTCAGCTACAGAGGCAAGTAATGGTTTCATCATTCAAGCTCTGAAGAACAGAAGCAAAGGAGACAAAGAAGATGTTTCAAAAAAATTGCATACGGTTGATTAATGATTTGATACTTTTTGGAGACCAAAAGTTATCTCCATGGGGATGTGTGATCCAGGAGGATCCTCAAATGTTGACATGTTTTGGTTGACCTAAGATACAACCAACACAATCCAGCCAACAGAGAACTCACATGGAGTTTTTCTAATGAAAAGGAAATGAAGTTAATATGTCTTCATAGGCTTGGAAAATATTCTTGTTGGTATTTGGGAAAAATGGCTATGTAAAATGATTAACATATGTGATAATATTCTCATAATAATGTATTTTTTACTAAAAAAAATGGATTATTGGAGAAAAGCCATGTGGGCTTGCAATCCTTAGTCTCAACAAGAGTCCTGTGGAGGAAGTTGAGATCCTTAAGGATGGTTGAGAGATTTGTTCCAATCAATTCCCTTGGGATATGCCAAGGTCCTAATCAAAGGGGATCTTGAGATATATTGTCTCCATAAAAATATTTAGGTGGTTTAGATGGAGACCTTTTAAAAACCCTTCTTGGGAATCAAGAAGAGGAGAAGAGAGCTTGTGGAGAGCTTTTTCAAGGCTTATTGATTAAGGGATTTTGTAAAGGAGAAGTACATTGTAGATATACTTATTTTTCCCTTTTTCCTTCAAGGATCAATAAAGCAAGTTCATGGGATTCATGAACCCGGAGAGGTATCCAGGGAGGTTCTCATGAACTCCATTATCAAATTGTTTGTGTCATGTCTCTATCTTGATTGCTTATTATATTTTTCATATGTTTTGTTTGTATGTCTTTAAGCAATGATGAGAATGAATATTGTAAGCCAATTTTCCATTAAGTTTTAGTGGAGAATTGAGAGATGAATTGAATTGAAATCTGAATTAGTAGCTAGGGCACTAATTTCATATCAGGGGGCTACAATTGTAACCCCTCACATTAGATTAAGGAAGTGAGAGTCCCATGAGGAATCTATAAATAAAGGAGAGATGAAATCATTTTTTCATCATCGAATTGGATTGGATTAAATTTGTTTTCTTTGAGCTGAGTGTCTGAGGGTTTTAAGACTCTATTTTCATTTGCCTATTTTTGGTGGAGGTGGTCCCACCCTATCTAGTCTTTCTTTCTTTTGTCCTGTCACAACATATTCTCTTGGAACAACTCGGGTCTATTCTAGCTAGTAAAGAAGAAGCTTTCTATGGTTATTTCATTGGTCAATGAACTTTATCAAGAAAAACAAAGATCTGTTCCTGAGGAATAACCTCTTGAATTTTCCCTGAAGTTGACATCAAAGGGTTTTGAGAACAACGAGTTGTTCATATGGTGGCAAGGCACATCTAGGACACAAATCTCACAGGAGAAACCCTCCCGAGTCACTTTGAGGGAAATGGTAAGGATCTGGAGCACCATTTCATGAACCAGGATAACATAGATCTCCTAGGGCATGAATTGAATCTCAATTTCTTTTCTTGAAGTTGTTCGAAGTCCATTTAGGGAAGGGGTTTGTCAAGCAACAATACTTTGAAGAAGTGATACCTACTCTTGGACTGGAAGATTAATATAAATGTAGATTGGTCCACTATTTTACAACAGTCAACCAACGTACCCAGTACTACCCTCAACAAGGAAAATGGTTGAAGAAGGATTCTCTGCATCAACCTGATTAGGGTTTTTGCAACAATAAACAGTGATCCCATCACATCTCTCCCATGGACTTAGAACAACATGTTAGGTAGGGTAGAATAGACTAGCCAAAACAATGAACAATAGGCAAGCAAATCTGGGAAGCAAGTCTGTAAGGGTAGCAAGGGACCCAGTTCAGTTAGGGCATCACTAGTACAACAAAATTCTTAGTTAACTATTTCATAAGTTGATTTAAGTTGTTGCAGGATCAATGTTGATTGAAGTTGTTGATTTATAGTTGATTGTTGCATTGACTAGGGTTCATTTGTGACTAGCAATATTAAAGGGATTGATATTGTTAGGGTGTAACAACCCTAATAAACAATTGTTAAAGTGGAACTAGAGTAATCTACTAAAGATTTCATACTTTCTATGTATCTTGGTGATATTGCTTATTTGTCCACTGTTGCATTTTAATTGTCATTGGGAAAGTTGTGAATAATATTGTTTTATTAGTGCAATATATTCCATGTTTTGAAACCCTAAGGGCCAAAAAATCCCCTTGGGACACTACATGAGATAGTTAGTTCATGTGAAGAAATTTCCTCATCTAGTGAAAACCATTGATGGCATGGTTTCCTCCCGAGTGGCACAACTAGATTTCCTTCAACAAGACTATTTTTTGCTGGACAAGAAAAGGGGCACTTTTTGCCTTTGAATTTCACTGACTGGAATTGATGTATTTTGAAAGCAACTAGTCAGAATTTCACTTGGTTCCAAATATTTTGTTAATGCATGAGAATGGTAAGTGGCACTTGCCAGCAAAATAGGAATAAGAAAGCTTCTCTGCTCATATCCATATCCATCACCATCACTATCTTTCATAGCTTTCACATTTGTTGGTTCTTCCTAGATTTTCTTTACCTCTGACTCCACAACTTCAGCAGGTTATTGGCCCCCATCAACCTTCACTTTAGCAGTTTGTTGCTTAACCTTCAAATTATCATAATTATCTGTAACAACATGTGATTCGAGATCAATGGATTTCTCTACTACATACTGCATTGTAGGTCCCTTTTGTACCTTTAACACAAACAATGGTTCAACTTGCTTCCCCTCATGTCCATAGTCAATTTCCTCAATTTCCAAGTCTTGGGATTGAGATTCACAATTCTCTTCTAGCTTGTCCTCTTCACCTGTCACACTCTAATTCTTCGAGCTTGCAGGGCACATCAACCGAGGGTGTAATTCAAGATCATGTTCATTGAAATACCATGAGATTCAAACTTGCAGTTCTCATCAACTGAACACTGGAACTCAACATCACTTTCCAAACTCTGCCCATTTGATAAACATTATTTAGGTTTCTCATCATTCCCAAACCTTTTGTGAACCCCATTAATATTGTAAGGTGGAGACTTTGAGTTACCAATACAACCAAGTTCAAGAGATTGATTTCCTTTATTATTTTTGGGAGGGCATAGCCATATAGGTTGACCTGGGCGTGCCTTCATCCATTCTTTAATTTGTTGTCCCTTTTCTAGACTGTACTTGAACTGATCTTTAAATTGTTGCAAAATGAACTCAACATCACTGGCCAAAATTTTCCCATTTAATAAACATTGTTTAGGTTTCTCATCATTCCCACACTTATTTTGAACCCCATTAATATTGTAAGGTGAATATTTTGGGTTACCCATACCACCATGTTTAAGAGATTGATTTCTTTTATTATTTTTGGGAGGGTATAACCAAGTAGCTAAGTTACAATAAGCGTCAAAACATTTCAGAGTTTTTGAAATGGGTACATTTAGAAAATTCACCTCCCAAAAAAGGAAACGTCAGCCGAAACATGTTTATATATCTAAAAAGAAATTTATAAATAAGTGAATAACACATTATCTTGCAAGGAAAAACGGAATATGACCCATAGATGACAATTTAGAAGGAAAAGCAAGTCTATATTAGCTCTCATAGATGATTACATGATGGTTGAGTTTCGGAGTTTCAGGTACAAGTACATCTCGAAATGCAGGGTTCCTAGAAGTTTCATGCAACATAGCCATGTAGGTTGACTTGGGTGTGCCTTCATCCATGCTTTTTAAATTGTTGCCCTTTTTCTATACTGTACTTGACCCGGTCTTCGAATTATTTCAAAATTCAATGTTCTCCTTCCCCAAGGGGGGAACTAATGCTTGTTGCGACATTTTCACATAAGCCTCTAGGCTGGAAGGAAAACCAACTCTGATACTACTATAGTCTCCCTAGGGAATTTTTTCCCTTAGGGTTTGATAGAGCACATGAAAAAATACTAATATCATAGTACTATTCCACCTTTCTTGTAGATAAAATTGAAAAGTAATATTAGTCTTAGTAAATAGTGTGACCAATGAATTAATTCCACCAGCAGTACAAGCATGTGCTACTAGTTGACCACATACATATTGGATTATAATTCCCAGTACTACTAAAATTCAATTCTACAATAATTAACAATAATCTTATTGCCCTAGGGATGTTAGTTTCACCTTCATATAGCCAATTTTTTGTAATGGGTCCTATTATCCACCACTTTCTTTGGTAAATTGCTTCTCAAAATGGTGTTATTCATGTGCCTTAGGCAAAATTCATGGATTTTCAAGGTTTTGTTTTTTCCATGTCTTCAGAGTTAGTTTATCCATGTGGTTTGGATAGTGTTCTAAAATGTTATATACCTATGGGGGATAACATGGGGTACAAAGGGAGGTACCCAAGGGAATAATGTAATAATGGGATGGGCCATAGTAATAAATAAGGTGGTTAACCCATATCATGTAAGGGACCACAAGTAGTTAGTAATAATGTAATGGACCCATGGTATTAGATAGATGGTATTGAAGGAACCATGGTAATGACCCATGGTATTGTATGTATGAGGCCTATAAAGAGGCTAGAGACTCCACATTGAGGGATGCGAAGGATTATTGTATGAACATGCATATGGCTTGTGGAGTGTTCTCCTTCCATATATTCACTCCTTAAGGAAGGAGAACACTCCATAAGCCATATGCCTGTTCATACAATAATCCTTCACATCCCTCAATGTGGAGTCTCTAGCCTCTTTATAGGCCTCATACATACAATACCATGGGTCATTACCATGGTTCCCTCAATACCATCTATCTAATACCATGGGCCCATTACATTATTACTAACCACTTGTGGTCCCTTACATGATATGGGTTAACCACCTTATTTATTACTATGGCCCATCTCATTATTACATTATTCCCTTGGGTATCTCCCTTTGTACCCCATGTTATCCCCCACAGGTATATAACATCTAACCACAATGCTCTTCCTTTAAGAGGGTTGTAGTTAGAACATTGTACAATAGTGTTAAATATAATAAACAATGCCATCCTTTAATGGTCTGTGCAATAGTGTTGAGGGCACACTAGTATTTGTGGAGGAGAGAGATATGGTGCTCTAGGGTACACTAGTGCTCTCTTTTCCATATACTATCACAGGGGCACAAATACATACTCTCTCTCCTTTTTACCTAGATAAAAAAATGATGACAACTTTGTATTTTGCTGTGACAAGGATAACTATGTATTGGAGCTAAACCTTGAGCCCTTCAAGGCATCCTTTCCTTACCCAAAACATTAATCTTCTATTGGTAATGGAGTTCAATTTTTGAATCGACATTTGTCTTCAAGACTATTTCATGGTAAAGAAAGAATGTAGTCATGGTTGGATTTCCTTCTGCACACAAATACCGCATCCATGTCATTTTTCTTTCCTTGGTTAATATATTGCATCATTATGTTTGATAGTTAATTAATTATTCTTCTATGCATAATAAATCTGTATCAAATAGCAGAGAAGGATGGCCTCACTGTTTCAATGATATATAATATGAACTGATTAAAAATTCACAGGGCTATTTCGATTCTCATCTTTCTATTTCACTTCTTTAGGGAAAACTATATATTCAAATACAAATTCAACTCAAATCAAACTAAAATAGAGAAGCCTAATTATGAAGATGTTTCTCCCTCCACTACCTTGTAATGACATTATTTTTCTGAATTATACTTGAATTTCACTGATAATAACTTGGATTTCTATATCACTTTTAGCTCCAAATTGACATCACAAAAAACATACTAAAATCCTATTAAATATGACCTAAAGGTGATTCAAATAATATCACCTTTAGCCTAAGCACATGGCAGAGTAGTTTTTGAGGTGTGAATTTTTATTAAAGACACAGTTTGTTTGTTTGTTTTGGTTAGAAAATGGGTTTTCTCTTGGTTTTATGTGACTTTCAATTTTTCATATGTAGCAATATGAGAAATGGGAAAGAATAGTGGGACATTTATCTTGTAGAAATTGATGTTGAATGAAATGATACAAAGTTTAACCAAGCTACAAGCCGCTTTGGTAAAGGCAAAGGGACATCTTAAAAAACTGCCTAAGAATACACCACATACATAGTTTCAACATATAAGGTAACATATGGCTTTTTCTTTTGCAGATATGTTCCTTTTTGAATCCAAGATATCATAGAAAGAAAATATTGATATTGGAGAAATTTTTTGAGGACATCATTGAGGAGTTGAGGCTTCTGTGATCCATATAAGGTTTACAAGAGATTTTTTGGTGTAAATCACAAGATCTATCATTTGTCGATGCGTTTCGAACCAACTAGTGTCGTTTATTGTCAGGACAAGTTGAAGAACCAGATCCAGCTTTGCATGTTAAATAGCTTGAGCAGAGCCTCCAACGGCTAACTAGGCCAACGGCTAAATTGGACTAGGGACCTTACCTCTGAATATATAAATAATTTAATTTAACTGGTTATTGACTATTTAATAAATACATAGAAAATATAAATAATGTAATAAAATGTATGATTAACTATTTATAGAGATTAAAATTGGTTGTTAAGTTAAAAAAAATAAAAAATAAATAATAATATAATAAAAATAAAAATAAAACTATATATTTTAAAAAAATTAAAAAAATTAATTAACTAATTAAAATTAAAATACACACACACACACACACACACACACACACACATATATATATATATATATATATGGGAATAAAATAATATTAAGTTAAAAAAAATAATTAAAAAACAATAATAATAATATAATAAATATATATATATATATATATATATATTGGAATAAAATAATATTAAGTAAAAAAAAAAAATACAGAAACTAATCAAATAAAAACTTGTAAATATTAACTTAATATAAAATAAAAAGAGGAGACAAGAAATGAGGGGAGGGGGGAGGAGGAGGGGCGGAAAGGAAGAAAGCGACTAGGAAGAGAGAGTTGGGACCCAACATCTACTGATCTTCCAGCCATCTTCTCTATTGAGATTGCTCGACCTCTTTTCAATCTCCAAAGTTTCCCTAAATTTCTGATGATGGAACTGTGAAACTCTAGCAATGACGCTAGCCTCCTCAATACAAACATGATGATTGGTTCTTTCCGCATGCTCAGCTAAAGCCTAAGACTTTGATCTCCTATGCTTAAGGTCAGCTGCGTGCTCACTAATCCTTTGATTGATGGAACGACCCGTCTCACCAATATAGGGGGTCCCACTGGAACAAGGGATAATATATACCCATTTCATATCCTTGGGATCAATAAGATCCTTTGCTGATCTGAGGGACATACGAATGGTGTTAAGGGGTCTAAAGTTTACAGGGACACTATGCATCTTGAGAATCCTTGTAATCTTATCAGTGGTCCCCTGAACAAACAGAAGATGGACACCTAGAATCTGCTCCTTCGGTTCCCTTTTAGCAAGAGAATTCTTGGCAGCTTTTAGGAAAGCCTTCTGTCCCATGTATCTACTATAACCATTCTCAACAAAGACATCAAGGAGATGGGATTTTTCTTTCTCAAAACTCTTTTTATCCGAGATCCTTAAGGCCCTAGTAGCAAGAGTATTGAGAACCCCCATCTTCTGAGCTGGGAAATGATGGGAACTGGCATGAAGATACTGCTCCGTTTGCATTTTCTTTCAAAAAACTTGGTGGGAGAGAGAACCATCACTATTCTTAGAAATAAGAATATCAAGGGAAGGGAGGCACCCATCAACTTCCTGCTCTTTAGTGAACTTAATGGCCGAGGATTGATTGTTGAGATGATCGAAGAAGAGATCTAATTCTTCTTAGCCATGAGACCAGATAACATTGGTGTCATCCACATACCTTTTCCAAAGCTTGGGTAGGAGACAGGATAAGCTAAGAGCCTTGGACTCAAAATCTTCCATAAAAAGATTAGCAACGACAGGGGATAGGGGTGAGCCCATGGCAACCCCACAGGTTTGCTCAAAGAACTCTCCCTCAAAACAGAAAAAGGTGGAAGTGAGGCAAATCTCAACTAATTGAGCAGTGTCAAGATTTGTTAGGTGGCTGATAACCTCCAAGGCCTCATTAATAGGGATGCAAGTGTACAGGGAAACAACATCAAAACTGACAAGAATGTCCCCAGGGTCAAGCTTAATGTTCTTGAGTTCATTAATAAAGGAAGCAGAGTCTTTTATAATTATTAATGATTTTTTTTTTTTCACCCAAGTCAAAATGTTAAATATTACAACATCTTGACCATAGTAGGTTGCAATGAATATAATGATTTTTTTTTTTTTTTCAAATTTAAATTTTATTTTTATTTTTATTTTATTTTGACTGAGTCAAAATATTAGCAAGACATTACAACATCTCTACCACAGTGACAGAATAACACCTTTGGAAGCAATAATGATTTTCTTATATAAAATTGTCTTATCATTCCATGTAGAAGAAGTTCATTCCTGATACATGATATATCACCTCTTTCAATACTTTCATAAAAGAGATTTGATCCTGAGTTAAGATGAATCCTAACTAATAATTAATTATAATTATTTATTTTATGTATATATTTTATTTTTATTTTTATGTAATTTGACCCAAGTCAAAATATTAAACATTACAACATGTGGATCATAGTAGGTTGCAATAAATATAATCATTATCTTATTTTATTTTATTTTTTAATTTAAATGTAAATTTCATTTTTATTTTTATTTTATTTTGAAAAATTGAAAATGTTAACAAGAAATTACAACATCTCTACCACACTAACGAAGGATTGGAGCACGCTGCCAAGCTAAGACTTTGGAGGCGCCTCAGGTTCCCGACTGACTCTGGGAGCGTCTGCAGTTTGGAGCACCCGGCTAAGTTAAGAATTTGGAGGCCCGTTAGGTTCCCGACCGAGTTTGGGAGCGTCTGCAAATTGGAGCGCCTGGCGAGGCAAAGACTTTGAAGGCCCGTCAGGTTACCAACCGAGTCTGGGAGCGTCTGCAATATGGAGCACATAACCAAGTTAAGGGTTTGGAGGCCCATTAATTTCCCGACCGAGTGTGGGAGTGTCTGCAGATTGGAGGACCCGACCAAGCAAAGAATTTGGAAGCTCGTCAGGTTCCCGACCGAGTCTAAGAGGGTCTGCAGATTGCAGCACATGAACATATGAAGACTTTGGAGGCCGGTTATGTTGCCGACCGAGTTTGGGAGCGTATGTAGATTGAAGCACCCGCGCATGTGAAGACTTTGGAGGCCAGTTAGGTTCCCAAACGATTCTGGTAGGGTTTGCAACTTGGAGCACCCAAAGTGAAGAATTTGGAGTCCTGATAAGTTCCAAAATTCATTTGAAAAAGTTTCAAGATATCTGGTGTGCAGAACAACTTTTTCGAGGCGGTTGAGCTTGTCAATGGACTTTGGAACTTTCGAAAGGGGAGCATCAATATGTAATTCCCTCAATTGCAGAGGTGCCTACAATGTTCACATGCATTATTAAAGTGAGTTTGAACCTCTACAACTTTTTGTCATTGTGGTATACGATAACAAAAACTCAGTTCAACAATTTTTACAATATGAAAAAATGTAAATAGATCTGTTTAAAAAACGAAAAACAACACTATACGTGAGATTCATGTTGCCAGAGTCTTTTCAGTCGTTTCTCTTCTATATGTAACACTCTTAAATTCTTTAACTGAATCCAGGGAGGTAAAGAGGACTCAGGACAACGCTCCCAATGGAAATATAATGGTGGTGGTGACTGTTCACTTCTCAATACTCGTTCAACAGAATGACTTTCAGCCCTAAGCAGCTGCAACCTGCTTAGGTTGCATCTGCCGGCAAGGTTTTCAAAAGATTGTTCAGGGCTATTTCCGTGAACCATGCTAATTCCATGCACCTAAATTGTTCACCCAGAGCTGTCAGAAACAAGACTGAAATATTGGGAAGTTCTAAGATTTCAGAACTTGACAGACAACTTTGATGGCACAGGGCTATTTCGAAAGTCCATCAAGAATACTTACAAATGATTGGCTATATATATTATGAAGAACATTCTCTGTGAAATGCCAAAGACGACGTGGATATTCTGGATTCTCGGTGATATCTCTGCCGAGGTCTCGTTGGTGGTCGTGCATTCTGAGACGGTTCGTACTGCCCACCTCAACCAGGCATCTGTTTTCCAGCTTCCAAAGACCCATCAACCCTTCCCAGTCGGATCCATCCCATACTCTTATAGCGGTATCCCTGTCCTCTCCTATAAAGAAACAGGCTACTTCTAAGAATATCTGCTTCTCCTCTTCATCGAGAGCATCATAGCTAACTCTAAGTCTGCTTCGTATATCGTTGGGAAGTACTTTGGAGGTTTTCCGCAATTGCGCACTCCAATGCCTCAAATCATCTTTTCCACGAAGAAGCGCCCCAATGTTGAAATATTAATTTCAAACTGTTGCGCGTATTTATTTCAAGAAAACCGCCAACCTCCATCGCACCGCTTTTGCTAAGCAAGTGGTTTTCCTCCGAATGGACGCGACAAAACCCTGAGCTGACGCATGTCCTCAATACTTTTCCCAAAACCACTTTTTATCGGGACGTAACATTCGTTTGGTTTGGGTGAGCGATAACCATTTGATTAAAGTGAAGACTGTCCACCGTCTAATTAAGCTAAAGTTGATGTTTAGGCATGCATATGAACATTGCGTGAAGTTTTGAGTTTGACTGCCGTTTGCTGCAGTAAAATAATTAATGGTATTTACTCCTGTTCGTAGATTGTAGGTAAATGTTTTTAATTTTATTATTTGTTTAAGTCACAGAAGTATGGGCATAGCTAATAATATTTTAATTATATTTTTTTTAATTTCTCACAGGAGTATGATAGGTAAATATGCATAGTTAAGTGTTTGTTGTTCATTTTTTTTTGTATACGCATTGTAATGTAAGGGAAGCAGAGCACATAGAAAAATATACACACAGCAGTGTTGTTCATTGGAAAAACGAAGGGGAATATGCAATACGCAGCAGCGTAAATATATTAGGTCATTTTGTTGAAAGGAATTTTTTTGTTGGTTGAAAATGATATGTAATGCGCTCCAGCATATGTATTGAAGAAATTTATTTACATAACAGTGAATGTAATTTTCTGTAGTTAAAGATTGTTTTTTACAGCAATAAATGTAAAAGAAATTTTTACACATAGTAGTGTAAAATTTCTAAAAGAGACAGTAACTTTTAAGTTCTTGGTGAATCCCTCTGTTAAGAGGATGAAGTTTGTATCAGGCAGTTTATTAATGAATATAAAGTTTTTATGTGTGTGAAAAACTCTTAGCTTCTCCAGCAATCTATTTTAAGCTTCCCTGTGTTAAAGATCCTATGGTAAAAACAGAGTATTACTCTCTGTTCAATGATTTTGTTTTGGAATTTACCAGAAAATTCCCAACAGTGGCATCAGAGCTTGTCCAGGCTCTTTGAAGGTGTCAAAGAAGTTGAAGGAAGGTTTCCTTGCTGCAACAACTTCTCCAGCAGAGTGAAGACTCAGTCAAGGTATTTCTCAAGTTTTTTTTGTGTGTTGCTGTTGAGAACAGTAAATGATTTTTAAATACACAGTGATAGTCTAGAGTGCAAGAATGGTTGGCTCCAGCACCAGCACTAGCATAGGTATTTTTAATACTCAGCTCCCACAATTTAATGGGAAAACTATGACTATTGGGCAATAACCATGAGAACCCTGTTTGGTTCTCAAGATTTATGGGAACTTGTTGAATATGGGTTTGAAGAACCAGGAGATGAAGATGAGTTTAATAGATTAACTTAGGCAGAGAAAGATCTGTTGAAGAGCAATAAGAAGAAGGATTCAAAATCCCTTGTATTTTTGTATCAAGCAGTGCATGAGAGTGTGTTTCCAAGGATAGCAGCAGCCAAGTCATCCAAAGAAGCATAGCAAACTCTCAAGACAGCCTATCATGGCATGGAGAAAGTGAAGACAACAAAACTACAGTTGTTGAGGAGAGATTTTGAGAATCTGTGCATGAAGGAGTCAAACAATATTGACTCATTCTTCACACATGTGATTGGTCTGGTCACACAAATAAGATCTCATGGAGAAATTCTTGAAGAAAGGAGGATTGTGGAGAAACTATTGAGGGTCCTACCCTCAAAGTTCGATGTGATTGTCACCACCATAGAAGAGACAAAGGATCTCACAAACTTTTCAGTTGATGAATTTCATGCATCACTAATAACACATGAGCAGAGGTTGAGTAGAAATGAAAAATCATCTCTAGAGCAAGCCTTCAAGACCCAGATGTCCTTTGGAAGAGGAAGAGGTCAAGGCAGAGGAAACAAGAGAGGAAGAGGCAGAAGCCAAAACAGAGGTGGAAGGAACAATCCAGCAAATGCTCAAGGAAGAGGCAGCAATCCAAATCAGAACCAAGGCCAAGGCAGCAGTCAACAAAGTGGACAACATCATGCTCAAGGACAAAGGTATGAAAAATCCAATGTCCAATGTTATTATTGTAAAAAATATGGGCATTATGCCAATGAATGTAGGAAGAAGCAGCATGATATGAATAATAGATCTAGTGCAAATATCACTAGAGAAAATATCAGCCAAGATAATGTGTTGTTAGCTTGTAATATGGCTGAAACAAACAGTGATGATATATGGTTTCTAGACTCCGGTTGCAGCAACCATATGACAGGAAACATAGACCTGTTTTCCACTTTAGATCAAAATGTGAAATCACAAATCACACTTGGGACTGATAGTAAAGTTTCTGTTATGGGAAAAGGAGAAGAAAAAATATTTACAAAGAAAGATGAGAAGAAAACCATAGCAGATGTCTATTATGTTCCTGGAATGAAGTGTAACCTCTTAAGTATTGGACAACTTGTTCAAAAGGGTTACAATGTTTTCTTTGTGAATAATATATGCACCATCATGGATAGAAAACGTTGTATTGCTGAAGTGAAGATGACGAGGAACAGAATGTTCCTTCTCAGAATAAAGGCAAATTTGAAAAACAAACAAGTAATTGCAGCAGTGATACAAGAGGCTTTCCAAAGTGTGCCAAAGGATGAAAATTGGTAGTGGCACTTGAGATTTGGACATCTCAACTTTGGAGGTATTAACTTGTTGAGTAGAAAAGGAATGGTAAAAAGATTACCATTGATAGAGAAACCAGACAACCTTTGTGAAGGTTGTATCTTGGGGAAACAACACAGAGAAAGTTTTCCATCAGGGAAAAGCATAAGGGCAAAGGCACCCTTAGAGATTGTCCACTCAGACTTATGTGGACCGATGCAAACTCCATCACTAGTAGGCAACCAATATTTTCTAACATTCATTGATGATTTCACCAGAAAGACTTGGGTTTATTTCCTGAAGAACAAAAGTGAAGTGTTTGAAAATTTTCGAAATTTCAAAGCACTTGTAGAAAACCAAAGCGGGCTGCATATCAAAGTTCTGAGAACTGATAGAGGAGGTGAGTATATCTCCAAAGAATTTCCACATTTTTGTAGAGAAAATGGAATTCATAAATAATTTACAACTAGGTACACCCCGTAGCAAAATGGAGTTGCCGAAAGAAAGAATAGGACAATCATGGATATGGCGAGGAGTATGTTAAAGGCAAAGCATTTGCTAAACGATTATTGGGCTGAAGCTGTACACTGTGCAGCGTACATTTTAAATAGATGCCCTACAAAAGTAGTGATGAACAGAGTGCCGGAAGAAGCATGGAGTGGGAGAAAGCAAGGAGTCACCCACATGAAAGTTTTTGGACGTGTGGCTTATGCACACATTCCAGATCAACTAAGGAAGAAGTTGGACAGCAAAGGGGAGAAATGTATTTTCATTGGATACAGTGAGGAATCCAAAGCTCACAGGTTGTATATCCCATCTACCAAGAAGTTTTTTGTGAGAAGAGATGTTCAATTCATTGAGGAGGAAGCTTGGGATGGAAGCATAGAGAAGATAGTGAATGTTAAAAGCTTTTTGTCACGTGATGAAGATGATGAGGAGATGGCTGAAATACATCCCCAAATAGCAGTACCAACACAAGGATAGCAAGGGACACCCTTGAGGAGAAATGAAAGTGCTTCTCCAATCACATCACAAGGAGGAAATTCAAGTGCTTCTTCAAGCACTTGCACACTAAATGAAGGAGGTAAGAAATTCAGAAATTAAGTGACATTTATGATGAAGGTATGAATTCTTTGTTTGCATTATATTGTCATGTTGATGACTCTATTTATTTCAAAGATGCAATTAAGGATAAGAAATGGATAGAAGCTATGGATGAGGAGATTAATGTCATAGAAAGAAACAAGACATGGGACTTGGTTGAACTACCAAAAGGTAAAGAAGTCATTGGAGTCAAATGGGTTTACAAGACCAAGAGTAATGCTGAAGGCAAAAAAGAAAGACACAAGGCAAGACTTGTTGTCAAAGGATATAAGCAGCAATATGGGAGAGACTATGATGAAACTTTTGCACCAGTTGCAAGAATGGAAACCGTGAGAGTAGTGTTGTCCATAGCAACACAAAACAAGTGGAAAGTTTACCAAATGGATGTGAAGTCAGCGTTCCTAAATGGAATGTTAAAGGAAGAGGTTTACATTGAACAACCTCCAGGCTATGAAAAGAAAGGCCAAGAACACAAAGTGTGTAGATTGAAGAAAGCTCTTTATGGGCTAAAGCAAGCACCAAGAGCATGGTATAGTAGGATAGATTCCTATCTACTGGAAAATGAATTTGAAAAATGTGAGGAAGTACCCACCCTATACATCAAAGAAAAGGATGGTAAAATTCTAATTGTAGTGTTATATGTTGATGATGTTATTTTCACAGGCAATGATGTTTATCATATTGAAAATTTCAAAACAATCATGAAAGAAGAATTTGAAATGACTGACATGGGTTTGCTGAGATACTTCTTAGGAATAAAAGTAGATCAAAATGAAAATGGGATTTTTATCTCACAGGCAAAATATGTTAATGAAGTGTTGAAAAGATTTAACATGCAGGACAGCAAGGCAGCAATCACTCCCACAGTGATGGGATTAAAACTCAGCAAAGAGGACAGCAGCAAGGATTTTGATCCTAGCTTGTATAAGAGCATAGTTGGCAGCCTAATGTATTTGACTGCAACTAGGCCAAATATAATGTTTGCTGTTAGTTTAATTTCCAGATTCATGGAGAGGCCAAAAGAAGCACATTGGCAGGCAGCAAAAAGGATTCTGAGGTATGTTAAAGGTACTAAAAGGTTTGGCATTTTATATACTACTTCAGAATGTTCAGATTTAATTGGATACATTGGTAGTGATTGGGCTGGAAGTGTAGATGATCGGAAAAGCACATCCGATTATGTTTTTTAGATGGGTTCAGGAGCCATTTCATGGGCTTCTAAGAAACAACCTATTGTAACATTGTCTACAGCAGAGGCAGAATATGTGGCAGCTACAGCAGCAGCATGTCAAGCAGTTTGGATGAGAAGAATGTTAAGGAGCTTAGGCCAAGAGCAGGCAAAAGGAACGGTGATTTTTTGTGACAATAGCTCAGTTATTGCATTATCCAAGAATTCAGTGTTTCATAAGAGAATGAAACACATTGACACAAGGTTTCACTACATCAGGGAATTGGTAACAATGGAGAAATTGTTTTAAAACATTGCAGGACTCAGGAGCAGGTTGCAGACACTCTAACCAAACCATTGGACCAGAAAAGCTTTGAATATTTTAGGAAATGTTTGGGTATGACTGGTAACCCAACAGTTGAAATTAAAGGGGAGTTTCAATGAAATATTAATTTCAAACTGCCGCACGTATTTAATTCAAGAAAACCGCCAACCTCCATTGCACCGCTTTTGTTGAGCAAGTGGTTTTCCTCCGAACGGACGCGATAAAACCCTGAGCTGACGCGTGTCCTCAGTACTTTTACCAAAACCACTTTTTATTAGGACGTAACGTTCATTTGGTTTGGGCGAGCGATAACCATTTGATTAAAGTGAAGACTGTCCATCGTCCGATTAAGCCAAAGTTGATGTTCAAGCCTGCACATGAACATTGCGTGAAGTTTTGAGTTTGACCGCCGTTTGCTGCAGTAAAATAATTAATGGTATTTACTCCTGTTCGTAGATTGTAGGTAAATGTTTTTAATTTTATTATTTGTTTAAGTCACGGAAGTATGGGCATAGCTAATAGTATTTTAATTATATTGTTTTTAATTTCTCACGGGAGTATGATAGGTAAATATGCATAGTTAAGTGTTTTTTTTTTTGTATACGCATTGTAATGTAAGGGAAGCAGAGCGCATAGAAAAATATACACACAACAGTGTTGTTCGTTGGAAAAATGAAGGGGAATATGAAATACGCAACAGCGTAAATATATCAGGTCATTTTGTTGAAAGGAATTTTTTTGTTGGTTGAAAATGAAATGTAATGCGCTCCAGCATATGTATTGAAGAAATTTTTTTACACAACAGTGAATGTAATTTTCTGTAGTTAAAGATTGTTTTTACAGCAGTAAATGTAAAAGAAATTTTTACACACAGTAGTGTAAAATTTCTAAAAGAGATAGAGTAACTTTTAAGTTCTTGGTGAATCCCTCTGTTAAGAGGATGAAGTTTGTATCAGGCAGTTTATTAATGAATATAAAGTTTTTATGTGTGTGAAAAACTCCGGGCTTCTCCAGCAATCTATTTTAAGCTTCCCTGTGTTAAAGATCCTGTGGTAAAAACAGAGTAGTACTCTCTGTTCAGTGATTTTGTTTTGGAATTTACCAGAAAATTCCCAACACCCAAGCACTTTAAGCAATAGTGGCAAACCATTGCAGACATGCAAAAACTTCTTAACCACTTCTTCAAATCCTATAACAGGACGGGGTTGACTGAAGGCATGCCAACAAAAGAGTTCTTGCGACTGCTTAGGATTGATGCCTTTCAATGTATAAATGGATGACTCACCAATACCTGCGCTTATAAGCACATCCTTATTGCGAGATGTAATTAAAATTAAGCTACCTACATCAATAGTATCTTTAACCCATAGTTACTAAATTCGAATTCGAATACGATACGATACGATAAAAATTCGGATGAGAAATTTTCAATTCGGAAAAAATTCGAAAGTATATATCTTCAACATTTGAAATTTAAATAATTTTAATTAATATAAACAATTTTAAAATTACTGTTTACTGAACAAAATGACAACCACACTTGTCTTATTTCCAAAATCTCTCTTTTCAAAATTCAAAATTCCCTCTTACTTTCAAATCTGATCTAAAATCTTTTTATAATTAATATTTATTTAAAAATTAAATATTCAAAACTCAAAACTATCTCTTTAATTTCAAATTTCATCTAAAATCTTTTATAATTAATACATATTTATAAATTAAATATTCAAAACTTATTTTTATAATATTTAAAAAATCAATTAATTATTATAAAATTACTCTTCAATTAATTATTTCTTTCCTTGTTCTGTTTTCTATTATTTCTTTACTTGTTATCTCAGCTTTTTAAACTCTGTTCCAAGACAACACTGAAACTTAAAACTAAGAAATTTTCTCACTCTGGCGACCTTTCCATTTCTTACATGTGACCTTGCCATTATATTTTCAAGATTTTACTCAAATTATTTATTTCCTTGTTTTCTCAGCTTTTTAATCTCTTTGAAACCACACTAAATTTTAAAACTCTGATTTTTTCTCAATCCGGCAACCTTTCCATTTCTTACCTGCGATTTAGCAACTATCTATTTTGTGCTCAAGGATCATTGCACTTACATAAATTAATAAATCCCTGCAATAAACTACATGAACCAAATATAAGCGAAGATGGATGAACCGAATCGAATTTTGACCGAATTATTCGATGTATGAATTGAATTTCCGTATTTTGTTTCTCTGATACGGACGAATTTGGTAGCTATGCTTTAACCGGTGCACATAATGCATCCATTTGATCCATATGATCAATATCATCTAAAATGATAAGAGCCCGTTGAGAAACTATTTTGAGCCTCTCTATACCTTCATTGTTGGTGAAATAGAAGAAAAATATGAAAGAATTACACACATTCAGTTATATATTGACCAAGAAAACACCATAACTAAACTGGAAACCAAACACACAAATAGACACAGGATTTACGTGGTAAAACCTCGACAATGTGTCAAGGAAAAATCCACGGGGAAAGGGATTGGAATTTATTATTGAACGATGATTCTCCTCACTTACATTTCATGGGCATTCACTAGTTTTATATCATCGACCTCTGTTACATAACTGAAAATTCAGTATAAAACTGACTAATTACATTTTACCCAAAATTACTAATTCGTTGTCAAACTAACAAACTCCACCTTGACAACAATTTTCCTAATCCCTTGCCCATGCCCATTCATCATCTTTTCTGCAAGCCAAGAACACCGCCACAGCTTCTCTACTGTAATTGGCTTTGTGAATATGTCTGCACAACTCTCTCGTGTATGGACCTTTTGAAGAGCTACTTTTCCGCCATCGATCACATATCTCAGAAAATGATACCTTACATCAATGTGCTTGGTTCTGCTGTGATAGGCAGGGTATCAAGTAGACCCTTTAACCAGATTTCTTCTTTGCTGGCATCTGAAACAGCTATATATTCAGCTTCGGTAGTGGACAACGCAACTGTTTCTTAAAGCTTTGGCATCCAACTAATTGCTCCACCTGCAAGAGTAAAGACATAACCTGTAGTAGATCTTATTTTGTCCAAATCACCTGCATAATCAGCATCTACATATCTGCAGACTGATCCTTCACTACCATTAAAGACGATGCAATGGTCACTTGTGTCTCTTAGATATCGAAGCACCCATTTCACTGCTTGCCAATGTTCTTTACTTGGATTTGCCATGAACCTACTGACAACTCCAACTGCATGTGAAATGTCAAGTCTTGTAGATACCATTGCATACATTAAGTTGCCTACAACATTTGCATATGGTACATGAGACATATACTGCTTTTCTTCATCAGCTCTAGGACTCAAAACCGAAGAAAGCTTAAAATGGAAAGCTAGTGGAACATTAACAGGTTTCACATTATTCATAGAGAACTTTTCAAGTACTTTCTCCACATACTTCTGCTGTGATAACCAAAGCTTACCATTTTTCCTGTCTCTGTGTATCTCCATGCCCAACATATGTTTTGCTGCTCTAAGATCTTTCATATCAAATGTCCTAGAGAGTTGAGCCTTTAACCTATTGATCTCTTCCATGCTTTTGCTTGCAATAAGCATATCGTCAACATACAAAGCTAAGATAATGAATATGCCATTGAAACTTTTGAAGTATACACAATGATCATACTCACTTCTTATAAAGTTCTGGCTCACCATGAAGGAATCAAACTTCTTGTACCATTGTCTGGGAGACTGCCTCAGACCATACATTGATTTCCTGAGCTTGCAAACTAATCTTTTGCTGCGACCTCGTACAAAACCTTCTGGTTGTTCCATATATATCTCTTCGTTCAAATCACCATGTAGAAACGTTGTTTTAACATCTAACTGTTCTAACTCAAGATTAAGCAATGCAGTTAGTGCCAACACAGTACGAATAGAAACAAGTTTTACAATTGGAGAAAAAATCTCATGAAAGTGTATACCTTCAACCTGAGAATACCCTTTTGCTACCAGTCTTGCCTTATACCTTTCGATACTCCCATCAACTTTCCGTTTCAGCTTGAAGACCCATTTGCATCCAACAACACGTCTCCCTTCAGGAAGCTCTACAAGATCCCAGGTATTGTTCTTGGCTAAGGAGTCCATTTCTTCTTCCATAGCCGCTTTCCATTTTTCGCTATCTGTATCATCTACTACTTCTTGATAACAAGAAGGTTCCCCATCTTCCGTAATCAAAGCAAAAGATGAAGCAGAATCTTCATTCCTTTTGGGAGTTTCCCTTTCCCTTGTAGATCTTCTTAGAGCGACTGGTTGCTAAACTGGTTCAGAAACTTTCACTGGTTCAGAAGCTTCAACGACTTCCTTTGTGTCTTCAACACCTTTTTCTCTAGAAGTATCTCCTTCCTTCCGACTGTCACCGAAAGGTCTAGCCTCCAATTGGACTCGTTGATTCGGCGATGCCTGTTCCTGTTCAATTCTTTCAACATTTGATTTAAAAAAGAGGATTCATCAAATGTTACATCAAATAATGACTATCTTCCGCAATGTAGGATCCCACAACCTATATCCTTTCACTGCATAGTCATACCCAACAAAAACATAACATTTCGACTTTGGATCTAATTTTGAACGCTGATTTTTCGAAATGAGAGAATAAGCATCACAGCCAAATATCCTCAAATGTGAATAATCACAAGACTGACCTGTCCAAACTTCTTCAGTAATTTTACAATCAATTGTTACTGAAGGTGATCTGTTAACTAAATAACAAGCAGTAGATACTGCTTCTGCCCACAACTCCTTTTGCAAGTTAGCATTGTTGATCATGCTTCTGGCTCTTTCCATAAGAGTCTGATTCATACGCTCAGCAACACCATTTTGCTGAGGAGTATAAACAGTAGTTTTGTGTCTAACGATTCCCTCATCCTTACAGTATTGTTCAAATTCAACTGAAGTGAACTCACGACCATTGTTAGTTCTTAGACATTTAATAGATTTGCCTGTTCTTTTCTCTATCATTACTTTAAATTGTTTAAAGACATTCAATACATCAGCTTTCCTTTTTAGCATATAGACCCAAAATTTACGGGAGTAATCATCAATAAACGTTAAAAAATACAGTGCACCTCCATATGACACAACAGGGGATGGTCCCCATAGATCAGAATGAATATAGTCTAAAACATCTTTACTATTATGATTTCCAACTTTAAATCTCTGTTTACACTGTCTTCCATACACACAATGTTTACAGAAATCTAATTTCAAGGATTTTAGATCGGGAAGAGATTTACGTTTCATCAGTATCTGAAGACCTTTCTCGCTCATATGACCTAATCCCTGATGCCATAGACGAGTACTTGCTTCTTCCTTTTCTGATGCAATCGCTGCTTCACTGACTTGAGTACTTCCTTTTAACCTGTAAAGATTTCCAACATTTTCTGCCTTCATAACCACAAGGGCTCCTTTAAAGACTTTCAAGACGCCATCCTGACCTGTAAACTTATAACCATCTGAATCCAACACTCCCAAAGAAATAAAATTTTTCTTCAAATCAGGTACATGTCTAACACTAGTTAATGTTCTAACTGTGTTATCATACATCTTAATCCTGATATCTCCCATCCCAACAGTCTGACATGACACATTGTTACCCATAAACACAGAACTACCATTTACATTTTTATACGAAGTAAACCAATTTCTATGTGGGCACATGTGATGCGAAGCACCAGAGTCTAACAGCCAGCTATCTAAACCCTGAGAGACATTACATTCAGGTGAAGTTTCATCTATCATACATAATTCTTCAGCAGATAAAACTTCGTCTATCATACTTGAATCGACCTGATTCGCTTCCTTCTTCAGGTTTTCGGATTCCTTTCGTTTCCAACAGTCCTTCTTCAAGTGTCCAATTTTACCACAGTTACAACATTTTTCCTTATACTTCTTTCCCTTCGATTTCGATCTGGAAGACCCCCTTGGTTTTTCTCCTCTTTCCTTTGAGCGTCCTCTAGCGATCATGGCCTCTGATGCAGTTGTTTTAGCGCTGGATTTTCTTCGTACTTCTTCAGACAAGAAAGCTCCCATGACTGATTCAAACTTCAAAGAATCAGCAGTGCTCAAGCTAATTAAAGTTACGAAGTGATCCCATGATTCAGGCAGAGAACACAACAAGGTTATGGCTTTATCTTCTTACTGTATTTTAACTTCCATATCTGTTAATTAACATATTAGTGTATTAAAAACATTCAAATGTTCTGCAATGTTTGAACCTTCTTTCATTCGAAGACTGTATAACTGTCTTTTCAGATAAATTCTGTTGGTTAATGACTTTGTCATATAGAGGTTTTCAAGTTTTTCCCACAATCCTGAAGTTGTAGTCTCTTCAACAATATTGAAGAAAACTTCATCCGATAGGCATAACCGGATGGTACTGAGAGCTCGGGCATCCAAGTCCTCCCAGTCTGAAGTAGTCATGGTTGCAGGTTTCTTAGTTGCCCCATCTAATGCCTTGTGCAACCCTTGTTGCACAAGGAGATCCCTAACCTTCAGTTTCCAAAGAGAAAAATTGCTCTTTCCGGTGAATTTTTCCACCTCGAATTTTGCATTCGACATCTTGGCCATTTTCTAAGGTTTCAATCTTCAGTCTGGTCTTTCATGCAACTTTGACCAACACCTGCTCTTCGAGTTGGCTCTGGCTTCTTCAACCAATACACAGAAAAAAAGATACAGCACACAGCGTCTTAGCAATCAGCAATCAGGCAGATTCACCAGCATTTTCTTCTGGGCAGCAGTCAGACTTCCTCGATCTCTGGTACGCAACAACACCACAGTTCCGGCTATCTCTGCTCTAGCACGCAGAGGGTAGTGGCGTTCTGGTCTTCACGCAGGCCACCCTTCCTTTCTTACACGTGCTCCTCACGCAGGCAGATGATTGACACTCCAACACGCAGACAACACTGGAGTCTGGTCTTCACGGCCTCCCTTCACACTAGACGCAGGCACACAGGCAAACGTAGCCGGGGTTCTGCTCCACCTATCTCCCTCTACGATAGCTGATCGCAGCCGGGCAAAGGATTGACATTCCAGCACGTGGATAGCACTAGAATCTGGTCTTCATGGCCTCCTCTCACGCAACTTCTGAAAAAAAAGAAATTAGCCCTGCTCTTCACGCAGGTTCTGAACAGGCTTTCTTGCTCCAATGCATAGAGCACTTCTCCTTGTACACCATTGCACGCTGAGACCACCCTCCTCTCTACAGTTCTGGACAGAGTGCAGTGCCTTCCTATGCAACATCTTCTCAACTTAACTCATGCTCTGATACCACTTGTTGGTGAAATAGAAGAAAAATAGGAAAGAATTACACACATTCAGTTATATATTGACCAAG
The DNA here is from genome assembly GCA_031772625.1 of Pinus tabuliformis. Taxonomy (NCBI): domain Eukaryota; kingdom Viridiplantae; phylum Streptophyta; class Pinopsida; order Pinales; family Pinaceae; genus Pinus; species Pinus tabuliformis. The sequence continues at coordinate 588,747,823 of CM062806.1, forward strand.
AAAACACCATAACTAAACCGGAAACCAAACACACAAATAGACACAGGATTTACGTGGTAAAACCTCAACAATGTGTCAAGGAAACATCCACGGGGCAAGGGATTGGAATTTATTATTGAACAATGATTCTCCTCACTTACATTTCATGGGCATTCACTAGTTTTATATCATCGACCTCCATTATAAAACTGACTAATTACATTTTACCCAAAATTACTAATTTGTTGTCAAACTAACATTCATCAACGTTGTTTATTTGTGCATTCCATTGAATCAGCTTCTTAAGAAGGCTACTCTGCAGGGAAGGTAAATATCTAGATCTGACATCAAATAAGAAGCAAGATCGACTGTAATTCGATCTCTCTCGGTTGAACAACTATTTAGCGAGGGCAGTTTTTCCGACCCCGCCAAGACCTACAATTCCCAAAACTTTAGCCTCCTGGCTTTGCCGCTGCAGTGACAATGTCCTCTCCACATCTTTTATTTTCTCGTCGAGGCCAGTAGGATATTTAGCAATGCTCAAAGGTAGTTTGCGAACCTTTTTCAAAACTTGTTGGATGACCTCCTCGACCAGCTGCCACTCTTCCCTGAACAATATTCACAATCACATTTAATTGACTAATAAGAAACATCTACATAAATAATATGTGATATACTTATCAATCCAGCAATGTATAAAACTCAAATAATAGCGAGATTTGGAGAATCTAATTACTTGTCCTTCAGCTCAAAACTGCTTATATCTGCCACGGCAGAAAGAGCATTTCCTCCATTTTTCTATGGTGTTGGGGTCATATCATGGTTGAGAATCAAATGTTCTCTTCCTTTCGAGCATGCCCAGAGCTCGAGCATAAACTCCATCTCCGCCCCGCGTCCACCGAAGATCTGCGGGCCCGACTTTGTAGAAGACCGGAATTATTGCCGACCCCGACTCCAACATCTGTACCAGCTCGTCAAGACACCATCTTGATTCAGCGTATCGTGGTTGTGGTTTTTGCAACCTTCCATTTGGAAGTACTTTGCAAGTGATTGGACACTATCACAAGTCAAGGTCAACCATGTTATAGATATTTTGATTTTTGATTTTAATTTTTTTTCTTCTATTTAATTATATTTGTATATTGTTTTAAGATGATATTTTTTAAAATAAATTTATTTTCATTATAAGTTTTATGTTTATTTACTTATATTTGTATATTATTTTTAAGAATATTTTATTATAAATATATTTATTTTCATATTATAAACGTTTTCACATTTAATTATAAATGAAGAGTTTAATTATTAGATGTTTTTTATTTTTTTCTTAGAATTTGATGATAAAATTTTTCTAATAGGTTGAATTTAAATTGCTTAAAAAATATTTTTAAATGTATAAATGGATTTAACACTCCGAAAAGCTTTTAAGACACTCTATTTCTACATATTACAAAACTAAAACTTAAGATTCCAAAATTTCCCTACTAAATTTTTGCCAAAATTAATTAGAATAATTGCCCAAAAAAGTTGCCCAAAAAAGTGTAAAAATGTCTAATGTTTAGGTTGCCATGTTATATATAGTGAATTACAATATATGGAGGGCATATTTTGATAGAAAGAATGAAGAGCACAACTGTACCCACAACTTAGCTTTTTCTCAATTCCTTAATCAAGGTCATTGATTTGCTTCAAAATTCCATGGAAAATACAAGTTATACTTCAAATAAAAAATTGTTATGATTGTTTTGAATGAGATGTTTATTTACCACTATAGATCCATCTTAAGTAGGGATCTAACATGAGCCAAGAGGGATCAAATTTCTTCACATTCAAACTTTTTTAGAGTGCAAAATACAATGTGTTATTTTTCATTGTCTAAATTGTATTTTGGAATGCTAAATCTAGTATATATAGGACCAAATAAAAATTTTAACCATAAAAACTTATTTTATATATATATATATATATATATATATATATATATATATATATATATATATATATGAAAGTGATATGCACATAAATTAGTTAACATAGATCTTCAAATAGTTTATTTAAATATCTTGTTGAAATATTTTTGAAAAGTATAAAATTTAAACCTCTGTTTCACACATTTTTTTTTACTTCTAATTACTTTACAATATATTCATTTTTTTTTAATTATAGCCGACATTATTTTAAACTTACACATCCCCTCATACTAGGTTGTAGAATGAGCCTCTTGGCTCAAAGATGCATTTAATAGGTTCTTGCCTTAGAAGGACCATAATGGGTTTCATCTCTATCCTTCTTCCTTGTGTAACATCACATACCTTCTATCAAATGTTCACCTATTTATTTCATTAATCCCCTCTACATGTCCATCCACCAACTTGTCTTCTCCTTCTAATTTATATGTACTTTTTGTAATTCAGCCATGTACCAATCCTTTGCCAATTATCCTACAGTGACTTTCAATTGGGATGTTATTGCCACAAACATCAAACTTGTGAATATTATATTCTACCATAGTGCAAATCTCCATCTGTTTTAGGGAAGCAACAATGAAATAAAAAAATGCACTTTAATTTTTTCTTAGTTACCCATTGCAGGTACTCAAGACTTATAAAACCATATGACTTTAGGCCATGTTTTTCGATCATCCACTAAAGATCTTTCTGCATTCTCTTTTTATCACAATACATTTGTGAATGTCTCCAATGTTTACCTATGTAATATTCCTTTTTCTTGATATGGTCAAAATGGACGAAATCTACCCATGATATTTACTGTGGTATTTGCCCATGGTATTTACCGTGGTATTTTCCTTCATTTTTTGAGGGAAAACAATAAAATAAGGTTTCTAGAGATTTCATCGAGCCTGTAAAAGAGGATAGGAGCTAGGCATTTGGAGCATACTAAGTTGTCTATCTATTTTGTCTTTGCTGAGAACTTGGCAAGTTCAGTTCTAGTTTGATCCGAAAACCTCATGGGAATAATTTTTCTGGTGGATCCATCCATGGTTCACGATTGTGCTCCAGTGTCTTTGATTTCTCATTTGATGAACAACCCTGCATTTCATTGCAGAGGTTATGATATTATTTTATGGGCATGTACTATTTTCTTGACTTAATAATATAAATAAAGGGTTGCATTTCCATATCTTGTTTGTGTTCTTGTTTCTTACCGAATTTTTTTTATTAGAACACTAAAGTGTGTTATATCCATTAAAATTTTCAACCTTTGGGATCTTACAATGGTATCAGAGTTGTGCATCCTCCCAGCCTGAGGGATTTATGCAAAGAACTTTGGTGGAATTTATTCTCACCCTAGCTGGCATTTCCATCTTTGGTGGTATTTAATATCACCCTAATTGATCTTTTTTAGAAGTTTTCCACTACCAATTCGAGGAAATGATTCTGATCTATATTGAGGTCGAGGGTTTCGCAATTGAAAAAAAAAAATCTTTTTTAGAAGTTTTCCGCTACCAGTTCGAGAAAATGATTATGATCCATATTGAGGTGGAGGATTTCGCAATTGAAAAAAAAAATTGTGTGGTTGCATTAGTTACATACTTATACCCAAGGGTTGACCACAACATTCAACAAGACCGCGGATCTCTACGTCAAGATAGGTTGCAGTAAGAAAGAAAAGGTTGTGTGGTGATCACAACACTTTGGGCACAACATAAGAGCAAGGGAATGCCATTGTGTTGCACATAGCTCATAGCACAGGTCAGTGAACAAATTTTCAACACCGCCAGGAGAGCAGTGATTTGGTCTCGCTGAAGGATCGAGTAGGGGGTCAAAACTATTGGGAGATTTGCGTGAGGGCATCAGCGATTTGGCCGCATTGGCCACATTGAAAGAGATCTCGTAGAAGGTTAATTTGGGCGTCTAGTAACATTTGGTCATATGGTGGGCCAATACACTAACTTGCAAGTGTGAGAGCGCCATATAGACAACACACCAAGGATGAAGGGCTGAACGGCCAACTGCACAACAACTTGAACCTCAAATTCAATTCGTCAATCAAACAACTGGTCGTGTAGGAGCAGAGGAGGTTGAAGGAAGTAGGCACCATGTCATAGATCAGTGGAACCATAACCCATCGCAACAGAAAATCAAGGTTGATTCGATCATGCTGATAGGCCACAAAATTATACAGAGCGTAAGCCATATTCCAACGACCGCCAAATTTCGAAGATGAACCATACTTTGTTACAACAAAGGATCTAGCATTGTGGAGACAGGGATGAGAGGCAATTTTCTCGTTCTTGGGTAGTGATTACAAGGTAGAGAGAAATAGCCTTGAGGTCTTAGGAGAAGGGTCGAGCGACCATCGATTGATGCATTGAGTGATTCCAGGTTGGGAATCAACAACAAAATTAATATTTTTAGGCCGAAAGCAAACCATGGAGCTGAATCATTAATTTTCTTAAAGGGACCAAATATTTAAAAAGGTTAAGCTTTGATAAGAAAAGAGGCAGAGGACTATATTCCTAAATCCAGATACATATTCCACTTAGTGGAATTATTAAAAAGAGCGAATTTATTTAAATATCAAAAGTCATATATCTCTTCAATTGAAGGGCTAATTATTTGCAAGGAGTAGAGCCACATTGCTAGTGCGAATTCGTGGAAATTTATTTTTGTCTTAGTGGTACAGGTCAAGATTAATTATAATTTCTGAAGGAGCCACAAGCCAAATTTGAAGACAGAGAATTACTTTTGCAGGGTTTGATTTACGCATGAGAGGCACATTTCTTAAGCAGCGGATGAATCATGTTGGAAAGGCGGAGGAGACAAATTAAGAATTCACACATAAAACACGGGTTGCTGCTCTTTTATTGATCATACAAAACATGATGATTACGATGAACCCGGTGAAGGGTATTTATCCTTTTCCAACTAGCGACTTGCCTAAAATATCTTTAGATGCATCCACATGCAATCACACACTAAAATTCGTCTATCACTTGACTTGACTCAACACTCAAATACTCAATCACTCAAAGTCATCTATCACTTGACTTGACTCAACACTCAAATACTCAATCACTCAGTTAACTGACTCTCTAAGTTTAGCCAACTCCACATGCGGGAGTAATTACTATTTCCAACACTCCCCCTTAATTACGACTGTATGACTCAACATAACTCAAACATGACTTGACTTAATTATCACTCAAACATGCCTGCTGGTCTATGTCTCAACTAGGCTTACAACGACTCAAGACTTTCACAATTTTGCATTTTCTTTTTCTCTTCTTCCAAATTTTATTTCCTCGAAATTGCTTCATTCTCTGTTCTGAATTCTTATTGTAGGCTCTGTTATCACAAAACCTTCTCCTGATAAGCTGCTGACTAGGAAGACTTTGAGTAACTGTTTCAAACCAACTTTTGGCTGAGGCTTAGCCTCCTCAACCTGAGAGGGCTCTCTCACTAGGTTAAATATCTTAGTTAAAGATTAGATGGGTAACTCTATGAAAAATAAGTGAGGAAGTATAATTGGTTGAACTTAATCAATAAACATCCATTGGGCTTATGGAGTCAGAAATTCTTTTAGTATGACAACAAAATTAGCTTTACATGGAAGTCAGGGCATCAAGAGTTCAATATATCTGTAAATACATAAAAATATGTAGGAAACACAGTCTACAAATGCATGAAGGAAGTTAGAGCATTGCCAATGAGTTCTAAGTAACATGCATTCATACCACTGCAAATGAGGAAATTAGGATGACCATAAAACAATCAAGCATTGAACTCTCTTCTGAATCCTGAGTAGTAAAGCCAAACTTTGTATTACATAAAAACATAGTTTTCCACAATGACACAATATGAGTGTTCTTCTCAAAAATTTCCAACCCTTGGTGCCTTACACCTCTTGTCCTTTATAGAGTTAATTACAATCTTGGATTCCTTCCTCAAACCTAAGGGGAATTCGAATTTACTTGACATTGACACCTATTCATACTTAAAACAAACTATTAATTACAACTAGCTGTTAACTGACAGTCCTAGAATCCTAATACAACTAGGAGTGTAACTCCTTATTATGCTAGCAACAACCTTGACTATGGAATAAATTTGATCTTTGACAGTTGTCCCTCCTCAACTTTGGCTTTGGTGATGACTTTAAACTCCATGCTAGCCTTCGATTACCTGTCCTTTGACTGTCCTGGAAACTAGGAAACTGCCCCCTGTATTGTTGCTTTGGTTTTCAAGAAGATTCTTCGAAGTCTCTGCTAACCATGTTGTCTCTTTTAATCACATGACATGCATTAAATTAACCATAGACCCTACTCCTACACTTGTGCCAAGACAAAAAACTCTTGAATGTTGCCTGAAGCATGACAAACTGATTGAGCTACGAAATAACTGTTATTTTCGTAGCGCAGGATTTGGTGTTTGTATATGTCTTTCATTTCTTGCATCTACCTTTGCTTAGGGTTCAAACCTTCTTAAGTGGTCTTCTTGTACCTCTGCAGCAGCACCCTTTTCAAAATAAGCTCCTTTTCCTTTCAAGATAGATCCATAAAAAAAAAAAATTGGCAGCTACAGTAGTTTCATAGTGTGCTATGGAACTGTTGTGCAATACATGTCACCTACAGCAGTTTCATAGTGCGCTATGAAACTACTGTGTGAATTCAAATACACAGTTTTTTCTCGAAAATTGTCTTCCTTGAGATCTCTTCACAGCTTCACCTTATGCTATTAGGCCCCATATATTTGACATTATCCAACCATAAACAACTTCAAATAGTAATGTCCCAATCAAAATTGTGTCAAAACTTCTTCACTTATTGTTTGGTTCATTTATTCTGAGGCTAACCTCTAGACTTTTTCAACTGAATCTCCAGGTCTTCAATTTGTCTTTTCATCATCCTGATTTTAGTTCTTAATTTACCATTGATACTTCTGATATATCTTACCTCGTTTATTGCAGGGACAGTCCAAGTAAAATATTGAGCATGACTGTCAACTACTTCATGTCTTGGAACTTCTCCATCTTCCCAAAAGGCTTTTACTCTTTTGAAAATAGCTTTTTCAACTGCATGTTTCCTTGCCCTTTTCTTAAGTTGTGCAATCTCAAAATTAGCAGACTTCAATTTCTTTTTGACCTCCTCAAAGCTACATTCTTCTTCTTGAGTACCAACTACCTTGTTTCTGTCATCTTTGTGTATTAGTGATGGTTGCACTGGTGGAACCACAGGCTCTTCAAAGAACTTTGATATCTCTTCTGTCTGACTCACCTTCAGTTCTGTTGACACCTAATCCGAAACGGATGAGGTGAAGCTGGACAGTCATCTAGAAGATGAACTGATCCGTTGTGTATATGTATAAATAAATAATTGTCTAATGAATAAATCAATCAGTTCTGTCTTGCGCTCATTAAATTGCTGGAGTTACCCTGGCCTGACATGGTATCAGAGCCCAGGTCCCAGTCCCTAAAATAGTAGTAACTCCTGTCTTGAGAGCTGCTCTGACTTGATTCCCTGGCTCTGCCTCTGCCTTTGCCTGAATTCGCTACGCTCTCTGACTGCCAGAGACTGCGCCCTCAGACCTTGAGTACTGCGCCCTGAGTTGATGCGTTCATTCCCTGGAACGCTGCGTTGAGCTACGTTACCTATGCGTTGATGTTGTTGAACTGAGAGCTGAGGTATCGTTTTTTTTAATGGTGACTGTGGTATGCGTTCAAGATTTTGCGTTTTTTGGTGGCTGCCTTCTTAGTTTAATGAAGACTGATGGTGAATGCGTTGAAGACTGATGGTAACCTGGTGCATTTGAAACGCTGCGTTTTTTTTGTAAAGACTGTGGTAATTGATAGAATTGGTATCCGAGCATTTTTTTAAAGACTGTTCTAATTGATAGAATTGGTATCGCTGCGTTTTTTTAAAGACTGTTCTCGGGACTGTAATGTACGTCGTTTCATTTTCCTTGGGAGCTGGTCCTGTACCAGCTTTACTTCTACCTGAGATTTTTAAATGCGGTTGTTTATTACTCCACTAATGTGTTTCGGAGTGTTGGTATTGCTTCTGATGTTGCGGCAAGTGCTCTTGTGGGGGCTTCAAGTGCTCTTGTAGGTTCCGCAAACGGATCTACCCACGCATAAATGCAGCTCCCATAAAAGCGAGCTAGGACTCCACCCTTCATTCGGTCGTTAAAAATGCAGTTTCGGCTTATAGTTCTCTCGTCCACAATTTGTACAGGCCACCACGGAGACGGGTCCATTTTGGCCCACAGGAGTCTCCCTCGAGCCAAGTGCTTTTGCTTTTAGAAAATACATGACGCTACTTTAATACTCTGATTCCTCTCCGCATCAGTTGGTGACTGCGTTTTTTTATATTGACTGTGTAATGGTGACTGCGGTTTTTTATTGAAGACTCTTGGTATGGTGACAACGTTTTCATGTGATATATGTAAGCAGTGATATATATATATATGAGCGCCCTTTTTTTGTTGAACAGTGATATATGTAAGCAGTGATATATATATGAGCGCCCTTTTTTTGTTGAACAGTGATATATGTAAGCAGTGATATATATTTGAGCGCCCTCGTTTTGTTGAACAGTGATATATATGTGAGCAGTGATATATATATGCTGATGGAATGTTAGAAGAAAAATAAAATGCATAAGACTATCATATAAGGATTTTTTTTTCTCTCTCAACAGAAGTGTTTTTGGTAGAGATATTTTTTTTTACAGAATGCATTCAATCATTTCTATGGTTGGAATAGTTCTCACTGGCAAGGAGAACTATTCTGAATGGTCTCGGATGGTAAAACACACCCTTATCTACAATGAGCTGTGGAAAGGAGTGTGTGTCGGAGAAGAAGATAAAGACCCTGTGTAGCCCACATCAGACAAAGAACTCGCCATTTGGGAAAACAAGAACAGCAAAGCCTTTGCATTGATCGCAGCATCTGTAAATGAGGAAGTAAATCATCATATTTCATCCTATTCCACTGCCTTTGAAGCTTTACAAAAGCTGAAAGAACTCTATGATACACATTCTGCACTTGAAGTTGTTCAGCTCATGATTAAACTCTTCACTCTTGAACTGAAAAATAATGATCCTCTTACTCTTGCATCTGAAATAAAGTCTATAATGCATGATATTAAATCCACTAAGGTTGAGCTAGATATCTCTCTTATTGCCTTTCTCAAAGCACTCTATCCTACCTACTCTAACTATCTTGAGTCTTTACAAGCAAATGGAAATCTTAAAGATATAACCTTTGACACTCTTGTGAAAAAGTTTGCTGAAAGAGAGAAAGCCTTTGGAAAGAAAACAGTCCCTGAATCTTCTGAAGAGACTGTTTGCCTTGCTCATAAAGAAAAGCAGCCTGCTAGAGATTCTACAAGAGGAAGAGGTGGACGAAGAGGAAGAGGAAGATACTTCAGAGGCAGGGGGGGCAGACATCCTCAAGCAGAAAAGGCAGATCTGCATTGCATTCGCTGCAAACGAAATGGATCACATGATGCTTCTACATGCAAGCTACCATGGGACAAAGTTAAGCAGAGAAGAAATCAGCAGAAAGGTAAAACTGATGACACAGACAAAGGTAAAGCACCTGAATCCGCTCACTATATTGAGGCACAATGTAACATTGGAGTAAATGAAGATTTGTTTAATGCTTCACTTGCTTCTTCCAAAAATGACTGGTTGCTAGATTCAGGAGCAACCTGTCATATGACTCATAGGAGAGATTTCTTTGAAGATTTCACTGACAATGTTGATGGAGCAGTATACTTTGCAGATCAGTCAAAAATCAAGCCATCAGGGCTTGGCACAATCAGGCTTAAACTACCTGGTCTTCCAGACTTTCTTCTGGATCATGTTCTATATCTCCCACAGCTCAAGAGAAACTTGCTGTCCCTGGTCCACATCCGCCAGCAAGGTCACTCCATTCACATGTTTGATGGCAAGCTTGAGGTAAGAAAGGCATCTGACCACTCACTTGTCATGAGGGGTATAGAAGAAGAAAGACTCCTTAAACTGCAAGGAACCTCTGCTCATGCACAACATTTCTCATATATTTCTCATCATGAAGAAGGTGCACTTCCATCAAGTTTATTATGGCATGCTAGATTTGGACATTTAAACTATGATAGTCTCCGCTTGTTGAAGAAAAATGGTGTTGCTGGTTTGCCTACAATTCCTAGAAAACATAAACAATGTGATGCTTGCATTCTAGGAAAGCATAGCAAACAATCTTTTCATGATTCACATTCAAGAGCACATAGGAAGCTTGAACTTATTCATTCAGATTTATGTGGTCCAATGCCTGTTCCTTCTGCAAATGGAAATAAATATATCATGACATTTATTGATGATTACACCAGAATGTGTTGGGTTTATTTTTTGAAGAACAAATCTGATGCTTTTCAAACATTCAAGAATTTTCATAAATGGATTGAAAATGATGCACAATCTCATATTGGGTCTATTCGCACTGATAATGGAAAAGAATATACATCAAATGAATTTGAACACTATCTTCGCCAACATGGGATTAAACATCAAACAACTGTGCCTTATAATCCTCAACAGAATGGTGTAGCTGAAAGAATGAACAGAACAATTTTGAATATGGTACGATCCATGCTTTTCTTCAAAAATGTAAAGACAATGTTTTGGGCTGATGCTGTTCTATGTGCTGCATATATAAAGAATAGATGTCCATCTAGTGCTATAAGAAACAAGACTCCTTATGAATTGTGGTATGGACATGTTCCTTCGGGAAAACATCTCAGGATATTTGGTTCCACTTGTTATGCTTTAATACCAAAGGTACATAGAAACAAACTTGGTGCTAGAAGTCGTAAGTGTATCTTCCTGGGGTATTCAAACACATCTAAAGCATACCACCTTTATGATGAAGTAAATAAGAAGTTTGTTTTATCTAGAGATTTCATTTTTCTTGAATCATCCAAATCTGACAGTGTTGTTGAGCGGCAACTTGATCGCTTGGATAGATTCACAAAACCGAAATCATTCCAAGAGTTTGATAATCAGATTCCACATCTTGAAGGGGGGATTCCTATACTAGATCAACATGTGGAATCTCCTTCTGAAGAACAATCTCCCCTGCATGACACTCCAACAACGGATGATGCTTTAAGTGATGTAATTGATAGAATTGGGAGACTCAATCTTGATTCAGACCCAACTCAATCAATAGAACAGCCTGGACCATCTCAGAAAGGTCCCCCAAAGTGGCTGACAAAGACACTTGAAAGTGTTCATCCTGATGAAATTGGAAAAACAGGAACCAGAAATTCAAACCGACAAGATGGAGGTGATGTAGATAACTCTAATTCACCTGTTGATATGGATGTTACTTATGATTGTGAATTGAACTTGTCTACAGATTTTGAACCAACTTCCTTCAAAGAAGCTGCTTCTCATGATGAATGGAAAGAAGCGATGCAGAAGGAGTATGATGCCCTCATAAAGAATGGCACTTGGAAGCTGGTTGATCCTCCATTTGGAACCAAACCAATTGGCTGCAAGTGGGTCTACAAGAACAAGTACAAAGCTGATGGCTCACTTGACAAGCACAAAGCTAGGCTTGTGGCAAAAGGTTTTGCACAGAAGGAAGGGGTCGATTATGAGGAAACTTTTGCTCCCACAGCAAAATGGGCCACCATTCGGACACTCTTTGCAGTAGCTTCTCAGAACGGTTGGAAAGTCCATCAAATGGATGTAAAAACTGCATTCTTGAATGGAGATCTAAAGGAGAATGTTTTTATGTCCCAGCCTGAAGGATTTGCTGTGAAAGGACATGAACACAAAGTATGCAAACTTGTGAAGTCCTTGTATGGCCTCAAACAAGCACCACGAGCCTGGTATGAAAAACTAACTGAGCATCTTCTGAAACTCAACTTCAATCATTTTGATCTTGATGATGCAACTTTATTTGTCAAGAAAGTTGGCAAAACAGTTGTATATCTTGTGGTATATGTAGATGATCTTTTAATGACAGGGAACAATGAAAGCTATATTGCATCCATAAGGAAAGAATTAGGAAATTTTTTTGAAATGACTGATTTGGGCTATGTTCATTACTATCTTGGCATTGAAGTAACCCAACATCCAAAGTCCATATTTCTTTCTCAAAAGAAATACATTGGAGATTTGTTATACAGATTTGGCATGACAGAGTGCAATCCCCTTTCTACTCCAATGGAACAAAACTTGAAGCTCACATCTACTGAAGGAAAGGAATTTGAGGATGCAACAAAGTATAGACAGCTTATAGGAAGTCTCATCTACCTCACTACTACCAGACCAGACATTTCATTTTTTGTTGGAATCCTCTCCAGGTTTATGCAAAGGCCTTGTGAGGGACATTGGTCTGCTGCAAAAAGAGTTCTAAGGTACTTGAAGGGAACTCAAGACCTTGGAATCAAGTATACACAGGTGGATGACTTCAACTTAATTGGATACTCTGATTCAGACTTCGATGGAGACAAAGAAACTGGGGTATCTACTTCAGGATATGCTATGAGTCTTGGATCAGGAGCTGTCTCCTGGAGATCACGCAAACAATCAGTACCAGCAGATTCCACAACAGAAGCAGAATATGTGGCAGCAGCTGAAGCAACGAAAGAAATTGTGTGGCTCAGGAAAATTCTTGAAGATTTGCAGGTAAAACAAATACAATCAACTCCACTCATGATTGATAACACCTCTGCAATAAAATTGGCCAAGAACCCAAAGTTCCATGATCGTACTAAGCACATCAATACTAAATATCATCTGATCCGACATCATGTTGAGGCCAAAACAATCCATCTCCGTCATTGTTCCACAAACGAGCAAATTGCAGACATCTTCACCAAAGCGCTTGGAAGAGAAAAGCTTGAAAGATTCATAACGATGCTTGGACTCACCAACATCCCTTCAGATTAAGGGGGGGAATGTTGACACCTAATCCGAAACGGATGAGGTGAAGCTGGACAGTCATCTAGAAGATGAACTGATCCGTTGTGTATATGTATAAATAAATAATTGTCTAATGAATAAATCAATCAGTTCTGTCTTGCGCTCATTAAATTGCTGGAGTTACCCTGGCCTGACAAGTTCTTCCTCCTGTAACTTCTGGGAACGCCTAGTCATAGGCCTTCTAGGCTTAAAAACAAACTCTGAAACCCGATCATCAAACAGTAACTTTTTGGAAGATTTCATCTTTTTTAACTTGCTTTCTCCTACTTTAATTAAGTCTGCTTGGACCAGAGGAGACTCTTCTATGTCAATGGTCTGGAGAAGATCATGCAAATTACCCTTTGAAATTGAGCTTTCATCAGTAACCATTGTCTTACCCTTTTTCTTCGCTAATTGGCTTCTAGTTACTCTTCTCCGGACTATTTCACCAATGGACTGTTCTTGTGTTGGTACCTTGATTTGAACCTTCTTCTTCTGTGACTGTTGAGGGGTATCTTGAGCAACCAGAGGTGTCATTGGTTCCTTAACTTTGTTTCTAGCTTTTAGTTTCATAAACCTGCTTGACCTAGCTTCTTCTTGCTAACTAGCTATTGGTGATGCTATTTCCATAGCCCTAGGGCTAAGTCCTATTTCAGCTCTAAAAACAGACATAAATAGGAAAGCAGACCATTCCCTATCTACCTTCTGAAGCTCATGTAAAACAATTAATTTGATCACGCCATGATGGAGCAACGATGTTTCACAAGCTTCTTTCTTCAACTAAATCTTATCAGACATCTTGTCTAAGCTTCAGAAAAGATAAAAGGGTAAGTCTAGAGATATTTTTCCAGTGAAATGTAATAGAAGCTTGAAATGGTAAGAGTACACCTTATGGTATCTTCCTTCACAGGTAAAGTATCTTTGGATGCATGTGAGTAAGTTGGCAAATGAGTCTTTGACATAGCTCCTGGGCACTGATTTAGTTAAGTCTAAGTCTATGAATTCGGGCTTCAGGAATACCTTGCAAGGTGCCATTTCAAATTTGAAGTTCTTAAACCATCTCTCTTGGCCTCTAGGAATCTCTGTGACTGCAGAAATGACCTCAGGAGAAATGGGCAATTCTAGCACTCCAACCTTTGAATTAAAACCTGTGAAATTAAAAGCAAAATCCTTGGTGACTTGATTGTGACCTTCCTGAAGTTTTTCACAAAACCTCCAGCAGCCCACCTGTTTAAATGATTCTTCAACCTCTCTAGTCTTCATGAGAACATCTAAGCCTTCAGGCTCAACTCTCAAACACCGGCCTGATCTATGGTTCTTCTTTTCTTCAGACATTTCTGTGAAATCCCTGTAAAAGAGACTTGGAAAAAATTGCCCTGTTTTAGTTCGAACACGGCCTCGCTTGAGTTGAAATGGAGAACTGCCTCGCTTAAGTTGAAATGGAGAACTGCCTCGCTTGAGATTTCAAAGAACTTTGATGTATGCTGACCTTGAACTTGCCAAGTGCTTCTTGCGCATGAAAGGAACACGAAAATGACCGAGACCAATTCACCCTTACCTTACCCTTTTTTGAAATTTGAAAAGAGTGTGTACAAAGACCCCTAATGAATCTAATGATGAGAGTAAATGGCTGCATGTGATTTGTAAGGTTCATGGACTAACACTTAATGATGAAACATTAACGAATTCAGGTTGATTTGACATGAATCCTCGATTTTGTAGCGCATCCAGTGCAAATTCTGGGTTTTGCGCTACGAAAACTCCTAACTACGAATCCCTAATTTCGTAGTGCATGTCAATTTTGAAACAACCCAACACATGACACTTTTGAAATAATGCGGGATCTATGATAGGAGAAATAAGTTTGTTGACATTTATTAAACAATAGGAACAAGACTCTAACTCTATGATTTAGACTCTAAAACAAAAACAATAAAAATGACTTGACCACTTGACTAACATAAAACTTTGGAACCATACCAGTTGTCCAAAATTTTAGAACTTTTTACAGTGATAACAGGCTCCATATTCCTTTACTTGTTGTTTCTGCAATTTTTCTTTGACTTTTCTTCAATTTGTGCCGCAACACAATTTGATCTTGTCTTCTACACCTTTCTCTTCAAATAATCGCTCAACAATGGACTTCTACCAAAACATTGCATCTTCAAACTGTCTTATTTTCTCTGCTTCTTGCGCTTCATATTCCTGACTTTCTTTCTACCATATTTCTTGACAACAAAATCTTATCTCTTCTTGACTCCATTGCTGAAAAATGGTTTCAATACATTCATCCTTTTCTTCAGAAACATCCATATCATTTTCACTTTCATCATCAGGTACTGTTGCTATTTTCTTGTAATCTGCATCAAATTTATTAACAACCTTGTTTTCAAATTCTGCTCCAATGCTATTCTGAACACCTGCATATTCAAAAACAATGTTAAGAACATATTTAATATTACTCTCTTCAGTGAGAGCTTCATTCTCTACATCTACCTTCTTTTCAAATGCATGGAGGTTGTCTTCCACTGTTATGTTGTTAGTGGATATTCTCATCAAAATCTCTTCAATAACTTTGTCATGTTCTTGATCATCAACGACTGCTAGATGACATACTGTTTCATGAGCAGTTCAAACTACTTCATATCTTGCTGCTACAGTGGTACCTTCACCCTATAATGCTTCATCAAACATGGCGCTTACCATATTGCCACAATCAATCCCTATTTCAAAAACGAAACCACACATATCAACATGATGTTCATCCACACTACGGTGGGATATTCGAGCATGCATGTGGTCATTATCAATTTCAACTTTACCAAATCCATCAACAGTGGCTGGATTCACCAATTCACATGTAACTTTGCATTCATCATCCACATGTGTCTCATCATAGTGGGATTCACAATCATATGCATCATCCACATTACAATGGAGTCCTTTAGAATTTATTTTCACTTGCTCTGTTTCACACACAGAGGCTTCAACTTCTCTCTTTGCAACCTTCACTGCATCTTCTTCATTCATATGCATGCTTGCATAATTGGTTTCAATTTTATGATCCTGATAACCATCATCCAATTTTGAGTGGAGTTCTCCAAGCTCTGTTTTCCTCTCAGATTCTTGCTCATATACTCTGAGATTTGTGGTTGACTTCCTTGCTTGTGACACAACTTGCTGCTGCATGCCACTCTCTCTTGCACCAAACTCTGCTTCCAGGAATTTCCATGCTTCCTTGGAAGTTGTAGTTTTTGCTACCCTGCACAAACACTTCTCATCTAATGCTTGTTTTATAAAGTTCAATGCTAAAACATCACATACTGCATCATATGGGTTATTAGATTCATACTCAATTAACTCTTTATCTTTAAGAAAAGTTAGCATCTTGATAACCCAATGATCAAAATATTCACCTGTAAACATAAGAGGTGGTAGAAAATCAAAGCTACACCAATCACCATCGATTTCTTCTTTGTCTTATGTTAGACTTCTTAGTTCCTCGATTACGGCCTGAACCTATCTAACCATGGAAATGATCTTTGCCTCTTCTTTTCGATTTCTTTTCCTCATATGCTTCAGTCGCGCTTTGCAACCCATGACTGCGGTATTTCCTCTGTTTTATAGATTCTTTCCTGGTTGCATGAGGTTATCTTCCATATTGCCCTCGTAAGGCACAATCTTCACCCCAAAACTTGTCATGCTTGACATAAAACCAAATAATTTTATAGGCTCACAGACTTTTGCAAAACCCTAAACTCTCTTCTCAATAAAAAACCTTTTCTGTTTTAAAAAAAATCACTTTAGAAATTTCCTTCTTAAAACCAACTTTCCCTTTTTCTTTAATGAGAAAAAAAAACCAACTTTATAATAGTCTTGAAAAATATATTTTTGAAATCATCTCTGTAAACTTTTTCAAACCATGAACTTTGTTTAATACATAAAAACCAACTTTTTTAATAGAGCCCTTTTATAACTCTTTACCAACCTTTATAAGCTTCCAACCACTTTTCAATATATCAAAACAAACCCTTTATTTTTAACAAAACAAATATCCCCTCGTATAATTATATGATATGACCACTAAATCTTACGCAGGTCACTTTAAACTTGTATTGACTTTTCAAGCTTAAAAAAAATTGGAATATTTTTCACACCCTTTGAACATCCAACTTTACTCGGTGTGCACGACTACGACCCTGAAAACAAAAACATGTAGAGTTTTACCACCCGTATACATGAATTATGCAGTAACATAATGAATATTAATTGGTCAATTGAATGTATTTTATGCAAAGAAAGTATGTCGCATGGTAAACCCAACCCGACACAAGAAAATTCTAGAACTGACCAGGTCACAATTCGTAAACTGACTTATCCGCCACACACTACAAAGGGTTGGGTTGGTGAGATCATGGCACGACCAGCAAAGACTCGAGGCTGAAGTAAGAGGGCATGCATGACACAGAACCTAGATCTTTGGGTGGCCGACAAGGTTGAAAGTCTATTGAGCATTTAATCAGTAAAGCAACAATCGCCTACCAGGAGGGAACCAATGAATAAATTAGAAAACTGTTAAAATAATGGGAGGAAGACATCAAGCAGGAGAGTGAGACAGATACGGAGCTGGAGGACTCGAGAGTCCTCGTCCTGGATCCTAAGAACACAAGAGGGAGAATCACCCAGTTCAAATAGACCCTCTACTTGTACTAGTTAATGAAAAGCCTGTTGGGAAAGGCGATGGAGCAGATCTCAGTAGGCATGGCAGTCATGGTCTAGGGAATGCCAAACTACAAGAAGGAATTTTAGAAGGTGCAGTTCCAATTGCACAAAGAGGACATCTTCCCTGATCAAATTGAGTAGCACCTGCCATGCATTCAGGTTCAGAAAGAGCTTCCTAGATCGAATGCCAAATATCTAACTCCGATTGAATCAACATCAGCTAAACAACATGATTAGCATGCCTACTTACTGATAATTTTGTTTATATATGCGGCTAGCTTTTAAATTTTTCTATGTATTTGCATATGTGTGTAGAACTCTAGAGTATGGAAGTCGATAGGAAACTGAAACTTATATTGCTTGGATAGAGAGACTTAATATTTTTTTCTACTGGATGGCATATAATGTGGATAGGTATCCAACAGACTTGGTTTCTCACTGGGAAAGTTGAGGCCCCCTAGCCAGTTCTATGTGGTGTTAATTTGCTTTCTATTAATGAAAAAGAAGGATCTAGTAGGCTTAACAAAAAATAAAATAAAATTAAGAGTCTACCCCGATGGGGGTGATTGAACATGATTCATTAAGTGGAGATGATGGGAAGGTGAGCCTCCCAAGGGAGATCTAACAAGTTATTATGACACTTAGAGCCAAGTGGTGGCCAAGTACTTGGTTGGTTGGAAAATTTGGGAGATTAGAGAGCATTAAAGGCTAGAGGGATTTCTTCATGTGGCAGTTGATCACACTGGTTGTTGGAGTTTTGAAGGGTGGTGTAATGGTTAATGTCGATGCATAGGTTATCGTCATGTGCATGCATGGCCATTCAAATTTTTCAATTTGCATTGAGGTGGAGCGGGGCTATGAGGGGTATCTTAGTGGTGGTGGTGACTCAAATGAGGGAGCTCATATCTATGGATTTGGTAAGATTCAGTATTCTCCTCTCACTTTCTCAACTCTATTATGTATTTAGCCTTTTTGGGGTGGTGGTAGACTGTATTCAGTGGGATTTCTCTTCTAAGATCTTGGGGAATCCTATCGGTGTGGAACTTTTATTATGCAACCTTAGTTGGGTTTTTGTCATGTTTATTAATCTTCTTATTATGCGAGGGGGTTGGATTCACAGGCCTCTTTGTGTCTCTCCTAGTTCGTATTGGATTCTGGTGAGAAGGGGGTGGTGCCTTGGTTGAGCCCTTGGGTTATGAGGAGATAATTCTCTCCGTTGAAGGGGCATAGACCTGAGGGAGTAATAATGGTGGTTTTTGTTCGTACTAAGGAGCGTTGGAGGTTTTCTCTATTATTTTTTGGTGTTTAGTTCTCAGAAGCGATATATTAAGACAAAACAGCCAGGCCTGTCGAGACATGGCCGTCCGTGGGTATGGTGTGGTGGGCGGGCTTCCGATGGTGAATTAGCTCATAAGAATTTTCCAACACCCATCCTAGCCGAGGCTCCACCTTCACTGGAGTCACTTGATAAACAATGCAGAGTATAATGGTGCTCTTGGTAGAATTGCGTCAGTGGAGGCATGATGATAGGAATGAAATGATTGCCTTCATAAACAATTTGCAACACAATTAGTGTGTGATGTTGGGCATAATGGACTTGATCCAAAGGATCCAGAGACGCTTAGTTGAGAAGCTGGACCAGATTTTGGGCAAGATAGATCACTTGGAATTCCATTGGCACATGCATCCATTGCCCCCTGATCCTGTAATTATTAGGAAAGCCTCGACCCCTCATCGCATTCTTCGTTGTCAGTTAGTTATGTATGTATTCTCATTTTTTTTTTTTGGAGCTTGTATGTTTTTGGGATAAGGTCACATTACAATTTTTGGCATTATAATGTTTAAATAATTAATTTTTTAATATTATTTTAATAAATATAAAAATTCAATGATAATAAATTTATTTTTTATACAATTTAATATTAACATAATAAATTTATGAATTTAATAATAACGATAAATTTTAGTGCAGATATTTTTAAATTAGAATAAATTTAATAGGATGAATATATTGAAATGAGTAAAATCATATAATATTTATTTAATTAATATAAACTAATTTTGAGATGATAAATTTGTATTTTTTATTAAATATATTTAAATCATTAAATTCTTTTAATAATAATAGTTTTTTTTTTAAATAAATTTAATAAATTAAATAATAATAGTAATAAATTTTAATATAAATATTTTACATCAAATATATAAAAGAGTAAATTTTTCTTATTTCCTTAAAACACTTTGATCTTTCCATATGTATGTTGGATACAATTGTGTTAAATAATCAGGGTAAATTTAGGTAATTTGTGTTAACTAATCAGCGTAGATTTATGTAATTTGCGTTAAATAATCAATAAATATATTTATACAGGGTTTTGATTTTAAATTTATTAAATATATTAAGTATGGAGATAAATGAAATGTTTGAAAGCGTAATTTTTTTAAGTTCAAAATTTGAAAAAATATTAGCTATTAATTCTTTTTTTAAGAATAAATAGATTCAAGTTTACGAATAATATGTTATGATTCTTTATAATAATACTTGTCTATGGATTTTTTTTTTTAATTTTTATTAAAACTCACCTGATAAACTCACAAGAGATATAAATATTAAGTTTTAATATATTTACTAATTAAATTTAAATATAAAATTTTGAAATATCAGAATTATAAATATTATTGTTTATATATAGCGTGCACATAACTATTTGATAATGAAAATCTATAGAGATGTACATACTCTACCCCTTTAAATTCAAAGTTATTATATATAATTAATTATGTGTGGGAGACAATTTTAACTCATTTATAAAAAGAAATATTAATGAAAATAAAATTGTGATATAAAAAATTGAATTTAGTTTTTAATTGAGTGAATTTTTGAGCCGAGAGACTCATTCTATATTCGAGTGTGAAGGTGATGTGCAAATATATCTATCCCTCTTAAAATAAAAATAAAATAATCTCTAAATAGAAAAACTATATATATATTAGAAGTAAAAATAAATTTGTGAGTATTTAAAAATCATTTAATAATTGATTTCAACTTCATATATATCAATATTTAATGATGAATTAATATTTAAATATAAATTAATATTTACCTGTAATTAAAAATACATTAACAACAAAAAATCAGTTTAATGTGCACTCATAAAATGACTCAATGCACATGTTATGTAATCTCTATAAAATTCAAAAATACAATTTAAACAATAAAAAATTACACCTTATTTTTTCACTCTAAAATAAGTTTACGTGTGAAGAAATTCGATCCCTCGCCTTATGTTAGATCCTTGGTTAAATCTAAAATTTTATTGATTTAATTCATATTACAACATTGTAACAATCCTGAAATTAAAACATGCAACTAATTATATTAATCATGTGAATTATAATCAACACGCAATTTATGAACTATTTAACATCGAATTTTGGAAATATGAGTAGAGACAACTTACTTGTGGCGATGATATTTCTTGTCATTTCAGAGTTGAACACTATTTGAATCCTGCTAACCGCAACAAATTTTTGGGGACAACTCTCCACCCAACCGTAGGCTCAGTTGTACAAAATCTTGCTACAACTAGCCACCCGCAAGCCCTCAATCGACGTACTACTGCCAAGGAATACTTTGTCTCACAACATTTTTCTCCTAATAGAATGGATGATGGAATCATGGAATGATCTCTCATCTTCCTCACTGTCTATTAAATAGAGCAAACATTGGAAGGGGAATTGTATGCACACACTCCATGTGTCAACATGAAACTTTTATTTCTTTATTTTAAGTTTAACTTAATTTAGTAATTCTCTTAATATAATTTTTTCTTATTTTATTCTTTTTTACTTTTATTAACTTTTTTTTTGTAAGCTAAAGAAGGACCTTTGTTTTTCTATTTAACCCGGTTGAAATAAGTACAAGCGTTTGGTGGCCTCAACTCGCCCAGAAGGGAAACTGGGTCTGTTGGCCACCTTAAGTCTTTATAAGTCGACTAGTAACAAAAAAGACAAAGTCTGCATATCCATACCAAGTAAACTTCATTACCAAAATTACTAATCTGGTTTCCTATCAACATTAACAACTAAAACAACAAAAAGGAGAGCTTGTTCTCAAAGAACTAACAAGGAGAATCATTGGAACAACTAGAAGGATTAGTCTACCATGATTTCAGGTTGAGTATCTTCGTCTCTTGTCATTGAAGCTAGCTTCTTCAACTATTGTTGAATTTCCTCCAGCTTACTGTCCTGCAGGAGCAAAGTAATTTGGAGATTTTTCATTTCTCGCCTTAAATTTGGTATGCCCTGAGCCATCTCTGCCATTTCCACTGCAACCTGCTCCATTGCCTTTGCCAGTAATCGCTTCAACACCCAATATACATGTAAGGCCTGCTTGTATAAGGACAAGTGTCCCCTGTTATTGCCTGGGTCAGGGATCAGGTTGACTTAGTCTTCCATCTCCGGTTTCGAGTCTTCCTGCATTGCATTTGTTTCTAATTCTTGAATGAGCCTGTGGATATCAGCGTCTGTTCCTTTGTTGTAGGCTTTTTCTACCTCCTGCACCATATGTTTCATAGTTTTCCGACCTCGTCTCTGACATACTGGCGAGGGGGTTCTAAAATCTTGTCTGCCAGATTGTCAGGCTCTCCCTCTGCCCCTGCGCCCTCTTCCGCGACCTGAGCGAGCTGGTTTGTTCCTGGTAGCTGCCTGACTCCCTTGCCCAACATCAAAGGATGCGTTCCCTGTGAGTTCCTCTCTTCCAGGCTCCTTGGCTTTCTTATCCTGATTCATTCCCGCCCCTTGCTGCTCTTTCTCAGGCATTTTGACCTTCTCCGCCCCTCCTTTCCTAGAATGAGATTGGTCTTTGTACTCTGGGGTCTTCTCTTCCTCCCTAACCATCTGTTCTCCTGTCTCCGACTGTCCCTATTCAATATCTAACTGTGATCCTTGCATGCCTTTTTCCTGACCTGTCCAGGTTCCTGCCTTGCTAACTTCGACTCCTGCCTTTCTCATTCTTCCTACTATTGTCTTCTACCTGGGGGTGACATGGAGTAATTTTACATCCCTTTCCTTTCGGTTACCTTCTGCAACGACAACCCCTCTTCCTTTCTCCTTAATTTTGCTGGGGATTGTAATGAAAGCAATGGATGGTTTTACGGGTGCATGCCCCTTTCTGAGTAGAGTTGGAGAGATTACTGGCCCGTTGCAAATAATACTGAGAGGGGGGGGGGTGAATCAGTATTATCAAATCTGATACTTTTATTTTTCCGTACTCAGATTTATATACGTGGCTTCAGTTCAGTGTATCCACGTATATATGCGACTGTGTTAAATGCAACTAGCGTACATGCAGTAATCTTATGATTCAGTTAGCTTATCTTTAGTAATTGCATCAGAACATTATTAACCATATTAACAGTAAACAGGTGCAGTAAAACAGAACATATCATCACACATAGAGAGCACACATGAATACCATGATATAAGGTGGAAACCCAATGTGGGTGAAAACCACCTGCTACAATTTGTTTCTATCTTCCTTTAATAAGAAACTTCTTTTACAATGTACTGGTGCAGTCCTTTACCAGTACGCAGGCTTTTACCTGCAGAAGGCTACAACCTTCTTAGCTCTTGTACTAGCCATTCCATTAACTAGTACGTAGGCGTTGGCCTACTGAAGGCTCCAACCTTCACTCGTTTTCCAGCTGCTCTTGCAAGGGAGCTACAACCCCCTAGCTCTTGTATTAGCCAATATGTTTACCAGTACGTAGGTGTCGGCCTACAATCATCCAAGGACCACATTTCATACATTTTCATATTGGATCCATAAAACAATCACCATTGCAATACAACCTGCATCATCAATCTCTGAATCACCCAATACTGAAGCCCTATCAACAACTTAGTCATCAGAACACAGAACAGACAACAATCAAATATCATACTTCATACTGTATACGCTACTCGGACGAACCCAACCTGCGTGTATACGCGCTTTTACCAAAGACAACCCGTGTACAGATCTACAAATTCTAACTTATAACTTTGCAGCTATTTCAAACATCAAAACATACCCAGATCATATCATTCATGCAATAAACGTGTGTCAATAGATCTAGTCTATCCATAATTAAACCATATGAAGATAATCATTCCAAGCCTTGAGATCCCGTTCCATCGTTCATCATCCTCCACATAAGTGCAACCTTGGTTTAGATCAAGCAAGGCATCACCAACCCATAACCAGCATCTGGATCTCACACTTCATCAGATATTCATCACCTCTTCAATTTCCCTTACATAATGATCTTCTTCCCCTTTTATAGTCTTAGACCTTGCTCAATACCATGGTCCAAAACCATAACAAACCAATACCATGGGCCTAATACTTGGGATCAACACTTCTGACGAGATACCACGGTCCAAAACCATAGGTTCAAATACCAAGGACTAACTACCATGGACCAAGCATAAGTTTTCCGATATGTACGCGCCTTTTCACCGACTAACCCGCGTGTATACGCGGCTTTGTTACAATGAACCTGCGTATATCTCTCTCTTGACCTGCTGTACTAAGATCTGTCCTCTGATTAAGTTGCCATCACTTGTATCAAACCTCTGAGTGAGTTGCCATCAAGGACAACACTTGTATCATAATGCCAACAATCTCCCCCTTTGGACTTGATGACAACCACCACACCAAGTCACTCTCCCCTTTTGACATCAAGGGAAAAGGGTGGACCAATATATTCTCTTCTTTGATATACATTCTGCTGTCCATACTCCCCCTGAGTACATGCTGAAGTTTCTGATTGAGCTCCCCCTTTGTATATGCCAAGATGTACTAATCCGTCCATGCTCCCCCTGAGCACATGCAAGGTCAAAAACCAACAATTCATTCAATACCATGATAGTCATTAGCCACTATCATACATCATATATGATCTGCACCATAAGCATCAGCATCCAAACTTGCAATACCATTCCTTTGATCAAACAACAAGATGTATCATTTAGCTTCATAAACTTCAGCAATGACTTCTAACCATAATGCCAACAATGCATTATTTGAGGTATATGCTCCCCCTGAGCTTATGCCATGCATCATCAAAACAATGACTGAACCATATCAAACTTTTGTACCACTGCTTTTCTTCATCATACACGTGACCGTGCAGCATATAAATCGCGTATATACACGACTTGTCTTCATGAAACCCGCGTATGAGATTTGGAACACTGATGTTCCACACTTCCAGCTTCCTCTGAATATGTCATGTCTGTGTAATCTGCTATGCCACATCTTTCTGGTTGTACTTCCTTTTTCTTCCATATCTTCAATTGTGATGATGCTTTCTTCTTTTGGTTTGGTGTCCACAATCTTCTCTTGCATTCTTTCGCTATGTGTCCCAGCTTGTTACATGCATAACATCTTACATGTTTCATATTCCTTTTGTAGCAATCAGTAGCTTTGTGACCAAACATATTGCAAGCAAAACAATATCCCTTAAAGTATCTGGAACGTGATGATCTATCTGTTTGACAGTCTTGAACCATTCTACTTCTGCATCTGGCTGCAACATGTCCAATATTATGACATATATAACATTCAACACCATTCATCGGAGGAAATAATCGTCTATCACTTCCATAGTTAGGAACAAAAGGTTTCCTTTGAGGAAATTCTTTCCTTGGCTGTTGATGGGGTTGTCCTTTCATCTCCTTGTTGAGCCTTTTAGATTTTGCATTAGAGTTTCTTGTCTTACTATGTGAACCAGATTCACCTTCAATAGACTCATGAAAACCAAGACCAGTTTTGATAGCAGGGGACCTTTGACTACTAAGAATATCATCCAAGATCTTAATACTATCTTGAAATCGTAATAGTTTATCTTTTTCTTCTAGTTTACCTTTCAAGATATTTACCTCAACTTGATGTTGTTCTTCTTTTTCCAGACATTGCTTCTTCAAGGTTTCGTTAGACTTTCTTCCTTCTTCTACTTGTTGCCTTAGTTTGAGAATCTCATTTTCTTGCTCTTCATTTAGCACCTGCAGCATTTGTCGAATTCTGGAGGCACATTCCAGCTGAGCTTTTAAGCTGATGATTTCTTCTTTGAGGGCATTCTCCCTTTTGCTAGGTAGATCTTGCTGATCTATGATTTTATATGATGCTTCATTTGCTCGTCCATCTTCAATCTGAGGTGATTCAGGATTTGAATACTTGCTTCCACTCGACGGAAGGTTGTCATTGTTCCTTTGAGTTGTTTTCTTCTTTTGACGCGCTTTCTTTCCCATTGTTCTACGGATCTCCTTCAAGCGATCAAGCTTCTACGAAAGGACCTGCTCTGAAACCAATTGTTGGAAATAATACTAAGAGGGGGGGGGGGGGTGAATCAGTATTATCAAATCTGATACTTTTCTTTTTTCGTACTCAAATTTATATACATGGCTTCAGTTCAGTATATCCGCGTATATACGCGACTGTGCTAAATGCAACTAGCGTACATGCAGTAATCTTATGATTCAGTTAGCTTATCTTCAGTAAATGCATCAGAACATTATTAACCATATTAACAGTAAACAGGTGCAGTAAAACAGAATAGATCATCACACATAGAGAGCACACATGAACACCATGATATAAGGTGGAAACCCAATGTGGTGAAAACCACCTGCTGCAACTTGTTTCTATCTTCCTTTAATAAGAATCTTCTTTTACAATGTACTGGTGCAGTCCTTTACCAGTACGCAGGCTTTTACTTGCAGAAGGCTACAACCTTCTTAGCTCTTGTACTATCCGTTCCATTTACTAGTACATAGGCGCTGGCCTACTGAAGGCTCCAACCTTCACTCGTTTTCCAGCTGCTCATGGAAGGGAGCTACAACCCCCTGGCTCTTGTACTGGCCAATATGTTTACCAGTACGTAGGTGTCGGCGTACAATCATCCAGGGACCACGTTTCATACATTTTCAGACTGGATCCATAAAACAATCACCATTGCAATACAACCTGCATCATCAATCTCTGAATCACCCAATACTGAAGCCCTGTCAACAACTCAGTCACCAGAACACAGAACAGATAACAATCAAATATCATACTTCATACTGTATACGCTACTCGGACGAACCCAACCTGCGTGTATACGCGCTTTTACCAAAGACAACCCGCGTACAGATTTGCAAATTCTAACTTATAACTTTGCAGCTATTTCAGACATCAAAACATACCCAGATCATATCATTCATGCAATAAACATGTGTCAATAGATCTAGTATATCCATAATCAAACCATATGAAGAGAATCATTCCAAGCCTTGAGATCTCGTTCCATCGTTCATCATCCTCCACATAAGTGCAACCTTGGTTCAGATCAAGCAAGGCATCATCAACCCATAACCAGCGTCTGGATCTCACACTTCATCAGATATTCATCACCTCTTCAATTTCCCTTGCCTAATGATCTTCTTCCCCTTTTATAGTCTTAGGCCTTGCTCAATACCATGGTCCAAAACCATAACAAACCAATACCATGGGCCTAATACTTGGGATCAACACTTCTGACGAGATACCACGGTCCAAAACCATAGGTTCAAATACCAAGGACTAACTACCATGGACCAAGCATAAGTTCTCCAATATGTACGCGCTTTTCCTTGCGTGAAAGTGCGTGTATATGCATACGCGCCTTTTCACCGACTAACCCGCGTGTATACGCGACTTTGTTACAATGAACCTGCGTATATCTCTCTCTTGACCTGCTGTACTAAGATCTGTCCTCTGATTAAGTTGCCATCACCTGTATCAAACCTCTAAGTGAGTTGCCATCAAGGACAACACTTGTATCATAATGCCAACACGGCCAGCTTCTAGCTCCCTTCGTCTCCTTCCTCCGCCTCATACTGTCTTCAACTCTGCCCTTGCCTGTTCTTATTAATCTTCTGCCACCTACCCGATGTCCCATCGTCCGATCGCCGCCGTTCCTTCCTCCTTCTTCCTCCACTACTCTGTCATCTCCGCACCTCGGGTTTCTACCTTGCCTGTAGGCCGTCTCAATGTCCTGTGGGATAATTATATTGAGTGGTGGCCTGCATTGCCACCTTCCCACCTTCATCATATTCCCACACATCGTCACCTCATCCACCCCGATCGGGGGCCATCTGTAACCTTTATCTTGAAGTTGTAGCCTCATTATTATCCTGGGTAATGATTAAATTGAGGGTCTCCCATCGTGTCTTTTCCAAATGGGTTGGCCATATGTTGTCTACCTTCTCATCTTGCTCATTGCAACCCCAGTTAGCTAGGAAATCCGCTGCTTTGTTACCGTCCCTTCTAACATGGTTGATGATCCTATAGTCAATGGGTTTCATTATTTCTGCCAGGTCCTGAATTAGGTCGGCCGTCCTCCAACTCTTCGCTACCTGTTCCCAATCCTTCCCATTATTCAATTTCCTGAGCATCTCTATTACTAGGTTCGAGTCTCCCTCAATTTCCAACTTGGTATACCCGTTTCGGATTGCTATTCTGATGCCTTGGTAAACTGCCATCAATTCAGCTTTGTTATTTCTCATTATACCCCCCCAATTAGCATAAACCCATATGGTCCGTCCTTGGCTGTCTCTGAAAATGCCTCCATACCCTGCTGGCCCCGGGTTTCCTTTAGATGCCCCATCAAAATTTAATTTGATGAAGTCTTCGCGAGGACATTTGAACTTGGTTGGGCTTTGGTTGTGAATACTCTGATTTTTTTTCTTTTGAGGATAAATCATGCCTTGCTCCAGTTTTAGACTAGTTAAGATTTGACCTTATTCTTGAGTTGTTTTCCAGTCTTCTTGTTCCCAGGCTTCCACTATGATAGTCTCCCTTATAAGTTTTTGGGTTCGCTTCGAAATCGTCTCTGGAGGATTGTCTTTGTTTTGAAATATTCTTTGGTTTCTCTCTTTCCATATTAGCTATATATTAAATCCCATTACTAGACTCCAAGCTCTCTTGACCACAGGGTTTGAGAATTGACCTTTCCCCCATTCGAAAATGGTTTGTTTAATGTCATGAGGATCCCTGTTTATCTTCCCAAAAAGGTTCCTGATTTCTTCCCATTGCTGCTGGGCAACAGGGCATGAGTTTAAAAGATGTTCCTGCGTTTCTTTGTCCTGTTTGCAGAGGCTACATCTAGGAGGTCCATAGAATCCTCGCTTCTGTATCTGATCCCAAGTCAGGATTTGTCCTTTTCCTACCAACCAAGTGAACAAGGTTACCTTTGGCCACCAATTTTTCTGCCATATTTGTTTCCACATGAGTGTATCTTCTTCTTGCTCCTGTTGCGTTGTTATATAATAGGCTTCCTTTACCATAAAGGTTCGCTAGTGGATCTACCCCATCGAAATATATACAGGCCTGTTCTAATTTTAATTCTTCTTGATTCCATTTCCTTTACAAGCAGAGCTTTCTGTTCAGGATTAATATTTCTATCCCATTCTTCTGGTTTCTTCCAGGCTCGCCAAGTTTCATCTTGCCTTTCTTCTTTTCAGTATTCCCTGACATAATTCAGCCCCTCCGCTCTAGCCTTCTGGTATGTATTTTACAGGAACTGTATATCTATCATTCTTTCTCTTTGCTGCCAGGCTTCCTCCCAAAATTTAGTTATACTTCCATTCCTTATTTCCCAGAAAGCATGTTTACCTATGATGTCTCTGTTTTGACTAGCCAGGTCCCATATTGTGGATCCTCTTGGAACTTCCTCCGGTTTAAGAATGCCTTTAGTAGTTGTGGGCATATTGTATTTTTGGGTCCATATCTTTTTCCATAAATCTTCTCCACCTCTCATCCATCTCCACCACATCTTCGCTCCTAAAACTTGGTTCAAAATATACGGGTCTCTGAGACCTAGTCCACCTTTTTCTTTTTTTTTTTTGTTAGGCCCTTCCATGATATTAGAGCCCATTTCTTTTGTTGCTTTGGTCCTCCCCATATGAATTTTCTAAATATATCCGTCATTTTTGTGCATACTCCTTTAGGGACCGCTATTGCCGATAGAGGGTAGATAGGAATTGCTTGAAAAATCGATTTAAGAAGCACTAGTCTTCCCACTATGTTCAGAGATCGGAAGGACCTAGCCAGTCTATTCTTGAGTTTCTCAATAGTTTGCTGCCAATTTGCTATCCTCGGAGGATTTAAAGCTAATAGATTACCCAAGTATTTATAGGTAGTTCTCCAGAGCGAAAACCCAGAATTCTGGTCAGGTGGGATTTGACCGCTTCAAGTGTATTGAAGAGGAATGTGCATGATTTATCCTTGTTAATTTTTGTGCCTAATGCTTCCATAAAGAGGTCAAGAATCCTTTTAACCCTTTTAACTTCTCTTAGAGAGACAACACAAAAAAGCATAATGTCGTCAACAAACTGCTGATGAGTAAGTAGTAAGTTGTTTCCCCATGGCCTCAATCCTTTGATTTTTCTCTCCCTCAGTTCTTTTTTGAAGTATCGTCCCAATCCTTCTGCTGCTATGATGAACAAGAATGGGGATAAAGGATCCCCTTGGTGTAATCCTCTTGAGGCATTGAAAGTCGAGGTTGGTGAACCATTTAAGAGAATGGAGAAATTAGGGGTGGATATCATATCATAGATCCAGTTTACCCATCTATTGCAAAAGCCAAATGCCATTAAAATTGTTTTGAGGTAATTCCAATTTAGACGGTCATATGCCTTTGAGAGATCCAACTTTATCATCTTGCCCATTTCCTTTTTTTGTTTCAAAGAGTGAATCACTTCCTGAGATACCACCAAGCCATCTAGAATTTGTCTCCCTTCCACAAACCCAGTTTGTTCTAGGGAGATTATACTAGATAGAATTGGTTTCAATATCTTAGCCATTAGAGTTGCAATAATTTTATATATTACATTAAAAAGAGCAATAGGGCGGAAACCTTGGGCTATTTCCGAATGAGCAGATTTTGGAATAAGAGATAAAAGAGTTGAGTTTAGGCCAAGCCATACCTTCTGGAGTCTACGAGATTCCTCGACCACCTCCAGGATGTCATGTCCTAGGAAATGCCAGCCTGCTTGGTAAAATTTCACTTTAAATCCATCTGGTCTTAGAGCTTTGTTTCTTTTCATCCCTTTCACGATATCCTCCCCTTCCTCCAGGGTTGCTGCCCTCATCAGAGCTAAATTCTGGTCCCTAGTGATCATTCTTGGGATTTCGTTGCATATCCTTCCTATAGCTTCTTCTCTATTCACTTGAGGTTCAGTAAGGATATCTTTAAAGTGTCCAACTAGAGCCTATTCCATTTCTTCATGCTAGGTTATACGTTGTCCTTCCTCATTTTTGATGGAAAATATTCTATTCCTTTGTCGGTGCTGGATCATGGCTTGGTGGAAGAACTTCGTATTTCTTTCTCCTTCACGAAGCCAGTTTATGCAAGACTTTTGCTTCCATAATATCTCTTCTTGTTTTCTACGTTCCTCAATTTGGCTTATCACTATGCCTTCCTCTCTACTTCTTTCCTCGCTTCTACCTTCTGTTATAATTTCTTGTTGCAGCACTTTCATTTTTTGTTCTAAACATTGCTTCTCTATGAATATATTCCCAAATTCATCTTTGTTCCATTTTTTTATTTTTTCCTTAAGTTCTTTTATTTTTAGCTGGAAATTTTGCATCTTGCTTCGTCCTCTTTGTTAGCTCTGGGTCCACCACTCCTCCACCTTTGGCATGAACTACTGATTCCTAAGCCAGAATGCTTCAAACTTGAAAGGGCGCCTTTTTGGGCTCGCTTTAAGGTCAATTTCTAGCCTGATTGGCCAGTGGTCTGAGCCCATTGCTGGAAGGATCATTGTTTCAATGAATATATCTCTATTTATAATTTGTTCCGATATTAAAAATCTATCCAGTCTCGATGCAATTTGATTTTTTCCCCCTCTTCTATTGTTCCATGTATGGATCCCGTTTATTGTAGGGATATCAACCAATCTTTGCTCCGATATTATGTCGCCAACAGCTTCCATGTCTTGGTCTATTCTTCTCAATCCTCCTCGTTTTTCTATTGTGGTTGTAATCATGTTAAAGTCCCCACCTGCAATCCATGGCATCTCCAGAACAGCCTTCGAATTGTTTTCATATTTTGAAGAAAGCTTCTGCGCTCACTAGATACATGCTGACCATATACACCTGTAAAGATTATCCATTCCGACGAACCTATCATTCTAAAAGTTCCTGAAAGGATTCAAGGGAAGCTGACCTAGTTTTCAAATTGAACTTCCTCAGGATTCCATAGGACTGCTAGCCCTCCTGCAGTGCCTGCCGCATCTTGACCCATTATCTCATAATGAGTATTAAATCTTCTCATTATTTCTTCCATTTTCTGGGTACTAATCTTGGTTTCTTGAATTATCATTATACTAGGTTTATCTTTTTTCAACCTATCCCTCAGATATCTCTGTTTTCCCTTGCTATTGAGACCTCTGATATTCCAGCTTGTGATTATCATTTTAATATTTTTGATGGTTGTTGAAATACCTCTGAGAGAGGTATGACTCTTCCTGAATTAACCAACATCTCCCCTACCACTTGGATGGTCTCGCTCATTGGATGCCTACCTCGTTTCCTTCCTCGTTTGCCAGTATTGCCCATTCCGATATTCTGAGTTCCTTGCGCTCCTAGTTGTTCTGGTTGACTTGCTGAAAGTACTCCTACCTTCTCCTTGTATTTTTGGAACATGTCTTTATATAGCTGCTTTTGTTCTTCTGGTATAAATCTTTCATCTAAAAACCTCCATTCTTGTAACAGTCTCCTCATTATTCGCTCCTCTTCGCCTTTTCTGTCTTTTTGAGGATCTACCTCCATTTGGGTTTGGTCGTTTAGTAGGTTCGTGTTCTCCTCTACCCCTCCTTGTTCCATGTTTCCCTGGATTGTGTCCTGTTCTTTTGTTTCTTTTTATATTTCCATAGATTCTTCATCACTATCTTCCTTTTCCATCCCCATTTCCTCTTCCTGAAGGGCCTTAAACTTATTTTGATTTTCCAATGGCGTTATTTTGCTGGGTGGTTGCATTTGGGGTGATCCTTTTACAAATTTTCTTCTAGTGGGCACTTCTTTAAATCCCTCCTCTGTCCTTTCGGTTACCTCTGTTGCCTTCTTCTCTTCTTCTTTCTTTTCAGTTGATTCCTCTGCGGCGTTTAAGGGGCATTGTCTGAAGAGGTGGCCGTATTCATGGCATCTTCTACAACGAAATGGGATGTGTTTGTAATCCACTGGTTGCTGCCAAACCTCATCATGGTATCCTAGCTCAATAAACTCCGGAAGCGGCTTTATTATATTCATATATATGCATATCCTTGCATAAGATGTGTATCTCCCTCTTTTTGTGGTCTCAGCTACTTTAACAAATGTTCCGATTACATTACATATTCCTTATAGGATCTCCGGGTCCCAGAAATCCATTGGTAGTTCGAAAACTCTGATCCAAATAGGTGTTGCTAACATTTTCTGCTTGTCTGGGTTATAGCAGTCTTCCCAGTGTCGCATGAATAAACCAACATTGTTCATGAAGTAGGGTCCTCCCTCAAAAATACTTTCCTTATCCTCCAGATTAGAGAATATAACTGTGAAAAAACCCTTTGCCCCCAATTTCAGATCTATATGCCCCTTAGGTTTCCATCTCAGTTGTATCCATTTGGACAAATCCTTCTCAAACGGCCAAAAACCTACAAAATTACAAATTAAAGCATGATCTCTCATATAGCTTCTATACTCTTCGAGTTTATTGTTTGGAATTACGAACCTGGGTTTTTTCGATGCCCTTGGTAGACATTTACTGCTTAATCCTGCTTGCCATCATGCTCCCATTACTGGAGTATCTCTGTTGTTTTTCCTTAAACCACTCTGTGCTCTGTTTCTGCTTGACTCCCCCGCTGTTATGTTTTTGTAGGAGGGGATCTCTCCCCTCCCCGCTTTTGCTGCCATTTTTCCTTCAGAGCCCTCTGTTTTCTGCCTCCTACCCTACACCCTTATCTGCTAACTCTGATTTGGTCAAGCGCAAGAGGGGTAAGCCTCCCCTGTGCCTGGTCTTCACTTCCGATCTGCTCGCGGCGATTCAACCTCAAACCCTAACTGTCATCAAAACCCTCATCGCCCTCCCCAACAAAACTCAAAACTATCCTACTTTTATTAACTTTACTTATTTTTACTTTTTTATAGTTCTCTTAATTTAGCTCTTTCTTATTTTATTTTACTTTTTGTTAACTTTACTTATTTTTACTATTTTTACAGTTTATTTTTATTTATATTTATTTAGAACTATAGTATTGTTATTTACTATTTTATTTATTTATTATTATTATATTTTCTTCATTATTTATTATTTATTTACTATTATTATCTTTTCTTCATTATTTATTATTTATTTACTATTATTATCTTTTCTTTATTGTTTATCATTTATTTTCTTATATTTTAATATTATATTATATTATTTCTTATTTCTTATTTTTATTATTATTAGGAGACATTACATACTCTCCCTCTTTACGGAAATTCGTCCCAAAGTTAAGTTGAGTTATTTAACATTTTATTTATTATTTCATGCTTTCCCTACACCCTTTGCTGAACTAGTATAACCAATAGGCATCGAAAGTTTTCACAACACTCGGGAAATCTCAAAGAATCTCTGTCCTTTTTCCCACTTTTGGAACCAGGCATAAACCTCCTCAGTCTGCATCCTAGTCTAAGGCTGGCCCAACGGCTTGCACCTGACTCAGACGTCATCTGGCCCAAGGCAAACATCCAGTACGGTACTCAATGACTCTGGGCATCTTGCAAGGTTGGCCCACTCCCTCCACAACTACTAAAGCGCACATCCCCAGGCATCAAAGTCCTTACACCCCCATCAAACTTCGACATCCCAATCCAATACTAGGCACCTAGCCTACAATATTAGGCATTTGGCCTTTTCAAGATGGTCTCATAGCCCCTCAAGAGCTATCCATCAAGAGCTATACAAGACAAAGGAACCACTAGCATATGTAGTGTTGATTGAGTTTGTCCCTAGCCCATATGGTGTTACATATTTTCCCTCGCAAATATGGGCTCCCACGAGATCATCAAATAAACGGCCCTCTCGGCCCATTTGTGGAGTTCCTATCTGTCACCACATCTCAACATGCAACCACTGCATTAGTTATAGTCATAATATCATAGAAAATAATCTACATGCCAACTCTTGCATGTCATCGTGATAACATACCATCATTGTTAATCGCCACATTCTCATGTTATAAAATCTTCTTGCAATTACCACACGCTTCACATCATAATATCCTCATAAGTTACAACATCAACGTATGAGTATCAAAGGCATATCATCACATAATAAATGAACCACATGTCAATATACCTCACATCATAACATCATAATCCCTATGCATATCATATTAACCATGAGCATACTACATCATTATCATAAATAAGTAAGTAAGAACTACAAGTGCATCATGATCCTCTCATCAGAATTATGTCCAATTACCATATATCATCACATCATTACAACATTCTACTTCACATTCCTATGTTGACATAACAATTAATTGAAATCGTGATATACAACAATATTATTTGTTTAATTTAAACTCGCAAAATTAAATAATAAATAAATATAATAAGAAATTATCTATTTATAATCTCTACTACTAAATTATATCGGTATATAATATTAAAGAATTTACTCGCGCACTTCAATTCTATTATTTTATAAAATTATTTTAAAACAATTTTTTAATCTCTCACACACATATATATATATATATATATATATAAAATATGATATATTAAAACTTAATAATATTCAATAATAAAAATCACATCATTAAAAGATTCCCATTGCACTTTTATATCAACCAACAAATAAATATAAATGTTAATCGTTACGTACAACATTAATGTAACATAAAGGATTCACTTGTCACTCTTGAGTTAAACTCCTGTCGACTTTTATTGAGAGTTGAAAATAAGAATTTAAAATAGATTTAAGCAAAGGGTAGTAAGAGTTAATTATTGCGTGAAAGTATTTTAATAAATTGCATATTTCATACTATAAATATCTCATTTCCCATAGAAAAAAAATACTAAGAGCATTAAACTCACTCAATATCTTGAAATTTTAAATATATTGTTATTCAATTCCTAACTATTTATTTAAACTCAATATTATTTTATTTAAATATGAATACAAAGATAAACACTACATTTTGTTTTTTTGGAATATCCACGGTGAAGAGTAATGGGCCTAAAATTTGGATCTTATAGATCCTCTGCCCCATCTTGCAATATTAGATGGTCGAGAAAAGTCTCAGTGTCCGGATGCACTCCTACAAAGAAACAGGATGCAAATATGCTCAAATTTTAAACGCGTAGTCTTCTTTATTCAATAATTCATAATCAAAGGACTAATATAAACTTTAAGAAAATGAATTTCAGGAAGCAAAACAATGAATTTCCAGCATATATTCCACTGGCAAGGGAAATTTAAGGAACGAAAAGAGGAATAACGTATTGTCGCACTGTGATCAGTATAAACTAATAATCACACTTTGAAGATTAAAGAAAAGGGGGTATAACTACTGAAAACGTTGAGGAACTCCCACAATTCAATACTAACATAGCTTCAGCAAAATAATTATAATACTAGATTTTGAATAGCCAAAATTCAATTGTATTTGGGTTCGGTAAAGTCAAAAGAATCTGACTCGACGACAGCTCGACAATCGAGTTAACTCATTAAATAATAAGGAAAAATAGAGTTGGTCGTTTATGACAAAGCTTAGTAAATTTACTAACCAAAACTGTTGAGTAGACTAATTGTATTAATTTTAACTCTGAGTGAACTAAGCCATGGTTGGCACATGAGACTATATTCCAACCAACAATTTAAAACAACATGAGCTTTCTCAAAATTTAACTTCCTTCATAATTGCATCAATTGAGAGATAGATCACATAAGGATAAAAAACTTGAAAATTAAATTATTTGACAATCTTTCGAAAGAACCAAAATTTAATAATCCATAACTCAGTTCCCTACTGCGTGGAGGCACACAAAAAATTATTGACACTACCGAAAGTTACAAATAAATAAATCTTATTGCGTTTCATTATTTCAAGGAAGAGAATCGAGTATTGTAGATTCGATTTCATTATAATATGAGGAGGAAACTCCCTAATGTAAAAGGAATAATTTATGGGCTATCAAGAAAGGGTTTTGATAATCAAGGAAAGAAGGGCTTTACAAGAATAGAGAAAATCTGGTGGGTTGGTGTGTGTTTTTTGTTTTTTTATTCTCATCCTTCCATTTCATCACCAGTGAAACTGTCTGAAAGCCCGGTAATAGATGATCATTTTATTGGCATCAAATACCATGTTGGTACCACGTTGCTTAAGTCCACCACCAAATTTGACGACAAAACTAAGGCAACAAGTCAAGGGTTCAAAACCCGATAACTTCCAAACTCAACACGGTATTAAAACTCTCTTGCATCAAGAAATTTAAAAATTGTTGCATGTCTTTACACAATTATTTAATTAGTTTTAAAAGTGTTTTATTGATTTTAATCTATATTCTATATTTATTATACCGTCCATTGTTTATTTAATTATCAAACTTCCAAATATGACATTTTGATGTTAATATTAGAATGATCGTAAATTTATTTTTTTTATATATATATATTACCATATAATTAAAATGAATGGTATGGCGGTCGAGTCAAAATGCACAATGAGGGGACTTCAGGGTTTTCGGATGGCGGCCAGTCAACCAGTAGATGGTATTGAGTAGGTATGGGGAACCGTAGAACAAAAATTGGAAACCAATAAAATACCACTCACTTAAAGTCGAAGTCACCCATGAAAAGCCAATAACACATCACTACATAACGAATATAATATATGATGTATAATGGTGTTATGGTAGCAAACTCCAAGGGATCATATTTATTTAACAATCTATATAATAATATTTAACTAAAAATAATATTTATTTTTTAAAAGTGTGATGATTTTGAATGTATATATTGTAAAATGAAAAAATGTGTATTATTATTATTATTATTTTTATTTTTATTTTATTTTATTTCACAAACATATATTTAGAAGTCATATAGATGTAACAACTCCAAAATTAAAACATGCAATTAACTAGATTAATCATGCGAATTATAATCAACATGTAATTTATTAATTATTTAACATTAAATTTCAGAAATATGAGTAGAGACAATTTACTTGTGGTGATGATATTCTTTACTTGTGATTTTGGAGTTGAGCGTTCTTTTAATTCTGCTAGCTGCAACAAAGTTTTGGGGACGACTCTTCACCCAAGCGTAGGCTCAGTTGCACAAAATCTTGCTACAACTAGCCAACCCCGAGCCCTTAATCAACGTACTACTGCTAGAGAATCTTTTGTCTCACAACACTTTTCTCCCAAGAAAATGGATGATGGAATCATGGAATGATCTCTCATCTTCCTTACCATCTATTAAATAGAGCAAACATTGGAAGGGGCACCGCATGCACACACTCCATGTGTCAACATGCAACTTTCATTTCTTTATTTTAAGTTTAACTTAGTTTAGTAATTCTTTTAATATAATTTTTTATTTTATTTTATTCTTTTTTGCTTTTTTCATAACTTTATTTATTTTTTCTATTTTTATAGTTTTTTAATTTAACTCTTTCTTATTTTATTTTACTTTTTGTGAACTTTACTTAATTTTACAGTTTATTTTTATTTATATTTATTTAGAACTCTAGTATTGTTATTTATTATTTTATTCATTTATTATTATTATATTTTCTTCATTATTTATTATTTATTTACTATTATTATCTTGATAATTTATTTTCTTATATTTTAATTTTATATTATATTATTTCTTATTTCTTATTTTTATTATTATTAGGAGACATTACAAACAATTATTTCATAAATGTAAATGAAGTTGACATTAATTTTTGAAATTGAGTGAATTTTATTTTTATTTTAAATCTAACATTTTATCAACTTAACCATTATAATATATATAATGTGAATTGATCTAAGATTATTCAGGTTTCATCTTAACTCCACGCTTCGAGGGTTTAAATATCTTTTCACTCTAAATTTGCATATGGAATCTAAGATGCATTTACAGTGGTTTAATTATTACTTATAACTATAAATATGATTATTAATTTTCTTTTTTTTTAGTCTTAATTAATTTGACTAAGTTAAAATGCTTTATTGATAATTATAATTATTAATTATTTTTATTTTATTTTATTTTATGTTCACCCAGTGAAAATGTTAAACACTGCAACATTGCAGCCATTCTAGGTTGAGAGCGCCTCTGCAATAATTATAATTATTATTTTATTTTTAAAATTTAAATGTTATTTTATTTTGAGTGCATCAAAATGTTATAGCATTTGTACCATACTGAGAGGAAGAGCATCTTTGGAGGCAATAATGATTTTTCTTACATAAAATTATATTATCATTCCATGTAAAAAAAATCCATTCCTTATCCACCTCACCCCTTTCAATTCATCTCTCTAAATAAAATAACCGTTCCCTTTCATAAAAAATATTTGATCTCTCAAAGCTTAGTAGATGGAGAATAAAACTAACACTGTAATCAAGGAAAATTTGACAATAATTTAATAAAATCCTACGAGGATTTTTGTAAATCTAGGCTATAGCTATCAAATTTCAAGATTTTAGGTGCACATAAGTTTTTGATGGTGTTGAATTCATTTCCACCATCAAAAACATGATTCAAACACTGCGATTGCAAGATTTCTTGAATTTTTTTTGCCCAACTTCTAGCTACTTTTAGTCATTTCAGCAATTCCTATAAACGATTGCAAAACTAAATATAAACGAATTTAATTATTAATTATAATAAATTATAATTATAATTATAACTATAATCTTTTTTATTATTATAATAAATTATAATCATTATTTTTTGTATTTTATTATATTTGTATATAATTTAAACCCACATAAAATTATATTTATAATTTTTTTTTTATTTTTTATTTTTTTATAATTTGATAAACAAAACATTACATATTATTGTTTAAGCTAAATAGACTTGTCACACTGATTTTTCTTATATAAAATTATATTATCATTCCATGTCTCAACCATATTAACCTAAATACTCTTGTCACAATGGTTTTTCGTCTATAAAATTGTATTATCATTCCAGGTAAAACACTTCATTAGTTATGCAAGACATCTCACCTCTTTCCATTCACCTCAGTTATCTATAAACGATTATATTCACAATGCATATAAATGATGATATTCAATGTGTGAGAATGTGATTGTGTTATTCATATTTTTCACTCTTTTCACTTAATGAAAAACAAAACCAAAATGTGTGCTGGATGACTCTCGAAATTTTGATTACAACGATGTTTAGAAATAAAAAAACTTTGAAAAAACAAAATCTTCGAGAATTCAGAATCTGATACATCGATATCTTTTTAACACACAAAATTAGAGTACCACTTTTATTTATATTGAAAATTCAACCTCAACTGTCTTAGCTTCCAAAATTTACACTCTGCACCATTGTTGTGTGATTAAACCAGAGAGACTGATTCTAGCCGAAGATCATCACATGATGAAAATACAGAAAGGAAAAACCTCCACGGTTGAACGTGTGGATACAAAAACCATACTCGATATTCACTGTAATCACATTATTGATTTCCTCTTTTTCATCTGGGCTTTGATCTGGTCGAACTTGTACACTTCGGGGATACTACTTGTAGCGGGGTCTGCAGAGTGGAGCACGACCTCAAACAAAGACTTTGGAGGCCCGTCAGGTTACCTACCGATTCTGGGAGCATCAAGAGATTGAAGAACCCAGTCAAATCAAGACTTTGGAGGCTTGTCAAGTTCCCCACCGACTCTGGGAGCCTCTACAGATTGAAGCAACCAAACAAGTAAAGAGTTTTGAGGTTCGTCAGGTTCCCTACCGAGCCTGGGAGCGTCTGCAGATTGGAACACCTGGTCAAGTAAAGATTTTGGAGGCTCGTCAGGTTCCCGAACGACTCTGGGAGCATTTTCAAAGTGGAGCACCAGTCCAAGCCAAGACTTTGGAGGTCCGTCAGGTTCCCAACCGAGTCTAGGAGTGTTTGTAGATTGTAGCACGCAGCCAAGCCAAAAATTTGAAGGCCCCTCAATTTCTCGACCGATTCTGGGAGCGTCTGCAAATTGGAGCACCCAACTAAGTTAAGAATTTGGAGGCCCGTTAGATTCCCGACCGAGTCTGGGAGCGTCTACAAATTGGAGCACCCGGCCAAGCAAAGACTTTGAACTGTCAGGTCCTTGACGGAGTCTAGGAGTGTCTGCAGATTGGAACAGAAGGGAAAGTGAAGACTTTGGAGGCCCATCGATTTCCCGACCGAGTTTGGGAGTGTCTGCAGATTGGAGGACCAGGCCAAGCAAAGACTTTGGAGGCCCGTCAGGTTCCCAACCGAGTCTGGGAGCGTCTGCAGATTGCAGCACATGCGCAAGCTAAGACTTTGGGGGCCCGTCAGGTTGCTGACAGAGTCTGGGACCATATGTAGATTGAAGCACGTGCATAAGTCAAGACTTTGGAGGCCCGTCAGGTTCCCAAATGACTCTGGTAGCATCTGCAACTTGGAGCACTCCAAGTGAAGAATTTGGAGTCCTGATAAGTTCCAAAATTCATTTGGAACAGTTTCAAGATATCCGATGTGTAGAACAATTTTACAACGCCCTTGAGCTTGTCAATGGAGTTTGGAACTTTTGAAAGGGGAGCATCAATATGCAATTCCCTCAATTGCAAAGGTGCCTGCAATGTTCACATGCATTATTAAAGCGAGTTTGAACCTCTACAGCTTTTTGTCATTGTGGTATATGATAACAAAAACTCAGTTCAACAAATTTTACAATATGAAAAAAAAGTAGATAGATCTGTTTAAAAAACGAAAAACAACACTATACGTGAGATTCATGTCGCCAGAGTCTTTTCATTCGTCGCCCCTCTATATGCAACACTCTTAAATTCTTTAATGGAATCGAGCGAGGTAACGAGGACTTCGGATAGCGCTCCCAACAAAGATATAATAATGGTGGTGACTGTTCACTGCTCAATACTCGTTCAACAGAATGACTTTCAGCCCTAAGCAGCTGCAACCTGCTTAGGTTGCATCTGCCGGCAAGGTTTTCCAAAGATTGTTCAGGGCCATTTCCGTGAACCATGCTAATTCCATGCACCTGAATTGTTCACCCAGAGCTGTTAGAAACAAGATTGAAAACATTGGGTGTTGAAATACTAATTTCAACAACTGCGTTTATTTCTGAAAACCGCCTGAGGATTCCCCGCACTGTCGTTCACGGAAAGGTGGTATTTTTTGAGGGGGCAGCGAGCATATTCAACAGCTGACACGTGCCTAAGTGGTTTTGCAAGTACAACTTTCCCCGACGGGTAAAATTCAGTCAAAAAGGGCCGTGCGATATTACTGACAGTCGTAGGATTAACGTGGAGTAAAATCCACGGTTAATAAAAAAAACATATCGCCATACTAAAGTAATTAATGTAATTTATTTCGGTCAGTAAATGTAGGTAAAAGATTTTAATTTTATTAGTTTTATTAATTCACGGGTGTAATTTTTTTTTACGGCACAAGTCAAACAAAAGTTATGTTCTATTGTTCTTTTTTTGTTGAGGGTCTTGTAATATACGTAGCAGTGCGAATGCACTGTGTTTGTTGAGAATGAAAACCCAATACGCATCAGCGCGTATGTAAGAAAAGTTTTTACACACAGCAGTGTAAACTTATACAGAAAAAAAAACTACACAACAGTGTTGATTTTTTTTGAGAGACCGAGTGTTTTGTAATGCACAATAGTGCAAAGGTAGTGAGTTAATTTTTAAGTAGAGACAGAGTGAATTTTTTTTTTGGAACTGCATCTGAAGGGTTCTTGGTGAAATCCCTCTGTGAGAGGAAGAATATGTAACAACAATCTTGTTAATGAATACAAAGTCTTTTTAGTGTGTGAAACTCTGTCTTCATGAGAATTTTTTTCTTTGTTTCTCTGTGTTAAGAAACAGAGCATTTTTCTCTGTTCATTTTTGTTCTGGAATTATCAAAAATTCCCAACATGGTATCAGAGCTTGTCCAGAGTCTTTGAAGGTGTCAAAGAAGCTGAAGGAAGGATTTCTTGTTGCAGCAGCTTCTCCAGCAGAGTGAAGACTCAGTCCAAAAAGAATCCAAGGTATTTCTCAAGTTAGTTTTTTGTGTTATTGTTGAGGACAGTCAGTTATTTTAAATACACAGTCAAGTATTTTGAAGCATAGTTAAGAGTGCAAGAATGCCTAGAGCCAACACTAGCATGGGTATCTGTAATACTTAGCTCCCAAAATTTAATGGAAAAAACTATGACTATTGGGCAATAACTATAAGAGTTTTGCTTGCTTTCTAAGACTTATGGGAATTTGTTGAGGATGGTTTTGAAGAACCAGCAGATGAAGATGAGTGTAATGATTTAACTCAGGCAGAGAAAGAGCTGTTGAAGAACTATAAGAAGAAGGATTCTAAAGCCCTCTACTTTTTGTATCAAGCAGTGCATGAGAGTGTGTTTCCAAGGATAGCAGCAGCCAAGACATCCAAAGAAGCATGGCAAACTCTCAAGATAGCCTATCAAGACATGGAGAGAGTGAAGACAACAAAACTACAGTTGTTGAGGAGAGATTTTGAGACTCTCTGGATGAAGAAATCAGATAATATTGACTCATTCTTCACACATGTGATTGGTCTGGTCACACAGATAAGGTCTCATGGAGAAATTCTTGAAGAAATGAGGATTGTGGAGAAACTATTGAGGATCCTACCCTCAAAGTTCGATGTGATTGTCACCACCATAGAAGAGACAAAGGATCTCACAAACTTCTCAGTTGATGAACTACATGCATCACTGATAACACACGAGCAGAGATTGAGTAGAAATGAAAACTCATCTCTAGAGCATGCCTTTAAGACCTAGATGTTCTTTGGAAGAGGAAGAGGTAAAGGCAGAGAAAACAAGAGAGGAAGAGGCAGAAGCCAAAACAGAGGTGGAAGAAACAGTCCAACAAATGCGCAAGGAAG
The DNA here is from genome assembly GCA_031772625.1 of Pinus tabuliformis. Lineage (NCBI taxonomy): Eukaryota > Viridiplantae > Streptophyta > Pinopsida > Pinales > Pinaceae > Pinus > Pinus tabuliformis. Next base: position 588,791,598 of record CM062806.1, read on the forward strand.
AGGCAGCAATCCAAATCAGAACCAAGGCCAAGGCAGCAGCCAACAAAGTGGACAACATCATGCTCAAGGACAAAGGTATGATAAATCTAATGTCCAATGTCACTATTGTAAAAAATATGGGCATTATGCAAATGAATGTAGGAAGAAGTAGTATGATATGAATAATAGAACTAGTGCAAATTTCACTAGAGAAAATATCAGCCAAAATAATTTGTTTTTAGCATATGATATCGCTGAAGCAAAGAGTGAAGATGTATAGTTTTTAGACTCCGGTTGCAGTAAACATATGACAGAAAACATAGCCCTGTTTTCTATGTTAGATCAGAGTGTGAAGTCACAAGTCACACTAGGGACTGATAGTAAAGTTTCTGTTATGGGAAAAGGAGAAGTAAAAGTCTTAACAAGGAAAGGTGAAAATAAAACCATATCAGATGTTTATTATGTCCCTGGAATGAAATGTAAACTCTTAAGTATTAGACATCTTGTTCAAAAGGGGTAAAATGTTTTCTTTGTGGATGATGTATGCACTATCATGGATAAAACACCTAGTAAACAATGTATTGCTAAAGTGAAGATGATAAGGAACAAGATGTTCCTCTGAGAATGAAAGCAGATTTAAAAAATGGAGAAGAAATTGCAGTAGTGACACAAGAGGCTTTCTAAAGTGAACCAAAAGATGAAAATTGGTTGTGGCACTTGAGATTTGGACATCTCAACTTTGGAGGTCTTAACTTATTGAATAGAAAAGGAATGGTAAGAGGATTACCATTGATAGAGAAACCAGACAACCTTTGTGAAGGTTTTATCTTGGGGAAACAACACAGAGAAAGTTTTCCATCATGGAAAAGCATAAGGGAAAAAGCACCCTTAGAGATTGTCCACTCAGATTTATGTGGACTGATGCAAACTCCATCACTTGCAGACAGCCACTATATAATAACATTTATTGATAATTTTACTAGAAAAACTTGGGTTTATTTCCTGAAGAACAAAACTGAAGTGTTTGAAAAATTTTGCAATTTCAAAGCACTTGTAGAAAACCAAAGTGGGCTACATGTCAAAGTTCTAAGAACTGATAGAGGAGGTGAGTATATCTCCAAAGAATTTCTACGTTTTTGTATAGAAAATGGAATTCATAAGCAGTTTACCACTAGGTACACTCCGCAACAAAATGGAGTTGTCGAAAGGAAGAATATGACAATCATGGATATGGCGAGGAGTATGTTAAAGGCAAAGCATTTGCCAAATGATTATTGGGCTGAAGCTGTACACTGTGCAGTGTACATTTTGAATAGATGCCCTACAAAAGCAGTTATGAACAGAGTACTGGAAGAAGCATGGAGTGGGACAAAGCAAGGAGTCACCCACATGAAAGTTTTTGGATGTGTGGCTTATGCACACATTCCAGATCAACTAAGGAAGAAGTTGGACAACAAAGGGGAGAAATGTATTTTCATTGGATACAGTGAGGAATCCAAAGCTTATAGGTTGTATAACCCATCAACCAAGAAGCTTATTGTGAGTAGAGATGTTCAGTTCATTAAGGAGGAAGCTTGGAATGGAAGCATAGAGAAAACAGTGAATGCTAAAAACTCTTTGTCACTTAATGAAGATGATGAGGAGATGGTTGAAATACATCTCCAAACAACAACACCAACAAAAAGGCAACAAGAAACACCCTTGAGGAGAAATGAAAGTGCTTCTCTAAGCACACCACAAGGAGGAAATTCAAGTGCTTCTTCAAGCACTTGTACACCAAATAAAAGAGGTAAGAAGTTCAGAAATTTAAGTGACATTTATGAACAAGAGGCAACAAATGAAGGTATGAATTCTTTGTTTGCTTTATATTGTCATGTTGATGACCCTGTTCATTTCGAAGAAGCAATTAAGGATAGGAAATGGATAGAAGCTATGGATGAAGAGATCAATGCCATAGAAAGAAACAAGACATGGGATTTAGTTGAACTACCAAAAGGAAAGGAAGTCATTGGAGTTAAATGGATCTACAAGACCAAGAGTAACGCTGAAGGAAAAATAGAAAGACACAAGGCAAGACTTGTTGTCAAAGGATATAAGCAGCAACATGGGAGAGACTATGATGAAACGTTTGCACCGGTTGCTAGAATGGAAACCGTGAGAGCAGTGCTGTCCATAGCAACACAAAACAAGTGGAAAGTTTACCAAATGGACGTGAAGTCAGCATTCCTAAATGGAGTGTTAATGGAAGATGTTTACATTGAACAACCTCTAGGGCATGAAAAGAAAAGCCAAGAGCACAAAGTGTGCAGATTGAAGAAAGTTCTTTATGGGCTGAAGCAAACACCAAGAGCGTGGTGCAGTAGGATAGATTCCTATCTATTGGAAAATGGATTTGAAAAGTGTGAGGGAGAACCCACCCTCTACATCAAAAAAAATGATGGTAAAATATTAATTGTTGTGTTATATGTTGATGATGTTATTTTCACAGGTAATGATGATTACCTTATTGAAAATTTCAAAACAATCATGAAAGAAGAATTTGAAATGACTGACATGGGTTTGTTGAGATATTTCTTAGGAATAGAAGTAGAAAAAAATGGAAATGGGATTTTTATCTCACAAGCGAAATATGTTAATGAAGCGTTGGAAAGATTTAATATGCAGGAGAGCAAAGCAGCAATCACTCCCACAGTGATGGGATTAAAACTCAGCAAAGAGGACAACAGTAAGGATTTTGATCCTAGTTTGTACAAGAGCATAGTTGGCAGCCTCATGTATTTGACTGTAACTAGGCCGGATATAATGCATGCTGTTAGTTTGATTTCCATATTCATGGAGAGGCCAAAAGAAGCACATTGGCAGGCAGCAAAAAGGATTCTGAGGTATATTAAAGGTACTAAAAGGTTTGACATTTTATATACCGTTTCAGAATGTTTAGATTTAATTGGATACACTGATAGTGATTGGGCTGGAAGTGTAGATGATCGGAAAATCACATCCGGTTATGTTTTTCACATGGGTTCAGGAGCCATTTCATGGGCTTCTAAAAAACAGCCTATTGTAGCATTATCTACAGCAGAGACAGAATATGTGGCAACTACAGCAGCATCGTGTCAAGCAATTTGGATGAGAAGGATGTTAAGGAGTTTATGCCAAGTGCAAGTAAAAGGAACTGTGATTTTTTGTGACAATAGTTCAACTATTTCATTATTCAAAAATTCTGTGTTTCATAAGAGAACGAAACACATTGACACAAAGTTTCATTACATCAGGGAATTGGTAAACAATGGAGAAATTGTTTTAGTACACTGCAGAACTCAGGAGCAGGTTGCAGACATTCTGACCAAACCATTGAGGCAGAAAAGTTTTGAGTTTTTGAGGAAATGTACGGGTATGACTGATAACCCAGAAGTTGAAATTAAAGAGGAGTGTTGAAATACTAATTTCAACAGCTGCGTTTATTTCTAAAAACTGCCTGAGGATTCCCCGCACCACCGTTCACGGAAAGGTGCTATTTTTCGAGGGGGCAGCGAGCATATTCAACAGCTGACACGTGTTTGAGTGGTTTTGAAAGTATAGCGTTCCCCGGCAGGTAAAATTCAGTCAAAAAAGGCCGTGCGATATTGCTGACAGCCGTAGGATTAACGTGGAGTAAAATCCACAGTTAATAAAAAAAAACATATCGCCATACTAAAGTAATTAATGTAATTTATTTCGGTCAGTAAATGTAGGTAAAAGCTTTTAATTTTATTATTTTTATTAATTCACGGGTGTAATTTTTTTTTACGGCACAAGTCAAACAAAAGTTATGTTCTGTTGTTCTTTTTTTGTTGAGGGTATTGTAATATATGCAGCAATGCGAATGCCCTGTGTTTGTTGAGAATGAAAACCCAATACGCAACAGCGCGTATGTAAGAAAAGTTTTCACACACAGCAATGTAAACTTATACAGCAAAAAAAACTACACAGCAGTGTTTTTTTTTTTGAGAGACAGAGTGTTTTGTAATGCACAACAGTGCAAAGACAGTGAGTTAATTTTTAAGCAGAGACAGAGTGATTTTTTTTGGAACTGCATCTGAAGAGTTCTTGGTGGAATCCCTCTGTGAGAGGAAGAATTTTGTAACAACAGTCTTGTTAATGAATACAAAGTCTTTTTAGTGTGTGAAACTCTGTTTTCCTGGGACAATTTTTTTCCTTTGTTTCTCTGTGTTAAGAAACAGAGCATTTTTCTCTATTCATTTTTGTTATGAAATTATCAGAAATTCCCAACATTGGGATGTTCTAAGATTTCAGAACTTGACAGGCAACTTTAATGGCACAAGGCTATTTCGAAAGTCCATCAAGAATACTTACAAATGATTGGCTAGACATATTATGAAGAAGATTCTCTGTGAAACACCAAATATGACGTGGATATTCTGGATTCTCAGCGATATCTCTGCTGAGGTCTCGTAGGTGGTTGTGCATTCTGAGACGGTTCGTACTGTCCACCTCCACCAACATCTGTTTTCTAGCATCCAAAGACCCAGAAACCCTTCCAAGTCAGATCCATCCCATACTCTTATAGCAGTATCCCTTTCTTCTCCTATAAAGAAACAAGCTACGTCTAAGAATATTTTCTTCTCCTCTTCATCCAGAGCATGATGGCTAATTCTAAGTGTGCTTAGGATATCGTCCGGAAGTACTTTGAAGGTTTTCCGCAATTGCGCACTCCAATGCCTTAAATCATCTTTTCCACGAAGAAGCGCCCCAAGCACATTAACCGATAGTGGCAAACCATTGCAGACATGCAAAAACTTTTTCACCACTTCTTCAAATCCTATAATAGGATGGGGTTGACCGAAGGCATGCCAGCAAAAGAGTTCTTGCCGAGTGCTCTGGAATGATGCCTTTCAGTGTGTAAATGGATGACTCTCCAATACCTGTGCTTATAAGCACATCCTTATTGTGAGATGTAATTAAAATTAAGCTACCTGCATCAATAGTATCTTTAACCAGTGCACATAATGCATCCATTTGATCCATATGATCAATATCATCTAAAATGATAAGAGCCCATTGAGAAACTGTTTTGAGCCTCTCTATACCTTCATCAACGTTGTTTATTTGTGCATTCCATTGAATCAACTCCTTAAGAAGGCTACTCTGCAGGGAAGGTAAAGATGTGGATCTGGCATCAAATAAGAAGAAAGATCGACTGTAATTTGTTCTCTCTCGGTTGAACAAACTGTTTAGCGAGGGTAGTTTTTCCGACCCCACCAAGACCTACAATTCCTAAAACTTTAGCCTTCTGGCTTTGCCATTGCAGTGAAAATGTCTTGTCCACATCGTTTATTTTCTCATCGAGGCCAGTAGGATATTTAGCAATGTTCAAAGGTGGTTTGCGAACCTGTTTCAAAACTTGTTGGACTACCTCCTCGACTAGCTGCCACTCTTCCCTGAACAATATTCACAATCACAGTTAATTGCCTAATAAGACACATCTACATAAATAATATGTGATATACTTATCAATCCAGTAATGTACAAAACTCAAATAATAGGGAGAGTTGGAGGCTCTTACTTTTCCTTCAGCTCAAAACCGCTTATATCTGCCACGCCAGAAAGAGAATTCCTCCATTTTTCTATTGTGTTGGGGCCATATCGTGGTTGAGAATCAAATGTTCTCATCCTTTCGAGCATGCCCAGAGCTCGCGCATAAAATCCATCTCCATCCCGCGTCCATCGAAGATCTGCGGGCCCGACTTTGTAGAAGACCAGAATTATTGCCGACCCCGACTCCAACATCTGTACCAGCTCGTCGAGGCAACAGTTTGATTGAGTATATCGCGGAGAAAAAATTGCAACATGCACTGAGGCTGTTCGAATAGCCCCTTCGATCTGAGGATTCAAGCCCTCGCCTCTTTCCAATTCTTGTTGGTCCAGAAAAACTACCAATCCAAGACTTTTAAGGCGATAGTATATATGGCTAGCGAGTCCTTTCTTGACATCAGGGCTGCGGTGATTCAGAAAGGCATCATAAACATAGCAGTTGTTATTGCCATGGGAGGGGGCCGTGGAAGTGGATGCTAAGGATGTACCGTCTGTTGAAATATTAATTTCAACTTGCCATGCTGCATTTAATGCACAAAACCACCAGAGCTTATCGGACCGCTTTTTCTCAGCAAGCGGTATTCCTCCAAACACATCCGATGCAATTATCTTCTTACGCGTGCCCTCTGTATGTTTTACAAAACAGCCTCTCCATCGGGACGGAAAGGTCAGTCAGGAAAGGCCTTCCGATATTCACCACAACCGTTCGATTTCTTGAGGGCTGATCAACAGTTGACGGACAACATCAGACCTGCAGCAAATGAATTTTGACGTGCCGTAAGAGTTTTTGGTTGACCGCTGTTTACTTCAGTAAAGTAATCAATGGTATTTACTCCGGTTGGTAGAATATAGGTAAAAGAATTTTAATTTTAATGTTTTTTTATCATTGTCGGGAGTATGGCAATATGTATTTTTTTTTATGTTGTTTATTGCATATACTATGTAATGGAAAGGAATGAATAGAGTAGCACAGCACATGTTTTTTTTTTGGTTGACTTCGTATGGTAAGTGAAGAACGCACAACAGTACGAAAGTGATTTCGATGTAAATCATATGCATTGTAATGTAATGGTAAGAACGCACAGCAGTGCGAACATGAAGTTGAAGTGAAACCAGAACAGGGCAAGTAATGTGTTGAGTGCTGGAAGTTTTTTTTTGTAATATGCAAAGTGCATAATGTGATTTTTATTTTTACAACAGTATATGTAAACGTCTATTTTTTACAGCAGTAAATGTAAATGGGATTTTTACACAAAGCAGTGTAAAATCTCAGGAGGAGACATAGTAAATTTTTGTTGTTGAAATGTATTTTTGGTGAATCCCTCTGAGAGAAAGAGGAGGAATTTTGTATCAGGCATTTTGTTTTAATGAATACAAAGATTTTGTGGGTGTATATAATACTCTGTTCTCAGAAAACAATTGTAGCTTCCCTGTGCTAAGATCCTAGAGCAAAACAGAGCATTGTCTCTGTGTTCAATTAATTTGTTTTTGGGATTTTACCAGAAAAATTCCCCACAGTGGTATCGGAGCAGATCCAGGCTCTTTAAAGGTGTTAAAGAAGCTGAAGGAAGGAGTTTTTTTTTTGTTGCAGCAGCTTCCCCAGCAGAGTGAAGTCTCAGGCAAAAGAATCCAGGTATTCCTCAAAGTTTTTTTTGTGTAGTTGCTGAAGAAACAATCAGTATTTTAAATACACAGTCAAGGATTTAGAAGCATAGTTTAGAATGCAAGGAATGGCTAGCACAAGCACTAGCATGGGTATGTTTAACACCCAGCTCCCACAATTTAATGGGAAAAACTATGACTATTGGGCAATAACCATGAGAGCCTTGTTTGCCTCACAAGATTTATGGGAATTAGTTGAGGATGGTTTTGAAGAACTAGCAGATGAAAATGAGTTTAATAGATTAACTCAGGCAGAGAAGGATCTGTTGAAGAGCAATAGGAAGAAGGATTCAAAAGCCCTTGTATTTTTGTATCAAGTAGTGGACCAGAGTGTGTTTCCAAGGATATCAGCAGCTAAGACATCCAAAGAAGCATGGAAAACTCTCAAGACAATCTATGATGGCATGGAGAAAGTGAAGACAACAAAACTACAGTTGTTGAGGAGAGATTTTGAGAATCTGAGCATGAAGGAGTCAAACAATATTGACTCATTCTTCACACATGTAATTGGTCTGGTCACACAAATAAGATCTCATGGAGAAAGTCTTGAAGAAAGGAGGATTGTGGAGAAACTATTGAGGATCCTACCCTCAAAGTTTGATGTGATTGTCACCACCATTGAAGAGACAAATGATCTCTCAAACTTTTCAGTTGATGAGCTACATGCATCACTGATAACACATGAGCAGAGGTTGAGTAGAAATGAAAACTCATCTCTAGAGCAAGCCTTCAAGACCCAGATGTCCTTTGGAAGAGGAAGAGGTCAAGGCAGAGGAAACAAGAGAGGAAGAGGCAGAAGCCAAAACAGAGGTGGAAGGAACAGTCCAACAAATGCTCAAGGAAGAGGCAACAATTCAAATCAGAACCAAGGCCAAGGCATCAATCAACAAAGTGGACAACATCATGCTCAAGGACAAAGGTATGAAAAATCCAATGTCCAATGTTATTATTGTAAAAAATATGGGCACTATGCAAATGAATGTAGGAAGAAGCAGCATGATATGAGTAATAGATCTAGTACAAATATCACTAGAGAAAATATCACCCAAGATAATGTGCTGTTAGCTTGTAACATGGCTGAAACAAACAGTGATGATATATGGTTTCTAGATTCCGATTGTAGCAACCATATGGCAGGAAACATAGCCCTGTTTTCTACCTTAGATCAAAATGTGAAATCACAAGTCACACTTGGAACTGATAGCAAAATTTCTGTTATGGGAAAATGAGAGGTAAAAATATTTACAAAGAAAGGTGAAAAGAAAACCATAGCAGATGTCTATTATGTTCCTGGAATGAGATGTAACATCTTAAGTATTGGACAGCTTGTTCAAAAATGTTACAATGTTTTCTTTGTGAATGATGTATGCACCATCATGGATAGAGCACCCAGCAAAAGATGTATTGCAAAAGTAGAAATGACGAGGAACATGATGTTCCCTCTCAGAATAAGGGCAGATTTGAAAAACAAAGAAGTAATTGCAGCAATCACCCAAGAGGCTTTCCAAAGCGTACTAAAGGATGAAAATTGGTTGTGGCACTTGAGATTTGGACATCTCAACTTTGGAGGTCTTAACTTGTTGAGTAGAAAAGAGATGGTAAGAGGATTACCATTGATAGAAAAACCAGAAAGCCTTTGTGAAGGTTGTATCTTGGGAAAACAATACAAAGAAAGTTTTCCATCAGGGAAAAGCATAAGGGCAAAAACACCCTTAGAGACTGTCCACTCAGATTTATGTGGACCGATGCAAAATCCATTATTAGCAGACAACCACTATTTTCTAACATTTATTGATGATTTCACCAGAAAAACTTGGGTTTACTTCCTTAAAAACAAAAGTGAAGTGTTTGAAAAATTTCGAAATTTCAAGGCACTAGTGGAAAACCAAAGCAGGCTGCATATCAAAGTTCTAAGAACTGACAGAGGAGGTGAGTATATATCTAAGGAATTCCTATGGTTTTGTAGAGAAAATGGAATACACAAACAGTTTACAGCTAGGTACACTCCGCAGCAAAATGGAGTAGCTGAAAGGAAGAACAGGACCATCATGGATATGGCGAGGAGTATGTTGAAGGCAAAGCATTTGCCAAATGATTATTGGGTTGAAGCTGTACACTGTGCAACATATATTTTGAATAGGTGCCCAACAAAAGCAGTCATGAACAAAGTGCCGGAAGAAGCATGGAGTGGGAGAAAGCAAGGAGTCACCCACATGAAATTTTTTGGATGTGTGGCTTACGCAGACATTCCAGATCAGCTAAGGAGGAAGTTGGACAACAAAGGGGAGAAATGTATTTTCATTGGATACAGTGAGGAATCAAAAGCTTACAGGTTGTATATCCCATCTACCAAGAAGTTTTTTGTGAGCAGAGATGTTTAGCTTATTGAGGAAGAAGCTTGGGATGGAAGCATCAAGAAAACAATGAATGTTAAACACTATTTGTCTCATGATGAAGATGATGAGAAGATGGCTAAAATACATCCCAAAACAGCAGCGCCAACACAAGGACAACAAGGAACACCCTTGAGGATAAATGAAAGTGCTTCTCCAAGCACACCACAAGGAGGAAATTCAAGTGCATCTTCAAACACTTGCACACCAAATGAAAGAGGTAAGAAGTTTAGAAATCTAAGTGACTTTTATGATGAAGGTATGAATTCATTATTTGCTTTATATTGTCATGTTGATGACCCTATTCAGTTCGAAGATGCAATTAAAGATAAGAAATGGATATAAGCTATGGATGAGGAGATCAATGCCATAGAGAGAAACAAAACATAGGATTTGGTTGAGCTACCAAAAAGTAAAGAAGTCATTGGAGTTAAATGGGTTTACAAGACCACGAGCAATGCTGAAGGCAAGATAGAAAGACACAAGGCAAGGCTGGTTGTCAAGGGATACAAGCAGCAGTATGGGAGAGACTATGAGGAAACTTTCGCACCGGTTGCAAGAATGGAAACCGTGAGAGCAGTGTTGTCCATAGCAGTTCAAAACAAGTGGAAAGTTTACCAAATGGACGTGATGTCAGCATTCCTAAATGGAGTGTTAATGGAAGAGGTTTACATTGAGCAACCTCTAGGCTATGAGAAGAAAGGTCAAGAGCACAAAGTGTGCAAATTGAAGAAAGCTCTTTATGGGCTAAAGCAAGCGCCAAGAGCATGGTACAGTAGGATAGATTCCTATCTACTGGGAAAAAAATTTGAGAAGTGTGAGGGAGAACCCACCCTCTACATCAAAGAAAAAGATGGTAAAATTCTAATTGTTGTGCTATATGTTGATAATGTTATTTTCACAGGTAATGATGAATATCTCATTGAAAATTTCAAAGCAGTCATGAAAGAGGAATTTGAAATGACTGACATGGTTTTGTTGAGATACTTCTTAAGATATGTAAATGAAGTGTTGGGCAGATTTAATATGCAAGAGTGCAAGGCAGCAATCACTCCCACAGTAATGGGATTAAACTCAGCAAAGAGGACAACATCAAGGATTTTGATCCTAGTTTGTACAAGAGCATAGTTGGCAGCCTTATGTATTTGATAGCAACTAGGCCTGACTTAATATTTGCTATTAGATTAATTTCCAGATTCATGGAGAGGCCAAAGGAAGCACATTGGCAGGCAGCAAAAAGAATTCTGAGGTATGTCAAAGGTACTAAAATGTTTGGCATTTTATATACTGTCTGAGAATGTTCAGAGTTAATTGGATACATTGATAGTGATTGGGCTGGAAGTGTAGATGATCGGAAAAACACATCCGATTATGTTTTTCACATGGGTTCAGGAGCCATTTCACGGGCTTCTAAGAAGCAGCGTATTGTGGCGTTGTCTACAGCAGAGGCTGAATATGTGGCAGCTACAGTAGCAGCATGTCAAGCAGTTTGGATGAGAAGGATGTTGAAGAGCTTAGGCCAAGAGCAGGCAAAAGCAACAGTGATTTTTTGTGACAACAACTCAGCTATTGCATTATCAAAGAATTCAGTGTTTTATAAGAAAACGAAACACATTGACACAAGGTTTCACTACATCAGAGAATTGGTAGGCAGTGGAGAAATCACTTTACAACATTGCAGGACTCAGAAACAGGTAGCAGACATTTTGACAAAGTCATTGGACCAGAAGAGCTTCAAATTTTTAAGGGAATGTTTGGGTATGACTGAATGCCCAGCAGTTGAAATTAAAGGGGAGTATTGAAATATTATCAACTTGCCATGCTGCATTTAATTCACAAAACCAGTAGAGCTTATCAGACCACTTTTGCTCAGCAAGCGGTATTCCTCCAAACACATCCGATGCAATTATTTTCTTACGCGTGTCCTCTGTACGTTTTACAAAACAGCCTCTCCATCGAGACGTAAAGGTCAGTCAGGAAAGGCCTTCCGATATTCACAACAACCGTTCGATTTCTTGAGGGTAGATCAACGATTGACGGACAACATCAGACCTGCAGCAAATGAATTTTGACGTGCCGTAAAAGTTTTTGGTTGACCGCCGTTTACTTCAGTAAAATAATCAATGGTATTTACTCCGGTTGGTAGAATATAGGTAAAAGACTTTTAATTTTAATGTTTTTTTATCATTGTCGGGAGTATGGCAATATGTATTTTTTGTTATGTTGTTTATTTCATATACTATGTAATGGAACCGCGCATGTGTTTTTTTGGTTGACTTCTTATGGTAAGTGAAGAACCCACAGCAGTGCGAAAACGATTTCGATGTAAATCATATGCATTGTAATGTAATGGTAAGAACTCACAGCGAAGATGAAGTTGAAGTGAAACCAGAACACGGCAAGTAATGTGTTGAGTGCTGGAAGTTTTTTTTGTAATATGCAAAGTGCATAATGTGATTTTTATTTTTACAACAGTGTATGTAAAACTCTGTTTTTTACAATAGTAAATGTAAATGAGATTTTTACACACCGTAGTGTAAAATCTTAGGAGGAGACAGTAATATTTTTGTTGTTGAAATGTATTTTTGGTGAATCCCTCTGAAAGAAAGAAGAGGAATTTTGTATCAGGCATTTTGTTTTAATGAATACAAAGATTTTGTGGGTGTATATAATACTCTGTTCTCAAAAAACAATTTTTGCTTCCTTGTGTTAAGATCCTAAGCAAAATAGAACATTGTCTCTATGTTCAATTAATTTGTTTTTGAGATTTTACCAGAAAAATTCCCCACACCATCAAAGAATGAGGGGAAGTCTGCCATTAGATATAGAATAAAAAGGAAGCAAGATAGAACATATTTTGTAGAGATTGAGAAAGTGCGCTGAGCCTCAATATTTACGTCTGAATGATTAAGGAATGCAGATAATTTACCAGCTACCTCTTTGCTACTCTTTTCTGTGTATCAAGAGCTCAATAGTTGGGCACACGATTGAAAATAAAACAGCTCTGGTATCTGGTTGATTACTGAGTTTCTTATTTCCATGAGCAAATCAAGTGGCGATATACCTTAATCTGAACGATGGAAGCAGGAAGTTTCCTGCCAATTTCCCCTTCCTCCCGTCACAGCGTTATTGACCATTCCCATCTGTGCGCAAAAAGCGTTTGGCAGACCTGCGTAACTGAGTTGATTTTCCTGCGCAAATCTGCTTTACCACACGGATAAGATTCCTTTATTTGGGACCCAATTCTTTATGCAATTTGGTAGTGGAGCCGTCCATTTGAATAGACCATTCGTGCGTAACAGTTCGCTGGTTTCTCTTGTTATTTTAGTTTCTGACCAATATCGTTCGAGATTGGATTCATATTTTAGTTTTTACAAAGATTCCACGTGATTTTATGGACGATATTTTTAAAGGTTGGTAGTCACTTAAAACGATGGTTGTGGTTCTTGCAACCTTCCATATGGACGTCCTTTGCAAGGTGATTGGACATTATCACATGTTATCCATGTTGTAGATTTCTTTTTAAGATTGTTATATTATTTTTAAGAATACTTTTTTTAAATAATTTATTATTATTATAATATATATATATATTTTTTAAATTTATAAACGATTCCCCGTTAATTATAAATCAAGAGTTTAATCACTTTGAAAAAGTCCATAGGGCATTCTATTTTTACATATTACAACATGATAACGTAAGATTCTAAAATTTCTGCCAAAATTAATTAAAGTAATTGTCCAAAAAAGTGTAAAAATGTCTAATGTTTAGGTTGCTATATTATATATGGTGAATTGTAATAGTTTTTGCTCAATTCATTAATCAAGATTATTTATTTGTTTCAAAATTCTATGGGAAATACAAGTTACATTTCAAATGTAATTGATTATTTATTTGTTTCAAAATTCTATGGGAAATACAAGTTACATTTCAAATGTAAATTTGTTATGATTGTTTTGAATGAGATATTCATTTACTAGCATAGATCTATTTTAAGTAAGAATCTAATATGAGTCAAGAAAGATTAAATTTTTTCACATTCAAATTTTTTTAGAGTTCAAAATATGATGTGTTATTTTTTATTATTTAAATTGTATTTTTGAATGCTAAATATAATATATATATAAGACCAAATAAAAATTTTAACCATAAAAAATGATTTTTTTTGTCTATATATATAGATATATATGAAGACAAAAATTAGTTAACATAGATCTTCAAATAGTTTATTTAAATATCTTGTTGAAATATTCTTGAAAAGTATAAGATTTAAACATCTGATTCACACATTTGTTTTTGAAATTATAGCCAACATTATTTTTCTATTTAGAACATAATTTTTATTTTAAACAAGGACATACAGATGGAAAAACTTACACATCTCCTCATACTGGGTTGTAGAATGAGCCTCCCAACTCAAAGATGCATTTAATAGGTTCATGTCTTAGTAAGACAATAATGGGGCTCATCTCTATCCTTCTTCCTTGTGTATCATCAAATACCTTCTATTAAATGTTCACCTTTGTGTTCCATTAATCCCCTCTACATGTCCATCCACCAGCTTGTCATCTCCTTCTAATTTATATGTACTTTTTGTAGTTCGGCCATGTACCAATCCTTTGCCAATTCTCAAATATACTCCTATACTGGCTATCAATTGGGATGTCATTTCCACAAACATCAAACTTGTGAATATTGTATTCTACCATAGTGCAAATCTCCATCTATTTTAGGGAAGCAATAATGAAATATAAAAATGCAATTTAAATGTTTTCTTAGTTATACATTGCAGGGACTCAAGATTTGGAAAATCACATGACTTTAGGCCATGTTTTCCAATCATCCACTTAAAAGCTTTTTCTGCATTCTCTTTTTATCACAATACATTTGTGAATATCTCCAATGTTTATCTATGTAATATTATTTTTTCTTGATATGGTTAAAATGGACCAAGCCCATGCTATTTACGTGGTATTTGCCTATTTTATTGCCTTCATTATTTCACGGTAAACAATAAAATAAGGTTTTTAGATATTCCATCAAGCCTATAAAAGGGGATAGAAGCTAAGCATTTGGAGCATCCTGAGTTGTCTATCTATTTTGTCTTTGTTGAGAACTTAGTAAGGTCGGTTCTATTTTGATCCCAAGGAAGAAAAGCTAGTGGGTGTAATTTTTCTCATGTATCCATCCAAAGTCCATGATTGTGCTCCAGTGTTATATGGGCATGCACTATTTTCTTTAGTAAATAATATAAATAAAGGGTTGCATTTCCACACACTGTTTGTGCTCTTGTTTCTTACTAATTTTTTTATTATTAGAACACTAAAGTGTGTTATATCCATTAAAATTTTTAACATTTAAAATCTTACAATGATATCAGAGTCGTGTTTCCTACCAACGTGAAGGTTTTAACCAGCGAATTTTAGTGAGATTTATTCTCACTCTGACTAACATTTCCATCTTCGGTGGTATTTAATATCAGGCTAATTGATCTCTTTGGGAAGTTTTCCGCTTTTGGAAGTTTTCCGCTACCAGTTCGAGGAAATCATTCTGATTTATATTGAGGTGAAGGATTTCGGAATTGGGGAAAAAAAATTTGTGTGGTTGCATTAGTTACAAGCCTATACCCAAGGGTTGACCACGACATTCAACAAGATTGCGGATCTCTACGTCAAGAGAGGTTGCAATAAGAAAGAAAAGGTTGTGTGGTGATCACAGCACCTTGGACGCAACATAAGAGCAAGGGAACACCATTGTGTCGCGCATAGCTCGCAGCACATGGCGGTGAACAAATTTTCAACACCGCCGGGAGAGCGGTGATTTGGTCGCACTGAAGGATCGAGCAGGGGGTCAACATTGTCGGGAAAACTGCCTGAGGCCATCGGCGATTTGGCCGCATTGAAAGAGCTCTCGTATGTGGTCAATTTGGCCTTCCACTAGCATTCGGTCATATGGTGGTCCAATACACTAACTTGCAAGTGTGAGGGTTCCATATAGACAACACACCAAGGATGAAGGGCTGAACGACCAAGTGCACAGCAGCTTGAGCCTCAGATTCAATTCGTCAGTCAAAAAACTGGTCGTGTAAGAGCAGAGGAGGTTGAAGGCAGTAGGCACCACGTCATAGATCAGTGGAACCATAACCCATCGCAACATAAACTACAGAGCTTAAGCCACATTCCAACAACTGCCAAATTTCGAAGACCGACCATACTTTGTTGCAGAAAAGGATCTAGCGTTGTGGAGACAGGGATGAGAGTGGATACAGGCATGAAAGGCGATTTTCTCGTTCGCGGGTGGTGATTACAAGGTAGAGTGCAGTGGCCTTAAGGTCTCAGGAGAAGAGTCGAGCGACCACGGATTGATGCATCATGCTGGGAATCAGCTGCAAAGGCCCAATTAATATTTTTTGGCCGAAAGCAAACCATGGAGCTGAATCATTAATTTTCTTAAAGGGGCCAAATATTTAAAAAGGCTAAGGTTTGAGAAGAAAAGATGCAGAGGATTATATTCTTAAAGCCATATACATATTCCGCTTAGAATTATTAAAACGAGCGAATTTCTTTAAAACTTTAATGAAGGTCGTGAATTATTATTAAATCTCAAAATCATATCTCTTCAATTAAAGGGCCAATTTTTTGCAAGGAGCCGAGCCACATTGCTGGTGCGAATTCGTGGAAAGTTAATTTTGTCTCAGTGGTAAAGGTCAAGATTAATTATCATTTCTGAAGGAGCGAAGACAAAGAATTGCTCTTGCAGGGTTCGATTTACGCATCAGAGGCACATTTCTTAAGCAGTGGCCGAATCATCCGTTGAGACGATCCCACACAAAAACAATTTTTTTTTTACAAGATAATGGAATTTTCTAAGAGTCGAGCTAACCCCTACCATACCATTCGTTCAACTTAATTTACCAGAGTCTTTTTATCGAATTTATGCATTGTAAGGAACCAATCTAAACGCTGAAGCATATTCTCTATTTCCCATGTCATCGAGTTGTATGGTGAAGTATGATTTTCCAGGGAGTATAAAGGCCAAGACTTATTTGCAAAGAGGAAATCAATCTCTATCTTGAAGAGAGCCAAATTATTTTTGTTTCAGTGGTGAAGCTAAGAGGCTGAGTTGTGCATCTGATAGGATGACCAAATTCTAAAAGTTCCAGATCTGAATATTGAAGCAATCTGGATAATTTGGGGTTCGACCTTCAGTAGCACTGTAATCAGATTTTTGCCTTGCCTCAGATATTTACCTCATTGTTTACATGTAAGTTATTTGAAAAAATCTCTGTGTGGGAAGTCAAAGAGCATGTGCACAGGAAAAATCAGGGTGGGCGTCGGCCTTAACAACAACACATTATGGTCGAGGTGCTAGATACCATGTCCAACAGGTGCGCAGAGTGAATCAACATGGGCTTGAGCATTGTCAACAACGCTTTAGGGATCACAAGTTTCCCCGGTATATTTAATGGAGTATATTTGAGGGTGCGTTGCATATCCGGAATTGGGTGAGTCGATTTGTAAGAGAATATTTGAGTTGGTGGCGTCGCTCCTGTATGTGGAGGTTGTTTCCTTACAATAAACTTAGATGATCCCAGTTTTCCAATAAACAATAAACTTAAATGATCCCAGTTTTCCAATAAACTGGAGTCTCTCGAGAAAGCTTGGAATCATCGCATCGTAGCGGCACCAAGGGCCATAACATCTGGGCATTGGGTCAAATTGTAGAAGGGGACTGCCAATATTGATCCATACATATTGTGGAGACGACAAGGTGGTTGTGTTGTGGAGACCAGTGATTAGTTATAATCAAGAATGTGGAAGATATAAGAATATAACTATTATATAATATTATTGTTGAAAAAAAACGAGAAAGAAAAAAAGAGAGAGAAGAAAGGAATAAGGGGGCTTTAATTTTGGGATTTATGATGCTTAGATGTTAAAGAGAATTGATATTTTTCTTTTTTGGTATGTGGGAAGATGGGAAGAGATCCTAGAAAACATCTAAAAATTTATTGATGAACTAGAAAAAATATATGGTCTTTTAAGCACGAATTTCTTTTTGGACCAAAATAATGGTCAAAGCAGTAGACTTTTCTCGAAAAGAGTCTATGCCATTCTGTAGCGAAAGTGCCCATGGGAAGTGAAGGAAGGACAGGGAAGAGGGGTTATGCTCTTTTCACTTCGATTTGAATTGCAATGAAGTGCATGTCCGGGGTGGGAAAGCCAGAATTGAAGAAACTCAATTGAGCTCTCAAGCCGTCCATGCTTACGTTGATACAACCCAAACTTTGGGAGCATCCTTGTGAAGAGGTCAGGCTCACAATTCCCTGTTGTCTCATTAGGATCTAGCTTTAACATTGCTTCCACCACCTTATTATAATGACCTCATGAGGGAGATATTGTAGTTGATAGTAGAAACCCTTCAAGGGTTGAACAACATGATGCTTCCTAGCTCTTAGAAGCAGTGCAAAATTTTAGAACTCATGGCTGAGTTCAACATTGGCTCCTTTATGTTAAATTTGGAATGTGAAGACTTAATATTTCAACTGCTCCAGACCTTTTACACCAGCATTACATTAGTTCATCCCAACTATGTCAAAACAAGCATGCAAAATATTGTGTCCTTGTTATTAAAAGGAGATGTTGACATCTGCAAGATACTAAGGTCCAAATTGTTGACCCTTTGGAGAAAGGAACTAGTTGTATCACTAACTACCTATGATCCAGTCGAAAAGGTTGTCATGCAAAACATAAAATTGCTTAGAAATGTGCTGACTAAGAAAGAGTTGAAGAGGATGGATGGAAGAAGCAAGAACAAAGGAAATAAAACATGTAGCAAGAATAAACTAAGAAGGAGATGACTATGCTTTATCTGTAAGGGACCTTGGGAACTTAACCATTCATGCCCAGGTGATAGGAAGGAGGAAACGCATGAAGAATAGTTGGAGACTCCTTCAGATCATGGGGATTCATCAGCTTTTAGGAGAGAACTCATGAAGGATTTGAGCACTCAAGTATAGATGGTGAGAACCAACACAATGTTATTTAGAGAGACTTGTAGCACAAGCTGATGATAATCAACCAGCTTGACAAAGTACATGGGGCAAGGTAGGAGGTAATTCTTCCTAATGATGTGGTAGACTCTTGTACTACTAATTCCATAAATATCCAAGAGGACATCCATGAAGAATATGAGTAATCAAGTGTAGATAGCAGTCGACCACTGCATCCATGTTTGACAAACAGAGAGGATGAACAACAAATTGTCCCCACAAGTGGAGAAGGTGAGGGAGAAGACATTCAAGGAGACTTAAGTAAGGAGCCAGTGGTAGTAAACCGACATGATGAGCATGATCATGAGGGGAAACATGGAAAACATAGTATGCAAGATGGGTCATTTCCAGAGAGATGGTCAAAGGCTCAAGTTGAATTTGTGATAGTTGGGCATCTAGTGCAGATGGATGTAGAGACAGTCAACAGGGCACCAAAAGCTCTAGGAGAGGATTATTGGGGGAAATATTAAGTATTTCAAGATAGATCTTATGATTTTGAAGCAGAGGATTCAAACAGTCTGAGGAATTGTCTTACAGGAGAACATGAAAATTGAGGAGATCATAAGAGTATGTGTTGAGTTAGCATTCAAGTTGTCTAGTGTTGAGGAATGACTCAATTCCCTCGCAAGGAAGCAAGAGGACTATAGTTGGGAGTTCTAGAGTAGCCCTCTACAAGAGTACATAGATAGAGATTGCAACACTACCAACCCACTTTTATACATTGGGGAGTGCAAGGAAGAGTTTTCGAAATGGATCATGTTGAGTGACTAGGTGGAGCAACATGAGTTGGGCATCAAGCAACATCAACGAAGTAGATTGGTTCGATGTGAAAGTATTCATTCTTCCCATGGGGTGGATTGGTGAGATATTATGAGTAGGTACTCTATTGATGGGATGATTTTTAAGATGATACTTTTAGCCAAGGGCATATCACATCATGGGCCCTTAGGCACATACAATGATGGAGGGATGAGTGGTTATCATAACCCACAGGTCCTGGGACTTAGGGGGCAATGGGATCTAGGTGGATCTATTGATGACAACATTGGTTAGAGGATTGTTTGGGATCTAGGTATCGAAGGATCCATTCATGTTCGTTTAGTAGGGAAGCATAGGGTAGCATAATGATTTGTATGGTATCTTTATATTACTATACAAATGCGTCTTCTATGGATAAATGTGGATTTCTTGAGGGAGAGTAATCTTCTTGATATGGTAAAAATGGACAAAATCTTCCCATGGTATTTACTGCGATATTTGACCATGGTATTTGCCTTCTTTTTTTTAGGGAAAACAATAAAATATGGTTTCTGGAGAGTACATCAAGCCTATAAAAGGGGATATGAGGTAGGAATTTGAAGCATCGTGAGTTGTCTATCTATTTTGTCTTTGTTGAGAACTTGGTTAGCTAGTTCTAGTTTGATCTTAGGGGTGAAAACCCCATGGGTGTAATTTTTCTAGTGGATCCATCCAGGGTCCACAATTGTGCTTTGGTGTCTTTGATTTCTCATTTGATGAACAATTGTGCATGTCATTGCAGGGGCTCTCATATTATTGTATGTGATGGGGATTAGGTACATTTTAAGGTTCATTGTGTTATCCTCCAACCCTTAAAACTCTCATTTTCTCACATTAATTTGCATTTTTAGCCATAATACGCTTAGTAAGAAGACTAAAGGGTGTTTGTCATATTGTGTGGCCTAATGTGGTTGATATTCAAGAAAATGAGGCATTTTTGGAGATAGTCACCATGCAGGGGCTTGATGGAGGCAACTATAGAGAATATAGGGGGTTTGTCCACCTCATTAACTCCCTAACTTAGTTTTAGATCAAAACATCCTCACCAACAACTCGAATTCACTAGTAGCCGAGGAACTCCAAGTGCATGACAAGGTCAAGAGGAACCAAATCCACAAATTATGAGATTTTGGAGGGGAGAATTCTTCCTTTCGAGAGAGTTGTCCCTCAATTACTTTTGTGTAAATAAACCAGTTGAAAGGCTCATTAGGATTCAATTTTTTGTTGTAGCTAGGAGTAGCTACTGAGAGCCTAGTGCTTGACATTGTTATTCTTAACTTTCGTATGATGTATGAGACGATTATTTTATGTTAATGAGAAGTTTACCATTGATTTACATCTGAGTTAGTTTTGGAGGGTTGAACCCCTTGGCTTTGGGCCCAACCCAGAGGCTTTAGTCCCTCTCTTGTACTTATTTCTTGTACTTGTTCAAGGTAGTGCAATTCCTTCCTTGTTTCAATAGATGTTATATCATAAAAACTTGTAATTGCAGACTTTCCTATCACCTCTCTTGTGGGAAGAGTGACTCGAAAATATCTACAATCACAATCCAAAACGATGTATTTATGATTTCTTGAAAATGGATAAATGTTAGTTTGTGATCCTTTTGCATGCTTACTTTTCGTAACTTAGGAGTTAGTATCATTATCTTGGTGATTAGAGTAGTGTTGTGGGATAGAATATAGTTTAATCAAATTAAACTCATATTTTCCATGTTACTTTGTCTCACTACATTATTGGTCATTTGATGCATGTATTTGACTAGCTAGGGGAATTGTGTTGATTTGCAGGGGTGGGCACACCTTTCTACATTCACCTTGTCCTTTCCATCTTCCTCCTAGGAACCTCACGTCTCTTCCCAAATCTTCCTTTGAAGTCACTATGTTAAGGTAAATGAAGGACGCCGTGGTCATCAACTTTGGTGCAAGATAGACCTATAAGAGGTCCTAAGATTGGATAAGGGGCTCCCACACCCTTCATTCACCTCCTCCTATTTTCATCCACCTTATTCTGCCTTCAAGACACCATTTCTACTCTCAAAAGGCTCTTGTACACCCCCCTCTTATAGCAAAACAGGGCCTTCGGTAGCAATACAGGACCTCTTGTAGCACCTCCTGTAGCAAACATGCAGCATTGTTTTCTTCAACCAATTTTGCTCCATACTTTGATCCTAGCATAGTTAAGTTAAATAATGGACCGCAAAATGTGATTTGATGATTAAGGAAGACTCTAGGACTACTCCAACCTCATCCTTTCCTCATCGCAACCATTAGATAGAAAACCAAAGTTAGAATTAATAATTTTCTTCATATGCGTGTTAAAGATTGGATTCCTTATTTTAAAGAAAGTGTGAGTAGATAAATGATGCATACAAGTATTTTATTGATTTCATTAAATGTTCTAATAGAGTAGCATGAGTTACTTTTGAAAATAGACTAGCCTTTTCCTTTCATGCAATTTCAATTAGCATTTTCATTTAACGAATGCAATTTTCACCTTTGTAGTTAGAATCATTCTCATTTATGCTTTCATAAGAAGTTTTCACTATAATAAGTTGGAGGAGTGGTCTCTGAACACCTCGATCTGATTTCATGATTGGGGTGACATGAGTAGAATCGAACATGTTGTGAATATAGCACTGTCACCTCTAAGTTTGTACAAACCTGTTGTACCCTACAACAACCCCCCATTTCATATCATCTGTATTTACAAATGATTAACATATGGAATGGGTCCCTTTTAAAAAATTAATTGGTATTAATAAATTTGTTGGAAAAAGGTATGATAATCAAAAGTGTTAGTGAATTGGAGCCTTTTTCGAATAACAATGTTTCCAAAATAAATCAATCTTTGTTATTGCGATAAAGCGATCACAAGATCACATATCGCAATGACAAGAGAGATGCATTCAAATGGTTCTTTGGTCTTTGCCGATGCGATATCGCTATCGGCGATCGGCGGTATTCGATGCATACACAAAAAGAGTACATATCTTACACCCCTATGCGATGCTATATCGGCGATCGGCTATCGGCCCGGCCTCTTATGGGAAAACGCTTTAAGTTTTAAACCCCGACCCGATGCGATATCGCTATCGGCCGTCGGCGGTATCCTATGCACTCTCATAAGGCGCTCAGGTCTTTCCCCGATGCGACGCGATATCGCTATCGGCGTTCGCCAGGGCTACTTTCAAACGATAGTGTAACTCTTTCCCCCCATGCGATGCGACATTATTCATCGGTAATCGGTATTTCCAAAAAGCGATTGCTTTAAGCTTTAAAGTTATATTTAAATCCGGTGGATAAAGCGCAGTTTTCAAAATGCCGTTAAATGCAGGGATAAGGTAATGCATGCGTATTTAATAACTTTGCCCCTTCGATTAACGAATACTTGCACCTAAGGCATATCATATCTGTTGCACGCGTTGGGAGGTCTTTCAACTGAATAACAGCGTAAAGGTCATTTAATGGGTAGCACGCCTTAAAATCACCATTAATGCATATGCGATCTCTTACCAGTGATTGGATCCGCAGCCATTTTTTGAAAATTAATAGCGCCACGCTTCAAGTGATGTATATCTTTCCCATTATGCTTTGTCTTCATTATTTCTCGTGTTACAATTTCTCTTGCGCTTGTGTAGAGTTCGTTTGTTGAAGAAAGCCTAAACGTGATGGGGAAGAAAAATAAGAAGAGTTCTGGTTCTACTACAACACCTGTTGCAGGTCAAGCTGCTTCAATTTCGAAGAAAGGCTTAATCTCGGACACTACGTGCGCTGGTCTTGCTAGGACCACATGGCAGGGCACATATAATCTGTTGGAGGCCGAGCAACCAAAAGTGACAGTGAGAACAGCTAGTGTTGATGTACTAAGGAAATCTGATGCAACGCTCAAAGATTTGGCCGACTCCTTTTTACACAGAATAGCGGCCAGAGAGCAAGTTCTCCCTTACACGGATGTGGTGCGCTGGGCAATTGAAGAAATCCCCATCACTGATAGAACTTTCCATACAAGGGACGGAAGGATTTTCGGGTCATTCAAGCCTGATGACCTGAGGCGAATGTATCATCTGCCTGAACCGGAGCTAGTCTACAACAAAACCTTCGTGGAGAAATTCGCAAATGAAAATGAATCACTGTCCGAACCCCTCCGAGATTGGAGGCAGAACCCAGCCAAGCACAAGAATGAAAGTTTGGGTAAGTACTCCAACGTTTCTTTGGCTTCTCCCTATTGCTATGCGGGGATTATGATGTGTAGATTGTGGGGATTACATGACTCTGTTAATATCAATATTGACATGGTTCCCTTAATGGAAGCGGCTATCAATGCTATAATCATGGATTGGGCCACTATTCTTTCTGATAAGTTGGTCGTAGCTGTTCGTGAATTCAGAAACAAAACTATAGTCTCCGAAAGGAAAATCCCGCCATTTTATTATTCTGCTTACATTATGGATACTCTGTGTCTTAATTCTGAGTTTCCTGTCCTCGGTTGGAGATGGACCACCCAAGATCCAACACCCATTCATCTATACCATCAGAAATTGTGGAAGTCCTCTTACAAGGACCATTTGTACCAAATTTGTAATGGTTTCATGGTGCCCATTTACTATTCTATTTATGACAGACCCATTCCCAGAATTTCCTATGAGGCTTCTTTCGACTTACCAGCCGTAGCAAGTTGGTTCGGGGAAGAGTATTTCACCTATATCAGAGTTTTTGGGAGTAAGGCTAGGCCGCATGTCCTCCCCTTATATATCCCAGACAAGCTGTTAGCCCGGGAAATCTGTTACCAGATTATGGCCGAGAGTGTCACACAAACTCTCAAAGAAGAGAAGAAGAAAGGTTGGCCCTCTTTTCCTTTAAGAATTGGGGTTTTTACTCTGCTTAATTACAAGCACGCAGAAAAGGAAGCAACAAAAATCCAAGCTTTATCTTTGGCCACTCTCCCAAGCAGACTCTATGATCCAAAGAAAACTGCCTACACTGCCCTAGAACAAGCAAAATTGACAAAAATTGATCATCAAGAGGATCTGTTTGATGACCTGTTCGTAGGTACAGAGACAATAAGCCAAGCCAAACAGCTTGCAATAATGAAATACAATGATGAAGCGTTGACTGAGTTTAATAAACTTAGGGAACAAAGGTTGCAAACTCTGCCCCTAGAGTTATTATCCACAACCCCAGCGTCTTCCTCAAGCGAGCTTGGTCGGCAACAGATACATTCACCTCCGGTTACAACTAAAGAACAGGATAAACAACAGGAGGAAAGGCAGAAGAAGCTGCAGGCTGAGAAGCAGAGAAAAGAGCAAGCAGAGAGGCAGCAAAAGGCAAAGCAGATAGAAAGGCAGCAAAAGGCAAGGAAGGAAGAAGAGCAGAGGAAGAAGAAGGAAGAAGAGAAACTAAAGAAAGAACTGGCAGATAGGCAGAAAAAGGAATTAGAGGAGCAACAACGGAAAGCGCAAGAGGAGCAGCAGCGGGAAGCACTTGAAGAACAGTAGAAGTTAGAACAAGAAAAAGAACGGAGCAAAGCCACTACAGAGCAACATAAGCAAACCTCCACCGATCCTGAATTGATTAAACAATGGAACCAATTCGATTCCATTATCAGTGGTAAGGAAGGCTCCAAAGACAAAGGCTCCTCTAAAACAAGCGATGCGCCCGATACCACTTCTTCTCAGGTTCCAGGAGGAACCAGCGGCCCACCCATTTCACAGGATGTCGAGGTAACCAATAAGGACCCTTCCGATCAAATTGTTCTCCAGGTGGAAGAAATTCCTCCCCTGGATATTTTCTACAGCCCAAAGCATAGAGCCGTTATCAGCCGCTCTAAGAAAAGACGAAGGCTTGATCAACCTTCTATCTTTCCTGAGCAAACAGTCACGGGCAATATGGTCTGGAAGGAGGATTTGGATCCCTCCGATGATCTGACAAAACTGTCGCAATTCGCGGGAGCTTATTCTGCAGCAACCATCGACAAAGCATCGGAGGTAAGTCTTCTGTTGAAGACTAAGGACCATGAAATATATGCATTACAGGCAGAGGTAATTGAAGTGAAAAACAAAGCAGCGCAGATGGAAGAGCAGTTGCTGGCTCAACAGCAGGAAAACAATTTGTTAACCCAGCAACTGCAAATTGAAAGACAAAGGATAGACCAAAATGAAACTCAGAAGGCAAAAGAATTGTCGGAGGCATTGTCACAGTTGAAAGCATCAAATGAGTTGATGATGAAATCGAAAGATGAGCGAATAGCTCAACTATCAACACAGCTCGAAGGTATCAAGAGCACACAGAATGTGAAAGTCTTCAGAGCAGAGGCAATTCAAATAAATGGAGCATTAATATCTCAGATCAGACTTTTATGTCAAAAACTTACTAAGGCTGAGCAATTATGCGAAATATCTACAACAGTGTGTGAGCAAATAGAGAGGGCCAGGAATGAGCTAGATCAGGCCGAAGAAGCCATATCCGATTATATTGAGTGGCAAAACACTAACGAAGGGAAAGCGGCGAATTTGTCCCGAATCCATGAAGCGTACAAAGACATCCTCTTCACGGAATGGAACACTCAGGTAATGAAAGCAGAAAGGGCGGCTTCCAGGTGTAAAATAATTGCCAGCAATATGACCGACCTAGTCAATGATACACTTTATTTGGCTAACATGATTTCCAAGTGCACACCTGGAAGCATAACAACAGCAGATATGCTTGAACAAACAAATTACCATGACTTGGAGGAACAGAGGAAGTTAATTACCGGAGTAAATACTTTAACCTCTGATACATATTGGCTCTTTCTAATCAAGCCACATACTCAAAGGTCTGCTCTCAAGTGTTTAACAGATGCCCTCGGATGCCTGATCCCCGACATTCAAGATGCTACATATGATGCCCAGCTAACTTCGCGTCTCAACACTCCACCAGAAGTAGAGCCAATGCTGGCGATATGTCAGCTAAGGAGTAAAGGCAAAGAACCCACCGAATGAAGCATTGCCGTCAACTGCCAGATTGCCAAGAAAGATGGAACAAACATTTATTGATGCCAATTTAATAGCTTTTCAGTTGTTTAGATATTTAAATTAGTACAGTATTTATAGACCCTTTCATTGTTTTGGAAAGGGTCGTAAAATTTTGTAATAAGACTTAAAGGCTGAAGTTTGCACTATTGTGCTTCAGTCTATATTCTTTTTGTGAAACTCGACCAACGGTTCTTAATTTTGATTAGAAGGCTGTTTTATACAACTGCGCACGACTGTCTGTTGTTTGGAATGCTTTCCGATTTGAAGGAAGGACTGCGACATAGTGATTAATATATTGGATTGATCGATCAGCTTACATGGTACTATTATCTGTATCTGTGTTCTTTCTTATTATATGAATTGCTGTGTTATTATCTTTGCTATTGTTGAATGCATGTATGCGATATAACAACGAATCTTCATTTCGTTTCACTATTGAATGTTTTGGTGATTTGTTATCTCTTTCACTCATGTATGTATCAATGATATGAATGATTAAGTGTAGTAATTTGCTTTTATCGCTCTGCATAACTAATTATGCAGAGCAATGTTTAAATGGTTTAAACGTCTATGCTTAAAGTGTTAGAGTCATCTATATGCCTGCCTTAAAGCTCAGACCATCAAACGCTACGCTTTGCCAAGTGATAAGTCCCGGGATCCAATTATAGTTATTATATTTTGTTTGTAGTTAGCTGTCCGCTTATTACCATCTTATGTCATAAGTCATTCATCCATCCCATTCACTTATAGTTCTTGGGAAACTGGTCCCATTATCCCCAGTCGGAACCACTATTCCAAACGGAAAAGGAGCTGCACTAAGGTCCGGACCGGGTGGTTTCCCCTTTGTTGTGGCAGCGATTTTCGAGGCCTCAACAAAATTGGCGCTAGAAGGAGGGCCTCGACTGTGAATGGCAAGCAAACCCAAATCTGTAAGTCATTCTAAGAGTAATTCTCCCTCCAAATCTCCTCGTTCTTCTCAATTACACGCTGGTTCGCCAGCCTATAACCAAGAAGAAGAGGAATCTACCACCACTGCTCAATCCCATCATATCCCAGAACAGCTAAGTCTTGAATCTCCTGAAGTCCAGTCTCTAATCCATAAACTTCAGAGCTTCTCGATCTCACCACAGAAATCTGAGATATCAGAAAGCAGTGCGACTTCGCAGTTCAACCTCACTCATCCTCTTACCAGACTTCAGAGCGAAAAACTTGGTATTGAACCTACTGAGTTTCCTTTACCCAAAAGGAAAAAAATTAAGAAAAATACTGAAGGATCTGATAGTGGGGATTTTTCTTCCACATCCTCCATTTCATCTCCTCATCTGCAAAGTCAACCACCCACCCCTCCATTACAAATTGTTGTTCATCAGGGAACAGGAGCCTCAATATCCCAACCTATTCACTCTTCATCTCCAATATCTCTCCCAACATCTGGAACCCCAACAGTAGTGTCAACCACTGTCGCTAGCATAATGGCAGACCCATGGACTAGGCCTGGTGCAGTCAACATGCCCGGACCATTACATGATCTACCAGATGCTCCCGAAAAATGGCTGCCTAAATTTAATCCAGATAACGGAACCCAAGCTGAAGAACATATTAACAATTTTATGTTGGCAGTTAACTTAAAAGGAGTGACAGAGCAAGATGTTGTTGTAAGACTCTTCCCCTATACCTTACAAGGATCAGCAGGATCCTGGTATTTTTCCTTACCTGCTAGTTCAATTACTAGTTGGAACACATGCCAAGAGCAGTTTCTTACCAAGTATGGAGATGATAGGTCCTTAGCTACTTTAATAAATGATCTCTCCAATCTAAGGATAGAGCACAGGGAACCAATAAAGGAGTTCAATGCCAGATTTAATAAACTCCTGAATAAAATCCCTACTGATTCTAAACCAAGTGAACAAATCCGAAGCGAATGGTATATTACCGCCCTACCTGCCAACATAGCTATTTTTGTAGACAGGGCTGGGAAACCTACCTTAGCTGAAAACATGAAAGAAGCACTTGCTGTTGAAAAACGCATTAATGCTCTTGAGAAGAAAGCTACTCTAGAAGACCGAAAAGCTAAAAAAGTCTCGTTTAAAGAAGATTCTAAGAAGAAAACCCCAAAGGACCCCTATGACATGGAAGGTTTACAAAAGGTCCTTAAAACATTGTCTAACGAAATGGTTGACATCAAGAAGCAGGTGGCCGAAACCTCAAATAAGAGACCATTTAGAACTTACAAGAAAACTGAATCAAAGCCACCCAATGTTATATCCAATGCAGACTCAGACCAAGAAGAAGAGGAAGAGGAGACAACTTTACAAACCGATGATGAAGAAGAAGTAGCTGAATTCCATGGAATGTGGGATTTTATACTCCCAAACTCTGATACTGAGAATGAAGAAGAAGCCTTTCCGGTAACTACTAGAAGTAAAAGTACTTCCGAACCCGCTCCGACAACATCGAAGAAAAGAAGTGCAGGTGCTTCTACAGCAAAAGAAAAAGTTCCTCCTAAGAAATCGCCTGTAGTAGCTCCCCAAAATCAGCCTTCAACTTCTAATCCTCCTTCAACATCCAAGACATTAGTAATATCTGATTCAATGGAATATAACATTGTTGATGACATGAAGAAAACTAAGGCAAATATAACTATGTTTGAGCTTAGCAAATTAAAACATCAACAAAAGTTACTTCTCAAAGAATTGAATGCTGTTCCCTCTACTCCCCTTCCCAGTACAAGAGCTGCCAACGATCAAGGCCAGCCTCCTGCAGGTATGGTTGAAGCTACCGATTCAGTTCTAATTGGAGATAAATCAAATTCTCACACCCCACCCTTCCTGCTGACGTATGAGATTTATAATAGAAACCTGCACAACTGTTTAATTGATTCAGGGGCTTCATCTAATATAATGCCAGCTTCAGTTTGCTCTAAGCTAAATATTGAACCCCAAAAGTCTGCCACTCATATTGTGCAGTTGGATCGGACTAAAGTGCAGGTAGTGGGTGAAATTAATTCTGTAACCATCAGGTTGTCTGCCGACCCCAGGGTTGTACAGAGAATTGACATTTTAATTGCCGACATACCTGAATTCTATGGTTTAATATTGAGCAGAGATTGGTCCGAAAAACTGCACGGATATATTTCTACAGATTGGTCATATATGTGGCTTCCCTACAAGGGAAACCAAATCAAATAAGAATTGACCGTGAGAAACATATGACCCACACAGTAACTGACTTCGAGCAAGAAAATCAGCCTGTTGCATTCAACAACAACATTCTGGGGAATTATTCGTCAGAATCATTTTTCGGCAACTTTGTTGCCCAACCATCTCCTTTTTCAGTCAATCATTGTACATCCCAGATTGAGAATTTTTCGCAAACAGATACGTCTAGATGTTTTAATATAGATAAAAAGGCTGTAAATATGTCTGTTAATACTCCTTTATTTTGGTCTTTATATTTTGATGGCTCTAAGTCCAGCGAGGGTTCAGGAGCTGGGTGTATATTGGTTAGTCCGCAAGGAGAAAAGACAATGTTGTCTTGTAGGTTAGAGTTTGAGTGCACTAACAATACTGCCGAATACGAAGCTTTAATCCAAGGATTATACAAAGCAATCGGCTTGGAGGTGCGATATCTAAAGGTATTCGGCGATTCGGAAATCATTGTCAAACAGGTTAGAAATGCAATTCATTGCCTTTCGACTCACCTTAAACATTACCAATCGCTCGTCCAAGAGCTTACCTCACACTTTTTGGCATTCAACATTTCTTCTATACCTCAATCTCAAAATTCAGCCGCAGATTTACTAGCCAATGTAGCTTCAAAGCTTCTACCTTCTGAAGACTACAGCATTGATAGATTTTCTGTAGAATTACTTTTCAAACCCTCAATTCCTGACAATGTCACTAATTGGAGAGTATTTAATCATGATGAGGATATTTTGCAATTTTTAACTTCTGAGAATTCTTATGATAAGCAAGTCATTGACGAAGACGATCATGATTCCCAGATGAAAGAAGTGCTCAAAGAAAATTCGATCCCCAAACCAGTGGTAAAATTAGAAGATCTTTATGATATTAAAGACAGGTTTAAACCTGTAATTAACACAAAGCTTCAAAGTTCTACTCTTAGGTTTGAATTGATAAATCTAGGAACTAAAGAGTCTCCTCAAAACATCAATTTAGGAACAGGACTATCTCAGAATGAAAAGGAAGCATTTATTAAATTGTTGAGAAAGAACAAACAGGTTTTTGCATGGAAATATGATGACTTAAAGACATATGACACATCTATTATCCAGCATACCATTCCTATGCTTCCTGATAAAAAACCAATTCAGCAAAAATTAAGAAAAATACACCCAAATTTGGAGAGCCAGATTAAGTCGGAACTGAATAAACTTTTGAAAGCCAAAATTATTTTTCCAGTCTGACATTCAAACTGGGTCTCTAACATGGTGCCAGTCAGGAAGAAAAATGGCGACATTCGAATTTGTATTGATTTCAGGAATTTAAACAAAGCAAGCTTAAAAGACAACTTCCCATTACCCACTATGGAGCAAATTCTCCAATCGGTGGCAGGTTCTGAATTGATGTCTTTTCTAGATGGTTTTTCAGGGTACAATCAAGTTCTGGTACAACCTGATGACCAGCTTAAAACTACATTCAGAACAAAATGGGGAACCTATGCATATCAGAAAATGCCTTTTGGTC
Organism: Pinus tabuliformis; assembly: GCA_031772625.1. Taxonomy (NCBI): domain Eukaryota; kingdom Viridiplantae; phylum Streptophyta; class Pinopsida; order Pinales; family Pinaceae; genus Pinus; species Pinus tabuliformis. The sequence continues at coordinate 588,822,796 of CM062806.1, forward strand.
TTATAAACGCCGGAGCGACATTCCAGAGAGCTATGGACATGGCCTTCAGAGGGTTAATTAATCAATCAGTAGTCGTCTATCTAGACGATATTACTGTGTATTCTAAGAAGAGAGATAATCATTTGCACGATTTAAATCAGATCTTTCAGAGATGCAAAAGATATGGTATTTCTCTAAACCCAAAAAAGTCCTTCTTTGCTTTAGACCAAGGAAAACTCTTAGGATTTATAGTATCCAAAGATGGTATTTATATTGACCCTGATCGGATTAATGAAATTTCTGAAATCCCTTTCCCACACAACAAAAAATCAATGCAGTCGTTTTTAGGTCAGATTAATTTTGTCAAACGATTTGTTCCAGATTTTTCACAGATTGTATTACCACTTCAGACAATGATCAAGAAGAGTTCAGTCTTCAAATGGGGATCAGAAGAAAAACAAGCTTTTGATGTTATCAAACAGTCAATAATTAATGCCCCAGCCTTGAATACTCCAAATTTTTCTAATCATTTTACACTATATACTATCGCGTCCAACACTTCATATGCCGCAGTACTCACACAACTGAATGATAACAACTTAGAAGCACCCATATCATTTTTCAGTTCAAACCTTCAAGGTGCCGAATTGAATTATTCGGATGTGGAGAAACAAGCCTTTGCTGTGTTCAAAGCAGTCAAACATTATAGACCCTTCCTTTTGAAAACCCATACGAAAGTTATAGTTCCTTTCCCAGCGGTAAGACAACTATTAATTCAGAAAGAATTGGGTGAAAAAAGAGCCAATTGGGTTACAGCGCTTCAAGAGTATGACTTAGAAATAAAGCCAGCAAAGATTGTTAGGGGCCAAGGTTTTTGCAGGATATTGGCAGGAGCTTCAAACATTCACGAATCAAGCGATGAAGATCGGATTAAATCCATCAATCAGATAAGTGTCACTGATTCTGAATCTCAATATGCTGATTTGATATTTTATCTGAAGAACGGTTATGCTCCTCTAAATTTATCTTACAAAAATAAGAGGGCCATTAGGTTGAAAGCTAAGAATTTCACTCTTATTGATGATGTATTGTTTAAACAAAATTATGATTCTATCCTGTTAAGATGTCTTGAGAAACCTGAAGCCCAAAAGGTTTTGCAGGAGCTACATGATGGACCAGCTGGGGGACATTTTGGAGCTGACAAAACAGCTCATAAGATTATTCATGCTGGATATTATTGGCCTACTCTATTCAGAGATTGCCACGAGCACGTAAGAAAATGCCTTAATTGGCAAACATCTGGTGGAAGACAACAAAAATCAGCTTTCCCTCTTCAACCTGTCAACATTGAACAACCATTCGAACAATGGGGGTTAGATATCATCGGGGAAATTACTCCACCATCTTCCAAACAACATAGGTATATCCTTACCGCTACTGATTATTTTACTAAATGGGTAGAGGCTATTCCTTTGAAGGCGGCAAATGCAGAGGCAATCATCGAGTTCATTGACCAATTCATCATTACCAGGTTTGGTGTTCCAAACGCTCTTGTTTTTGATAATGCTTCTTACTTCTCAGGAAACGCTATATATGATTTTGCTATTAAAAGAGGGTTTAAACTGAAATATTCTTCCAATTATTATCCACAGGGGAACGGTTTAGCCGAATCTACTAATAAGAATCTCATCAAAATCATTAAGCGAACTGTTGAACAGAATCATAGAAACTGGCATAAATCTTTGGTCTTTGCATTATGGGCTGATAGAATAACAAAAAAGGCTTCTATAGGGACCTCTCCTTTCAATTTGGTATATGGAAAAGAAGCCGTGTTGCCTACAAATCTTGTTCTTCCATCTTTAGCCCTAGTGCAGTTCATTCAAGAGACTCCGTCTTCTTCTATCCAACTTAGACATGACCAAATTCTCAAATTAGAAGAAGAAAGGGAAAAGGCCAGAATCACTCATGTCAAACATCAACAAATCATCAAAGCATCTTTTGACTCAGCATCATCCGGTTCCAAACAACTTCAAGTTGGTGACTTGGTTCTCAAATGGGACAAGGCCCATGAAGATAAAGGTAAGCATACCAAATTTCAGAAAATGTGGCTTGGACCATTTCAGATCTGTGAAAAGATAGGCCATTCAACTTTTATATTGCAAGATTTATCAGGGTTGAGAGATTCTCTCCCCGTCAATGGCCTGATCCTGAAGAAATTCTTTAATTGAGAAGGTAGCCCCTTCTCCTTTTGTAGATTTGTGTAGTTTGTAGGATTGGTAGGAAATAAAGCTGCAGAGTATCTCCATTGACCTTTTGTTGTGTTTGACGAAGCTGTCTCACAAGATAATATAAATACTTGTTTTTTAGATAATAGAACCCTCAATCAAAAGAAATAGTTTCTAGGAAATTAGATATCCTTGTGTTCTGAAACTATAATCTAAATTTTGAAGACTCCTTTCAAGAGGTAAAAGTTCCGAATCATTCTCTGTTTCCAAAACTAGTCTCCAAAGGTTATCTATTAAAAGATAGAAGCTAACCCATTTTCAGTATCTTCAACTCTTCACCTGTCATCCACCTACTCTTAAGGAGAAAATTGTTCACCCCATTCACTAAAGGTTATGATTACTCAGAGTGTAATTCTAAAATATAAAAGATTAAAGATAAGAGGTCTTATCATAAGCCTGCTTACCATGTTCATAGGGAAATAGGTTAACTGACATTACCAATACTGCCTACCAAAATAGGGTAATGGCTTGAAATTTCAAGACAAGGGGTCTCATCACGAGCCAGCTTGATCAGTTAAATTATTACCAGTGAATGGAATTGTCATAAACTGGCTACCAAACCAGGACAGTGGCTTTTTATCTTATTTATTACAAAGAAAAACAGATGAAAAATAAAATATGAAAACATTTTATGGATTCATTCTGTTAATCACACTCTTATGTGAATGGAAAAGTGGACAATACTATGGTTAAAAGGTATCCCTGTCGAGACTATAAATGTCTGCTGGCAACAGAGGCTCTACCTATGACAAAGGAGTTAATTATAAAAGCTGATGTGGGAAAGTTTTCTATTTTATCATTATGAACCAATAAAGACTTGTTTTTGAAACTTATTATGTATTTGGTTTCTTGAAACTAAGTGGGGCGAAGTTAACAAAATGGAGTTCACTTTAGTCAGAACACATGAATATCTAGTTATATTAGAAATTTCTCCTTCTGATTGAGTTTCTATTTATGAAAAGCTTGAATGTTTATGTTAATTTCAGAGATAACTGGTTCTACCAACGAATCGCCAATTGTTGTACCCTACAACAACCCCCCATTTCATATCATCTGTATTTACAAATGATTAACATATGGAATGGGTCCCTTTTAAAAAATTAATTGGTATTAATAAATTTGTTGGAAAAAGGTATGATAATCAAAAGTGTTAGTGAATTGGAGCCTTTTTCGAATAACAATGTTTCCAAAATAAATCAATCTTTGTTATTGCGATAAAGCGATCACAAGATCACATATCACAATGACAAGAGAGATGCATTCAAATGGTTCTTTGGTCTTTGCCGATGCGATATCGCTATCGGCGATCGACGGTATTCGATGCATACACAAAAAGAGTACATATCTTACACCCCGATGCGACGCTATATCGGTGATCGGCTATCGGCCCGGCCTCTTATGGGAAAACGCTTTAAGTTTTAAACCCCGACCCGATGCGATATCGCTATCGGCCGTCGGCGGTATCCTATGCACTCTCATAAGGCGCTCAGGTCTTTCCCCGATGCGACGCGATATCGCTATCGGCGTTCGCCAGGGCTACTTTCAAACGATAGTGTAACTCTTTCCCCCCATGCGATGCGACATTATTCATCGGTAATCGGCATTTCCAAAAAGCGATTGCTTTAAGCTTTAAAGTTATATTTAAATCCGGTGGATAAAGCGCAGTTTTCAAAATGCCGTTAAATGCAAGGATAAGGTAATGCATGCGTATTTAATAACTTTTCCCCTTCGATTAACGAATACTTGCACCTAAGGCATATCATATCTGTTGCACGCGTTGGGAGGTCTTTCAACTGAATAACAACGTAAAGGTCATTTAATGGGTAGCACGCCTTAAAATCACCATTAATGCATATGCGATCTCTTACCAGTGATTGGATCCGCAGCCATTTTTTGAAAATTAATAGCGCCACGCTTCAAGTGATGTATATCTTTCCCATTATGCTTTGTCTTCATTATTTCTCGTGTTACGATTTCTCTTGCGCTTGTGTAGAGTTCGTTTGTTGAAGAAAGCCTAAACGTGATGGGGAAGAAAAATAAGAAGAGTTCTGGTTCTACTACAACACCTGTTGCAGGTCAAGCTGCTTCAATTTCGAAGAAAGGCTTAATCTCGGACACTACGTGCGCTGGTCTTGCTAGGACCACATGGCAAGGCACATATAATCTGTTGGAGGCCGAGCAACCAAAAGTGACAGTGAGAACAGCTAGTGTTGATGTACTAAGGAAATCTAATGCAACGCTCAAAGATTTGGACGACTCCTTTTTACACAGAATAGCGGCCAGAGAGCAAGTTCTCCCTTACACGGATGTGGTGCGCTGGGCAATTGAAGAAATCCCCATCACTGATAGAACTTTCCATACAAGGGACGGAAGGATTTTCGGGTCATTCAAGCCTGATGACCTGAGGCGAATGTATCATCTGCCTGAACCGGAGCTAGTCTACAACAGAACCTTCGTGGAGAAATTCGCAAATGAAAATGAATCACCATCCAAACCCCTCCGAGATTGGAGGCAGAACCCAACCAAGCACAAGCATGAAAGTTCGGGTAAGTACTCCAACGTTTCTTTGGCTTCTCCCTATTGCTATGCGGGGATTATGATGTGTAGATTGTGGGGATTACATGACTCTGTTAATATCAATATTGACATGGTTCCCTTAATGGAAGCGGCTATCAATGCTATAATCATGGATTGGGCCACTATTCTTTCTGATAAGTTGGTCGTAGCTGTTCGTGAATTCAGAAACAAAACTATAGTCTCCGAAAGGAAAATCCCGCCATTTTATTATTCTGCTTACATTATGGATACTCTGTGTCTTAATTCTGAGTTTCCTGTCCTCGGTTGGAGATGGACCACCCAAGATCCAACACCCATTCATCTATACCATCAGAAATTGTGGAAGTCCTCTTACAAGGACCATTTGTACCAAATTTGTAATGGTTTCATGGTGCCCATTTACTATTCTATTTATGACAGACCCATTCCCAGAATTTCCTATGAGGCTTCTTTCGACTTACCAGCCGTAGCAAGTTGGTTCGGGGAAGAGTATTTCACCTATATCAGAGTTTTTGGGAGTAAGGCTAGGCCGCATGTCCTCCCCTTATATATCCCAGACAAGCTGTTAGCCCGGGAAATCTGTTACCAGATTATGGCCGAGAGTGTCACACAAACTCTCAAAGAAGAGAAGAAGAAAGGTTGGCCCTCTTTTCCTTTAAGAATTGGGGTTTTTACTCTGCTTAATTACAAGCACGCAGAAAAGGAAGCAACAAAAATCCAAGCTTTATCTTTGGCCACTCTCCCAAGCAGACTCTATGATCCAAAGCAAACTGCCTACACTGCCCTAGAACAAGCAAAATTGACAAAATTGATCATCAAGAGGATCTGTTTGATGACCTGTTCGTAGGTACAGAGACAATAAGCCAAGCCAAACAGCTTGCAATAATGAAATACAATGATGAAGCGTTGACTGAGTTTAATAAAATTAGGGAACAAAGGTTGCAAACTCTGCCCCTAGAGTTATTATCCACAACCCCAGCGTCTTCCTCAAGCGAGCCTGGTCGGCAACAGATACATTCACCTCCGGTTACAACTAAAGAACAGGATAAACAACAGGAGGAAAGGCAGAAGAAGCTGCAGGTTGAGAAGCAGAGAAAAGAGCAAGCAGAGAGGCAACAAAAGGCAAAGCAGATAGAAAGGCAGCAAAAGGCAAGGAAGGAAGAAGAGCAGAGGAAGAAGAAGGAAGAAGAGAAACTAAAGAAAGAACTGGCAGATAGGCAGAAAAAGGAATTAGAGGAGCAACAGCGGAAAGCGCAAGAGGAGCAGCAGCGGGAAGCACTTGAAGAACAGCAGAAGTTAGAACAAGAAAAAGAACGGAGCAAAGCCACTACAGAGCAACATAAGCAAACCTCCACCGATCCTGAATTGATTAAACAATGGAACCAATTCGATTCCATTATCAGTGGTAAGGAAGGCTCCAAAGACAAAGGCTCCTCTAAAACAAGCGATGCGCCCGATACCACTTCTTCTCAGGTTCCAGGAGGAACCAGCGGCCCACCCATTTCACAGGATGTCGAGGTAACCAATAAGGACCCTTCCGATCAAATTGTTCTCCAGGTGGAAGAAATTCCTCCCCTGGATATTTTCTACAGCCCAAAGCATAGAGCCGTTATCAGCCGCTCTAAGAAAAGATGAAGGCTTGATCAACCTTCTATCTTTCCTGAGAAAACAGTCACGGGCAATATGGTCTGGAAGGAGGATTTGGATCCCTCCGATGATCTGACAAAACTGTCGCAATTCGCGGGAGCTTATTCTGCAGCAACCATCGACAAAGCATCGGAGGTAAGTCTTCTGTTGAAGACTAAGGACCATGAAATATATGCATTACAGGCAGAGGTAATTGAAGCGAAAAACAAAGCAGCGCAGATGGAAGAGCAGTTGCTGGCTCAACAGCAGGAAAACAATTTGTTAACCCAGCAACTGCAAATTGAAAGACAAAGGATAGACCAAAATGAAACTCAGAAGGCAAAAGAATTGTCGGAGGCATTGTCACAGTTGAAAGCATCAAATGAGTTGATGATGAAATCGAAAGATGAGCGAATAGCTCAACTATCAACACAGCTCGAAGGTATCAAGAGCACACAGAATGTGAAAGTCTTCAGAGCAGAGGCAATTCAAATAAATGGAGCATTAATATCTCAGATCAGACTTTTATGTCAAAAACTTACTAAGGCTGAGCAATTATGCGAAATATCTACAACAGTGTGTGAGCAAATAGAGAGGGCCAGGAATGAGCTAGATCAGGCCGAAGAAGCCATATCCGATTATATTGAGTGGCAAAACACTAACGAAGGGAAAGCGGCGAATTTGTCCCGAATCCATGAAGCGTACAAAGACATCCTCTTCACGGAATGGAACACTCAGGTAATGAAAGCAGAAAGGGTGGCTTCCAGGTGTAAAATAATTGCCAGCAATATGACCGACCTAGTCAATGATACACTTTATTTGGCTAACATGATTTCCAAGTGCACACCTGGAAGCATAACAACAATAGATATGCTTGAACAAACAAATTACCATGACTTGGAGGAACAGAGGAAGTTAATTACCGGAGTAAATACTTTAACCTCTGATACATATTGGCTCTTTCTAATCAAGCCACATACTCAAAGGTCTGCTCTCAAGTGTTTAACAGATGCCCTCGGATGCCTGATCCCCGACATTCAAGATGCTACATATGATGCCCAGCTAACTTCGCGTCTCAACACTCCACCAGAAGTAGAGCCAATGCTGGCGATATGTCAGCTAAGGAGTAAAGGCAAAGAACCCACCGAATGAAGCATTGCCGTCAACTGCCAGATTGCCAAGAAAGATGGAACAAACATTTATTGATGCCAATTTAATAGCTTTTCAGTTGTTTAGATATTTAAATTAGTGCAGTATTTATAGATCCTTTCATTGTTTTGGAAAGGGTCGTAAAATTTTGTAATAAGACTTAAAGGCTGAAGTTTGCACTATTGTGCTTCAGTCTATATTCTTTTTGTGAAACTCGACCAACGGTTCTTAATTTTGATTAGAAGGCTGTTTTATACAACTGCGCACGACTGTCTGTTGTTTGGAATGCTTTCCGATTTGAAGGAAGGACTGCGACATAGTGATTAATATATTGGATTGATCGATCAACTTACATGGTACTATTATCTGTATCTGTGTTCTTTCTTATTATATGAATTGCTGTGTTATTATCTTTGCTATTGTTGAATGCATGTATGCGATATAACAACGAATCTTCATTTCGTTTCACTATTGAATGTTTTGGTGATTTGTTATCTCTTTCACTCATGTATGTATCAATGATATGAATGATTAAGTGTAGTAATTTGCTTTTATCGCTTTGCATAACTAATTATGCAGAGCAATGTTTAAATGGTTTAAACGTCTATGCTTAAAGTGTTAGAGTCATCTATATGCCTGCCTTAAAGCTCAGACCATCAAACGCTACGCTTTGCCAAGTGATAAGTCCCGGGATCCAATTATAGTTATTACATTTTGTTTGTAGTTAGCTGTCCGCTTATTACCATCTTATGTCATAAGTCATTCATCCATCCCATTCACTTATAGTTCTTGGGAAATTGGTCCCATTATCCCCAGTCGGAACCACTATTCCAAACGGAAAAGGAGCTGCACTAAGGTCCGGACCGGGTGGTTTCCCCTTTGTTGTGGCAGCGATCTTCGAGGCCTTCAACAAAACCCCAGGTTGATAATTTGAATTGAGAAGCTCTCCGAAGTTGCAACATCCTTGGTGCAATACTAGGGCTCATCACTTTTTGACATTGTTGTCAGGGAGGTGTCTAAGTAGGTATTGTTTCTACTTATAAGTTACTTGTTTTTGTTTTGCATCAATCTTATTATATTGAAAATTTTGAAAAAATCCTAAAAACAAAGCTAGTTCTTTCATGCCTCATAGGAGTAGGGATAACTAAGGGAAGTTATTTCCAAAAACCCCCACCCCCTCAAGCAGTCAACCTTCATTATTCTTCGGTGACTATGAACTTCCCTCTCTAACTACAAGGGAGTTAGAAGACCCTTTAGGTGAAAAAATTGAAAATTTTGAAGAACCAATAGGGTAAGAATAACCTATCTCACCTACCCAAACCATCACTGAAAACAGGAACAATTAGTTTTTCCCTATCAGAGAAACCAATGGAGAGGCTAGAATGAAGAATATGAGCCCTGCTGCCCTTCCATGCTTCCATGGCCTAACCTTTGAGGATCCTGACACCTTCATGTTTGATTTAGTTGTTGTATGTAAGAACTATGACTACACCCCTGATGAACAGAAGCTGAAGTTGCTTCCATCTACCCTCAAAGATACAACCTTGCTCTGGTTTATGGGATTACCTAGAGGCAACATCACTACCTAGGCCCAAATACAACAAGTCTTCAATGAAAAATACAGGGATTATTGTAGGTCCAAAGAGACAAAGGAGGAAATATTTAAGATGATTATTAGACTTGATGAATCCTTAGAGGACTATGAGGAAAGATTCCAACTCAATTATAGGAGGGCCAACCATACCCTTGATCCTGAGTCACTCAAGCTAGTTCTTCTCTGAGGGCTCAGGGAATATGTAATGGAAACCCTCAACATGATTTCTGGAGGATATATCTACTAGTTTCTTTATGATGGCATCAAAGCCGTATTAAAGAATCACTCCAGGGCTACTAGGAAAAAGGGTAGGTCTAGCCAAGGCTTGGCCAGTTCCTCTCCCTCAACAACAACCAGTAAACATGTGATAAGAAATATGTTGGAGGATTTTAAAAGTGAAATGTTGCATACCTTTTCTTTGTAAATGGATAGTATGAGGAAGAAAGAGGAGGCAGAAAGGGCACTAGCTATCTTTTGTCCTAGATGCACTAAGAGACACCCTAGGAATGAGTGCCCTTTGAATGTCATAGAAGTCTACTTTGTTTGTGAAGAAAATCATGCCACATACAAATATACCTCTCTGTCAGGTATGAAAGTTGTATACCAATGGGTAGAAGGTAGTGTAGAGCAGCTCTGTTTCATTAACCAAAGGGGGCCTCAATGTCCTCGACCATATCAACAAGGCATGCAAGGTGGACACTATCCTTATTACAACCCAAATCAGAATGCACCTTTTTAGCCTTGGTACTCTTTCACTCATCCATCATGTCCCACACCACCTCCTTGGATTTATACCCCTTAGTATCCTCCTCATCCTATTCACCCTCCTTTCCATCCATATCCACCTCAATCTTTCCAGTGGGGTAACCCCTCACAAGGGTGGAGGCCTTAGACAACCCAACCTCTGGTTTACTGCCTCCACCACAACCTCAACCACAAATAACTCACCACACCCCACCTAAGCAACCTCAAATTCCTACTCAACCTAATTTGAACCCAAACAATAAGAAGGCACAACAGGTCTATAGTGGGGAGACATCTTATCCTGCCTATGTTGTGAAAATTCAAGAGATCAACCTTCGGTTTGGGGAGGTACTCCCAGGTAATCAACTAGCTTCGCCAGCTGAAGAGCTTGAAAAAGAGAAGGAAGAGAGTGCCCCTCAATTTAATCCACCTCCTTATCCTGAAAATTTGGTCCACCCTAAACAACACACCCCAGAAGAGGATGAACTTCATGGAGAATTGAAGAACTTTTGTGTCAAAATACCTCTTCTCAAGGCCATCAAAGATGTTCCCATTTACAACAAGATTATTAAGGAGGAATGTTTCAAAAGGCCTAGGAGAAGAAGAAGAGACACCCCCATAAAAAAATGTTGTTGGACATCTATCGAATCTAATGCTAAGAATATTATCTCCCCGGAGTACTTGGATCCTGGTATCCCAGCAGTGGATGGGCACGTTGATGGAATTATGGTCCCTAATACCTTGATTTATCTTGGGGCTGTAATCAATATAATGATCAGGGAAACCATGTCGAATCTTAACCTCCAAGGGGATTTAATAAATACCACTACAGTACTGCAGCTTGCAGACAGATCCACAATATACCTAAGGGAGCTATTGAGGATGTGATGGTCCCAATTGACTCCTGGGAATACCTCAGTGATTCCCTGGTTCTCTAGCCCAAAACCAAGTTTAATGGCTATCCTCTCATCCTAGGAAGACCTTGGATGGCCATTGTTGATGCCTACATTAGTTGCAAGGTTGGGAACATGACTATTAATAATGGACATTTATCAAAACAACTCATGTTGTATCCTCCTGCCCAACCTTCTATTGAGCATGATTTACCCTTATGTTTAAAGGATGAGGAAGAGGAATAATTTTATCAGGCATCCCTCTACCCAGTCTGCACTCTAAATATTGTTATAGGAGTGGGGAAACTTGATGAAGATGACCTTAATGATCATATCTTACAGAATCATCCTCCGACTACCATACCAGTTGATGAACTGTTGAAAGAATATGAGAGTAGTCCTTGGACTGATTTTTTATTTGTTGACTCTATCCTAGAACATGCCAAGATTATAGAAATTGGCCCATCCATAACTTTAAAGATCAACCCATCTATCTTAGCTGAGAAGGAATAACAATTATGAAATGTGTTGAGGAAACACCTGGATACCTTTTCTTGGGATTATAAGGAGATGAAAGGTGTGCATCCTTCAGTTTGTACTCATCATATTTACATCAAAGAGGGATGAAAGCTTGTGTGCCAACCCCAGAGGAGAATGAAACCAACTCTTAAGTTAATAATGAAAGAAGAGTTACAAAAAATACTAGATGCAGGGTTCATATGTCCCATTTCCAATAGTGAGTGGGTGTCCCCTCTCATTTTAGCCCCAAAGAAAAATGGGAAATGGAGGATGTGTTGACTATAGAGAACTTAACAAGGCTACAGAGAAGGACAATTTTCCTTTTCCCTTCATTGACCAAGTCCTAGATGGCCTTGCATGGAATAAATTCTTCTCTTTCCTAGATGGATTTAGTGGATACAACCAATACGAATCAGCCCTGAGGACCAAGATAATACCACATTCACATGTCCTTGGGGTACCTTTTCTTATAGGGCCCTTCCATTCAATCTGTGCAATGCCCCTACTACTTTCTAGAGGGAAGTTCTAAGTAACTTTTTTGAACTTGTTCATGACACTGTTGAGATAAACATGGATGACTTCACTCCTTATGGATGTGACTTCTAGGAAGCTCTCTCTAATATTTGCAAAGTCTTATAGAAATGCATTGAAATGAATCTGTCATTGAATCCCGAGAAATGTGAAATTTTGATGAATACATGGATTGTCCTTGGCCACTCTATATCCAAGTAATGGATACATGTTGACACAAACAAAATTTCCATCCCTATCCCTCAAAATCAAAGAGATGTCAAGAGGTTCCTGGGATTAGCTAGGTATTATATAAGGTTCATTAAAGACTTTATTACACTGACTTCACCCTTGTTTGGATTACTAGCTAAATATTCAGATTTGTGTTGGACAAACAACTATCAAGAGGCCCTTGAAGTGTTGAAAGAAAATTTGACCACTACACCCATCCTTAGGGGTCCCAACTGGGCATAACCTTTCCATATACACACAAATGCATCAGACAAAGTTCTAGGGGCGACCTTAGGACAAGTGGAAGATAAATTGCCTTATGCTATATATTTCATTAGTAAGAACCTTTCTAAAGCTGAGTTGAATTATACAATCACTTAAAAGGAACTTTTGGTTGTGGTACATTCTTTGGACAAGTTTAGGCACTATGTCACTGGTTATCAAAATTTTGTTCACATTAATCATGTAGCCATTAAGTATTTAATGAATAATCCTGATGCCGATGATAGGATAATTAGATGGTTTTTATTATTACAACAATTTGGTTTAACTATTATTGACAAACCAGGGAAAGAAAATGTGGTTGCAATATTTTTGTCAAGACTAACACTACCTACATAAAATGAGGAGATGGTAAATGATCAACTTGCAGGTGAACACTTATTTTCCATCTTGGTGCTTTCTCCTTGGTTTCCTGACATAACCAACTACTTGGTTGCTGGGAGGTTCCCTCCTAATATTTCATCCAAGGAGAAAAGAAATATTGTCAAGAAAAGTGCCCCACTCACTTGGATTGGGGGAAATATTTTTAGATTGGGACCAAATCTAATCCTAAGGAGATGTGTGAGGGAAGAGGAGGTATTTGACATCCTCTCAGCATGCAATGATGGACCTTGTGGGGGCCACTTTTCTACTAAGAGGATAACCTTAAAATTTCAACAAGTTGGTTACTATTGGCCCACTTTACATCAAGATGCAAGGAGGTACACCACCAGGTGTGATCAGTTCCAAAGGATGGGTAATCCCACACTGAAGGATGAAACTCCCTTACAACCTCAATTGACTCTAGAGCCATTTGATAAGTGGGGCATGGATTTAATTGGACCTATTTAACCCCCATTAGGACAAAAGAAGTATAACATTGTGTGCACTGATTACCTGACTAAATGGGCTTAAAAAAAGGCACTTAAGGCAAAAAATGAGCAGAAGGTGGCTGATTTTTTATGCGATAACATCTTCTACAAGTTTGGTTTTCCAAGGCAGTTAGTCACTATTCAAGGAGCACAATTCACCTCAAATCTAATTGAAGATCTCATGAAGCCGCACCACATCAAGCACATGACATCAACTTACTATAACCCTCAAGAAAATGGGCAGGTGAAGGTCACAAACTAAGAATTGGAGAACATTCTAAGCAAGATTGTTAGCAGCATCATAAAACATTGGGCAGATACACTTGTAGAAGCCACTTGGGCCTACAACACCACATGGAAGATGACCACTGGATTCAGTCCATTTGAACTATTTTATGGGAAGAAGGACACGATGTCATTGAATTCGAATACAACACCTTAAGGATGGAAGCTCAATTAGACATGAAATTCATTACATCACAACAGTAGAGGCTGATCCAAATTAATGTTTTAAATGAATTCAGACTACAAGCTCTCCTACACACTAAGGTAATCCAACTACAAAGGAAGATTTGGCATGACAAACACATTAGGGAGAAGAATTTTAAAGAAGGAGATTGGGTCGTGTTGTATGATTCTAGATTCAAGGATTTCAATGGAAAGTTAATGAAAAGATGGTCGGGTCCCTATCTAGTAGAAAGATATCATGAGTATGGGTCTGTCCAAATCAAAACAATTTATGAGGAAGGTATTCTCATACTTGTCAATGGTTACAGGTTGAAGTTGTATAAAATTCCTATGTCCAAGGAAGAATTTGTTAATTCAATCGGTAATGAATTGCATGTGATTGGGAGGCTCACAACCCTCATTCCATAAAACTTATATAAAAAAGAAAAAAATAAAAGGACCTAGAAAAAAACCTCCATGAGGCATCTAAGGCCAACTCTAGGGTTGAAAACCTCTCTGAGGCAGCCCAAGAGAAAACAAAATAAAATAAAAAAGGAAATGAAAAATAAGATGAAATATCCCCAGGTGAAAACCTCCTTTGAGGTGCCTAGGGAAGACATGTAGGTTGAAAACCTCTACAGAGGCATTCTACATGTGTCAAAACAAACAAACACACACACACACACAAAAAGAAAAAAGAGAAATAAAACACAAGGAAGGAGTTCTTACACTACTTTTTCTAGCATCTTTCTTTTGCAGGACTCTAGATAGTCAAGAGAACCATGTATATAGAACATATTCTACAAATTCATTCGTTCACTCACCTCCCTACCTCTCTGTTGAGCCAATTAATTTTTCCTAAAGGACCAACTAACTATTGCACAACAAATCGTCAACCTGAGGTTTCTTTTTTTGATTTTAAGGTTATCGGCACAATTTATGGAAGAGAAATGATGGTATGACTAATTACTGCTACCCTATTGAAAAGAAAAGTTGCAATGTTAAAGGAATCAATATGTAATGAAGTTTCTAATCTAAGAAAACAATTCAAAACATCAACTTCTAAATAATTTATGAAGGAAACAACAATGGAAAACCTATCAAGCATCCAGTTGTTACTTAGGGAACAACAACTATAGAATGGAAAAACAACACTACGAATCACATCATCGAAAGAAATTGAGTATGCAAGATAAAGATCCTATGATATTCTATAATAAATAGTAGGAAATGACGATACTCCTAATGAATTAAATAGATAAACTCTACTTTGTAACAATCTCTAGAAATCCTATTTAAAATAGAGCATGTAATTTAATGAGCGAGTAACAATAAACTAAATTAAATTACACAAATTAAATAACTAAAACAAGAGAACCAAGCACCAATTTAACAGTACAGGTATAAACAATTTTGCTTCTAGGATTGGACCCAAATCACCAGAATCGAACTTCCTTATAGAAGAAATCAACACAACAAATTAAATTTGAATAATAAACGCTTCCATTCATTTACAGAGAGTTAATTACAAGCAATGCCTTCTTAGGTATGAACTTATATCAAAATAATATTACAATCGAACAACCCCTTTCGAGGATCAATGTCAAGTTTTTATACTATGTCGATAAAATATAAGAACAATGAATCAATTTCTGATAAAGAGCGATCTTGAGAATATGGAGATTCTTAGGATGCTCATTTTAAGTTACAAGAGGTCTTAATATATCTGGATGACCAAGTGGGAAGCCTGTGATTAACTGATTTACTCTAAACAAGGTTAAAGAGCTTGAATCTATCTGATCTCCTATGATCATTCCACGAAACAACATTGGGTGCTAATTCATTAATAGATTCCTGTCCAAATTAAGGATCCAATCGTAAGTAATTAATGCTTTAGTGGTCAGATTCGTTCACAAAGTTAATGAAATAATAAATATGTATAAAACACTTCTATAATCCATACTTCATAAGTTATCGTATTTGAATTACAAGAAAGGCATAGAAATTAATATAAAAACTAAGGAATAAGGTAAGGAAATTATAACAATTATGAGGCCCAACATCACCCCCCAATTGACCTTTTTGCATGACCTCATGCAAATAAATGATTAACATGTAAGGCAGTTATGGAATAAGATTCCTCTCATCTATGTCTGAAGCCATTCCTACTTCTGAGTTCTTGAAAGGCCACATACTTACCTACCTTTGATAAATCATTGTCAGATCTATAAAAAGATTAGGGGCACTAGATAATGGGACATCTATACCTGCACCCTATCTAATTGATACCTCTTTCCAATACGTGAACATAGTCTTGTACTCTAGACATGGCGTACTGAAAATTATGGTAGCCAAAAGGTTCTCTATTTTTTATTTCATTAGATGATGCCTGCCATCTCATGTTAGCTCCCAGAAGAGCCTCATCCTTGATATGTTCTAAATATTCCAATCTTGAATGTAAAACATCATCATGAATTTGTGCGAGTGCAGAAGCAACAACACGTTTTTCTATGAAGATACCATGACAAATTCGTACGTGAAAAGGGTTATTAGGTTCCCCTTTGACCCAAAGATCAAGACCACGCTCTCTCCTCCAGAAGGTGTGATACACTTTTTGCCATATAATCTAGTTCCTAATAAATGATATGAAGGCCTCAAACTGAATGTCCCTAATAAATGGAACAACATCTTCTTCCACATGTTCTTCCAAAAAGGAATTATGCATATATAATTCACACAGAAGATAATGTGTGTAATCATCATGTTTATGGAAAGTAATAATGAAATCCAATATATTTTTAAACTCATATAGTTGTCTAGACCCTATAGCTTTAACTTTGAGCAGCAAATGTTTCTCAAGTAAATACAATGCATCATTCTAGGTTGGGGACCTATATGCCAAGACATCTGAATAAATGGAGCATATTTCCATAGTTTTCTATGAAGCCTTATTAAGACAATACTTTAATTTCTTTATTTTCTTCTCAGATGATCTTAGTAACACACAAGTCTCATCCTATGTTGTTGTCAGTGCCTTGAATCGTTGAAACAATTCCTGATGTTCCTTCTGAGGCACTGCTTCTTTCTGGTATCTTGCAATAGCCTCCTGCTATCTTTCCATAGTTTTATGCAAGACTTAAATGGACACTTCTACAATGAAGGGAGTATAGAGAGGCACATCCTCTATTTTTACTCCTCTATCAATAAGGTTATATGGTGGATCTATTTGAGTTTCTACTTCAACGAGACTAGGAGGAACATCAATCATTTGTATCTTAGAATCAATCTGGGTTCCTACTTTAGTAAATACAAGAACAAAGTCTACCCGGGTACTTGCTTCATTAGAGATAAGTGTGATATCATTCTGGGTTTCAATCCTTAAGTTCCCTTCTTTCTTCTAAGCTTCCTCACATGACCTTTATGAAACTTCTTACTACCATGCAGCTAATTTGTTAGATGGTGTATCTTCCTTCGAAATTTCTTATTTTCTTCTTTCAATTTATCAATCTCCTCATGAAATTTACCTTTTTCTTTATTTCTCACAACTATGGCACTTATAGTCTTCTAAACAAATTTTCTAACCAAGGTTGTTGGAGAAAAGGGAGAATAAAAATCAACTATTATCTCAGATTTTTCAATAATAATCTCTTGAGGGGATTCAACTGTCAAAAGTTCAATCAATGAATTATCCACTTCCATTGTCATTACATTAGTTGTAGATTTCAGTAAGTCTTTGTCAGGATGATCAACCTGAGATTCAACTAAAAAATCAGTACCACCATCTTGGCCTTCACCAACCAGATCTTCAAGGAGGGATTATTGAGCCATATCTTTCAGAGAGGAGGACTCCAATATAGTAGCAACAAAATATCCAGAATAATCTTGGAAATGAATAGATTCATGGTTTTCATCTGATTCCAAAGTAACAATAGCTAAATAATTAACGAGAGAGGTTGCAACTGGTGAATTAGGTGAAGTCCCCTTGTCAAAATGGTTTTTAGGATGAGCTACAGGTTATTCCAAAGAATTGTTCATTTCTTCTCCTAAATTCACAGTTTCCAATAAACCCTATATTCCTTCTAATGCTTGAGTTATTTCTATTTCCTGTTTTGTCTATTTTGGGGCTAGTAAACCTTGAATTGATTTTTCTCCAAGGGTTTCCCGGTGCATCTCTTCTGCATTAGAGAAATCTTGGGTCGAATTTCCTTCTGGTAAATACTCAAGAGGATTCAAAGAACTCTTACCCTGCTTAACTAGCCTAGCTGACCTTCTTCTTTTCTTGGTTGGTGAAGCTAGAAGATATTTCATTCTTTTCTTCGCTTTACTGAGTTTTTTACTTTTTAAAATTTTTGCAGTTCCCTGTGGAGTATTTTTTGTCACTAAAATTTCATTTGAATTATCCTCATTGCCTTTTTCTAGCTGCTTATTACTAAACGAAACATTCCCGGATGTTTCAATAAATGTTTCATTTCCTAAAGGAATGTCTTGGCTAGCGTCAGGGTTTCGAAGGAACCCTTCCCAAGTCTGTTGAGCTTGATTGAGACTTATTATGATTGATAATCTGATAATTCTGTGGTGACTGACGACCTAGACTTGGTCTTAAGATCTTCTCAACCTAGAAGTAGTCTCATGCAACAACTAATTGAGAAAGTAGGGAAGGTTTAGAGTTACCTTTCACCTTAGGGATTCCATTAATTTGAGATGACATGCCCTCGCCACATCATACCTTTCGTCACAGGTAATATATCACTGGATGATGCCTTCTAATTCTTTCCACAGTTTCAGTGATGAATTGGGCTTATACCCCTTTCCTTTTCAAACCAATTCTTCACTAGTGTTAAGAAACAAGAGGGCTACGTTTTGGAGCGAAGTTTGTATCTTGTGCCATTTTTCTCCCTCTGTCAGAAGACCTATTACTTCCACTATTGCACCTTCACTCACTTGTATGTTTGTGTTTCTTACCATTACTATGCCATTGTCGACATTCCTTGTGAACTATAATGCTACTTCATTATCAAAGCCCTGTAATCGTTCAAAGTATTCCATCCATCCAACTTGGATCATAATGTTGCTCACTTGCTCCAAAGCCTGTAATTGGGTAGGTTCATATCAGACCGAATGGTCGCCTATTTTTTTACTGTTCGACAAGACGCAATTTTACAGCTTGAAACAACAGAATTCAAAATATATACTAATAGTAATTATGCACATAGTATAAAGACTCAGTGATCATGACATGTAATGATATTTTAAAAATTTGAATAAAAAATCATATATCAGTGTTATCTTGCCCCCCCCCCATTGAATTGAAGGTTGTCTGTGGTTGTTAATTAGTTTTTAATAGGTTGGTAGGTTTGACACAATTAGAGGATACAATAATATTAATGAAGCGTAATAGGGTAATCGTAAAAAATAAAAATAGAAAGCGAGGGTATTTGTGACATGTGAGAGAATCATTGAGATATTTATTAATCATGAGATGTAATGATAACGCTAATTATTATAATACATAGAAGGTTCAAGCAAAAAAAAAGGCATGCAAATATTTCTACGAATAATAGATGGATGGAAATAATAGTTACATCAAGTATATCATTAGAGAGAAAAGATAAAATAAATTAGTTAGAATGCTGAATTTCTAAAAAATTGGTATCCTTGCTATGTAGAATTATAAAGAATTAGTCATGGAAAACCAATCATCAATTATTAACGATTGTGACCAAGGAAACAATTGTGATTAAAATATCAGTTATTTTTTCATATTTAACATAAAAAATAAAACAAAATAAAATTATTTATGTTATGTACAAAATGCAAAAGATTTCGAAAGAAATTTACCTGGTTGTGACCACGGGGACATTTCCTTGATCAACTACAACATGCAAATTTGTGTCATTATCAACTTTGTGAAGAAAATATTCTTGTGTAAGTGGTTGGTGATACACAAAAATTTGATGCCCATTAGTAAGGAAAGAAATGCCAAAATTATCAATTGTAGTAAGGCACATCGTTCCATTGTCATGAACTTCAGTAACTTCGTAAGGGCCAAGCCATATTGTTTGGAGTTTACCTGGAAAGCCTTGGAATCTGGAGTCATATAACAACGCTCAATCCCATTTATGAAATTTTTTCCTTTTAATAAACTGATCATGCCATTTAACTCATTGTTGTTGGACTATGGCAATGCGTTGTAAGGTAAGAAGGAAAATTTAATCAAGTTCATTGAGTTATTATAAGTGTTTTTTTGTGCTTCCGTGAGATCCAATCTGATTTCCTTGGCAGTTCTAAGAGTCTTAACTTCAAACTCGATTGGAAATATAGGTTCCTTACCAAAAATGAGTTGATAAAGTGAATAGCGAGTAGTTTTGCGCCAGTTTGTCTGATAAGCCCATAAGGATTCCAGAAGCTTGGTGGTCCAATCTCGATGATTTACAAATACTATTTTAGTATCTGTAAATCCAACAGAAAGAGAGTTATTAAAAGCATTAGAATAAGAGGGGAATAACATTTTACTCATCATTTACTTATCAATGATGTATTACTTTTCACTAATGGTTCTCGAGCAGAAGGGAAAATGTTACAATAGATTTTTCATTTGTATTGGAAGGCCATGGGAATGGAAATTAATGTGCACACATCTATAATTAGTTTTAATAATATAATTGAAGAGGTACAAGATTTTTTCAGGCAATTGTTTCCATAAATAAATTTGATTTAGATGCTTTCCTCAAATACTTTAGCTTCATTCTGAAACCAAATGGTGGTAAACATAGTTGGCATTAGATTATTGGAAAAAATGAGAGAAAAATACACTTATGGTGCAACAAGTGGTTGTCTCAGGGAGGGAGATTGACTCTACTTAAGGCTATATCGGAAGAAATTCAAGTATATTGGCACTCTTTAGTGCACATTCCCAAGGGGATTCTTGAGAAATTAAGGAAAACATATTTCAAATTCCCCTAGAACAGGAACTTTGAGTACGGAGGTTATGATATTTTTAAATGATAAACCTCAGTTCCACCAAAGAGTGAAGGGCGTTGGGGTCCTAACATATTCATCTATTTGGAAATGCTCTACGTAGCAAAATCCTTTAGAATTTTGTCACTATAGAAATTCTATGGAAAATATTAATTGTGTAGAAATACATCATTCTAATATTGCTCTTGGAATGGATTAGAAGTGATAGAAAGAATGTTAAAAACATCGCTAATAATTAGAAATCCATAGTTTTAACCTTTCCCATTATTTGCCAGTTTCTACCCTGGAAGGATAGTAACAGAAGGTCCCTGGAAGGATAGTAACATAAGGTTTAATATTATTGGAGTTGATGTCATATTAGGCTATGAGAATGGTAACTTTCTTCCAAAGAGACAATTCAACTTTTACATTCAAGATCAATTTACCTTAAATCAAATAGTTGATCGGGATCCTAAATTTATATGGCATTAAAAATGATTGTTCGATAGAACATTAGGCCATTAAGGAAATTTTTCAAATTGATGGAATTCATATTTGGAGTTGAAAAAGGGCCATATTCATATCAAGTACACAATGCATTTTTTGGGCTAGTTAATGAACAAGGTTGGGGGATTGTACAACTAGTTTTGGTAATATTGTTATGCATTGTGGGGAAAGGAAAGACTCAAAGTCATGATGGTATAAACTCTGGAAGATAAGGACTCTTGAATATCTATCATACACATGTGGCTTCCTTTGAGTAATGGACTATTCACTTGGGAACTACTTTAGAAGGGATAGGTACATGGACCTAGTTATTTATTTTTATGTAAAATTTTTGAAGAAACCATCCTACATTTTGCTACATTATATCCTTTTACTTGCCAGGTATGGTGGGATATTAACAAGACTTATGGTTATGGAAATGTTTGGTCTAGGGACAATATATAATATTACTTATGTATCTAGTTCTAAAGGGAGCAACTCAATGAGTTTAGAGCTATTCCAATACTTGTATTTTGAGACATGTGACTATTTTATAAGGCATTTTTGTTTCAAAATAGAATCCACACCCCATCTTTTCATGGTTTTCCTTAGGATGATGTTATATGTCAAAGTTCAAAATATGATTCTAAAAAGTGAGAATACTCAAGAACTATAAATATTTCAGGTTGATAAGGGATTACCTAAAAGCAAAATATCATAAAAGCATTTTGGAAGGGCTTCTATTTCTAAGTAAGACGCACTACTATAAATTTAACGCATGTTTGGGTATGAAATCTAATAATTGTGTTTAGCTTAGATCTCTTAGGTCATTAATTAAGTTGATAAGTACATGAAGGTTCAATAGATTACAAATCTATGATGATTCATGCTCATGACTAAATAGATAAATGAGGATAATCAAATTCAATATATTACTCTTAACCTCTAGCCATGCAATTAAAAGAGAATAAATCATAGCTTAAAGTGTTCATTTTTACTTACATATGCATAAAACACAACATTGAAACTCACACACTATAAACAAAATTGGTTGTAAAATTGGTTTCCTCCATTAGAAAAAACTCTTAAACTCTTAATGGAATCCCAAACAAAACTACTCTTAAACACTTAATGGAATCTCAAACAAAACTAGACTGATATTTAATCAAATAAGTAATTAGATAATAAAAAAGGTTTGTAAATCAATAATTAAAGCTTATTTATTTTTGGTAATTTCTATTTATTTTTATAATTTCTATTATTATCATTTTAAATACAACATGACAAGCCCTTGCCCATGATAAACGTTTGCTCTTTCCCAGGCATTCGTGCATAGAGATAATACCGTTATCTACACCAGTCGATACCAATGAAACCCATAGATTTAGATGGTTACATACACAAGTCTATACAAATGAGACCGGAACTCACCCATGTCGGCCAGCGACCTCTGGTCTATGTTTTTAACAACTTAACCTTTGATCACCACTTCGGGGGAGGCTACACTGACGTCCTATATTCGCATATGGTCGGATATATCGGCGCTACCATGCCCGGGGACTTTATCGGCACCTGCATTACGCTCAGTCGAGGATGATATTAGGCCAAAACCAAAGAATGCCAAGGCAAGTGATTAACATGCTCTGCCACTTGTGATTCTAAGCCATCAATCCAACTGTAGGCAACCCCATCGTTGAATTGCTCCATCTGTCTTATAGAATGTGCTGCAATACCACAACAAATTGACCTAGTGGTGTAAAATTCAAATTCTTCACACGACCTGGAAATTAGAAGGGATTAGACTCAGATAGGGAACGAGAGTTTTATGACAACGAAATATGATCGTAGGATGAGAATGGAGCCTTGGGAAGATTAGGATTTTGCTCATAGAATGCCTTCCGCACGACCCACTTCTCAATGTGCCCAATGCCAATGTCAAGCTTCACCAGTGAAAGAATTATAATACAGTAAAACTAAATGATTGAGTGGAGAGATTCATTTTACAATTCAGTATAATGTGAAACTAAATGATTGAGGCGAAAGATTTATTTTACAGTTTAGTATGATGCTTAATTTTGTCAGTCTGTTAAAATTAAAAAAAATTTATAAGTGAAAAAATTAAATCCCTCTAGACTCATATCAGATCCATTTTAAATCCCTATTTAAATTTTAACAAAATTTATAAGTGAAAAAATTAAATCCCTCTAAACTCATATTAGGTCTATTTTGAATCCCTGTTTAAAATAAATTTATACGGGTGTAAACACTGCCCTTAATGAAGATGCTTACAATCTTCCGATCGGTATCAATGTCAATGGAAACGTTGACGAATTTCTGGTCTAGAAATCATCTTTTCCACGAAGAAACACCCCAAGCACTTTAAGCGATAGTGGCAAACCATTGCAGACATTCAAAAACACTTTAACCACTTCCTGAAATCCTACAACGGGACGGAGTTGACGCGAGCAAAAGAGCTCTTGCGAGTGCTTTCCATTGAGACCTTTCAGTGTGTAAATGGATGACTCTCCAAAAGCTGCGCTTGTAGGTACATCCTTATTGCGAGATGTAATTAAAATTAAGCTACCTACATGAATGGTATCTCTAACCGGTGCGCATAATGCATCCATTTGATCAATATCATCTCTGTTTTGAGCCTCTCTATGCCTTCAGAATGTTGAAATATAATTTCAACTGTGTTCGTTCATACGTACTGCACCCAAAACCGCCGCAGGGAAACCTCAAACCGCTTAACGATTTCGGACCGCTTTCCAGCAGCAGGCAGTTTCCGTATAATTGAGCCCGATACAATTATACTTAGCCACGTAGTCCTTTGCATACGTAAGCAGAGCTCACTTTTCGGGCGCTAATGTTCAGCACAAAGGAGCCTCTCGAAATCTTTGTCAGCCGTCCGATGCAGCTCATCGATCTCCGCCATCCATCGTTTCAACTTGCATACGAGCCTGCATAAAAAATTATGCGTGGAGTAAAATTCAAGTTTCGTTGACCGCCGGTAAAATAATTTAATGAATTAAATGTGCCTGTAGGAGTATTGGTAAGAGTTTTAAATTTTAATGTTTTTTTATATATCGGAGGTATGGGCGCATATACATGTTAAGTAATTTTTTGTATGGCATATGTGTACTATGTAAGTTATGTTTTTTAGCGTACGTTGACCATTGTGTAATGGAAACATAAGAAGTGAAAACGTGATCTATTTTTTTTGTTGTTGTAATTTTTGCACATGGGATGAACTTGAAGCTCGCGGCAGCGAAAGAACATGGGAGCATCAGATAAAACGAGGAGGAAGCATGAAAAATTGTATGGTCTGAGTAATTTTTTTTTGTGAATGTAATATAAGATTTACTGCATATGTAAAAATTTATTTTACAGTAGTAAATGTAAATGGGTTTTTACACACCAGCAGTGTAAAATTCTCAGGAGGAGACAGAGTAAATGTTTTGTTGGATGAATGTTGTTTTCGGTGAATCCCTCTTAGCAAAGAGGATGAATATGTATCAGGCATTCATGTTTAATGAATAGAAATCATTTTGTGGGCATGTAATACTCTGTTCTCAGTCATTTTTTTAAAAAGATTCCCTGTGCAAAAGATCCTGGAGAGAAAGAAATAGAGCATTGCCTCTGTGTGTTCACTTTGTTTGTTTTTGGGATTTTACCAGAAAAATCCCCAACAGTGGTATCAGAGCTGGTTCAGGCTCTTTGAAGGTGTTCAAGAAGCTGAAGAAAGGAGTTCTTTTGCTGCAACAACTTCTCCAGCAGAGTGAAGACTCAGTCAACAAAAGATTCAGGTATTCCTCAAAGTTTTTTTTGTGTTGCTGAAGAAACAGTGAGTGTTTTTAAACACACAATCAAGGATTTAGAGGCATAGATCAGAATGCAAGGAATGGCTAGCACCAACACTAGCATGGGTATGTTTAACACCCAGTTCCCACAGTTTAATGGGAAGAACTATGACTACTGGTCAATAACCATGAGAGCTTTATTTATCTCTCAAGATTTATGGGAATTAGTTGAATCTGGGTTTGAAGAACCAGCAGATGAAAATGAGTTCAATGCATTAACTCAGGGAGAGAGAGATCTGCTGAAGAGCAATAGGAAGAAGGATGCAAAAGCCATTGTATTGTTGTATCAAGCAGTGGACCAGAGTGTGTTTCCAAGGATAGCAGCAGCTAAGACATCCAATGAAGCATGGCAAACCCTCAAAACAGCCTATCAAGGCATGGAGAGAGTGAAGACAGCAAAACTACAATTGCTGAGGAAGGATTTTGAAAATCTGAACATGAAGGAGTCAGACACCATTGACTCATTCTTCACACATGTGATTGGTTTGGTCACACAGATAAGGACTCATGGAGAAACCCTTGAAGAAAGGAGGATTGTGGAGAAAATATTGAGGGTCTTACCCTCAAAGTTTGATGCGATTGTCACCACCATTGAAGAGACAAAAGATCTCTCAAACTTTTCAGTTGATGAGCTACATGCATCACTGATAACACATGAGCAGAGATTGAGTAGGAATGAAAACTC